>OZ023252.1:8142610-8742610 GCA_964006365.1 Trididemnum miniatum
CCTAAAGACTGCCATGGGAGCCCATGCTAAGGTTTTTATGTGCTTAACGCTAAGAAAGCATAAATTATAAAGCGCTAGAGTCCTTGAATGCTTGTCTGTTATTTAAGACAAACTCTATGGCATTGGAGCATTAAGATGGGTTTTCGAACTCAACTTCAATAAAAAAGATTATAGCCAGTATATTTGCAATCATACTCAACTAAAGGGGCAAATTAAACAATTACGTGCAACTGGAGTGACTAGATTAGTAGTAGGATTATTAAGTACAAACACTGTAGGATTAATTAAATCATAACTAAAAAAAGACGTTGAATATAAATGGAAATTAAACACGTTACTAATTGCGATTTAGGCCTACACGAATATTGTGCGAAGTGAGCTAAATGTTAAATAGGTAGATGGGGTTGGAAGAGTCATCAATATTTAATTGTGGTTGAAGATTTTGGATGAGTAGAGTTTCTTTGATGCGGAGTTTTCGGATATTATTGCTGTGAGCTAGTATTTCGGGGGAATGAAAGTTCATCGTATGGTCTGGGTTATTTTTCAAGTGTTGGGACACATCAGTTTCATTCTTAGTTGAGTTTTTTTGGCATATGGTCATTGATTCTAATCTTCAAATTTCTTTTGGTTTGTCCAATGTATGATTGTCCGCATGAGGTAAATTTCTTAGGTAAATTGTATGTTAGGGTGAATAGAATTAAGATGTTTGTAAAATTCGGTAATGTGGGCGCGTTTTTTCAAAAGTAGCAAAGCACACGTTTTTCAAAATTATCCACGAAGATTTCAAAATTATTTCCACCATGCTAGAGAAAAAACGGCTATCCGACTGGATTTCTTAATCAGCAAATTCGAATTTTTTTTCAACAAAATGCATGAAAAAGTAAAAACTCCAGAAGTCGAAGAAAAACTAGACTCTGAAAGCAAAACAAGACCCATATTCTCGATTGTAAAACTACCGTATATCGGAGACATGTCTCATCAAATTGAAAAAGAAATTCGGCAATATCTATTCAAAAAACTTTCCCAAAAATCAAAATTTGTTATGGTACACGAAACAACAACTATTGGCCAAAAATTCAGGTACAAGGACCGTCAAACACTGCTACACAGCTCAGGAGTAGTGTATAAACTCAATTGCTCATGCGGACAATCATACATTGGACAAACCAAAAGAAATTTGAAGATTAGAATCAATGACCATATGCCAAAAAACTCAACTAAGAATGAAACTGATGTGTCCCAACACTTGAAAAATAACCCAGACCATACGATGAACTTTCATTCCCCCGAAATACTAGCTCACAGCAATAATATCCGAAAACTCCGCATCAAAGAAACTCTACTCATCCAAAATCTTCAACCACAATTAAATATTGATGACTCTTCCAACCCCATCTACCTATTTAACATTTAGCTCACTTCGCACAATATTCGTGTAGGCCTAAATCGCAATTAGTAACGTGTTTAATTTCCATTTATATTCAACGTCTTTTTTTAGTTATGATTTAATTAATCCTACAGTGTTTGTACTTAATAATCCTACTACTAATCTAGTCACTCCAGTTGCACGTAATTGTTTAATTTGCCCCTTTAGTTATATTTTACGTAAATCCCAACTACTTTGTTTATGACGTAATAGTTATGCTGTATTTAAAATAATTTCTTTCTTGTGCTGGTTATTCTAGCCTAGTGCCTATGTAGTTTCACACTGATGATGGTATAAGTTTTTACCGAAACGTTTGTGAGTATGATTGCAAATATACTGGCTATAATCTTTCTATGGCATTGGTTTACTTGCCTGTCTATAACGCGCAAAAGGTTTTCATCAACGCATAAAACTGTTCAGTTCCAAAAGACCTGTTCGCACTGTAGATCGGAGTAAATAATAATTTGGTTTGAAACGCTATATGTCTTGTTATTACCATATTGCTTCACGCTACAATAAAACCGAATTGTCTCTTTTGTTCTATATCTAAGACACCCCTTCACTCGAACTGCTGAAGATTTGACCTTAAATGAAAGCCTACCAAAGCAGATACGCGGGCTCTCCAGTTTGCTTTTTCTTACCCAGTCATTCCAAACTGTTTTTCATAGTTGAAATTTAACAAAAGCACTGCTGGACATAAGCCCAAGTTTAAACGGTTTCTCTCAAATACTGCAATTTATATAATCTGATGGAAATTTTCATTTTCATCATGCGCTTTTCTGGCTCATTATTTATATACAATATTTGGGCTTACAATTGCTCCATCTTTTTAGGGAATTCTGCGAAGAATGTGCATCGAAACACTAAATTCTGCAGACAGTTGATGCTATCTAATGCGTCCTGAATAGCACAAAAGGCTTGAATGAAAGCGAACGGAAAAAACAATTGAGACAAATGGTAAAATAAAAACTTCTCAGATGCATAATATGCGAAAACAGACGTTTTAGGGGGAAAACTTTGAACTGATAACTTGTCGAATTTATTCCAAAGAAGTGTGTTGCTGCTTACCGATTGTATAACATTTGCACTAAACATTGTTTGCCCGTCTTTGTTTCCTGTGTTCTATTCTAACGTATGGGTGTCATGTTTTTTTAGCCTATTTTGTTTGGTTAGTTTTTATGCAACATCATGACTGTGGCTGGTTGCTTATTGACATAATTTTGCTTCAGCGAAATATCTGACTGACATAACGTAAATATAATTAGGCATAGTCGAAACCTTCGTGACACAAGCTCTTGGTTATGGTTGAGAGCTACTGTAATTGCCTTTTAACATCTTGTTAAACTTGATTGCTGCTAACCTTGTTTTTGTGAGCGCACAATAGTTTGCACTTAAAGTGCACAGTAAATTGTTGATAATAACTGAAATTAATTAATTTTATGTATCATAATACTTCATTATTTAGTATCTTTGCAAAAGCATTATTTTGTATTGTCTCTGCGTATGCACTTCATTTTTTATTCTTTGAGTAGCATACTGTAACTGCTCCGTATCTATGATTGTTTATTTTTTTACATACATTTGTGAGTTAAAAATGCTTGGGTTTGCATATGGTTGTGGCAGATTTCTATTTGTGCTTGCAGGAATTGGTTACTTGCAATTCTCATTTAAATTGAGGTCATAATCGCATAATATTTACATCGTTTGGATCAGTTTTATTTGTAATCGCTTCATATGTGAACCTAAACATGTTCAAATAATCAATGCTGTTATTTGTTGAACATTTAATTTGTACCTATTTCTTTTGACAATATAAAGCATTATTGCAATATTTTGTTGTGCATTTCTTGTGAACCCTCCATTACTAAGTGATTATGACGACTGTTGTGATTACGAGTTAAGCAAAAACGCATTCACAAATATTAATCGGAAAACCCAAATCTGAAAATTGGGCTTTTTTCCTTAGCTAAAAGCTTTTGGGACAAAGCGCCCAAATTTTCAGCTTGGGTATTAATTACCCAATTTTCTTGATCTACAAGATTTAAGGTTAAACACCCAAATTAAAAATTTGGGTCGTTATTACCCAAGTTGACAAATTGGGTTTCTCAGCCTTCGAGCCCAAAATTTTCAATTAGGTTTAAAGACCCAAGTTTGTAGTTTGGGTCAAGTTACCCACTGTACTTGGGTTATGGATATTGGGTTAACAAACCCAACTTTGTAAATTGGGTCGTTATTACCCAAGTTGGCAAATTGGGTTTCTCAGCCTTCGAGCCCAAAATTTTCAATTAGGTTTAAAGACCCAAGTTTGTAGTTTGGGTCAAGTTACCCACTGTACTTGGGTTATGGATATTGGGTTAACAAACCCAACTTTGTAAATTGGGTCGTTATTACCCAAGTTGGCAAATTGGGTTTCTCAGCCTTCGAGCCCAAAATGATAACCCAAGTTTTTTTTTTTTTTTTGGGTCTACGTTACCCAATTTGATTTACAGTGAAGGAGACGATTTCGCAACTAACACAGTGACAAAGCGTGAGAAACGACAATGGTTTATAAAGCCCTTTCGTTATCCTAGCAATAAAACGCATTAGAATTAGGATAAGTCCTAGTCATAGGTCGCGGAAGCGGGGGAGGCCTAATTCACGCGTTTATTTCCACAATAATACCTGTGCATAAATGTATTTGAAACTTAATAGGCCTACCATCGAAATTGAAACCCAGGAAAGAGCTTAAATCCAGAGATGTCTTCTTAAACATTTTGTTTGTAGGGTGGGAGGGAACGGAAAAAGTGTAATTTTCTTATAGGAAAAAAAAATTAACTTGCGGCTTGTAAATGTCAAATCGAGCATCTTATCATCAAAAAGGTAAACCAGCAATTGGTAGCATCTAAGTCAGGGGTTCTCAACTTTTCAACCGTGGCCCTTGACCCCCCAAAGGAACCACAGAGCAAGGAGTGTTCTCTTGAGAGCCACGATAGTAGGAATCATTAATGAATTATAACAGACCGGGACTTTTAAGCTTACACACTATAGGGGCCACGGTCTTTTAGAGGACAGTCAAGGAGCCACGGCTCAGAAAAGATTGAGAATCACTGATCCTAGCTTTTAGTATGGAAAAAGCATTTTACAGTGCGTTTTGAGACGAGGCGAGGTACAGTAGTTGTCGAAAGTGTTGTTTATAGTAAACAATTTGCTTGCTTTCTCCAAATTTGTCTTTATTACACAATTTTGTTTGATTTCTTTTTGGCTCATAAGCTATATTATGCTTTAGGTGCAGTGACCATGCTTCTTTTAGTTTTTAAATTTATTGTAGGGTTGTATATTGCATGCTTTAACGGTTCGCGTTTTGTCGCTGTTACCTTTTTTTCGGCCGAATGTCGTGATATGCGTTGTTTCTATGTACTTTGATGGTCGTTGAATAAAACACACTACTACTACTACTACTACAATAGCAACTAAACTCAAAAACTAGGCCCCTCCACCAATGTATTGTATACCCTGTTATCTACACTGACTTTGCAGACAGTCACTCAAAAGAAATGTAGCCTTCTGTATTTACATTGTAATTTTTCATACTGCGAGGGGCCCGGCTAATTTTCGGGAAGGTGGTAACTTTGCTTTTTTCAGACTTAATTTTGAGGTTAACAACTAACCTTAAAAATCAATAAAATAAGCAGTTGTCATAAAATAGAAGCGACGGACCGTGCAAAATATTTATAGCATAATTTTTAAAATTTTTTGAATCCATTTAAATTTTTTAATTCACTTTGTTTTGCTGTGCAGTGCTAACCTTAGCAATTCTTTTGCCAACAAAGTTGCTTTTTCTAGTCAGAGAAATCAGTTAAAACGTTTTGATTATAGTTTTACGTGTGGCGATGCGATTTATGAAGTTGTACTATTTCTCTACACATCACCTTATCGGTGTGGGAAATAACGTTGATTGGAGTTGATTTATTGATCATTCCAGCTTTATCTTTTCGTATGTACCAAAAAGCTTACTGCTCTCGTTTTTTCCGTGACCGTATACGTGACAAACCGTGAAACCTTTATTTGAGCGCCACACGGCCACAGCGCTCTATTTTTCGACACTTCTCTTCTATCGTGGCGTTCTATTAGAGGTGGTGTTCAGTTAGAGGATGATGCTATATTTTTTGACTAGCTGGTCAGAATTTTGGTAAAATAAATTTAATAAATGAAAAAAAAAACAACTTACAACAGAGTTAACATTTAACCTTTAAAGAAAAAAAAAAACATCTACCGTAAAACAGTTACTGATAATAATCAAAAATTCAATGCCGAAAAATCAAGTGACACGTTCCCCTGTAGCCGTCCTCGTCATTTCCAACACCTTCCCCTGTAGTGGCATTACAGGTGGTATTCAATTAAAGGATGGAGCTTTATTTTTCAATCCTTCCCCTAATAAAGCTATAGTGGCGCTCAAATAGAGGCTTCACGGACTGTTATGGCATTTACAGTAGCTGTTGGGGTTGCTAAAACAATGAACTTTAGCTACAAAAATACCCTGTCTACATGTCCAATTTATGTAGGCTTTACGACCCACAACTCTTGGTTCTAGTTTCTGCATCACAATTAAAATTTTGATGTCATATATGATGTAAAAAAGTGATCATGGGATTAAAAATTTAATTGTGAAGCAGAAACTAGAAGCAAGAACCAAAGCAAGAACCATGGGTCTGAATTCCACATAAATTCGACATGTCACATGTGGACAGGCTAAATATGGGTTGTAGGCGAAGGAAATTTGGTCATTGCTTTTGGTCCCCCCACTTTAGAAATGCTTCCGCCATCGCTGGTCCAGGTGCAAAAATACCTCTGGGCCAGTAGTGGGCTTAAGAATGTACAAACTGTGAAAACGCACACCCCCTTCCCAAGACGAATCGCGCTGTAAGGTCTCTCCACATGACATGACGCGTTAAAAAATTCAAAAATAACACTTTGCACAGCTCTCTTCCTTGAGTAAGTCTATCAGCGTAATGCCCTGGGCTCTGGGGTAAAGTAAGCAAAGCAATAGAATTAAATAAACAAAACATTAGGTTACAACAAAAATACCTCTGGGATAAGATTGCGGCAGATTTCCTCTGACATCTCTGTAAAGAGTTTTTGTTCCGAATAAAGAATAGCCAGATCGAAAGCAGTTTTGGCTGAACACTGAGCTTCCAGTTACAAAAATTGCAATGAAAAGCGACAAAAACTCTAACTTAATCATCGTAGATAATATCAACTGTACAGTAGAGAACAGTTTTGTTTTAGCTCTTGCAGAGTATTGAACCAATCAATCAACAGTTTAGGTCCGAATCCCAATTGATTTGAATCTCTCAGCCAGCTACGACTCACAATTTGTGCTCATGGACTCATTTTAAAATGGATGTTTTTAGCAACTAATGAGAGTTAGACCTGCACTTTCCTCGCTGCCTGCTTTAATTGTTCCCTTTTTTGTTTTGTTTGTTATTTTCGCTTATTGGAGTAACAACTGTGCTTATATCTTGCAGTAGTTATTTCATGAAAACGCACCGCAGCACATCTTTTTTCCGCGCTCGCAGTTTGGCTAGTCCTTGTGTGCAGTACCATGTAGTCTAGTCAGGGGGCACCTCGACTAAAAAAACCCATGGTTCTTGGGTAGCCTACTTCCTGGCTAGCATTGTTACTGCGTAGTTCTAATGTTTTGCTTATTCAATTATGCAGTAGATATGACGAAATGAATGAATTCGTTTCTTTGTTTTCCGATTTGGTATACGGAACTAAACCCGACTCACATATCCGTAATATCCCGCTCTATCTATAACCTGATCAGTTCTCCAGCGGTTCAAGTTTTAATTTATGCGAATCTAAACTGACCTATTGTAAAGCTTGAGAGTGTTATTTTTCAGTGAACTCGAACGGAACCTAAATTCAATAACACAATCAATCTTTGAATGTGAAAAAGTCTCTTCAAATCGTAACACAAAACACAAAAAAATCTGCCCTTTAGATCCAAAGTGAACGAAAACTTAAAGTTTTGAAGCGTATTAAACCTGAACAGCAATAAACACATTTTTTGAACCCCGAGTCCCAAACCATCTGAGCTATACATTCAAGGGATTTGAAATTTAACAAAATATTTAAAAATTATTGATTTTTTTACTCTTTTTAACAATGATAAATAACTCGCTTTTGTGTGAAAATTATATCGTTTGCCACATCAACCAGTGTTTCTAGTTAGCATCATAGTTTCTTGTCAGTAAAGGTCTATATTTCCGTACAATACGTTTCAAAAGGCTGCCTTCTCACCGATAGTAGAGAACATGATGTGCCAATTTCCTTCCTGCGTGCTTGATCAGCATTAATTACAAATTACTCACATTTGAGTGTTCGCCATGACAAATGCCTCGTTGCTTTTTCAGCACATTTTATCAAGTAAGGTTTTGTATAGCCAAGACTAATTTGTTTTCAATTCGACATGATTTAATTAAGTACGAATCAAAATCAAATCTTCACTACGTACCGTGTTTCTCTGAAAATTAGACTGGATCTTACATCAATTTTCTTACAAAAAATAACACCAGGACTTATTTTGGGGAAATGATCGTTACTCAACTAATTTATTCTTTGAGCAAGCACTGCTTTTTATCCAAAATTCCCACAATAACGTTACGAGGACAAAAAAATTTCGCGCTATTGTCAAGGTCTTATTTTAAAGGTAGGACTAATATTAAAGTCATTTTTTAAATTCGGGCTAAGCCTTGTTTTCGGGATACACGGTAGGTTACTCTCGGTATAACGCTGGAGCGTTTCAGCGATCTCCGCGGCTTAGCGCCTGAGCAACGCAGTTTCGGAATGCCAAAGAAACGTCGCAACAGAAGCGAACTGCTGTTGGTGAAACTGTATTCTATTTAACCGGGCCGGGAATCAAGCCCTTGATTTCCCACGCCGATGTCCCATTACGCCAATTAGGCCGGTCACAAGTGTATTTACCGTTTCTATTTGATTCTTTACATTAGCCCAGACATTGAGCGCTTAATAAGCTGGGTAGCTATGGATAACATTTTTTTATGTTTTTAGACTGAAAATCGAAACCATCTATCTACCACACGTAAAGTGTCAAACACATCACCAGGCATTGATGAATCATAATTGTTCGTTCGATTTCCGGTTCATCTCGATAAAAGCAGCACAGTGCCAGTGGCGTACGGTGAGCAATGAGCATTTTTTAAAAGTGTGCTCCTCCACAATACTTGCTGCCGCATGCAGGCATTTATTAAACAAATGCGTGGAAGTGCTCGAAAGTTTAATGCCATTACGCGAACCAACATCAAGCACCATTTCAAACAGCCCAAGTTACTACTTAACATAGCTAATTTTGGTGCTGGCTTTTCAGCTTTTGCTATTCCCAATTTTTTGTTGTAATTTCTGCTACAAAACGGCTCTTTAAGTGTCAACACTTACTTCTATTCCACTAATTTGACCTACGACTTGAATTTGACCCACAACTTAAAAATTGTTTATATGAACCGCCACACTTTTGAAAATCACAAGGAATAACTCACAACCGCATGCTACAACCATGGTTTAAACTCGTGTGACATGGCATGATTGAGCGCATTATGTTGACGTTGCACCTGGATTCAATCGTAAACAAAGACATTTTTGGCAATTGAATCGTGTGGAAAGAGAAATAGTCACTCACCGCAACATAATACGATATACAATACAATGGAAAAGGTTTGGCTCGCTTGTGTTCCACAACATCTGTTGAACCTGCCTTAAGAGAGAACCAACCATTGCATCATTGGTCAGCGATGAAAAAAAAAGCAATTTGCTGTGGCGTGTTAAGCATGTATTGTGACGTTGCACCTGGGTTCAACTTTAAAATAGGACATTTTTTGCATTTGAATCGTGTGGAAAGAGAAAAAGTCAATCTTCGCCATGTAATACGATTCAGCATACAATGGAAAAGGTCTGGCTCGTTTGCGTCCTACGATTACTGTTGAACCTATCATACAAGAGAACGTTGCGTCATTGTCGTTCATCGAAAAAAAAAAGAACTCAGATTGCGCTGACATTGCGAAGATTAAAGACGAGAAAATCCAAATATTTTGGTTAAACGTAATTAACGTGTGTGCCTATGATATCGCAGGGTGTGCGCTGAACACCTTGAACCTCTGGAGAATACGCTCCTGCTCAGTGCTGCTGCCAGCGATTTGCAACCCCTGCAATAATTTTCTGTATCAATGATATTCTCTGTCATTGCATGACTGCTTGCTTGCTCAGCTCTGGTCAAAATAGGCCAAGGATTTAGTGACGTTGGACAAAAGCAACTAAAACGCCGCGTGGGCAAAAAGTTGTGCTTCATACGTAAAGGCGGCTGCACAATTTTTGCACATCACGAGTCGCACGATTTTTGCGTAAGAAAATCGCAGCTGTGTGCATTGGCAGTCGCAGCAGTTGACGCAAACGTGATCGCAATGGTCGTGGCGCATCGCAACGAGCTCTGTGTGCAGCCGCCTTAAGACTTCCATTATTTGAAACGCATCATCAGCAATATAGAGATGTTTTCCTTTCTATTTATGTGATTTTTTGCGTAAACGAAAACAAATGCACTAGACCGAACCGAACAGCGCAGAGTTATCAACGGGCCGAAGATGTTGAGCTCTACCCGACCCAGACTGATTATCAAGCCCGAACCCGATTTCTAATTTATCAGCCAGTCTGAGCCCGATTTAAACCCGAAATCAAAACCATCACTTTAAATTTTGAAAAAACTTTAACTTTTTGAATTTTGAAGAAATTTTAACAAAAAAGAAAATGAGTTTATCAATCCACAGCCACACTAGTTACGAGCAGCAATACTTACACAAGGTGTTCTCTAAATTTGCTTCATTGACCTTGCGGTCAGCGGCATGGCCTAGCGATACCGTGCGCAGGTGACAAATCTACGTGACGGGTTCGATTCGCGGCTGTAGCCGATCGCATTTGACATATATAACGGGTGGCTGCTGACTCGAAGAGCGCAAGCTCACTTCGCAGTCTCCCTCAATTACTGTCGAATTTTCAGTTCATGATAATTTGAAAATAACCTCAGTTATTTATTTATTTGTTTCTATCAATCGCGAAAACCCCATCACTCACTGAAAATCTCGATTTTGCTCCGGCGTCCGGCCCGATAGAAGCCCGACAATTTTTTAAAATCCAAGCTTAAGCCCAACCCGACTCGAAAACCCGGAGCCCGATTGACAACTTTGGAAGAGCAAGACACGTAACACAGATATTATAATATTTATAACGGCGGTAAAATAGACTATGCAACAGCATGAAACAGCGTAAAATATTATGCAAGATAATACCTATAATGGGTAACGATTTTTTGGCAATTTTAGAGTAACCTCGTCTCTACCAAATCAAATCAAAATCAAATCTTTATTGCACTCGCGGCATTCCTGTCAGCGATATGCTGGCCAAGCGATACCGCGCGCAGGTGACAGATCCTACGTGACGGGTTCCATTCGCGGCTGGAGCCGATCGCATTTAACATAGGTAACGGGTGGCTGCTGACTCGAAAAGCGCAAGCTCACTTCGCAGTCTCCCTCAATTACTGTTGAATTTTCGTTTCAATATAATTTGAAAATAACCTCAGTTATTTATTATTTTATTATTACGCCAAAGCGTGTAACATGTGGCGGGGTCCACCTACGCGGCTTGGCTCTTGAAAAACACTCCTCCGAAAGAACGTCACTGCGGTGGCAAGTTGTTGGCGACACTGCGTCAGATTTGACCGCCCCGAGATTTGAACCCCAGATCTCCCGCACCGATATCAATATCTGCACCACATAGCTAACCGGTTGATCAAGGGTTTTTAATAGGAAAGGATTTCTTTCTATGGAGGGAATTTACTATTTTCCACCAAAAATGGGCAACGTTTCGGACAGGCTGTTGCCTGATTTGCTGTAACACTTCAGAGTATTTTTGATTAGGTGAAAAATTAGCTTAGTTAAATATCATCCAAAAAAAGTTATGAAATCAAAAACATGGTAAAACTACAGTATGGTAAAACACGATACAACACGGTTACATAATCATACGAGAGCTCTTACGCATAATATGCTGTTCAAAAAATTTAGAGTGAATAACTGAATTGTTTCCTATATTCAAGCATGCATTCGTGGGAAAAATATCACAATAACTTTGAAAACGAGTCACAATATAATGTTTACAATTCTACCCTAGTTAAAGTGAAGTTATAAGCTTAAGCTATTGGCCTTATGATAATCAAAATAGCGCAGTATCTGAGCAAGAGGTTGCACGCAAGAAAAGTGTAACATAGCCGGGGCAGCAAAAAGAAAATTTTGTTGTCAGTAGGAGCAGCAAAATTTTTTTATCATAGGAAAGAGGGTAGGCTACAGTTATGCCTAAAGTATGTAGTATGGGATATGAACATTTAGGCAGCTGGCGGAAAGATGTTTTCAACTTTTTATTCAATCTCGATGAATGATATTCACGATTTTTGCGCGTCTTAGAATTTTTAATGCCTTTACTGAAATTAATTTTAGCTTGGCAAACGATATAATTGAAAGTTATTTTGCAATTTAGCTATAACAAAGCAGCCAAAACACAGCCAAAATAACTTGGGCGGCTTTTGGCTGTTATTTAAAATCAATTCCAGGCTGAAATTAAAATTACAAATGTCGATCGGCAAAGGAGCGTTTCATTCTCAACCTTGTCACAAAATTAAATCGATATTGTATGTTAGTTTTATATTGCTTGTCATGGTTGTCATGGCTACGGTGCCTTACCTCACCTACTATGACGACACAAATTCAACGTCATTGCGAAATTCCCAAAAGTTCGATATGATGAGATTGGAAGGTGAATCGAAAACCTTCGGAAAAGATCGGACAAATGGTCAAACGAGACAAGATGACAGATCAATGTTGAATATAAAGGTTTTTACTGTCAACTCTTCCTTTTTTGCTCCATTGAAGAGCCTTTGCATTTTTTGTTTTACGCTCTACGGTTCTTGTTTATAAAAATTCAACGATGATCTTTTTGAACCAAATCAAATCAAATCTTTATTATACTCGCGGTATTACGCCGAAGCGTGTAACGAGTGGCGGGGCCCATCTCCGCGGCTCAGTGCCTTAGCTGCTCAGCTCCGAAAAAATGTCACAGCGGTGCTGGCGAGCCTTTGGCGACACTGCATTTGATTTGTCCGGCCCGGGAATTGAACCCAGACTTCCCGCACTGACAGCGTTGTGTTCAACAACTGACCTAATCGGCCAGTAATATTCTTGCACCAAGCAATTCAAAAGACATAAATTTTATACTACTGTAGTTCCGAAATTCCTTAAGATAATTATGAATTCAAGTTAAATTTTATTGCTTTTTTTCGAGTTCGAATCTGAGCCAAATGTCTTTCTGCTTGTTTTGCTATTCTAATTTTGTTTTGAATGTATTGCTTTTGCAGGTTTTGTTCATTGGCGTAAAAAAATGCGGAACAACTACGCTAAAAGCTTTTGCTAAGCAGCATCCCGATATAATCGTAGAAAACATGCCGCATGTTTGTCGTCCTAGACCGTACAAATCATACAAGTATAACCTCAAAGATATATTTTTTGTATTTAGTTGCATACTTATCCTCCTATTACGAGAAAGCAATCAAAGCGCTACAATTAGCTCCCTTAGGAGTTGCGGGAATCCCGCTAAGTGCCTTTCTAAACGGCACAACAAGGAAACTTGCCGGCTTGTTCTCCACACTGTCCCTTTAATGCTGAGCATCAAGCAGGGAAGCTGTAAATACCAATTTTAAAGTCATTGGTTTGACCCGAATCTACAACTCCAGGGCAGACGCTCTTACCATTCGGCCAATGTTGATGTGCATCATGATTTTGACTTTTGGATCTATTTGCAATAAACCACTATCGTAAGAATTTCAACACAATGACAAAAACAGTTCAACTCTAAGAGAAAAAACAGTTTAGCTTTATAAATTGTGTTTATAAAGGTGGTGTTTATACTAGCCTTATGTCACAAACTTTATACGTAATGCGTTAGGTAAGAAATTATTTTACTTAGACCCATTGCGGATAAACTGGAAGAAGCTGAATCCCAAGGAAAAGTTGCTATAATTGAAAATAGCGAATGCCTTCACAATTACCGGTATTTTAACCTTTTAAAACGACCGGAAAAACTGATTTTGCTGCTGTGCGATCCAACATTGAGAACTTATTCCGATTACAAGCACATTGTGAGAACATTTGATTTCGTAAGTAACAATGTGGTTATACCGATATTAAAAAAAATGACAAGCTGGTATGTTTTTAACCTAAATATCGTTCAGCTTTTTTTTTCTACTTGCATATTTCTCCTCCAATCACAAGAAAGCGATCAAAGCGCAATATCTAGCTCGCTTAGGATCACCCATCTGTCTACCACACCAAGATGGGGGAATTCAGCTAAGTGCCTTTCCTAACGGCAAGACAAGTAAACTTGCCGGCTTGTTCTCCATGCTGTCCCTTTAATAGTGAGCGTCAAGCAGGGAAGTAGCTGTGAATAGCAATTATAAAGTCATTGGTTTGACCCGACTCTGAATCAAATCAGAGGCTACAGCTTTCAAGGCGAACGCTCTATCCACTCGGCCACTTGAGCTGTTAAATCTTTATCTTCAAGGGAAGAGCCAGAAACATTTCAGGCGGTAGGGGGCCAAAATGCTGATTGTGCAGTTCTGTGAGTCAGGAAATATCAAAATCTTGCTGCAATAATATAAAGAGACGTTATGGTAGGCCAGAAGACGTAGGCTACTAAATAACAGCTGTAAAAATAATATGTATAGCTGAAAATTTAAGGAATCTTGACCCGCTAACCCCCCCTCCGCTTCGGATCTGTTAATGATCTTGTTTTTAATAATCATTTAAGTGTAATTTTCCCCGGCTTTTTTTCCCGATATTGACTTTACGTTACTAAGGAATATGGTCTTGTTTTTTCAGAAACAACCATTTGAACAAATTGTCTCCAATGCTGTATCACTTATTGAGGCACACAAAAATGATAAAAACTTTGCTGAATTTTTGTCACAGCTGCGCTATCAAAGACACCTGGATTATTCAATAGTTTCAGTTGGATTTTACTACGAATATCTAAAGGATATTTACAAACTTTACAACCCCAAAAACATCTTGATATTGTCTGGAGCAGAATTCAAGCAAATCCCACACACAGTAATGTACAAGTTAGAGTCTTTCTTGGGTGTTCGCCATTATCTGAAGGGGTCTGACTTCGTTAAGAATCCGGAAACTGGATTTTATTGTCTCAAGCGCCGGAATAAAGGTCCCCTGTGCATCGGAGTTAGGCACAAACCATTTCCTCCTCCGGACGAAACGACTTTAAAAAAATTACAAACACTTTATCACCCTTATAACGAAAAATTATATCATCTTATTAACCGTACATTTATGTGGATATAAAAATGTAGTATTGTTACTCTGCTCATACGTGTTAAGGAGCGTGTACTGTACAGTACACGCAGATCACGTATATGATAGTAAAGTAATCAAACCCAGCGCAACTTAGGTTGCCAGGATAAGCCGTTTGGATCGGTGGTTCGTTGGCTTCTCTTCTTAAACATACTGACGTTGGGCCCCTTGTCTGCCGTAACCTGAAGAGAAGGTGCTGTGCATTACATGCATTAGGCCTTCTTTCGGGAAATTCAAATCTTCCGATGGAAGCCCTATTAAAAACCGTTAGTGCAGACCAGAGGTGTGCAGCATTTTTTGTCGGTAGGCCATATAACCAAGTTCAGACATCCAGCTGGGCCAAACGAAAAAATTAGTTTTTCCGCGTTCACACCGAATATAAAATTCTCACAATGTAAAATGTTAGGCTGTTTATCTAACTTTTAATGTTATTTATCTAACATTTTAGTGGGACACTTGAAATTTGATGTTCTTGCTTAGTTCGTTAACATCAGCTTTGACAGAAGTCGCAGCAAACTGTTCTTAACTTTTCCCAACGACGCAAGTAAACTTGCCGGCTTGTTCTCCTCAGTCCTCACTGTACCATTAACGCTGAGGGTCAAGCAGGGCTGCCGTGAATACCAATTTTAAAGTTATGAATTTAACCCAACTTGGAATCAAACCCCGGTCAACAGCTTCAGAGGCAGACACTCTATCCACTGAGCCATCTAAGACAAAAGACAAGTTACTAATCAACTGAAAAAAACAAATGGATCGTAGCGCCACTTCCTTCCTATTGCGGGTAACACATTGTATCTAACGTACAGTAATTTGCCAGGTATAACTGAACGAATCTAAACCACGAAGCGAAAGAATGCTTACGTCAGGTACTATCATAATCAAATTACTGTTTCTAACCTACAGAAAAGATATGCGAAGCCAAAATCGTCAGTCTGATTAAATTTTTGGATTATAATTTTATGCCTGATGGACAAAAATATAGAGAGTCATGAGGGCCACGCTGAATGGCTTGCCTGGTATAGGTGTATGGTAATGAAATCACTAAAAGTTCAAGTGCTGCAGAATAAAGCATCTTATGCATTTGGAGTTCAATCGTAGCTGACAGTTATAGCCTACCCCGGACAGCGAATTGCTCAATCGAAGCGCGGATTGCATCGTTAGCATTGGAGCAGACCGACGACCCGATTTCACAAAAAACAAATAATTGAGGTGTTTTACTCAAATAAATCGTTTTGTTGTGTAAGCATTAAATTTAGGCTGTGATGTAAAACACTAGTTGTGTTAGTAGCACAAAAGGGTTTGAATGACACATCTGCAGTTCATGGTCAATTTCGTATGAATGTACCTCAATAAGTCAAAAACATATAAAGTGAATGAACAGCTTAGATGACCGAGTGGTAAAAGCGTCCGTCTGTGGAGCTGTAGGCTTGGGTTTGATTCCAAGTCGGGTCAAACCTATGACAGCGTCCCTGGTTGAGGCTAAGCATTAAAGGCACAGTGTGGAGAACTAGTCGGCAAGTTTACTTGTTGTGCCGTTGGGAAGGCACTTAGCGGGATTTCCCCATCTTGGTGCGGTAGACAGATGGACGGCAACTCCTAAGGGAGCTAATTGTAGCGCTTTGATCGCTTTCTCGTAATAGGAGAATAAATATGCAACTGAGTACTAACTACTTCTAAACAGACAAAATTAAACCACATCTAGATTGATTAGAACAGTTACTACGCAGCAGAAGCAAAACCTTAACTTAAGCTCGAATAGAAAATTGATAAAAATTATATAAGTTGCTTTGTAGTAATGCACAGCTGCATGCACAAAGAAATGATCTGAAAAAGCGAAAGGAACAGTGTGGAGAACAAGCTTGCAAGTTCTCGCTTATTGCGTCGTTGGACTAGGCAATTAACGAGATTTTCCATCTTTGAGCGTTACGCAGGAGGCCAGCAACTCATAAGCGAGCTATTACAGCGCCTCATGTAGCTTTCTCACTCACAAAAACGGCGTTGAATTAAACCAATTTAAACGCAGTATACTGCCAGTGACTTGCCGCTACTGCAGCGTTTTTTTGCATTCGCGCCTGTGTTGCCTAGATACAAAACTTCGGAGATAAGAAAAATCACCTCATGACACGCATCCAAATTGGTAATTCTTTTATCCTATTGTAATTTGCACTCTTAAATTTTCGGCTGGTTATGCTCGTGCTTGAGACCTGAATGGGTTTCGTGATTTCGGTGAAGATGAGATTCTTTTATCATTACTGGCCGGTTAGCTCAGTGGCTAAGCGCACGCTATCGGTGCGGGAGGTCTGGGGTTTGATTCCTGGGCCAGTCACATCGGCATACTATCGCCAACGGCTCGCCACCGTTGCGACATTTCTTTGGAGCTGTGTTGCCCGGGCGCTAAAGCCGCGGAATTAGGCTCTGCCATTCGTTACACGCGTCGGCGTGATACCGCAGGTATAATGAAGATTTGATTTTTGATTTGATCATTATAGAAACTAATAAACGCTCGAAGACTGCTTGAAAAATTGTTGTCGAGTTTGCTATAAAATGCGATCAAAGTTGTTAGCAGTCTTAATAGGTCTACCACTTGCTATGATTTTGATGACATCTCTGACTTACCGGTACATCACCTGCTCACCCCACACTCATACAATTTCACCACAAAATGATGATTATTATCTAGCAATTCGAGAAAAGAAATGGGAAGATTTTGAAAACAGAAAAACGAATCCCGTAAAGCCATATGTATCAAAAGAAAAAAAAACTTACAACGAAACAAACAAAAAAGATGATGATTATCAAACAACTAGAGAAGAGAAATCGAAAGATTTTGAAAACGGAAAAACGAATCCCGTAAAGCCATATGTATCAAAAGAAAAAAAAACTTACAACGAAACAAACAAAAAAGATGATGATTATCAAACAACTAGAGAAGAGAAATCGAAAGATTTTGAAAACAGAAAAACGAATCCCGTAAAGCCATATGTATCAAAAGAAAAAAAAACTTACAACGAAACAAACAAAAAAGATGATGATTATCAAACAACTAGAGAAGAGAAATCGAAAGATTTTGAAAACAGAAAAACGAATCCCGTAAAGCCATATGTATCAAAAGAAAAAAAAACTTACAACGAAACAAACAAAAAAGATGATGATTATCAAACAACTAGAGAAGAGAAATCGAAAGATTTTGAAAACAGAAAAACGAATCCCGTAAAGCCATATGTATCAAAAGAAAAAAAAACTTACAACGAAACAAACAAAAAAGATGATGATTATCAAACAACTAGAGAAGAGAAATCGAAAGATTTTGAAAACAGAAAACCGAGACGCATGAAGCTATTAAAAGAAGAAGACAAAAAGGCTTACCTAGAAAAAGGCATAAACGAAGAAAGATCAAAACTGGACATCAAGGTTTGTTGTTCTGTGGTTTTGTTTCGGTTTGAAGATTATTCGATGATTTCATTTATTAAAAGTGTTTGTGGCTTCAGCACTTTTAACGGAGTGCACTACAGTTGCCGACCGACAAAGCATCTATTCATCGGGCAGCAACAGTTTCCGTCACAATTGCAAAGTATTATTCCGTTAACGCTATCCAAAAAAAGTAGTCTATGATTGATATTCGCGCCACAAAACATGAATCTGGACGGGACCGAAAGCGTGATACAACTAATCCATTGGGCTGATAGATTTAAATATGTCTGTCCATTGTCCAATGTCCATATTCTGCTAGGTTGGTTTGTAGCACCACGTTGTTATTCATTATTTACACTATTGATGCGTATCATGATTTTGTTCATGATTTGTATTGGTGCAGTCAGTGGCGCGGAAACGTTTTTTGGACAGAGGGGGGTCAAAATGGTAAGATCGTATCAACGTCTGGAGGGCAAAGCCCCCCGTTTTCTCGAATTTACGTTTTTGGACATAGGACACACAACAAAACTGTCTTGAAAGACACTAATTGCTTGCCTGCTCAAGTGACCGGAATTTTTTCAGGATAACATTTTATCATGGAAAACAAGATTGCTTACTACCAGTAGGCTATTCTAACTATGCACGAATTACAACTAAGCATTTTTGAGGGCATATTTTTGTAAAATGCAAATACCTCAATGACAAAACCGAAAAGTAGGCGATCAAAATTTGTCGGATCTAACTTTTTGCTTTACTGATCAGAATTACATGTAACAAACAATTCGAAAAAAGAGTAGGCAAACAAAATTTGTCCGATCTAACTTTTTGCTTTACTGATCAGTGATCAGAATTGTCATGAAACAAACAATGCCCCACTAAGATTTAAAAATAACGAAAAACACACGATCAAAATAAAGCACTGAACCATTTTTTAACGTAATGAAACGTGTAGATAAAGGTATTTTAGGTTGGCGTACTAGTCCATTAGTTTTAACAACAATCATCGGTACCATTTTAGTGTGTGATCTACCGAACGTCCGAACCTAATCTCATTCTTCTACTTTATCTCGATACGACAAGATAGTAAGTGTCACGTGATTGCTAAAGAAAGAAAGGTTCGGTAGATCTCATACTAAACTAGCACCCAATCATCTATTTCACTGAATTACATGCGGGTTTTCGCTTATTTGTAAAGCTACGTTTGGGCTTTTTCTTGCTTTACAGTTACACTGGAAAAAGTGATTTAGCCGCTTCATTAGATAGGTAGAAAAAATTCAAAACCATTTAAAAACTCAACCAGAAACGAGAACTTGCATAAGCTCATAAAAGCTTGATCAGAGGTGTCCAATCAGTCGATCGCGATCTACCGGTCGATCTTTGAATGCTTGGCTGTGGATCGCGGGCCGAACTCGTAAAATATTTACGAGTTCGAGTTTAAGTTCGAGTTCGGCAATACGATCGAGTTCTTTCGAGTTCAAGTTTGAGTTCGCAGCCCTGCTTACAGTAACGCCATTAGCGCCGAAACTCCATGTATACCAATATCAAAGAAACAGGAATAGCCTATAACGATGACTTTTGTTTTCTTTTTTTAACGTATAATCTACCTTACTTTTCTGTACTTTGTATTAAAAAAATATACTTTTTTGATTGGTGTTTGTAGATTAGGTATAGTACACATAGGTCCTTACTTACAGTGGGCTACCTTTTTTTTTCTAACGTCATTTTGGCTGTCGGCTAAATTATACTTTTACTGGTCCATCGTCCATGACTTTTGTAAAGGTTTGCGAACGCTGATATACTGTAAACCACTGTCAAAAATGAACCTCAAACATTGAAAATTTTACTAGATTTCACGTTGACCTAGCGAATGATAATTGAGTGATTTTTAAAAGAAAAGTGATTCTTTTTTGGTTAAAAGTGCTATGAGAAATAGTTACCTTATTAAGCACGTACGTTGCGAGCATTAATCCCGTCGCATTTAGTGCATAATTTGTCCAATTGCCAGCGGGGCTCAAATGGTTCTTTGGGGGCTGAAGAAATCCAGGGGGGCTTGATCTTCCCCTGGCCCCCTACTTCCCGCGCCTTTGGGTGCAGTGAATCGATGAGCATTTGCTCCTTTACTGCTTCCGTGAGCGCATTTTTTGACGTAAAAATAAATGCTGTTCTATTTTACAGGTTTTGTTTATCGGAGTGAAAAAATGTGGAACATCAACTCTAAAAGCGTTTGCCAAGCAACACCCTGATATAATAGTACAACCCAGACCCAATGTTTGTCGCCCTAAACCGTATAATACTTACAAGTAGGTAATCTAATGCCGTAAACTTGAAAGCAACAACCACTTTTATTATGCTTACTTAACAACGCAGTAATGAATAATCGCAATTAATAAGTTTCAAACAATTTTTCAAAGGAGTGGTAAAAATTGCTAGTTTTTTGATAAAATAAAAAATTTATATAGACCAGTGCAGGTTATTAAGTAGCCTGGGCGGTGAAAGACTATTTCATGGTCACCTACTCAAACTGCCCAGAAAAGAAAACTAAAAATTAGTCTGAATAAAAATAGGTCAAGCTAACCCTCGTGATAGAGCCCAGTCTACTTTGACATGTCGATCAAAAATCGAGAAAGGGTCACATCATTTAATTTTATGGGAGAATACTGTAGACGATCTCTCCACGTCATCCGAAATGAACGAAAACGGGGATGCTGACAAGACGCATTGCTATTTCCTCCATCCTTTACGGGAGATGAACAGATGACCCCATTACGAGCTCTAATTCACTTTCAGATTCGCATTTGCACGGAGTGACAAAGGCATCAAAAGCACCGTATGGTAGATTTACTGTAACTGTAGAAACATACTAGCCAAATCAGAAATAAAACCTACGTGATCGCAAACAGATTTTGTTCGTGGAAGAAACTACTAACTTTTTCGCCACAAAAACGTTGCAACTTTGTTGCTGCCGGTAGTTTTTTTATGCTAATAACGACTTTTTGTTTTTATTAGACGGATTACAAAGGCATTGGAAGCAGCTGAAATGTCGGATAAAGTTGCAATAATAGAAAACAATTTATGCATTCATAATTTCCGGTATTTTAACCTTCTGAAACGACCAGAAAAACTGATTTTGCTGCTCTGTGACCCAACGTTGAGAGCTTATTCGGATTATAAACACATTGTCAGGACTTTTGCGTTCGTAAGTTAGAGTTACATTTCCTAATCTTGTTCCTCCTAAGCGTGCTAAATGCTACTTCATTTCTAATTTTCGCTCTTTTTGGCGATTTCACTTGAAGAGCGTTAGAAAAAAGCTTGGAGAATCTTTGAAAATCACTCTGCCTTGAGCTAGGGTGAAATCGCTGAAGAAAAGCTTGTTATTTGTTTTTTCAGAATGAATCGTTTGATCAAATGGTGTTCAACGCTATGTCACTCATCGAACCTCATAAAACCGATGAAAATTTTGCTGAATTTTTGTCACGGATTCGCTATGAAGGACACTTGGATTATTCGATTGTATCAGTTGGATTTTACTACGAATATCTAAAACATATTTACAAGCTTTACGACCCAAAAAACATCTTGATATTGTCCGGAGCGGAATTAAAACAAACCCCCCACACAATTATGTACAAGCTAGAGTCTTTCCTGGATATTCGTCATTATCTGAATCAGTCCCAGTTCGTTAAAAATCCGGAAACTGGATTTTATTGTGTCAAACGCTTTTTTAAAGACCCACAATGCATTGGTGTTGGAAACAAACCGTTCCCTCCCCCCAACAATGCGACCTTGGAGAAGTTAAAAACTCTTTATCATCCTTACAATGAAAAATTGTATCAATTAATAAATCGCACATTTATGTGGATTTAAAATTACACAAAAGACGATGAAACTTGGTGATTTTGAAATTGTCTTTATCACCCTTATAATGAAAAATTATATTAGCGTACAACCGTAGATTTATGCGGCTTTAAAAATACGTCATCAGAACCGTGTATACTGTACAGTACACGCAGAGCATGTATTCTACAGTGAGACAATGAAGCTCAACGCAAGTCAGATTGCCAGGGTGAGCCGTTTGGATCAGTGGTTTGTTACTTTTCTAACACTGGGGCTCCAATTCTCAAACAAACAGACTTAGGATACCATGCTGTTGCATTACATGCAGTTTGGCTTCTTTCAGAGAAATTTAAATTTTTTGTTGGGAACAAAGTTAGGAACCACGAGTTTAGGCGTACGGTTATGAAATCACTGAAGGCCCATATGCTGCGGAATAAAGTATCTTATGCATTCGGAGTAACTTCGCAGCTGACAGTAGCTTATAGGCCGAACAGCAAATTGCTCAATCGAAGCGTAGATTGCATTAAAAATCTGATTCCACAAAAAACAATTGTTTTACTCAGTGTTTTGCTCAATTGTATCGTTTTGTTGCATTAGCATTAAATTTAGGCAGTGTAAAACACCAGTTCTGTCAGTTGCACATAAAGAAATGTGAATGACACATTTCCTGAGCATGGTTAATTTCGTATGCGTGTGAAAAAAGTGCATCATAACAAGTCAAAAAACCTAAATAGAGCAAAAAACTAAACTGTTTCTATAGATTGGTTAGAACAGCTGGTACGCAGTAGAAGAAAACCTTTTCATATCAGCTCAAACAGAAAAATATCGAAAGCTGTGAGAGTTTCTCTGAGTAGTACCGTGTAAAAAACGTGAAATCAAAAGCATGTAAATGCAATGTACGGAAATAATCTAAAACAGTTCAAGGAAACGTGAAGAGAACAAGCCAGCAACTCTCCCTTATTGTACCGTTAGACTAGGATTTTCCTGGATTTCCCATCCTTGAGCGATATACAAGGCAGCAGGCCGGCAACGCCTAAGGAGCACAGCACGTAATGCTTGCTTTCTCGCAAAAACGATGATAAAATTCAACCGAGTTAACGTAGAGCTGCCAGCGACTTGCCACTGTTGCAGCGCTTTTTTGCATTATGGTAACTGTTGCTTTTACCCTGTCCACATGTCCAATGTAAATGATCAAAAACCCATGGACCTTCTGTATCATAATTACACGCTTGATGTCATAATCCACTTTCTTCAATCTGTGCTTTAAAACTTTGATTATGATACAGAAAACCTGTGGGATTTTATGATAGCACACTTAAACTTGACATATGGACATTGGACAGGGTACTTGATACAAAACTTTAAAGACGAGAACCATCAACTTGTGGCACGCAACAGTGTGATATGACTTCGAAGCAGTGGCATAGGCAGAGGGAAGGAGACATCGGGGATTGTCCCTCGTTTTCTATGACGTATCTTGATCTGAAGTATGCCAATCTAACATTCAAGCAAAACACAGCAATATTGGTAATATATATCTTATTGTAATTTGCCTGCATGGATTTTCGCCTGGTTACGTACCCTCTTCAAGGGACAAGTCTAGATACGTTTTGGGGTTTTGTGATATAGATGAAGATGAATTTTTTTTTAACAATAGAGAAACTAATAAACACTTGAAGACTGACTGGAAAAATTGATTTAGTGATTATTATTTTTTATTTCAGGCAGGAAAGCTTATATCATATAAGAGCAAGAAACGCATACACTTCCTTAGGCCTCTGCCACATGTAGCAGAGTGTTGAAACGAAAAATTTTAAAATGAAATCAGTGTTGTTAGTATTCTTTATATCACTGGTTATGATTGTTATGACATCACTAACTTACGTCACCTATTTTGCCCGACCTCATTCAACTTCACCACGAAGTGATAGAAGATATCAACCACTTAAAGAAGAAAAATTGGAAGAATTTGAAAACAGAAAAACGAATCGCGTAAAACCATTTGGATCAAAAGACAAAAAGACTTACAACGAAAGAAACAAAAAAGACGCAAGATCAAAACTGGACATCAAGGTTTGTAGTAAAATTTGTTTGTTTCGGAACGAGTATTGTACCGGCCGGTTAGCTCAGTTGTTAAGTACACGCTATCGGTGCCACAGCTCTACGGTTCGATTCCCGGGCCGGTCAAATCAGCATGGTGTCGTCAACGGCTCGCCAGCGCTGTGACGTTTCTTCGGAGCTGCGTTACTCAGACGATATACCGCGGAGATGAGCCCCGCCACTCGTTACACCCTTCGCCGTAATACTGCCACGAGTATAGTGAAGATTTTATTTCATTTTTTTGGTATTGTTTTTTGGAACACAAGTGTTTCTGGTCGTAGCGCGAAGTCAATTGAATTAACGGAATGCACTGAGCAGTTGCCAACAGAGTATCATCGACTTTACGTGAAAAGTTTCCGTCAAAAAAGCAGATTATTAATCCGCAAAGCTATCCAAAAAAACTAGCTGTCGATGATTGGTATTTTTTACTTTGCCCCATAAAACAGCAGGAAGCCGGACTTGACCAAAAACGTGAAGCAACGAATCCATTGAGCAGATAGATTTAGGTACGGCATTCAACGTGATTCCTTTGCTACACCACGCTGATATTTATTATTCGTTTGTTTGCATATTTATCCTCCTATCACGATAAAGTGATCAAAGCGCTATTATATAACGAGCTGGCTTATATAGCGAGCTGGCTTAGTCTTGCGAGCCATCTGCCTACCACTTTAAGATGGAGGAATCCCGCTAAGTGCCTTTCCCAACCGCAAAACAAGTAAACTTGCCGGCTTGTTCTCCACACTGTTCCTTTAATGCCGAGCGTCAAGCAAAGAACCTGTAAATACCAATTTAAAAGTCATTGGTTTGACCCGAGTCTGCAACTCCAGTGGCAGACACTCCTACCATTCGGCCAACGTTGATGTGCATCAAGACTTTGTTTTACAGGTTTTGTTTATGGGGGTGAAAAAGTGTGGAACAACAACTTTAAAAGCGTTTGCCAGTCAACATCCTGATATAATAGTGCAAAACATGCCCCATGTCTGCCGCCCTAAACCGTATAATACTTACAAGTATGTAACCTAGTATCGTAAATCTAAAAAGTAAAAATCAGCTGGGACTGAAATATAGGCTAAATTTTTATCCACGAGTTGAAGCCCTGTAGTGCTTTGACTCGTCGATCAAGAATCGAGAGAGGATCACTGATTCATTAGTGCGGGAGCATAGCCTACTGGAGAAAATGTTACAGAAACGGCTGCTGACAAGACACATTGCCTTTTTCTCCAGTGTAGTTAAATCAACTCTAGATGCAGATAAACCCCTTATCTTACTATGTTTAGAAAGATGAAGCCAATCCTACCATTGTTGCAAATTTGTTGCTACGGATAGTTTTTTCTTTGTTTTTTTTTTTTTTAAGCTAATGTCTACATTCTGTTGTTATTAGACCTATCACCGAAGCTTTAGAAGCTGCTGAAATGTTGGATAAAGTTGCAATAATAGAAAACAATGAATGCATTCATAATTTCCGGTATTTTAGCCTTCTAAAACGACCGGAAAAACTGATTCTGCTGCTCTGTGACCCAACGTTGAGAGCTTATTCGGATTACAAGCACATTGTCAGGACTTTTGCTTACGTAAGTAAGAATAACGTTTCCTACTCTTGCTCCTTCCGTATAAGTTGACCTGTAACTTAAAAGTCTGATTGAAGTTGTGCCATCATGTAATGATGATTTTATTTTTTTTCTTTTTTCCCCCCTTTTTGTTCATAAATCGTAAGCTGCTGCAGTGGCGCGGGAACGTTTTTTAGACAGGGGGGGCTCAAAATAGTAAGATCGTGTCAACGTCTGGGGGGCGAAGCCCCCCAGACCCCCCTTTTTTCGAACGCACGTTTTTAAGAGCAGGACACTCAGCAGACCTATTTTGATAGACATCAATTGCATGCCGCTCAAGTGACCGGAATTTTTTCAGGATAATCTTTTATCATGGAAAACAAGATTGCTTACTACCATTAGGCTTTTCTAACCATGCTCGAATTACTACTCATGTATTTGTGAAATGCAAATACCTCAATCACAAAACCAAAAAGTAGGCAAACAAAATTTGCCCGATCTAACTTTTGCTTTGCTGATCAGAGTTACATGCAACAAACAATGCCCCATTGAGGTTTAAAAATAACAAAAAACACACAATCAAAATAAAGCACTGAACCATTTTTTAACATAATGAGATGTGTAGATATAGGTATTTAGGTAGGCGTACTAGCTCAATTTTAGTAACAATCATCGGCAGTGCTCGAGTTGTGAAAACACTTATGGGGGGTGGTAGGCTACAACTTTTCATGCAGACCTAAAAAGAGATGGTCATTATAGTTGTAAGGGAATGGTTTACGCTAAAATGTTTTATGGGGGGGATGGTGTTGTTTTCAGGGGGGATGGCATCCCCCTCAAATCGAGTAGCCTACTGATCATCGGTGCCAGTTTAGTAGTGATTTAGCCGCTTCATTGGGTTGGTAGAAAAAATTCAAAACCATTAAAAAACTCAACCAGAAGAGAACTTGCACCAGCTCATATAAGCTTAATTAGGGGTGCCCAACCAGTCGATCGCGATGTACCGGTCGATCTTTGGATGCTTGGCTGTCGATCGCGGGTCAATTTGGCATGTACACAAATCAGGTTGGCCACCAACATTTCCAGTTCATGTAACGCGTCCGGGCCATGAAGACCTTTTTTTTAGCTTTTCACAAAAATTTTGGTGGAATTCGGAACATCTGAAGGATTGAGGACCGTTTTTTTGCACTTCACCGCATTTTCGTTTACGATTTACGTAATTCCCATGATCAGTAGCGACTTTCATTCGAGCATTCAGAGTAGTTTGGCGTAAAGTGTTTGGCAGCTACAAGAATTGGCAGCCATTATACTTTTACTGGGCCATCGTCCATGACTGCTGTAAAGGTTTGCAAACGCTGATATAAAACACGGTTAAAAATGAACTTCAAGCATTGAAAATTTTACCAAATTTTACGTTGACCAAGTGAATAATAACTGACTGATTTTTAAAAGAATAGTGATTCTTCGTTGGTTAAAAGCACTTTAAAAAATATTTGCTTCATTACGTATGTACGTTGCGAGCATTAATCACGTCGCACTCAGTGCATAATTTTTTTAATTGTCAGGGGGGGCTCAAATGGTTCAGGGGGGGCTAAAAAAAGTTCAGGGGGGGGCTTGAGCCCCCCCTGGCACCCCACTTCCCGCGCTTATGAGCTGCTGCATTTGGGAGCGGTAGACTAGTTAGTTAGTTAGTTGTATATTTATCCTCCTATCACGAGAAAGCGATCAATGCGCTATACGAGCTCGCTTAGGAGTTGCCAGCCATCTGTCTACCACACCAAGATGGGGGAATCCCGTTAGGTGCCTTTTCCAACGGCACAACAAGTAAACTTGCCGGCTTGTTCTCCACACTGTCCCTTTAATGCCGAGCGTCAAGCAGGGAAGCTGTGAATAGCAATTTTAAAATCATTGATTTGACCCGACTCAGAATCAAACCCGAGTCTACAGCTCAAAAGACAGACTCTCTATACCACTCGGCCATCTGAGCTGTTAAAAGTTACTAAGGAGACCATTTGGTCTTTCACCGCTTCCCCCTGCGCTTTTGCGTCATGGAATAAAATGGGTTGATGGATTGATTTATGTTTAGTTTGATTCACAAGCTTTAAGGTGCGATCACACTAACTGAGACCTTTAAGACATTGTGCAGGTTTATCTTATCATGATATGACTTTGTGCGGATGTGATGTCATAATAAAACAAATCTGCACGATGTCTCAAAAGTCTCAGATCGCAGCTTTAGTTCCTTAGTTGCGCTCCCAGCAGTCATTTACTACATACGACTATGGTATACGGTGGTAGGCTACTAGACTACTGTGCGTCCAACTTTATTAAAAAACGCGCTACACCCTTCGGCCTATGTTGCATACAGACTCAATTTTCAGGGAATAGCGAGCGCCACTCTTGCGCTTCTCTGCTGATATAGTCCTTTGCGGTCACACTCCCATCTGTTTATGTCAGTTATGGAAAGAAAGTTAAACGCCAAATCTAGCAGTTACCGGTAATTATCAATAGCTTTTTGTGGAAGCTGTTTGCGAGGGTTTGGTGAGAATATTTCAGCGTTCAGTGTCAAAGTTGCATTGGGTAAGATACAGGTCGTTCTAGTTGCTACCTTCGGTGCTTGAAGCTTGTGTTATCAAAACAATCAATCTCAATCTGTGCAGACTAAAAGAGTGTGTCTGCCGAGTCAAGATTAGACCCTAACGCTGATTGCTTGGCCTTCCACATGTCGGCGTTTTTTCACCTTTTCTTTTCCTATAACTTATTGTTAAAAAATTTACAGCTCAGATGGCGGAGTGGCAAAGCCGGCGGCAGAGCAGTCGACTTAGGGGTGCCAAGCGTTTATCAGGGGGGCCAAAGTTTAAAATTAAGCGCAAAATCCGCAGTCTTCGAAAGAGTAAGCTTGCTGATTAGGGGGGCCAGGTCCCCCCTTGGCGCCGGCCCTGCCGAGTGGTAAGAGCGTCCGCCTGGGGAGCTGTAGACTTGATTTGATTTCGAGTCGAGTCCAACCAATAACTAGTGTTTCCTACCGGAAAGTCGGGACGGGAAATTTCCCGGGAAACTTGGGGTTTTAAAATTTCCCGTTACGCGGTAAATTTATGTCGGGATCCCGAGAAATTTGTGGTACATTAGTAAGTGTTACAGTGGTACTGATATCTATCATTCCGACATAAAAAATGCGTTACTGCAAATGTAATTTTTGTTTGCTTACTAAAAATTATTTTTCAAAAATCGCAAAATTTTTTAAGATAAAATGCTTGTGACATCAAAATTTTTTCCTCAATTTGTCGAAAAAATTGAAAAACTCAAACTAAGTTTGTCAAAACAATACAACAAAATGTTAAAAATTATATCTGAAATGCTGAAAATCAGAAAAAATGGCTAAATAATCAAGCTCTGAAAAATTTCCCGGAAATTTTCTGAATCCCGAAGATGTTCGGGATCCCGGAAAATTTTTTAAAAGTTTCCCGTTTCTCGGAAAGTTGAAAATCCAGGAAAAAGGCAAACCCTAACAATGACAGTAAAATTGGTATTCACAGCTTCCTGCTTGACGTTCAGCATCAAAGGGACAGTGTGGAGAACAAGCCGGCAAGTTTACTTGTTGTGCCGTTGGGAAAGGCACTTAGCAGGATTCCCCCATCTTGGTGTGGTAGACAGATAGCCGTCAACTCCTATAAGCGAGCTCGTATAGCGCATTGATCTCTTTCTAGTAAGCTTAATAGGAGAATAAATATGCAAATAAGTACAAAAATATAATATCTTTCCCTTTTAGCCACTGCAGCATTTCTAGTTTTCGCCCTTTTCGACGATTTGTCCCTAAGAATGTCAGGAAAAAGCTTGGAAAAACTCTGAAATTATAAGGTAAAATCGCTGTAAGCTTCGCAATACAATAAATATGGGACGAAAATAGCTTAAGGAGGAAAAATAAAGCCGCTGGAAATCTCAAAACTGGACGTTTCGACAACATAAATTCAGCTGTCATCATCAGTAGTGTATGCAAGGCAGTACAAAACTGTTTTGTACTGCCTTGCAAGGCATTACCTATATTATAATATAATATATTATAAGGTATAAGTACAAAACAGTTTTATAATAACAGTTTATAAAAACAGTTTATAAAAATATTTATAATAGCATATTTATATAATAATATATAAAAATATTCATAATAAAAATATTTGTAATAAAATATATAAAAACAGTTTATAAAAATATTTATAATAACAGTTTTATAAAAACTATATTATAAGGTATAAGTACAAAACAGTTTTGTACTGCCTTGCATACATTGCTGATGATGACAGCTGAATTTATGTTGTCGAAACGTCCAGTTTTGAGATTTACAGCGGCTTTATTTTTCCTCCTTAAGCTGTAAGCTTGATCTTTGTTTTTCAGAAAGAATCGTTTGATCAAATGGTTTTCAACGCTATGTCACTCATAGAATTACACAAAAACGATGAAAATTTTGCCGAATTTATGTCACAGCTGCGCTATCAAGGACACCTGGATTATTCGATTGTATCAGTTGGATTTTACTACGAATATCTAAAACATATTTACAAGCTTTACGATCCAAAAAACATCTTGATATTGTCCGGAGCGGAATTCAAGCAAACCCCACACACAATTATGTACAAGCTAGAGTCTTTCCTCAACGTGCGCCATTATCTGAATCGGTCCCAGTTCGTTAAAAATCCGGAAACTGGATTTTATTGTGTCAAACGCTTTTTTAAAGACCCACAATGCATTGGTGTTGGAAACAAACCGTTTCCTCCCCCCAACAATGCGACCTTGGAGAAGTTAAAAACTCTTTATCATCCTTACAATGAAAAATTGTATCAATTAATAAATCGCACATTTATGTGGATTTAAAATTACACAAAAGACGATGAAACTTGGTGATTTTGAAACCAAGTCTAGCTAGCTAACTGCAGGGGTGGATTCAGAAAAATTTTAAGGGGGAGAAGGGGTGTCTAAAAATCAGGAAATCTTATTTTGCAGGTTTTTGCGTCCAGAAACGTAGAAGTTACTATAATCAAGGAATGGATGTATGATTCTGCAGATCTCCAATTTATTTGGGATCACCTATATACTGATCAACAAAAACCATTAAATTATAAATTCTAGTTTATGAGACTATTTTATTGGGGAGAATCTTTTCATCAAACGTCAACATAGGGAACAAACAGAAAACCATTAATTGGGAGAAATAAAATTTTTGGAAAAAGTTGCCAAATAAGGTAAAAAACTAAGGTAAACAAAAGTTTAAAAGAAAAAAATTGCTGTAATGTTATTAAAATGTTTAATGTTGCTGTAAGAAGTTACCATAATGTAATGCTGGCTATAACCAAAAATTAAAGGGTGGGAGTGGCATGTGCCCCTTTAGCCCTCTTTTATCCGCCAATGAGCTAATAGGGGGTCCGAAAAGGCAAAGCAATAGCTTACCGGTTTTCAGTGCAACCCAAGCTTAGCATCTCAACAAACTAAAACGACTAGATCCGTCAAATTCAACGACCGAACACAAATCATTATGAGGCACAAACATGAGCGAAAACCGAAATTATTTTTGTTCAAACAGCCCCACATTTTAAGCTACTTTTAGTAGAGTTTATTATCATGAGAAAGCAATGAGGCTTTATCATCGCTCGCTTAGGAGTTGCCGGCCACTTCGTAAAGTGCCTACTGGGGCGTCACTGAAAGAGGTGTAAAAACTAAGTTACTGATACAGTAGTCAACAAACTGAATCAAATCAAATTATTTTTGGTGTGGGCCATCATGGCATGACTTGGTCAGCGACATGGCTTAGCGATACCGCACGCAGGTGACAGATCCTACGTGACGGGTTCGATTCGCGGCTGGAGCCGATCGCATTTGACATATTTAACGGATGGCTGCTGACTCGAAGAGCGCAAGCTCACTTCGCAGTTTCCCTCAATTACTGTTGAATTTTCGGTTCAATATGATGTGAATATAACCTGAGTTATTTATTAATTTATTTATTTTATTGTTACCAAAACTGTTTGAAGGAGCAGAAAGCAGTGGGTGTTAAAACTAACCAAACAAAAAGTACCGTGAAATTGGAGCTACCATATATTCTCATGAATGAATGTCGCTCTCGAATAGAAACCGCACGAATTGATTAAAAAAAAAAACAGTAAAAGCTGCAACGGACAAAACCGTTTCTTTACTGATACAAGAAAACAAGTCTAATAAAGCGCAACAAAAACCACTGAAAAAATGACACGTTATATTTTATCTACTGTATCAGAGGTCATTTTCATACGGATACCATTCAAGTTGCTACACGTAGTAACTAGAAATTAACACTTCCACAGTTTGGTTTTGTCGAGTACTTTACACAGACGCGAGAGGAATAACAGCTGTTGGATTAACGGTACGGTCAGTGGCGATTCTAGGACCCGAAAAGTGGGGGGCCATTATGGGGCCAAGATAGATTTAGGTGGGACCACTGAAAACAGAGATGGGCATTTATCGCGATAATTTATCGGCGATAGTTATCGGCGATAATTTTTTACCGATTATAGTTATCGCTCAAAATAGTTTGGATTTATCGATCACCGATATCGCTTTTGTAATATATTTCGTTATCACCGATAAATTATCGCGATAAACGATTCTTCATGCACGCAGTAGGTCTAATGTATTCAAAGTTAGTGAGTTGACGCATTGAAAAATGCAGTTTAAAAACATTTCTCTTTGTTTTATTTAATGCCACGGCAGAGTCCGTGAACTGCTATCTTTTCTTGAAAAATTTAGAAATACAATTTTGCAATGTGACTTGCAAAAAAAACTTTGTCAAACGCATTGCAAATTCATCGCAACATTTATCGGAAAAATTTATCGGCGATGATTTATCGAGTTCCAATATCGCTTTAAAAAATTTAGATTTATCGACTATCGGTATCGCCCAGGGCTTTTTTGAAGTTATCGATTACCGTTATCGCTTCAGTACAGAAAGGTTTATCGTGCCCATCACTGACTGAAAACCGTGTTTGAGAGGAAAAGAGTAAGTTCGAAGAGATTTGCAACCAAACTTAAGCAGCAAGCATATTGCAATACGACACATTATATACATTTATTATTGACATTCATTACAAATACAGTAAAATGGCAAAATGATCAGAGCGTCTGTTTTTGGAGCGGTAGATTCAAGGTCTTACTCCGAGACGAGTCAAACTGATTGCTTAGCCTAAAAATTAGCATTCATGGTTTTCCTGCTATACGTTCAACTTCGACGTTAAAGGAATAGTATCGACAACAAGCTGGCAAGTTTGCTTGTCATAACTAATGATGTAAAAAAACGATTTTTTTGCAGTTGTTTTTTTTTTGAGCTCGTTTTTTTTTTATTTTTTTTTATGCATTCCTACCTAATAAGTCTAAACAAGTTTGTTTTTCACACCAAGCTTGGTAAGTAGAATGAAATCGCGTTAACATATCAAACATGACTGTAAGTGGTAAAATGATATTGCTTAATTTTCGTTTTTTATTTGCAGCTTAAAGAAAACTTAGATTAGTGTGAATCTTACCTAACGCTTACCATGTAAGCTTATTTTTCGATTTGCACGGTTCGTCTAAGCTAGATTTTGAGTTCCGTAGCCCAGCCACTATCTGTAGACTCAGGGCCAGCGCCAAGGAGAGGGGGGCAGGGGGGCCTGGCCCCCCAATCGACGTGCTTGGCCCCCCCCAATCAATAAGCTTACTCTTTTGAAGACAACGGCATTTGCCCTTAATCTCAAACTTTGCCCCCCCCCCCCCACCCCCTGATAAACGCTTGACCCCCTTAAGTCGACTGCTCTGCCGCAGGCTCTGTGTAGACTGTACTGGAGGTATTATTGGTTTTTATTTGAATCAAAGCACTATATTGCACATATATTGGCTGAAAGTTCAAGTTTAAAGAAAACTTTTTTGGTTTAGTTACGATTATTTTTAAGATACGAGAGCTTAAGCTTTATAGTAAAACATGACTGTTAGTGTAACTGACGCCACTGCACTTGCGGTATAGTTGCATTATTGGGAAAAATGAATGTGGCGGTTAGTGTATTACAAAATATGCTACTTTAGTTTACATTCACTAAAAAATTTGTTTTTGCGTTTTCAATTTTCTTTGCGGCAGTTATGTGTTGCAACTTTATGCTTTATTTTTCAACCTTTGTTATATTAAACAATCATTGAGGTTTCTGCAACTACATCGTTGGAAGTGTGTTCAGTGATGGTGAGCGACCGCCACCACACAGTGGAGTAAACGAGAATGTCGTAAAGTAAAAGGAGAGTTTTAGTCGCCTTGCACAGCGGTGAAATTTTTTCTGCGGTGCATGGCTTCGTGGTGTTCACTTATAAAACCTAAGCCTGTAGAACTAAGCTCAAACACGGTAGCCTACTTTCCGCTTTAAACTTGGTGAAAGGTTCTTTCAGTTACAGATTTAGGGGCAGAACTAAACGCCGCTCCATTCGCCGCATGTTGGATCCATCTCTACGATAAGACCAAATAATACACAGTTCGATGGCCAATACAAATAATTAGGCTACTTCAGAATGGATTTTTTAAAAAAATCAGTTTTTTTCAGCCATGTTTTTTTTGCAAAATAAACACGTTTTTTAAAAAAAAAACGAAAGCAAAAAAACGATTTACATCACTAGTTATAACACCCTTGGAAAAGGCACGTAACGCAATTCTTCCATCTTTAAGTGCAAACAGTTAATGAATCCCTACACTCTACCTCTCGTGGTGGCCCAGTCTGACATATAGACAAGCAAAAACAGGGTCGGGATCAAACGCATAACTGCAAGACTTGGACAAAAACAAACATCTGTAGCTCAAACCTAAATCGTAGAACGGAAGAGCAATAGGTCTACTACACCACTTGATATCCCCCCATATCAAAAAATATAATGCAAAAAATAAATTAAAAAAGTGAAAAATAGATTAAAAAAGTGAAAGGAAAATATACGAACAATAACTGAAGATAAAAAATAATACGAAACTTACGAATCGATAGTTTTAAACACTCAACCGATCATTCAGCCAGATGGCTTTCTATAACTCAGTGTAACTTAATCCTACGATTATTATTATGCCTTCATGATAAACATATTGTAATTTTCACTCTTTATATCAGTCGCCTAACAACCGCAGGCTGAATAATGGTCAGGCAAGGAAGGTGGACTGCTTTAAAACGCAAGGATTTTGTAATTTCAAAAGCGATGATGAAACAAGGCAGTACTGTGTAGCCCAGGGGTGGGCAACATACGGCCCGCGGGCCGAAACAATTTTGAGCGGGCCGCCGGCAGTTCCAGAAATACACAGTCGTAACAACAGGACATCTGAAGACCTTAATTTTTTTGCTCTTCACCGATCCTCACGGTGGAATATAGAGCATCTGAGGACGTGAACAGAGGCGGATCCAGGAAGGGGGGGATGTGGAGAATGCATTCCCCCATTAGCAATTTTCAAACATGTTTTTGATGAATACAAGTTTTTTATAATTTCGAACTTTTTCGATTACAATAAGCCTTACGCCCTAAGCACGCATAATCGGAAATGCACGAACAAAATGCATCATATTTGGTGAAACACTCAGAATTAGAGGCAAAAAGTTCAATCAAAATGCGCCTGAAAATTGTTGAAGAAGTACTAAAATGGCCACTACAGTATGTAAATTTTCAGAAAATTTCCGGGGGAACATGCCCCCGGACCCCCCTAGGGCTTTTTTTATTTTCAATATGCTTCAAAATAATTCTGCCCGAAGAACTACGCTTGAAATATATGTCGAATTTGGGTACCCCCTCCCTGAAAAAATTTCTGAATACGCCGCAGACATGAAAACATTTTCAAAGGATTTATTTACACCTTTTTTGGGTCTAACGTCTTTGTATTCAGTTAACATTCAACTTAATTCAAAATTTCATCCCCTCCCCACCAAAGTCTTCTGGATCTACTCCTGGTCGTGAAGACCTTTCCTTTTTATGCTCATTACCAATCCGGCCCGGGAAGAACGTTGTCTACCCACTTATGGCCCGCCGACTGAAAAAGTTGCCCACCCCTGGTGTAGCCTATTGAACCAGTCCACCCTCAACCAAGTTCTCCCACTCCGAATTCCATAGCCATCAAGAAATGACGCATTCAAGCCTAGTTTACTAAGCACTGGCTGTTGTTGCTACTAAATACTAATAATACTATTATTACACCTGCTAATGCTGCCACAACGCACATTGCTGTTTTTCCTTTTTAGTGCTTGCTGATTAGGCTTCAACAAAAGAATATATATAATTCCGTTACATCAGCGGTTCCCAAACCGGGCGCCGCGAGACTTTGCCAGGGTCGCCGTGAAAGTTGTTGCCTCTGTCGCGGGTCTTCGCCCACTTGTGTTTGGTGTCGAATCTGCTCAATATCTCAAAATCGTCAGGGAAAAATAGTGCCTGGAAGATTTACTTGCGAAAGGATTAAATAGTTACACGTCACAGTGCGTAGCTTGCCTGCACGTGGTATATTGTGTAACAATGGCCCGATACATAATGAGTAATAATTAAGCATTCTTACAATCGCAGCAAGATTGATATTAAACGCGAAATGCGTGTTGCAGTATCCAACATCGATAAAAGATAACATGTGTTCAGAGCTACAAGCTTACACCTCACATTAAGTGCATACGTTTTTCAATATTTTGCTACTGCACAATATAAATAATCATGTTTTAAATACAATTTTTTTCGAGAATTAACAAATTTGTTACTTTTAGCTTCATTACGGCGCCGCGAGTTTTAATAAATTTCTAAAGGGCGCCTCCAACAAAAAAGTTTGGGAACCGCTGCGTTACATGAATAACTAGGCTACAAAAAATTCGAAATGACACTCTTATTTCGATTAGCGACTACCAAAGACATGATACGTAAGATTTTGATGTACCGGTATTTAGTTCTTTATTCCTCTTCACCCATTCGTTACAGCTTCTTCAATCTGCACTGGCTGCATTATGACTAAGCCGTTTCTGTTGGCGATTTTGCGATTTAAACGGAACTGTGTGATGCAATAAATGCACTAGTTTATTGAAAAGCGAAGACAAAGACCAAAGCAAACTATGCAAGTTTCACTTAGCCTGGTAAACTAAGAAGCCAAGACAACGAATGTCTAACTCTGAGGTTGGGCAATGGATTAGTATATTTTCATATCCTGTCATAGGCTACATGAGCTTGTTAAAACTGAGGGAGGGGGTCAACCCGGGAGCCAGGCAAAAATATGGGGGCATGGTCCCCTCTGCCCCCCTTAGAATTGCCATTGGGTAGGGTCAGTGATGGGCACGATAAACCTTTTTGTACTAAAGCGATAACGGTAATCGATAATTTCTAAAATGCTCTGGGCGATACCGATAATCGATAAATCTCAATTTCTTAAAGCGATATCGGTAATCGATAAATTATCGCCGATAAATTTTTCCGATAAATGTTGCGGTAAATTTTCAATGTGTTTGACGAAGTTTTATTTCTTGTAAGTCAAATCACAAAAGTGTTTTTCTAGATTTTTCAAGAAAAGAGAGCAGTTTACGGAACGTGCCATGGGATTAAACACAACAAAGAGAGATTTTTTAAACTGCAACAAGACTTTATCGACTCCGTGAATTTTACCATAGCGCCAACTCCCTAACTTTGAACACAGTGTGCATAAAAAATCGTTTATCGCGATAATTTATTGGCGATAACAAAATATATTACAAAAGCGATATCGGTGATCGATAAATCCAAACTATCTTGAGCGATAACGATAATCGGTAAAAAATTACCGCCGATAACTATCGCCGATAAATTATCGCGATAAATGCTCATCTCTGGCTAGGGTAGTACTACATTAACACTGGTACCTGACATATTTTGCGGGGATTGGGCCTGTGACTCCTTGGCTACATCTCTGAACTCTATCACCAAGCCGATAAACTTCTATTGGGCTAATTCGTAATAGTTTGAATTGCTCAGAAAAAATATCACGTAAACAGGCTTTAATAATAATAATAATTTGTATCCCTCTTAAGATTTCATCAACAATTCGATGAATCTGACGAAGGGGTTGACCAGAATTAAATTTAGTTTAGATACACTAGGGGTGGGCAACATACGGCAACAAACTTTAGTTTAGATACACCGGTAAGCAAGGCTTATATTTCGTCTTCTCGACATAATTTAAAACTAAATCACACGCTTGGTTACTTTTATATGGATGATTGCATAAAATTACTACACAAGCGCAAGCGGCAATGCTGAAATGTTTGCTTTTAGCAGAGCAGGAGAAGCTAGTGCTGGGAATGCAGGCACAGAAACGGGTTTTGATAAACCTTAATTTAGCAATTGTTAACTGGGGAAAATAACTGTAGTAGGTTACCAAAAAACACACTCATAATATCAAGTTCAATGATCAACTCATTTAGGATTACTTAGAGTCTGGATTTTTCAGTTTTCTAGTCTAGTTACAAAGTCGAGAAATGGTACTGTTACCCAGGTACCAGTACCCTTCTGCAATTAAGTTAGTTTAAGCATTATTTGCGCGTGGTATTTTGCATCATAATTCATTTTTGACGTCATAATTTAAAATTTGATTCTATCTTGGATTGTTTATTATGACTTAAAAAGTTTTGAGGGCAATGCCAGATATCAGTAGTTCAGAGTTGGGCAGCTCTTTGAACCACTGAATAGCAAAACGTTTCTAGATAATTTTGTTGATCAAAAGCTAGGTAGGTGTGTTAGGTGTTGTTATAAGTGAAACTAAGCATATCACAGGTAGTTACTACCGGCAGTAGGTACAGTTAGGTAGTAGACTAGATGACACTAAAGATGAAAATTTTTTCAACGACAATTTATAGACTACTAATGCTTTTGTTGTTTCAGGTCAGCCTAAATGAACTAGGCTAGCAAATATTTAAATTGCTTCAAGTGCATGGTCTGACATTGAACGGGGTAAGTCTATTTCCAGTGTGGTCAGTTAGTTGTATTGCCTATACCCATACCGGTACGGTGTAGCAGTATAGGTGGGTTGGTGTTGTAAGGGTAACGTCTAGTATCAGCCCCCAGGTTTAATTAGGGTTAGGTTTGGTTAGGATTAGGTTTGGTTAGGGTTAAGGTTGTAACTTAACCTAACCCTAACTAAATTTAACCCTAACTGAACCTAATGCTAACCAAACTTAAACCTAACTGAATCTGGGGGATGATACAGGATAAATAGACGTTACCTGTGCTGTAATGATGCTATAAGCTGCAATATATGGACAGCCAATGACTACTGGTAGGATACCACACCATACTTAGCAGCTTTGGTAAGCAAGCTGGGTTTGTCTGTTATAGCCATAAAGAAATAATACTGGTAGTCTAAAAACAGAATTAAGCTGTTTGGAATTTTTGCAGAAAAAAGCACTGGGCAGTGGGCTATTCTGCAGTTCTATATTTTTCTTGTTGGTATACTTTATCTACAATCCTTTTCAGTATGGTAAAGAATTATCTTTATTAGTGCTGTACCGGTACATTAACCAGTTAACTGTTGGAGCATGAAATGGTTTTTGGGGCTTGTTTGAATTAAGCCATGGTTTGGGATTAGGATTTGGGGTTGGGCCCTAACCCCTACTAACAACTAACTAGTGGTCCTTGTGCTCATGATATTGCGACCTGTCATAAATTGCGACTTAATTCAAACAAGCTCCGGTTTTCCGTAACAATGCTTTTATTTCAAGTGTTTGTAGGCATAAGTTGGAGTGATTATCATGCCAGTCTACAAGTAGTTTGGTATGCTGATCGACAAACTAGAATGATGTTACTGTACCAGTAGTTAAAATTCAACCATTATTTCAGGACTTTGATTTCAGTTTTAACTATAAACTTGTATTTTATGGAATAAGTCCAGAAAGTTGATGTTATGTACTGGTAATTACTACTTTGTACAATGGCTTCAAAACTTTTGAAAATTCCAAATATGTCTATTTTGTCTGTAGATCGAGTTGTGAAATTTACTACTAGACGCAAACAACAATTGTTCATGGATGGCACATCTTCTAAGATTTTACTAGCTTTTGATTTTGATCGAACTATCACCAAAGAAAATACTGACTTTATAGCATTTGATATGCTTCCAGATGAAGAAGAGCGTAAAAAATTATGGTGCCAAATTGAAAAAGGAAAATGGAGTAAGTTTATGAACATGGTGTTTGGTCGTCTCAAAGATCACAATATAAGTTTAAATGAACTGAAGTCAAAAATTGAACAAATGCCTTTGATTGAAGGAATGCAAGAAATGTTTGATTACATCGCTTCAAATAAAGATTTGTATGATTGCATAATCATTTCTGATTCAAATTCTTGGTTTATAAACTCTATTTTAGAAAAGAATAATTTGAAAAGAGTTGTAAGTCAAATTTTTACTAATCCAGCCACTCTTAGTGAAAATCAGCTTAGCATCTCACCTTGTCATTCTCACAACCATTTGCAGTGCCCATCAAATATGTGTAAAGGGCAATTGCTTACCGACTACATTCATAGCAGTAAAGTTTGTGGAACCAGTTTCAAATCAATCAGTTACTTTGGTGATGGAGGAAATGATTTTTGCCCTTGCAATCATTTAGGAAAAAATGACTTTGTGTTTCCTAGACGTGGTTATGAATTGGAGAAGAAGTTAATCTCTGTGCAAAAAAGTGGTAACACCATCCAAGCACAAATAGTACCATGGGACAATGGTTATCAAATTTTAGATAGACTTTTGCTGCTAAAATAGGATGAAAGAACAAATTAGATCACTTCTTGACACCTGCAGAAACTAGTGTACTAAATAGTTTCTTCAGGTGTCAAAAACTACTATATTTGCAACAAAGCACAATGATTATGATGCCAATGACAAGTTATGTTTTGTATGGACATGCGTTTCATTCTAAGTCTAGAACAAGCCAGCAAGTTTACTTGTCTTGCTGGGTAGAGTACTTAGTGAGATTTCTCCATCTCAGAGTGGTAGTCAGAAGAGCAACTCCTCAGCAAGCTTGTCTTATTGTAGCATTTCAATCACTCTTTCATGATAGGAGGATAAACATCAGCTAAATACAACACAATAGTGGTTTGATTATCCAGTATAGCATGGCAAATTCATTTTCTTAAAATAGATTATATTTTTCACAATTTCGCCTAGTTAACTGACGACCCAATGAATCATAATGTAACACGTCTCAAATTTCATGATCTCCATTAAACCAACAGACGTTTCATTATATTGATTGTATTTCATAATCGTTTGCTAGTTGTTTGATTAAGTTTTTGTATGCAGCTTGTTTTTGGTTTGAGAAATTCGTGTACAATAATGCTTTGCCATAAATTGACGGAGTTGGTTTTAGTTCTGCAAATGGTTTTTGAAAAAATTGCTCTTACGTTTGCCCTCCTTTATGCTTGTACGTCCAATTTATTTTCATGAATTGAATAATGAAGTTATGATATTCACCAGTGCAGCCAGAAATAAACAGGGGGGGGGGCAATTTTCTTGTATTGAATTACCGGTTTCATTTGGGCTTACCAGTTTGCATTAAAAAATGATTGATTTGACTCCAATGTTGCATTACAGTAATTCAAAAGTTTTTTGTCTCTGCAAAACTGAAACTGTTCTTGCTCAAGTATACTTTTTTTAATCACTGCACACTGATTTCTCCTGGAAGTAAAATTGCTCGCTTTTTTTGTGGTCGTTGTGGAAACAGAATAGGCTGTAGGTTACAGATAAGAGAAAAAATTATTATGAATTCAAAAAAAGAGGAAATTTGTAAGAGAGAAAACGAATAGATCTCCAAAACAACATTGTTTTCAAAATCAAAAGTTTTTTTCATGACGTAAAAAAATTGGGCTCTCTTTTTGTGCAAAAGTTTAAAACAAAAATTTAGGCCCCCTTGTTTCTAACAATTGTGAGTTTTGAGCTAAGGCTGCTTTTAGTGTAAGCAAGGTAGTAAAAAACTGAAAAAACATAAGATGAGAGAAAAACTATTAGTTTTGTATTACCTTGTTTACACTCGTGATGGTGACAGCTGAATCTACATTGTCTAAAAACGTCCAGTTTTGAGATTTACTGCGACTTCATTTTTCCTACTTTAAACTCTTTTTGTTCCATATTTATTGTGTTTCTAACTTGCAATTATAATCATGCCAACTTGCGCCATTATCCCTAATACTCCATTGTGTAATTGGTCAATGACTAGATTGTACAACTCATCATTGTCTATGCTGAAAATTTATTTTGTTGCTTTGATTTTAAAACAGTACATATTTTACCGATCGTGGCGTTTTTGAATTAATTTTTAAAATTAAAATTGAGTATGCAATTGAGCTTTCATTTCTCACGACTTACTAGAATATTTATTTCTAGAAAAAGTGTTTATTGCCTACCGCTTGCTTTTGTGGAATAAAACTAGAAATGATTTGCATTCTTCTGTCCATCAAATCTTCGTTATACTCGCCGTATTATGCCGAAGCATGTAATGAGTGGCTGGGCCCATCTCCGCAACTTAGCGCCTGGGCTACACAGCTCCGAAGAAACGTTGCAACGATGGCGAGCCGTTGGCAACACTATGTCGATTTGACCGGCCCGGGAATCGAACCTCAGACCTCCCGCACCGATAGCGTGCACTTGGCAACTGAGCAAACCGGCCAGTTGTTTCTTCTGTCCATAATCAATACAAATTTTTGTGAATTGATGGAACTTGTTTATTACAGTGCTAGTACGCATTTGCAGTAGAAAGAATGTGACAGTGATTGACCGTTCATTGGGTTGGGTTGTCTCAGTTCAATGCATTTGACAGTACAGCATGGGAGGTCATTGACAAAGCAACATTATTCTCATTACAACCCATGTTTATTTACTAAAAGTATGATCGTTATGATTAAATTGATCATTCGACAAATCATTCCCATTTCCCCCATTTTTCGGGCGATTTGATCAATGATCATGCTCAGGTTAAAAATGTTTCTAGCGGGGGTTCTTTTTTTTTAATTATTTTTTAATCTGTTCTTTGAAAAGGGGGGGAGTGGCCCTCCTAATCCCCCCTGGATGTGCCGGTAATAATATCGCACTAATAAATTGTATTGTGAAATAAAATTGTGATTTTAAATTTAAATAATATTGTAGACCTTCATTTGCCTTATGTCTAAAATGAAAGTACTTTACAAAATATTGGCTACCTTAGCCTATCAATGAATCTGAAATCTCTGCAACTCAACGACAAGTGGGCTACTAAAAATATTAAGAATTCTGTTATCTACGTTGTGCAGCTATTAATTTTCATTTTTCCTGTATTGTGTTAGCACAACTTGCTCTGTGAATTTACCACAGCAAATTTAACCAGAAATAGTGTATATAGTATAGTCCATTATTGAAAAAATTGCATAAAAAAGTTTAGTTATTGCTACAAAAACTGCAGGTACACCCTGAGCTGAGAGTTGCATCAAAATAGGTAAATTATTAAGGCCTACTCATATAGCAGTTTCTTCTGACGTAATTGCCTTACCTTTTGCAGCTAACTTGGTTGATGACGAGTTAGAATAAAAGAGAGGTTAATTGATGAAGTGTCTGTGACATGCAGTAGGCATTTTTTATGTTTTGTTTCATTCACCCTGACTTTTGTTGTATGATGCATTTCAAGCAACCCCTAATTTATTCCAATGGTGGAGTATTAGAAGTGTAGCGTGAATGTTTTATGTAATTTTAAAAACGTTGCCAGACTTGGTTGAAGATATATAGTATTTGTGTTATGCAAGTGGTTAGTTTTTAATCAGATTATGAATATTCAAATGAATAATCCCAGTACCGTTCCTCCCACTTATAACCTTCCTCAAGATGATGAAAGCAGTTACTCGAAAATCTTGCTAGCTTTTGATTTTGATAATACTATTACTGAAGAAAATACATGTACAACTGCAATTAAATTGGTATCAAAGTGTGTTGAAGTGAAAAAAGCCAAAAATGAAGAGTGGAATGACTACATGAACCGAGTGTTTAGCCTCTACGAAAGTTGTGCAGTTACTCCATATCATTTGAAAGAAGCTTTGGAAAGAGTCCCTTTAGTTGCCGGAATGCTTGAATTGTTCAATTATATTGATAAAAATAAATACTTGTATGACTGTGTGATGATATCTAATGCTAATAGTTTCTTCATATATACAATTTTGAATCATTATGGATTAAAGCCAGCCTTTAATAAAATCTATACAAATCGTGCTATTCAACAGGATGGCGTGATAAAAATTTTGGATTGTCATTCTCACAATCACGCAAAATGTCCAAGAAATTTGTGCAAAGGTTCGATTCTAGCTCAGCATATAAGAGAACAAAAAGCAAATGGTATGCCGTATCGCAAAATTTGTTATTTTGGAGATGGTGCAAATGATTTCTGCCCTGCTTTCTTACTTGCAAAAAGGGACATTGTTTTTCCTAGATATGGATATAGGCTGCATGATATGTTAGAGGATAGAGGATATTTTGAGAAAATACCAGCACATGTTGTTTCATGGGATGATGGTTTTGATATTCTACGAGCACTACCTGAAGTTGAAAATCCTAAATGGCTTAAAAATGCTAGGGGAAAGTGTTTGAGTCAGTAAATTTAGATCTTTTTTCTTTAATATTTAGCAATATAGCAGTAGCTGAAAAATAGCATTAACATTGCGAATTTAGCCTGATTTTAATTGTTTTATTTAATGTAGTGGAGTCAGCTCATTGTTTTGCAAGTCATTTATGAAATGTTGTTTTAAAATTCTTCAAGTGATGCAGTATGTTAAGGTAGCATTGATAGCTATCATGAGTGCATGAACTGCTGTTAAAGTTAAATTACTATTCTAGATCAGGGGTTCTTCACCTGGGGTCCATGACCCTCCTAGGGGTCCACAAAGGTATTCATTAGGTCTTTAAGTCCAATTATAAGACAGTAGGAAGAATATCTACCTACATGATCAGCTATTATTGGCTGCTACTCGTTTCTCATAAAGAGGTTCTTAAATTCTAAATGATTTGAGATCTCATAGATTTCAAAAGATAAAGAACCACTGTGTTAGATTGCTTGTTTCTCGTTTTACTTGCTCATTAGTATCAAACTTTTAACGTTAAAAAAATCAAACACATTGCTGTATTGCAACCAGCTACAACACTCTACAGACCACGAGTCATGCATCAAATGCAAGTGAAGCTACGTACTAGCAATGCACCAATGATTTTTAAACCAAATCGGCAAACAGCTGTTGATTAAAATAATATTTGAATTTAAATTGCACAATATCTTAAAAGATGAATTTTGTTGTTGCACATTTATTACATTATTGTACCGGTATCATTTTGTTTTGCATTTTTCTGTTTATTTTCTTCTGTTGTTGTTCACATGGAAAGAACTGTGTTTGTTTGGAATAGTTTTTTTTTTTTATAATCTTTTGACAGTGCTTTTCTGTCTTTGTGACGGATATTACTCAAGGTGTATATTTTTTTCTTGGTGTATATGTTATGTTTTATAGTGACAAGTATGGTGTGTATTTATCAAAATACTACCATTTTTAAGTTTTAAATAGCCTGTGCCTGGTGATATTTGTCATAACATCGTATGTTAAGATTGCTTTCTACTGCACATCAGTTTATACTAAAGTTTAAACGTTAGTGTTTTTTAATTTTGTGTTTGGAATGTTGCAGTAGGTATATATGTTTTTTGCACATGCGCAACAGTGCTGTTAGTAATATAAGAAATATGGGGCAAACTAGCTACAAAAAAATAAAGCCACATTCGTAGAACCAGGCAGTTTGAAAAGTAGATTCGGCGGTCATAATCAGTGTAAGCAGGGCAGCATTACACTCAAAAAGAAATAGAATGAACGTCCAGTTTTAAGATTCACTGCGGTTTTATTTTTCTTCAAATGTTGTTAGTGATGCAATAAAATCAGTTTAGGATGCCATCAGAGAATGATTAAGCGTCCAGATACTATTCAAACTAAAAAATTAATCCTGTTGCTGCTGCTTAACCAACTCTTAAATTTGTTATAAAGCGTCATTTCTATGATTTTTATTTAGAAGTTTAATTACTTGAAAAATTACACTCTTCACAGTTATTTGTTCATTGACCTTTTAGCTGTTGGCATTTGCTTGGCTTCATTCAGCTTTTACGCAAGTAATAGCGTTTTTTTGGTCCAGCTTTTTTTTCAGTTCTAACTCTTGCCCTTGAAGAGTCTTTTAGAAAGAGAAGTGTGCAGAGCTTAGTTTTGATGCGCGCAATGAAAGTACTCTTGTCGACTAAACTTTTAGTATAAGGTCTTCTAATACTTCGCTGTAACAAGCTCAAAAGTTGATTGGAGCTTATGTTAATATCCATTCACTTCATGTTCGCAAAGCAAATACCGTAATGACCACATCGCTACATCTTTTTCAGCTCTTTCACTGCGGAAGAATTTTGTTACTGTGTTTGTTTTACTGCCAAAATTTATATTATTGAAAATATTTTCGTTGCCGCGTCCTCAAAATTGAAATTGCTAGTCTGTGGAAGCCCTTGTTGTCTTCTATTAACAATAAGATATGATGAACTGTATTTAGTGATCCAATTCTGGTAATAGTTTCGTGCATTGCTGTGCCATTTTGCTAAATTTTTATTTTCAGCTTTATCATAAAATTGCTATAATAGTGCTGCAAAATGGCTGATAAGAAAATTTTACTGGCTTTTGATTTTGACGACACTATCACTGATGAAAACACATGTGTGGCTGTGATTGATATGATAGCAAATCCAAAGGATCGAGCAAAATTGGATGATCAAGCAAAAGATGATTGGAATGTGTTCATGAATCAAGCGTTAGAGGTGCTTCACAGCAACAACATTACTGTGGAAGACATAAAGTCAAGATTAGAAGAAGTTTCTATAGTTGATGGAATGGCTGAGTTATTTAACCACGTGAGAGAAAATGAGTCAATGTTTGATTGCATTATAATTTCTAATGCTAATGATTTATTTGTGAACACAGTGTTAAACAAACATAATTTGAAATCGGTTATACAAACAGTTATTTCTCACAAAGCAAAAATTTCCGGAGATTTGCTTCAAATTGTTGATTGCCATTCACATGACCACAAAGATTGCCCTGCAAGCATGTGTAAAGGAAAACTGCTCATTCAATATTTACTGGAAAGCAGAGCTAAAGGTATCAAGTATAGGTTGGTGTGTTATTGTGGAGATGGCACAAACGACTTTTGTCCCGCTCATCAGTTAAAAAAAAAGGACTTTGTTTTTGTAAGACGTGGTTTTGGCTTGGATAGAAGAATAGCCAGAGCTCGTGCAGTAAATGAAAGTGATGTGAAAGCTCAAATTGTTCCCTGGACCAATGGAAACCAAATATTAGACCATTTATTGGCGGTAAATGCGAGCTATGAAAAGGCTAATCAAAAATAACATTTTGATAATTGCATCTTATGCTCCTAAATACAGAGCTGATTTAAGGCGGAATTGAAAAGCCAAGTTTTTTTTATTTATATTAAAATACTGCCAATCTACACTTGTCAAAGTAGTTAGTCTTTGTTGTGTTTAGTTGAAGGTTTGTAGCAGTGCGAGCAATTTGTGGTTAGTGCTCTTTGTATAGCAAGGATTTTTATTCAACAAGTTTTTCCCGGACTGTGATAGCTTTGATTTTGCTATGGTTTTAACTGAGATTGCTTTCACACTGCAAAGTTTTTCACCTCAAATCAATTTGTGTGTTTGATACGGTATTAAGATATTAAGGCAAACAATTTTTGTAATTTCTGCCAAAACAATGCAGAAGGTGTGTTTATTTTGTAGACAGATGTGTGCCAATATCAACATTCCAAACTATTATGCAAAAATCAATTTCTGCAAAGTCAAGCCCCTATGCAGCCTGATTTTACTATGTGTGAAGAAAGCTCTGGCTTGTACCAACAACATCTTATGTGTATTTTTGTTTTAAGTTGATGAAAAGTTGTTAAAATCTCGTTTTAATTGACACCAGGTTGTGTGTATAACACTGTCAAACTGTCTTTGTCGCATATCAATAGCATTTTTTGTCAACACTCTTGCCTAAGTCTACTGCTCATCATAAGCTAAATGATCCCAAACAGCACTGATATCAAAATGACATAAATAAAAAATTATGCTTGAGAATGGTCATTGCAGCATACTTGTGTTGTGTTTGAAGTTTTGATAATTTTAGAAAAGACTACTCGTTTCAAGAAATAACATGGTATTTGCATTAAAGGTTAATGCATAGCAGTTTTATTGGAACAGTGTGGAAATTGTATTACTTTGCATTAGCTTTGTTAAACATTAACTGTTTCAACCATATTGTTATTTTGAGTTTTCTGTCTGGTATTTTTAGTCAACTGTGTTGTTTTGATCGTTTTGGTGCAGTTCATGTTATTGGTTTCGTGTAAAATTGCATGAGAAAGTAAGTGCTCAAACACATTTGCTTTATTAGTGCAAAACGTAATGAGCCTGTGTTTGCAAGGTATTTTGGCATCTACAACACTGTGATTGGAATAATTTGCATCGAAATCTTATAAAAAAGTGGTGTTGGCAGCGATAATCTTCACTAGAGCAAACCTTGTCAACAGTTTAATTTGATATTTTTCGGGTTATCTTAAACAATTGCTGAAAACACCTCTTTTGTGCAACGTTTTCACTGCTAGTAGTCATTATTTTATCCATGTAATTTTTCTGGAAACTAGTGTGGTATCAAACTGTGAGAATAATGTTATACTAACTGCTTTGCCCAAGATATGTTATTGATATATGTTTTTTATGAATGCCTATGTGCAGTTATTTAATATGGTACTATTTTAACTCTAAGGGTGATATATTTGTTGCTGATAGTATTTTTTTGTTACGACTTGTGCTAATTTTTTAGATTGGAAACTTAGACCTAGTATATAGGTTATGTGTTATGCTAGTTTTGTGAAACTTAGGGATGATCTTAAAAGTTACCTTGGAAAAAGTTCTTTAGTGACAGTGGTTGGAAAGCTATTAAATGCAACAAATCGTCCAAAATTGTACGCAGAAAACTGAAGTAAATCAGTCATCTGTCTTGTTCAAGTGCATGGTGGAACAAGTGGATTCACTGCTTGCATGAAAACAACTTTGATCTTCTTCTAGGTTGCTGAGTTTTTCTTTGTTTTGTTTGATAACAAATCATTGGAAATGTCAAAGCTGTTGTCCAAAGTGAATATGTCAATTAGCTGAAAATTTTGGACTCTAAATTTCCTAATAATGCTATAGTTATGTATCAATTCACCTAGTGAAGTGATCTCAATAATAAGACAACTTTTATCAAATAATAAAGAAGCTATTAATGTATACATTAGAGAATTCAAAGGCAAGTGGTAATGTTTGAGTTTCTTCTTGGCTGTGACCAGAGTTAATTCATGATACAATATTGTCACAGAGTTATGATACAATCTTTGCTTTTTTAGTGAACAACAACTTTTTATCTTGCAATCAGGAGAGAGTGATAGGAGTGTTATGCATGTAGTGTTGCATAGTGGTAGGTAGTGTTGTTTAAGGTTTCCGCGGGGTTCATCTACTTGGCTGAGGTGGTTATTGCCAAGTATGTTATTGTAGTGACGAAAATGTGTGTGTTATGTTGGAGCAGTGGTTTTAAACCTTTCTGGTGGAACGGAAGCCCAATAAAGCATTCCAGAGACTTGAAGAACCCTGTGCATTAATTTAACTTACTAATTTACTTCAGCTTATCTCTAAATTGTAAACTTGGAGAACCTCGGTTGAAAGCCACTGTGTTAGAGCAAGATGTTGTGGTCTTGTCAATTGCATAAATAGCCATCTCAATCTTAAGTGAACAACAGCAACATAAATTTATTGAGCCTGAAAATTGAAAGAACATATATTACAGCGAACACTCAAACAATCAGGCCAGGAGCACCGAAGAACCCGGAGGTTATTAAGTCAGGTGTTGTTGGAATGTTGTAGCATAAATAACCATATCAGACTTAAGTGGAGGGGTTATATTTATCACAAAACTCCGTTAAAAGCATAGGAATAGGAGTGCAAAGAACCGATTTAGCTTATTGTAAATCTAAATTTTGCATCATGAAGTTAGTTACTTCTCACGTTCATCGCTTATAGACAAAGAGTGCTACCAAAAATTATAAGTGTAGTTGTTATTGAAGTGATACCTTGAGAGAAAATTGGCAAAATCAGGTACATAGCTAAGCACAAAATGATTGGAATTCATTTATGAATCAACTATTTAATTTGTTGAGTGGAGTTAACTTGGGCTGGGCAGCCATTACAAAAAAAATTAAACTCCAGCTGTGGAGCTGTTAATTTTTAAGTGCGGCTCCAACTTTATTGAATCATGGTTTGTTATTCCAAAGACAGAGTTGGTGGATCCAGTGAGTGAAGGGGCATCATTCTCAACCCCCAAAATTTCAGTTAAAGGTATTAAGACTTTCATACTTTCCTAGGCCCACATAACAGCGAGATAAGCATTTTTCTGACCCTAAATGAAATGCTATGAAATTACTGCAAGTTAAAGATGCGAACTAAACGCTTGTGAGTGATAATATTTAACGTGTAGTGAACTCAACTACTTAGTTTGAAATTTTGAAAATTTACCCGTATCAAGTCAAAATAATGTTTCATTTAAAGAAAGCAAAAACTATGATCATTATTGACTTTGATCGCAAGATTAATGGTTTAGCTCCCACACAAGCTTTGTTGTTGCGTCCTTGGAAAAGGTGATTCACGATACTTATCCCTGCTGGGTAAAATCTGACAAGCAGCAAATTAAAAGAAGTCAAAAGCAAAACTCAACCATAAATTTTGAAAAGAAAGGCAACTCAAAAGCAAGTGTAGATGCATAGCGCCTCCCTCGCTTTCTCTTGATAGGAAGATAAAAGCAAAAAAATCAACGAGCAGTTTCTTCTTGAAACAGAAATGTCCATCGCAGTATACTTGTTTAAATACTTCTATGATCTGATGCTCCCACAAAATATTACCGCTTAAACTTTAGTCTTTATTTTGGTTTTTGACATTCAGCAGAATTTCGCTCGAAAATTTCTGTGATTTTCTTGGATGTACTAGTTTCTTTAGCTTTAACGTCAGCTTCTGTTGTGCATTTTAATCAAAACGAAATGCGATAGAACTATAGTGTTGTGTGGTTGTGCATTTCCCACTCAAAATCCAAGGTGGGCGATTGCCCTTGTTGCCTCCTCGCTGTGGCTGCCCATGTGTGTAGCCTGTCAATCATTGTTATGTTTGCCTGATTATGTTGGAACATTTTGTTTTTAGTGTTAGCTAAAATGCCATTTTTATACAACAAAGTGATATCAAAATTTGAGCGTAGGGCAATCTATTTGCGTTATGATAGACTTGACAAATGAGAATATAAAAGAGTTTGCAAAAATGATAAAGTTTAGGAGACAATTTCAGAGGTAAAATACGTAGACTTTTTTTGCAAAAATTTTCAACCATTTTGAGCTGGAGCTAACGGTTCAGTTTGTGGCTCCAGCTCTATTGAAATGCGTGGCTTCGTGGCTCGTAGCTTGGCTCCCCATCCCTGGTGGTAACTTTGGTATAGTGCAGACACAGTCATTAGTATAACAGGTAGGCTATGCTTAGTTGACGAAGTGCTTGATTACTTCCAATACGTTAAGAAGACCAAGTCCTTGTTGTTTTGCATTTTTAGTTCTGAAGGTAGTAGTCAACTAAAAGTAAAGTTGTTGACTGTAGTCCCATCGCTACTGTTTTTATTGTTTGGATATAGATATTTTAAGTAGGTTGCGTTTTATTTTTTAAAAGCTAAATTGCGTGTGATATGACAATACTGCCTCAATATGAAGCAAAAAATTTTGTTAGCCTTTGATTTTGATGAAACTGTCTGTGATGAAAATACCTGCATGTCAGTTTACAAAATGATTGGAGAAGGGCGTAAGGAAGTTTGGAATGGTATACAGCGTGGTGCGTGGCACTTGTTTATGCACAAAGTATTTGCTCGCCTCCAGAGTGACAGGGTTCCTCTTCAACAGATAAGAGACATGTTGGAAGATGTACCTTTAGTTCATGGAATGATGGAATTATTCGAGTACATTAAAGAAAACAAGCATTGGTATGATTGTATTGTCATTTCCAATGCTACTACATTTATAATAAATTCCATCATTGATAGACATGACATGAGACCTGCTATAGATAAGATTTATACAAATCCAACTATTTATGTAGATGGCATGCTAGGAGTTGATGCTTGTCATTCACATAGTCACGAACTGTGTCCTCCCAACATGTGTAAAGGTACCATACTCATGGATTATGTTCAAGAACAGAAAAATAATAATGTTTTTTACAAAATGGTGTGTTTTATTGGCGATGGTGGTAATGATTTCTGTCCATCTGTACAATTGAAAACTAATGATTTAATTTTTGCAAGGCGAGGTTATTCTTTGGATAAGAGAATTGCTGCCCATTTCCAAAGTGGTGAGACTATAGATGCTCGAGTTGCTCTTTGGGACAGTGGAATGGAAATTCTACGTATAATACAGAAAGAATGTGGTAAAGTAATCAGCGAAATTGATAATTTCAGCAGAAGTCGGCCAAGCAAAATTCCAGCATGGAAGCCTTCAGACGATTTTGTTATTTAGCCCAAACTGATCAATTCGTTGTTTTTACAAGACAATGCCAGCCTGTGTTTACGGTTTTGTTTTTGTAGTAGAATTGAAAAATAGAAGCAGAATTAAAAAAATTGTAGTCAAATAGAAGTTTCAATGTGCACATGTAAGATGTTGCGTTTTTTGTTTTGTGCTACCTTAGCCTTTAAAAATTTTGATTGTTTTTACCTTGTCTAAAATATAAGATTTTGGGTTAATTTAATTTGATATGTAAGAATGTAAAACATGGCCAGAAACAGTGTGAGCCAAGTTAATTCTTGTACAGTCACTTGTATAAGTGCTGAACCACCCAAATTTTGTGGCCAAGCTAGAGCAAATTCAGCATTGGAATGATGAATTGCATTATTTAACAAAAAAAAAAAAAAAAAAGAAATTATTGTCTACATAGTGTCTATGGAATCTTATAAATTTGTACATATTGCCATTTTCAATGCAGATTAATGTATGTATGAAAGAAAACTTTAGGTTTTTTCACAGCGGAAAATATGGCTAAAGAGCTTTCATTAAACTCCTGTTATGCATGCTCAATTAGTGGCTTTGCACATGAGATGACTCCATAGAACAGATGTCAATTAGCGGCGGTACCTACATTGTAGCAAATTTTAGACAATGGTGCCTTAGAAAATGTGGAAAACGTGCCGCTGATGATGACAGGATATACAAATCTGATAAAAAAAATACTTACGCATAACTTCACTCATCAATAATGCCATGAAACAACCCCCCCCCCCCCACTTTATTGTTAAATTACGAGCTAATGTGCTAAATAGGAGTACAAATATTCATGCTAAGACAGTTTTACTTGGTTTAAGCGAAGAATTTATGTTTAAAATGGTGTCATGAAGCTACAAAACCACCTCTCACTTGGCATCAATGCAATGCTTCCAATGTTTTTTGGCATGGTGGATTAAATTTGGTTTGGTTTACTATTGTCTTAATGCCATCAGTCACTCTTAAAATATTTCCCCACGCAAATACACTATCTGAGCATGCTCAACCTTCAATAACAAAACTTTTGTTTTTAAGAATAAATAACTTTCTTTTTAGTATGTTTCTTGCTCTGGTAGAGGAAGTAAAATTTGAATTTTTAAGCATACTTTAGTCGCCTTGATAACATAATTGCGTTTTTTACCTAAAACGGTGCAACTTTGGCTTTCCTGTGATGATTTATTCCAACTTCGACACATAGTTTGAGTGGTTTGTTAGTTTTTGTGGATTTGTTAAGTGGCTGCAGAGTCAAGACTTATATTTCGATAAAACTGACTAGAAGAATCTTGTTTAGTTCGATTATGGCCCCTCTTTTTTGTCTTTTATAACACATCTTTTCCTTCTCTTGCTGCACCAGGTATTCTTAACCAAAAGTCTATTAACCATTAATGGTTTTGCGAGGTGTTTCTAGCGGTCTTTGCCCAGAACAAATATGGTATACGTATCAGACTTGCGTGGTTATTAGATATTGGCAGTTCCGGTAAAACCTCATTGGACATCACAACACCTATTTTATCTGTGACTTTTTGGGTCTGGAAACGCAATGATCCTCGATTTGCTCTGTCTGCAGAAATGATGTTTTGTTTGTGTAACAGTTTCTGTGTTTTTTATTGGCATCTGTTGACATTTTAGTGGGGTATGCGTTGGCTTGAGGTATTGCAAAACTGGGCTCCATTTTTACCAGATAGCAGCTATTTTTGCTTGAAAACATGTCAAGAAGTTATACAGTTTTAAGTTTAAAGGATGTGCTTATTTCTAGAAGTTGATGCAGCTATCTGTTTTTTAAGTTTATTTAAACTGACTCTTTTTTTATTGGGACTATGAAGTAATGTCAATGATTTTTATGGATAGCTTTCACTTTGTATTATTTTCCTTAATCGCAACCTTTTATATATGTTATGACTATCCTTTCACTCCCACCTCCTTTCTTGTTTTCTTTCATCTTATATATACTTTTAAAGCAAAGCGTTTTGACAAAAACGATACTTTTTGGATTTTTTCAAATTTGTTTTCAAACATTTTCAAACTTAGCGTAAAGTTCAAGGCCATTGTTATACGAATTTGAATTGATCACTTGTGTAACATAGAAACAGTCTTTAGTGTATTTAGTGTTAGCTTTCTGCGTATGTCGTGTAGTACTGCTTGATTTACTGAAAAATGATTCTAGTCTTGTTGATCGCTGTTCAATGGTAATACACACAGTTGTGATATGTACTGCAATCAAAAACTAATATATTGCAAGAGCTTTTGAGAATGAATACTTTATTTTAATCTCGAGTTAACAAATCTGCTTAAAGTGTAAAGTGCAAGCATAAACTGCAGAAAAGGAAGAAACGACAGATTTATATTTCAAAACAAGAGCACTTTAATGTGTGAACTCTATTTTGAGAAGCCATCAATGTACACTGAGCTGAAAAAAGACAAAGAAATGATTGCAAACGCGGTGAAATGAAGTGAAGAGAACAAACGCTGAAATTGAAAGTAAACTACTGAGAAAGATTTGTTAGTCGCGATAACTCGTGAGTGAATTGATTTCAACTGTTTTTATTGCTTTAGTATTGATATTTTCAATGTGCCACATTTAATTTTTTAAAAGGTAATTTTTCATACAGATGTGAGATTGAGCAATAGTGTTACAGAATGCCGCATAAAGTTTTGTTGGTTTTTGATTTTGATGAAACTGTAAGTGATGAAAATACGTGCATGACAGTTTACAAAATGATTGGAGAAGGGCGTAGACAAGTTTGGAGTGGCATACAGCCCGGTCAATGGCACTTGTTTATGCACAAAGTGTTTGTTCGTCTCCAGAATGACAATGTTCCTCTTCGACAGATAAAAGAGGTGTTGGAAGATGTACCTTTGGTTAATGGAATGATGGAATTATTTGAGTACATCAAAGAAAACAAGCATTTGTATGACTGTGTTGTCATTTCTAATGCAACTTCATTCATAATAAATTCCATTGTTGAAAGACACAACTTTGGGCCAGCCATAGATCAGATTTATACAAATCCGACCATTTATGAGGATGGAATGCTGGGAGTTGAGCCTTGTCATTCTCATAGTCACGGTATGTGTCCTCCTAATATGTGTAAAGGTTCTCTACTTACTGATTATATCCAAGAACAGAGAAATAAAAGTGTCACGTACAAAATGGTGTGTTATGTTGGCGATGGTGGAAATGATTTTTGTCCGTCCGTACAATTAAAAAGTACAGACTTTGTATTTGTGAGACGAGGTTATTCATTGGAAAAAAGGTTAGCAGCTCATTGTGAAAGTGGTGGGACTGTAGATGCTCGAGTTGTTGTGTGGGATGATGGCTTTGAAGTTTTGGACAGGATTAAAGAAGAGTGTGGTAGAGTAATGCGCGAATTTTAACTCAAAAAGTTTGGTCTGTTTTCGATGACAATGTGAAGCCTGTATTGACGATTATATTTTTGTAACAAAGTAATTAATGTAGAAGTGTGAACATGTGTAGGCTATTGCGTTTTTGTTAAGAATACTGTACTAGCTTTTAAAAATTTTGGTTCGATTTGCTCTGTCTGAATCTCACGGGTCTTGAGTGAGTATGGTAGGCTTATTTATCAAGAAACCAAGGCAAAGCATGGCCAGCGAGAGCCTTGTAACTAATCCCAAAAGCAGTAAATGGTAGCTTAGTTTTTCTAGATTTCTGAAATGGGAGCACAATTGAGGACTCTGCTAAAAGTGACAAATAGTTTGTAAAGTCCATAAAACAAAAAAAAAATAATTTTCATTTTTATTGTGACTGTTTAACACTCTTTTCTCCTTCTCTCTCTACACTGTGTTAAATTTAAGAGTAGCGTACTAAACTTTTTTGCTCTGGGTGCATTGCTTAGGCAATTAACTATGGTGTCTGAACAGTTGCACTAGCAAATCACACTAAATTTTCCTTTGTGATAGCGAAGAAATGCGATGGTAACTTTTAGTTTACTTACGCATTTATTAAGTCTTAAGCCGTACTTTTATTATTATTATTATTATTTTTTTTTTTTTTTGAGGAAGCAGGAGGGGGAGGTTAATGTAACTTACTGGACAACGCAGCCCTGGTGAAAGTCTATTTTGTAAAAAAAAGTCTTTAAGTAGAAACTATGTTTTGTAGCAATTTTTATAAGTTTTTTTATGTACGCAACACTGTGAGGTGGCTTTTTCCAAGTAACCTTCAAGGTGTGTCATAAAAGTTCTAGAACTTGGTCACAATTTTATTTTTTGATTTAATTAACAACTCATATGATGTCCCTTCAAAGTAGTCTCTCTTGAGCGTAATGCACTTTCCTGTTCTTCTCTTCGATGCATTAATGTACTTCTGGAATGATTTTTGGAGGATTCTTCGAAGATTCTTCATTACGGCATCTGTACTTAAAGATTTTTTGTGTCGTTTTTAACTAGGGGTAAAGCAAACAATTACATGGAGCGAGATCGAGCGAATAAAAGGGATGCTGCTGCTCAGAAAAGTTTTTATCTACGAGAAACTTACGAATGTTTAATGTTGAGTGTGTGGATGCATTATCGTGATGAAGCAACAATGTGTTGTTTTGCCAGGAATCTATCTTCCCCTTGTTAAACGAAGCAAACTTTGGAGGATCTCTTATAAGCATGTTTGTTGAAAGTCTGACTCTCCGGCAAAAAATTAATGATGTACCATGTGTCTTACATTCTTACTTCGAAACATGCTATCAGCTTGAATTTCATTTTGGATTTTGCTTTTTGATTTATGCTGATTGAGAACACTTCTAATTGAGACTGACGTTTCGTCTCTGGGTCATAGGGGCTTTTTGCATCAACTTTCCTAATGAATTTTTCCTTTTCCCCAATGCTAAAACAGCATCACAAGAAATGCATTTTCCGGGTACGGATGCCACAAAAAATACCGAACAAAGGATCTTCGGGGATTCCCCCAATAATCATTCCAGAAATTGATGCATGGAAAAGAAGAACAAAAAAGTACAATAAACTGAAGAGGGACTACTTTGAAGGGGGCAATGCATGAATTGTTGATTAAATCAAAAAAAATTGCGACATCAGCCCTAGAACTTTTATGACACAACTCGTACAGGGTCTTATTACAAAATATTTATATTTAGAGCATTTGCTCTGTTGCACGATTTTCATATTATTTATACGGTCTAAAGTTTATTTTGAAGTTTTTCTGCTGAATGACATTAAGCCTTAAGCATATGGTTGCGTTTGTTGTGTTAGAACTGTATATTAAAAAACAGATTGAAATCTTGTACTGTTGTGTAATGTTTCATATTTGTGTTAAAATAATCCCAGATTGTTTCATTATTTACTGAGAATAAATTGACGTTATTAATCATAAACAAACCAGCGTTTCAAGTGATTTAGGTTCGATTACGTTAGCATAAAATTTGAAAATTGCAGTTAAAAGATTTTGACGCATAATTTTATCCTGAATTGAAATGCAATTGCTTTGTACTTGCAATTTCCTGTTTAATTCAAATTTTCTTTTGCAAAAGAGGAAAATAGTACCTGAACAGTGAACTTATCGAATCATCTGCATCCAGATAGCTTTACTTTGTACTTGTTCCTTGTAGAATTGTACTTGAGAAAATAGGTTGTTGTTGCATCCTGCTTGTTTTTTTTAACGCCATCATGGCCGCAGAAGCAGTTTCTGGCTACGTTGTTATATAAGACAGTTTATGTCAATTAAATGTTTGAAAACAAGTCGTATGGGCCATACTTGAAATATCACTTTTAAACGTCGCTTCATAAATGAATGGTAGTGGCCGTACATTTAGCTTTTCTCTTTTAGTCGTCTACTAGGCCTTTTATTTTGAAATTGTCCGATTTTTTGAGATATAAATTTCACAAGTGTTTGTATGTGCTTATTTTGTAGCAGTCTTGTTTTATAAATATGAAGACACTGTAATATAATGGTGTATGCAATGTGTAAAATATGGCAAAGCTATTCATGATTTGTGCAAGATAGTGGTTGCAGCACCGCATGTTTTTGTTGAGCACTTGTGAAGTTACGCTGATGTATCAATTGTTGCACGAGAGCAACGTGATCCCATGCTAGACATGAATGTAGCGATCTGTTTATTAACTGCTAATCTATTAATTTCTCATGATAAACTTAGGTTTTCTTTAGTTTTTGCTTTTTGTAACGCATTCCTTCATATCGGTACTAACTCTTCGATTCCATCTTGTTTTCTTTTTTCCTAAACCTTATGCGCGTGAACCAGATCTTTTCTTTTTGTGTTTTGGTTCCAAGCTATTTCAAACATATATAACACAAAATGGAGTGGTAATACTATAAGGATTCAAATGTACACTGGTGTAACGTAGATGTGTTTATCAGTGGATATGACATCACTTTTATGTATGTTAATATAGCGTTGCTTAAACTGCTTAATGCCTCATTTGTAAGTAAACACCAAGTATTTAGAAAGATTTTGCGGCATCGCAAAAGCTTGTGAGTAAGTTATTCTTTTTACTGTTCTTCCATAACTGTCTTTATTGCTTGAGTATACATGTTTTAAATATGTTAACGCTTTATTTTTAGATGCTAAGTGTTGATCTAATGATAGTGTTACAATATGCAGTGTAAAATTTTGTTAGTTTTTGATTTTGATGAAACTGTAAGCCAAGAAAATACATGCATGACAGTGTACAAATTGATAGGAGAAGGACGAAAGGAAATTTGGAATGGTATACAGCCTGGTGCATGGCACATGTTTATGCACAAAGTATTTGCTCGTCTCCAGGATGATAATTGGTCTCTGCCACAGATAAGGGAGGCGTTAGAAGAAGTACCTTTAGTTGATGGGATGCAGGAATTATTCGAGCACATTAGGGAAAACAAGCATTGGTATGATTGTGTTCTTATTTCCAATGCAACTACGTTTATAATAGATTCCATTATTGATAAATACGAATTGAGACCTGCTATCGATAGGATTTATACAAATCCAACCGTTTATGTAAATGGTATCCTAGGAGTTGAAGCTTGTCATTCACATAGCCACGAAATTTGCCCTCCTAACATGTGTAAAGGTTCTTTACTCACTGAGTTTATCCAAGAACAGAAAGATGAGCATGTTCTTTATAAAATGGTTTGTTATTGTGGCGATGGTGGTAATGATTTTTGTCCTTCTCTTCAATTAAAAAGTACAGATTTTGTGTTTGCAAGGCGAGGTTTTTCTTTGGCAAAGAGAATAGCACATCATTTCGAAAGTGGTGAGACTATAGATGCTAGAGTTGCACTGTGGGATGATGGCTATCAAGTTTTACACATAATAGGCATAGAGTGTGGTAAAGTAATTAGATCAATTATCGAAGCTAAGAGAAAAGAGGAAACTAGCAAAGCTAATGAGACTGGTAAAACTGATGAAAGTGATACAATCAGAAATAAAGATCGAACCAGCAGAAACAGTTCAGCTAGCAGAAGTAGTAAAGCTGGCAAAACTGATGAGACAGGAAAATCTGATCAAACCAATGAAAGTGATAAAACCACTAGTATTGATCGAACCAGCAGAAACAGTTCAGCTAGCAGAAGTAGTAAAGCTGGCAAAACTGATGAGACAGGAAAATCTGATCAAACCAATGAAAGTGATAAAACCACTAGTATTGATCGAACCAGCAGAAACAGTTCAGCTAGCAGAAGTAGTAAAGCTGGCAAAACTGATCAAATAAACGAAAGTGATAAAACGTCGAATAAAGGTCGAACCAGCAGAAACAGTTCAGCTAGCAGAAGTAGCAGAGCTAGCAGAAGTGAGAAAATTAGCAAAACTGATGAATACGGTGAAGCTGACAAACCCAGAACAACTGATGAATGTATGGAAATTCAAAAAACGGAGTCCTCAGAGGAAGTGTTTCTTCTTGCTCCAACAAACTAAGTTTGTAACCATGTCAGAAAATGTATTTTGTGGCAGTCTTTAAAAAATACGAGTGTTTCTATGTGTACAAGTATTACATTTTTTAGTGTACTCTTTCTATTTTACTTACCTTTGCCTTGCCTTAACGTAATAGCTAAGGCGAGTCTAGACAACCAACTCTGATAAAAACTGAATCAGTGTGGCCAAAAAATGCATTAGTAAGCAATTGAATGTAGACCAAACTGTACTCAATTTTTTAAAAGTTTGACAGGAAAAGTACGTACTTCAAGTAAAACTAGTAAAACTTACATCAAAATATAATTTTTAATTCTATCCTGATTGCCATTTTTGGGTTGACTTTCGTTTCGTCTACGTTACTTATTCCTTACTTGGTTGATTTAAGCGCACAATGCAGTTGGAAAATATGTTTGCTTGACTTCTCTATGATGGGTGTATCAAGTTGCAGCAATAAGTCTATTGCGTAGGTTGAAGACTTCTTCAACTTTTGTAAAAATTGGTAAAGTGCGTATGATACTGTGATACAGTTTTGTGTCAGCAGCCTATAATCTCGTAAGAAAACATTTTTTAAGTACCGGTACGTTTTACACAGTTTCCCGATTTTAGTATTGTTTGGTGCTATCCGAAATTAATTTTGTTTTGTGCAGAAATGTATTACGCTTGCCCATTAACATGTGGTTTGTTAATTAATCCTTAAATCTATTAAAAAATGGAAAAATAATTTTGAATTAGTGTTGAAGTAGTCAACTCATCTGTAGAAGGTAAAAGCACACAAAAAAGGAGTAATTCGTGACTTTATAGTCAGAAAATATTGCACGTTATAGTCAGAAAATATTGCCGTTATTAAGCATCAAAATACCGATATGGAAAAAGCGATTTGGACTTCCTAAGGTCGATTAAGTTAAGCACATATTCATTACTTTCAAATCCAGTTTAACGCAGGGTTTTAAAGCCTAATAAATAAATGCATTGAAAGGTTGCCATGTCAAAAGTCATCCTAAAATTAAAGCATTTGGTATTTCGTCTCAAATTTCGATGTTTAATATCACCTGTAATTCGAAATGCAAGGCGTATTCATTTCTGTGCCCCAAAGAGGCATGACAGTGATCTATTAGCTAAGACATTGCTTAAAGTTTGCAGATATCCGCGATTCCGCGCAGTATAAACGTTTTTGTAGATGAACTAAAATAATCTGCTACATCCAACACCTCAAGCAGTGGTGGTCTTAGGAATGTGCGAATGGTGCGGTCGCACAGATCCCCCCTTAAAGAAAAGGCCCCCCTCAAAAAGAATCATCGCGTTAACCGTGAAAAAAACTTTTGTATATGAACTTGAACCATATCATTTAAATTATTTTTTGTTAGGAAGTGTCTATTTAACCCGGAATTCGGCTCCCCTGCTTTGATTTTCAAACTTTGGAAACCGTTTTCCTGCTACCAAACCATGCCTTTCGCATCTGAGGAACCGGAAAACAGTCGAGTGTGGCTGATGAACTGTTTTTCGGTGATGGTTTTGAGTGAGCTGAAGAACGGTTCCGCTGCTGCAAAACTGAAACTATGGCAACCGAAAATTATGCCCAAATATGGCAAAATTACCGATTACTGAACTTGGAAAATCGTGGTTGCGTAACTGTTTTTCAGTAAAAAAGAAGCTTTCTCTGAGTTATCCTCAATTACGAAAAGCTACTTTCACTGTAAATACGCAGCCCCCCCCCCCCTAAAAAAAAAAAGAATCAACGCATAAACTTTCTAGAAAAAAACACTTTTTTTAGCAAACTTGAACCATATACATCATTAGAATTAGTTTCAGTTCTCCTGAATAGGAGAACCCCTTGGCCTCTTTTGGAAATAAGCCCTCCCCTCAAAAAAATCCCCTTTAAAAATAAGGCTTCCCCTCAAAAAGAATCAATGCGGAAACTCCAAAACACGTTTTTTTTTCGTTAATTTGAACCAAACGATTAAAATTCCAAATTTAAGCTCCCCTAAAAAGAACCTTCATTTTAATAAAAGTTTTTGTATTGACGCACAGCACCCTCAAAAAGAATCCGCTTTGAAAGTAAGGCCCCCTTAAAAAAATCAAAGCGGAAACTCTAAAACAATCATTTCTCTTATTCTTAACTTGGAACCAAACCATTAAAAGTGATTTTAGTTATTCCAAATTTAAGCTCCCCCCAAAAAAATCTTTATTTTAATATAACTTTTTGCTGTGAAGCACCCTCAAAAAGAATCTGCTTTGATAATAAGGCCCCCCTCGAAAAAATTCAATGCGTAAACTCAAAAAAAAACTTCTCTTAATGGTAACTTGAACCACCCATTAAAATTGATTTTAATTATCTCAAATTTAAGCTCCCCTAAAAAGAATCTTTCATTTTTAAAAAAAAATTTTGCACTAAAACGCAGTAAACAATTCGTCCGAACCATTTTTTTTTTGTCTGTAATTGAAGCTAAACCACCTCAAAGTGAAACTTGGCAATTTGTAACTAGCAGATGCAGCAATATTGTGTGCATGCTGATGTTAAAATCAATCAATACGAGCATACCACAACCGATTTACCGTTAACATAGCCAGCTACCGTAGTTCGTGATTTACTCAAGCTACCAATATTGCAAATATGCAGTAGAATAACCAAATCATTCCAGGAGCGGTATACTCGTTTTTGCACTTAACGCAATGCGTTAACAAAGCAACAAAAGTTGAGCAGTATACAAGGGCGTAGCCAGAAAAAAATTGAGGGGGGACCAAATTTTGTAACTTTCAAATCTGACGTCAATTACTTATAGCAGCAATGCAGCATATTCCCCTCATGTCGATGAAAACATACATTTTGTAGAATTTCTCTGTAAGTCGTAAATTGATCGCTAAATTATGCTAAAATGTTTAGTTTTTCTCTAAAATGGCCAGTTGCTGGTGGTAAATTTTTACTAGGCAATCGTCACACACTACGCTGTTGACCCAGACTTAATCTTGTTAAAAATTAGAATGCGACGAGATACAGTGCGTAGGCCTATAATATAAATAAGGTTACTATAAGTTAATAAGGGGTTAGCACATAAGATAAAGTCAAAATAAAAGTTCACTAAGTTTTGATTTAAGTTCAATGCTTACATCAATTAACGAAATTACGCTCAAAAGTTCATTCGTCGTCGCTTCTCGCCAGCCATGATAGTTGCTAATATTCGATTGGCCTTTATTTCCTCATCTACCCTTTCTTGATGGCAAAGAAGCACGCACAAATCTGACAGGCGATCACAGACCATAGCTGAACGTAACCAAGTTTTCACTCGTCTCATGTACGCAAATTATCGTTCAGCCTGAACGGTTGTTGCGGGCAGTGTCATAATAAACTGGATGGCGTTGCGCACATTTGGGTAAGCTTGGGCGCTCAGAAGAAGTTCGGACAAACTTTCCTGGTTTACTTGAGCGGTGAGAGAATTTTTCCACTACCTAACTGCATTAGCGAAATTGTGTAATGAATATACTGTAAGCTCTCAATCTGATCGATTTTGGACGGGTCGTTAAAAGGCAAGATAGAAAGCAACGCAAAAAAGAAGGGTTTTCAGTAAAACGTTCGCGAAGAGAGCTGCTTAGACCATCAGTATATGAAAGGAATATCGAGCGTTGATAATATTGTGAGGCCGATTCTGCTTCAACGTTATCACATTGAACTTGTCTTCCAGCAACCCGGGGCAGGGAAATACAAAGTACCCGGGCCCGGCCAGTTTGGCCTAAGCGCCATCGCGAGACGAAAACCTTTTCTTTTTTGCTCTTTACTAGACTTTTGAGTAGAAAATAGGACATTTGCGGACATCAAAACCTTTTTTTGGAGACACATGAAATAATGGGGCCCAGATTTAATTTTAGTATCGCGCACCGGCTTGTCTCTCATCGGCCCTGGTCAAGGGGCCCGCAATGGTGTTCTGCCCTGGGGCCCTCGTTAACTCTCGGCGGCCCAGATCCGGGGCATTGAAAACTTTTCCGTGCCAACCACTGCGAAAGCCTCATCATAATTCATAAATGCTGGATGCGACATTGTTGAAGTCCATCCGCTCTTGATCATAAAGAGAAGCAATCATACTTTTCTCAGAAAGTAAACTGACTCCAACAGTCTGAGGCTTTCGTGCTAGTGGCTACATAAGCACTGAGTACCGCCCAATGAAGCGTACAGCGTATGTTGCACCAAGCTTTTCAAGAGCAGCTTTCAAGAAAAGAGCTTTCGAGCGCATTTCACTGCTTGCCTTCCCCATCAATGAAGCAAGAGCGACTAAAAGCTAAAAGTTTGCTTATAAACATACGGATGCTCCTGCATTTTTCTGACCACCAGGTAGAGAGAATAAAGGATAAATATACTGTAAGAGCCAAGAAATGCAAAAAACAGTTTGAATATTGAGAAAAAAAATTATAAGCTTTTAGGTAGGCTATATTATAATCTGTGCTTCTAATCACGTAAAATGTAACGGGACTATTGCAACACATTTTCTAAATCCCTAAGCCCAGAAGATCTTTCTAACGGGTGATTAGGAGCGTCGCTTTTATTACGACCATGATCGCAAGGTTAATGGTTCAACTCCAACCCAAGCCTCGTTGTTACGTCCATGGATAAGATACTTCACGATGATTATCTCTGCTGGATGAAATCTGGCAAGCAGCAAATTAAAAAAGTGAGAAGAAAATTCAACCGGAAAACTTGGAAACAAAGCTACGTAACTTCTTAGCGAGACTGGATTTGTCCTACGTATAGCGCCTCCGCCGCTTTCTCGTGATAGGAGGATAAAAATGAAGAAATCAACTCCTAAGCGAGTCTGGATACGTCCTACGCATAGCGCTTTCTTCGCTTTCTCGTGATAGGAGGATAAAGATGAAGAAATCAACCAATCAAACCTACTTTGCCTTGGGTAGGCCCTAATAAAGTTATTCTATTCTGATTTGAAACACATTATCTGTGCATTTGGAAAAACCTTTTGATTTGACTTTTAAAGGCTCATTATAACCGTTGTTTGGAAACAGTGTATAAGGTACAACATATTAATTTATAGTATAAGGTATATTCTAAAACAGTTAATAGAAACATAGGGCTACTACCACAATTATGAAATATCTGAAAAAAGTCTGAACACGTCAACACGACTATTTACTCTTTCATGCAGAAAAGAACAAACTCTTTACAAAGTATACAATTCAAAATCACAAGTTAAAACAATTTGGGCTAAGTCATGTGTATTAAAAAAGGGGGCAATTTTCTCCAACAATTCAAAACTTTGGTTGCTTTCCCTTTTTTGGGGGGAAGGGAGGGGGGCGAATTGAATCGAACAGGCAAGGAAAGCAGCAAGTGAAAACTTCTGATTTCTATAGAATTTCGCATAAAGTTAGAGGGATGCCCATTGTGCATTTGCTTTTTGTGCCATGTAAAGTTCACACTTGTCTTCTAAGGCAGTGGTAAGACAAAAACTATTGGAGGAAAACTACGAATTCAGTAAATAGGAACAATACGAGAATCTGTACATGCAAACAGCAGCTTACACAAACTTTTCAAGTTTAGCAAAGTTTCAAATTTATTCAGCTTGGCTACCTTTTCACGCAAGATTATCGTTACTGCGGCCATGACAGCAGAATTAAAGTTTTATTTCCCCAAGACCTTTTTCGATGATATCGAACTTTATAAACAAAAAACGCTTTAAACAACTCACAGCATATAGGCTACTCTTAAAAGCGAGACTTGTTGGCGTCTCACGAGCGCATCTAGCGCCACACAGCTTTCTCTGAACAATATTCCCACCATACAATAATCAAATATGATATGAAATCGAAGGCGCATTTTGCATTAAAACTTTTTTCTGTTTTAGCACACGCACTTGTGAAAAAATAAGGGTTTGGGGTTTCCTTTCGTATTTTTAACGAAACTCCAGATTCCCAAGTGAAAAAAAAAAACATGGCTAGGCCTACACGAAAATTTCAGCAATCCCGCTGCAAGGTAATAATCAACATATAAGTACTGAAAGTCCCTTGTTTTGGTCACAATAAAGGTCATCAAGGTGTTTTTCCTGACTTTTTTGGTGCGCTTATCAAAGGAACAGGTCCCGGAGAGCTCTCTTGGCAGCCAAAGTGCACACTTATTGGTTCAATATTTATCACACTGGTTTTGTAATTGTCCAGAACATACATGAGATTATCATCAACAAATAATGACTTTCCTGCGAAAAGAAAGCATTAATTAACGCTTACGGGCTAGCTCAGTAGCCTAGGAGGCCCATTTTGTTTCTAAGAAGACAGTATGCACATCATCACGAGATCAAGAGCGTTGGCAGAAAAGTTTGTGGGGGAGCCATCGCTAACAAAAAGAACTTACCCTTTCTTCCGCTCTGTAACATCGTAGAGCGTCATGTTCCACCAACGTTCGTTTGTTTAGTTTTCGATAGGTTTAATGCATTACAGAAGCAGCTTGCAATACATTGCAGTGCCTAGCTAGAATCAGGGCAAAAGCGTGCAAAATTTACCAATGTTTAAAACTGTGCATTACAAACAAGCGGAGATGTCGTACTTACTTTTTGATGTCGGATCAACCATCGATGCTCGTAAGTCGCCGGGCACTCCCCGCCATATCGACATTGCTTTTGGATATCCTCGATCCATTTCATCTCTTTCCTCATTAAATCTATTCATACAAAACTGGTAATTTATCAACTTCGGTCTACTATTTTCCAAAACTGTAACGTATGGTAGCCTACTATCGTGACAAATCGTTAAAAAGTTTTTTAATTTCCTTTCGTATTGTTTGTTCGAAGGCTTCTAATTGCCTTCAAGCATTTTCTGAGACATGTGCAAACTGGTAGTTCTTGTGAGCATTAATTCCCACCTTTTGTAAACCCCCTGAATACGTCATTGTTTTATTCGGAAGTAGAGGGGCTAAAAACTCCTCTCCACTTTCGGAGTCCCCTGCCTGGTGGGTCAAAAGCATAGATGGGCAAGTTAATGCAAAACGTTAGCTTCGTTAACCACCACTTTGTTAACACAGTTATGTAAATCCGTTAATGTTAATTCGTTAAATTCAGCTCCAATTAACGGAAGTTAATTAAATTCGTTAAATCGTTAATTTTGCCTTAAAAAGGAATTTCTTTTCATAAAAAAACTGAAAATTTTTGAATATCAATGTTTGCGTAAGCATTTAAGCAAATTTTCTGCTCACGAGCAATATGTTTCGTTGTTTTGATCTCGCTTTTTCACCTCATTGGTCGTATATGGCTAGTTCATCGATATCAAACTTAACCAACAATTAGAGAAATAACCGTTTGCAAAAATTTAACGGAAGTTATCAAGCATTAACGGAAGTTAAAGTTAGTCCGTTAATTTCAAAAAGAAGTTTAACGAATTAACTAGTTAATGAAAAAGTTAACTTCGTTATTAACGTTTAACGAAATTGTGCCCACCTCTGGTCAAAAAGATTAAAGAAAGTTAGTGAAAACGCCAAAAATTAAGTTTACGACGGAATAGAATGGCATAAATTAGTCAAAATGACGACGCAAATTATGGAAGTGTTTATGTGCGGAAGAATATACTTTTTGTAAGGAGTTTTGAGCGTGAAAGATTTTTTCCACATTAAGGTGCGATATTTCGATCCACTCGGAAATATACGAACGACGTACTACCTGAAGTTCATTTTTTAAAGCAGTGTTTCTTAATCCGTGCCAAGCGGCCGAGCCCTAACGACTTTGTGGCTGTCACAACCGAACCCTAGAAACGGACAGCGTGACGTCCAATTTTCCTCCCAAAGTCAAGTGAAGACTAAAGAAAAGGTTATCACGTCTTCCGACGTCCAATTTTCCACCCAAAATCAAGTGACCAGAGGCCCCCTGGGTACACCCCCGAAAATGTTAGGATATTAAAGGACTTCCACCGAACCCCAAAAACAAATGCGTCGAACAATAGGGGTTTGGTTGAACTCCGGTTAAGAAACACTGTTTTAAAAGTCAATCTACTTTCATACCTGTAGTACTCATCTCCAACAAAGAAGTAAGTTCTCTTTCTATTTTTAGATCTCTTCCAGTTCAAAACTCCATCTACCACCAAATCCCCTCTTCCGGGTAACCCTAAAGTGGTTACTCGTTTGGGGTACCCAGCTCGCAATCGAAATCCGTCATATCGCCAATACCTTGTTCCTGAGCAATCACATTACGGATAAATCAAAGTTTTGCTAGATTTTATGGAATAGACGACAACGAAACATAGTCAAGGAATAGATTTCGTAAAAAACAGTCTAGACCTATTGAATATCTTTTGTTTACTATTTGCTATGCTTAGCTGAGATATGGCTAATCATCTGGCCAAACAACTCCTCAAAAAGATTTGCTTCGGTTTGGAGAAAGTCACTAAACTACAAACTTGAATGGAGACCACGAAAGAATATAACGTCCTCCAGGGTACGGTATCTTTATACCAGTAGGCTACCTATTTAGTTTCATTGTAAGGAATGAAGTAATTTCACTGTAATTACAAATACCACTGGGAATGAGGAGCTTTTTAAAATTTTGACACCAAGGTCAAGACAAGTACATAAGCAGTATAACAAAAAGTCGTAATCCTATTTGAAGACGTGGTTACAAGTTACAACAGTTACTCCATAACTCTTCAACTACCTTTGAAAAAGACAACAGAATCATCTCCAGGTCTTTGATAGACAGCATCAATTGAGTTGGGAAGGCCTGGCCACTGGTTATTAATCAAAAATGGTCCATTTTTTTCACTTTTTGCTCCAAACATGCGCCAAAAGTGACGATCCTGCGAAAATCAACTTGTAGAAGCAAGCTATCTTTTACGATCTGACTGCAGGCCTACAGTAAGTTGTGGCCGATAATTTATTTAGTTTGTGTTCTATTTTTCTTTTTATAGCTGCTTATGGGAACAACATGGTCACACCAGATTATAGAACATGACGCAATTTTAAAGTTGGAAATCAACATAATCATAGTTGTTTGGTTGCAATCAGGATGCCATTTACAATATATTAAAGGCACAGATTACAGTTTTTGCTGGTGAAAAAGCTTCAACAAGACATTTCCCTAACGGTAGCATTGTAGCAGCTAGTACCTTAAACACAAAAATCTCTCTTCCAAGTACAAGCAAAGCACTTATAGGCTGGTCATCACAAAAGCCAATTCTTTTGCTTGTTCGAGTTGTTGTAGAAGGAGTTGATGGTGTTGGCGGGGTTGTAGTGCTTCCTATAACCAAACATCGTTAAAATAACACAAGCTTAATTGGGGCAGTTTGCTGAATGTCGCGGAAGCTGCGTGAAATTATCGAAAAAAGTAAGAAGGTAATAGGCTACTGGTTCCGTGAGCTGATAAAAATCTGAGGTTCGTACGATACCGGCAATACCCTGACAAAAAAGCAGATATAACAAATTGACAAAAACGTTGCTTGCGAGCTATCAGTCAAAACAACAATCACAGACGTATGCATACTTAGCGAAAGTACACAAATGTTAAAAACAAAATTGAGATTTTGATGATTAGGAGGGAGCATTGGGAAAGGAAAATAAAATAATTTGCTAAAATGCAAGTTTTTTGCGTAGGCCAAGGTACCGGTAGTTCCAAGGCTACAATATCGCTTTAGCTAGGTCTACGTTTAAAACAATAAAGCCACATTACAGTCAGGAAATGCTCAATTATGAAAAGTGATAGTACATTGACACAAATAATAAAGAAGCGTACACCCGTCTCCCAACTCATTTGGTGTTTTCGTTACCTTACTAATGAGCAACTTTGCATAATGAAGTGACACAGTTACAAATGACCTAGAAATTGCTCCCAGATTTTCTGACCCCAATCAGGCTTTATATGCTATAGATTTTAAAATTTGCCTACTTAGGCTGCTTCTTGGCGTCTGAGTAGTTGCATCCCCATCCGTTGCCATCAAATCTCCTCCGCATCGTTCCAACTCCAATGGAGGCAAGTTGGAAGTCCGTGGAGGATAAAGGGATTGTGCTCCCCTGATATCATCTTGGGGAAGACGGAAGTTCTCAAAATTCTGATACCTGTGAAAAATGAACATCATTAAACAGCATCAAAGATATTGGCATTTCCTAACACGCGTGTAAAGACCCCAAGGATGTTTATGCAGTACCAACTAAGGCACAATTCCTTACACTAGGCTTCGAAGTGATGCCCACTTGACCCAAAAATGCTTTTACTTTTATGTTTAATACAATTAGAAAACATAAGCGCACACAGTGAACGCTGTTTCGACCTTCCAGGTGTCATCAGAGCAATTGAGTAAACGGTACTCACTCGAAGTTGCAGGCCTACTGCATTTACACTTTGCCTCTTCCAAAATTCATGAGCTGACCAAAAATCTTATCCTTTTCAAGCCATTATCGAGAACGAAACAAAAACAAACCTTTACATAAAACTATAGCTTAGCAAGCGGTTGGTGTTCAAAAATCTCATGTTTTCTCTCCATCCGTATTGCATTGTTTAATTGAACTTTTCCCAAGTAACGTAAGCAATTCAAAAGACCGGTACAAAATCTAAGATTCACCTCTAAGAAGTTTCTTGTTTTTCAAAACCCCTAACACCGCTCCGCTTTCAAGCACATAACTCGCTTATTGCCCTGACTCTGAATTAAGTTGATCTTATTAAATTTGTATGCACCTTCTCGAGCATGACTCGAGTCTACAAAGATATTACTCACTGCAAATGTCTAGCATTACATTTTTCAAATGTGTAAAATTAATGGACGTCATTAATCAAAATGAAAATTTGTCTGGGAAAAAAGGATCATGTACCCTAAATTGCATGTAGGCATACGTAAGTTACTCACTTTTGGCCGCAACTCGTGTCACTTGAAACGTTCTCTAATAAAAACAACTAATACTTACGTCGGGTACATGAGTGCATTGGGGTCAAATGAATGATCCAGGCCGATCACGTGACCAAATTCATGGGCAGCTACTAGGAATAAGCTGTATCCTGTATCTTGGCATAGGCCAAACTTTTCATCACGATCAAAATCCGCTGTAGTCGAGCACCACGGCTTAAAATCACGTCTTCCGACAACTGTGCATTCACTGTAAGTGTTGCCATTAAAAGTAAAAGGAAAATGGCAAGGAGCTCCGTCGCTGTTTCCGCCGTACGTGCCGTGCTCTGTAAGAACATATTTCTTGCATTTTGGTTCCCAGAATTGTGGGCTGCTTCATGATCTCATTCAACCTTGAGGGATCAGTTATTGATTTTACTAAATACAAGTAAAAGTGAAGCTCAATCTCTTCCCAAGGGTGCTCGATAACTATTGCTAGCAGATTGAGCTAAATTTGCATAGGCTAAAATCACTATAAATCCACTGCAGTCTGTTTCGTCGTTGTCGGTTTCTCAGGTGGAATAAGGTTATGTTTTTCAACTTCTATTCAAAACAAGCTGTAGTGGTTTTATAGTATTTTATTCAAATAAATACGATTTTACCACGTACTGTAGGCTATTCGGTAATTGTGAAAATTCTGATAATATGGGTTTGAACTTTGAAACCTAACTGGTGCCTAACAATTTTACGATTGTTCGTAAGATCAAAATTAAAAAATACAGAAAAGTCTATACCGGTATAAAGATTCGTCAAGCCGAGGTATTCATTGTGAAGCATTTTATCAAGAACACTACAGGAAAATTTTGGTGCAAATTGAACTAAGGACCTTGTGAGAATAGTTTTCGTAAAAGTGCACCGTGTTTCTATGCTTTGGTGCAGATTTTAAAGATCTAAGTATTTTTTATTTTTTGAATGTGTACGTCCTACAGCACCATTGTCACAAAATTATTACTTTAAAATACCCCTGTCTGGGCAGAAACCCCATTGACCGTCCTCGTCATAATTGCTGGTTGTAGAACACCACCGGTACCCGTCAGCTCTGCCTTCAAACGTGCAAGTATCGAACGTTTGTCCCATAAATGTAAATGGAAACACGCATGGGTCGCCTTGTGAGTTGCCACCATACGTGAAAAGTCCTGTAACATTTTAACAGATATTGTTTGTTCAAAATATTCCTCAAGTATTTTCATCATTTAATTCAAACGCTTTAAGGTACAGTAAATACATAAGCAGTTGCCCAAGGCAACATTTTTAGAAAAAATCTTTAATGTACCGTACCGTTACCAGCAACTAATTTGTATTTTGTTGCATATTTATCCTCCTATCACGAGAAAGCGATCAATGCGCTATAGAAGCTCGCTTAGGAGTTGCCAGCCATGTGTCTACCAGGGGCGGATCCAGAAAATTCTGGTGGGGGGAAGCAGTTTTGAATTAGGTTGATTGTCAACTGAATGCAAAGATGTTAAGCCAGAAAACGAGCGTAAATAAGCCCTTTTTAAAAAAGTGTCCATGTGAAGGGAGTTTATTCAGAACTTTTTGGCACCAAATTTTGACATTTTTTAAGTGCATTTGTATTTTTTCTGGCAAAGTTGAATTTGAAGCAAATAGGGAAACAAAAATGACTTTAGGGGGGTCCGGGGGCATGCTACCCCGGAAAATTTTTGAAAATTTACCAACTATAATGGGCATTTTAGCGCTTTTTGAACAATTCGTAATGCAAATTTTGTTCTTTTGCCCCTAATTAGTCCTTCACCAAATATATTGCATTTTGTACGCGCATTTTCGATTTATGCGTGGCTAAAGGTCTGTTTGCACTAAATGCGATTTTAATACGATTTTTTGTCGTACGAAATTTTATCCATTTTTTTACGCAAGAAGTTGGTGGAAATATCTCCACACAACTCGAAACTCCAACAATTTTGCTTGCTTCTTATCGGTTCTTTTGTAAAGCACCTTACGATTGGTCACGTAGTTTTACTTCATAACTTCGAACAGTTTCGTGGCCTACTTCACCTTACGTACGAAAAGTCGCATCGCATTCTGTGTAAACACACCTTAAGACGTAAGAATTATTGTTGAATCGAAGAAGTTTGAAATTATGGAAAAATTTTAATCAAAAACATTGTTAAAATTGGCTGGTGAGGGGGATGCATCCCCACATCCCCCCTGGATCCGCCACTGCTGTCTACCACACCAAGATTGGGGAATCCCGCTAAGTGCCTTTCACAACGGCACAACAAGTAAACTTGCCGCTTTGTTCTCCACACTATCCCTTTAATGCTGAGCATCAAGCAGGAAAGCAGTTAATACCAATTTTAAAAGTCATTGGTTTGACCCGACTTGGAATCAAACCGAAGTCTACAGCTCCCGAGCCCGACGCCCTCACCACTCGGCCATCTGAGCTGTCGGAATGAAACTAAAACATTTTGTCCTAACCAAATTTATTGCCCCGTGTATTACTATCCTAGGCTATATTACTCACTTTCGTGGGAACAAAATCCCCATTTTCCATCAGTATCGTAATTTCTGGTTGTTGCACACCATTCCAAACCATCGTTTCGACCTTTTCTGGTGCATGTGGTGTATTCTTGGTTTTCAAAAATAAAGGGAAAGACGCATGGGTCTCCGTCGGAATTTCCGTAATAAGTTTCACTCACTAATTTACAAAGATTAAAGAATACTTTTAGGTCATTGTTCAGTTGTTAACTCGTTTTTACCAAAATAATGCGCGTACCCTGCCCACGCCTTCTCTAATACTCGTTAAAGTCGTGATGCCTCGGATTCTCGTAGAAAAACTGTGCCTTAAAGTGAGGAAGCATTTTACGCGCCCCTACTCAGAAAATATCTGCATACGCCCAATCTCCCGAAGCAGCACCGAAACCTGAGTTGGAATTGAACCAATAAACTTGCAACGGACTAATGTCAGGCGTCATTCAAACAGTGGCGTAACTAGGCCTTTTTGGGGGTTGCAAATGCCTAGGGTCTTTTCAACATGCCCAGAGTCATTCTCTAGGTGTTTATCCAGGGGCATATCTAGGGGAGGACCGCAGCTTTTTTTGCTTTTCACTTGACTTTGGGCAGAAAAGTGGACATCTGCGGACGTGATGACCTTTTTTTGCTCCTCACTTGATTTTGGATGGAAAACAGACGTGATGACCTTCAAAGAACCGATCTTCCTTTTGCGCAGTGAAAAAGTATCCGGCCATGCTAGCATGGCTTTAAATTGCGCCCTCCCTCCCCATTTAAATTCCTGGGCACGCCCTTGCCGGGCAATGCCCAGGGTCTCAGCTTATCCTAGTTAATTCAAATAACGCTCCTACCAATATGCCTACTCCACAATCTCTAAAAATCGACTCCTACTTCCTCCTTACTTTGCCCTTCTCCAAGTGTCCAATGTTCGGCCTCATCAAAGTGTGTATCTCCTGAAAGGGAACTCCTTCCTGCCGTGAAAGCGTGAGCCAAAAGTCCGTTTCTTTCATCGAACGGATAACCATCCCCATGCTCTCCTACCACATGGATATGAGCATTAATATTTCATAACAAGTTGCTTTTGTAAAACGGGACAGTTATTTGACTTTAGATCTTAGTGACTGCCAATTGCACTTAAACCACTGTCTATACACCTTCACACAACCAAAAAATCTGTACCAGTAGCCTACAAGTGAAAAGACAAGTTTTTGTAGGCCTATTTTATGAGCGAGTTGGGCTATTTAGTGTCTAAAACCATCTCTATTCAAAAACGTCACGATTATGCTTCTTGCTTTTGAACATGAAAATGGCAGATCTTACGTGTCGGGTTCGATTCGCGGCTGGAGGCGATCGCATTTGACATATATAACGGGTGGCGAGCTCACTTCGTATTCTCCATCAATTACTGTTGACTTTTCAGTTCAATATAATTTGAAAATAACCTCAGTTATTTATTTATTTATCTTAATCTCGTTTGATGCTTCAACGTAATTTAAGTACCATGTGATTATAGGGCCATGACGTATTTTTCAGAAAAGTCAAAAATAAACCAGTAGTAGATCAACCAGGCAGCAGTAGATGAACCAGACTGTCACCGCCCACTTCAATAAGCTATAATTATGCCGTATTTAAAAAAGCTTACGGAATCCGAAGTAGATTATAACGTCTGCTGAATCGGAGTCAACTTCTTCGAAATCTAGTTCAATGACTTCCTCCCAAACTCTGAGAGCTCTCTTCAAAGCATTGCGAACTTGGCACGGACTAATGTCAGGCGTATAACCAGCAAATCTAAACAAAGCAAGGTATAAATGGGAAGAACAGGCTCTTTCGCTTTCTCCTGTGTAGACTAGGGTAGTGTGCGAAGTAGGGGGAAGGGGGATGCGGAGACATGTCCCCCAGCAAAAATTGTCGTCCCTTCAGCAAAAAAATGGTCCTGGGGGGGATGCCAAAACGTCCCTTTCAGTGATAAGCATCGCAAAAATTCAAATGTTTTTTACCGGTATACGTGTAGCCTGTAGGTACCGACTACGGCGATACTTTCCAGCATATCTTCATATCTTGTAGTCATTATGACTAGAGATGGCATGGGCTGGCTTTTTTGCAGCCCGGACCGCCCATGGCCCAAAACCTTTGGCCCAGTAGTGATAACCAACCCGGCTACTCATTCCAAAAGTAAAGCCCGGCCCGCCCAAAGCCCATTCTTTTATGAACCTTTAAGCACATATAAAGGGAAAATGAAAGTTCAAAGGGATTTAAAAATTAGTATCGGCTGGTTAGCGGCTCAATTAAAAACAGAGGATAAAACTGGGCCGTTAGCAAACCAATAAAAAGACCGGTTGACTACTCGTTAGCGGGTCTCTTAGCGGCCCATACCATCTCTAACTCTGACTTCCCTCACAAACCAAACAAGAACAATCTTTGCAGCGCGCCTATTACAGTGCACAAATTCAAAACAGTTTATTTTTTATCAACACTAAAACACGTACGTCAGCAGTTTTTTATTAGCATTAGTGAAAGCTTGGTGAAAGCACTAAGAATATGTCAAAGCAGCGGTTCCCAAACTTTTTTTAAATCATATTTGTGATTGAGAGTATGAATTAAGAAAGCGCTGTAGCTTTTGGGGCTCCGCCCCGGACCCAGCTGTGGTAGCTTGCTGCCCTCCCCTAAACTCCTAGCTTCATTTATCAAACAGAAAGCTGCCTAAAACAAAGCTAATGAAGCATAAGCGCACGCAGGTTCTTTGGCATTGTAATAAGATGTTAAAACCGAGCTTTCAGTCTATAATTTCTCAAATTAATAATGGTTGCAGCCTCCTTTTGCTTATTCTAGCCAAGCTTCTGCTTTTACACATAAGCTGCAAAAATATTTTTGCATAGTCCATAATTATAGTGATTGCACTCACCACATGCCCTTTTTCCATAAAGAAGTGTGCTAAAATGAGTGTTTTTTGTCAGAAAACCCTAAAAATTCGTTGGCGGCTGGGGGCTACGCCCCCAGACCTCCTTAGTCTTCGGAGGCTGGGGGTTTCACCCCCAGATCAGGGGCGGATCCAGGGGAGATGGGGGGGATGCATTTCAACAATGCTACAATGCTTAAAGTCGTGATGTCTCGGATTCTCGATTTCAACAATGCTTTGGATAAAGTTTTCCCATGATTTCGAACCTACCATTTCAACCCATCAACCATTTTAACAATGCTTTGGATGAATAAAGTTTTCCCATGATTTCGAACCTCTCCATAACAATAAGCCTTAGTCATCTTAAGCACGTTTAATCGAAAATGTGCGAACAAAAAACATCATATTTGGTGAAGCACTCAAAATTAGGGGCCAAATATATGATCAAACATTGCCTAAAAATTGTTCAAAGAGCATTAAAATGGCCATTGCAGTATACAAATTTTCAAAATTTTTCCGGGGGAGCATGCCCCGGACCCCTCTAGAGACGTTTAGTTACTTAAAATTAACTCTCCCGGAAAAATATACGCTTGAAAAAGTGACGAAATTTAGTGCTCCCTCTCTGAAAAAATTTCTGAATACGCCCCACACACGAAAACATTTTCAAAGGGCTTATTTACGCCCGTTTCCGAGTCTAAATGTTTTTGTACTTAGTTAACATTCAACCTGATTCAAAATTGCATCCCCCCCACCAAAAGTTTCTGGATCCGCTCCTGCCCCAGACCCCCGGTTGTGGCCACCCCGTTTGCAAAACCTGGGTGCACCTCTGTAATGAAGTTTTCGAAATTTTCTCGTTGATAATTTTTGTTCATCATGCTGGTGGTATGCAAACACTCAGTACGCCCTCCGCCACTGTTTTAATTTGGTCATTGTCATTGACCAATGACGACGCCCCATCAGGGGTGCTTTGGTAAAATTCGAACTAGGGGACCCTGTATAATGCAAAAAATCTATTATTTTATTCCAGATATTCTTAAACTTTTTCAGATACGCCCCCTTTGGCGTTAGTTATTTTTGCCCACGCCGTACCACCAGTGCCGTGTGAAGACTGTTGCCCCTCCCCTCCAAAAAAAGCTCCAGATGAGGCCCTTTGATATCTACAAGCATTTTGGCAGTTTCGCGCTTTTTCGACTCATTAGCTGCATTATTTCAAGGGACGTATCCAGAAATTTCCTCAAGGGGGGCGCCCCAAATTTTCGTGCACGCAGTTTCCTTCGGTGTGTGGCAAAATCAAAGCAAATTTGAAGCGGAATAAAAATCAATGATGCCTCTGGGGGTCCGGAGGCATGCTCCCCGGCAAATTTTTTTGAAAATTTAAGTGTAATTTACATCATGAAGGCCAATTGCAATTATGGTGCTTTTTCATGAAGTTTTTGACGAAATTTTCTTGAAAAAATTTTGCCTCTAATTCTGAGTCTAATACAACAATATTGTGGGGCCCCTACAAACGCGCGCCCTCCCCGGTCGAGGGGGGAGCCGAATTTCGGAGATGCCTTGATACAGCACTGCTCACCACGCTACAAAAAAATATGCAGAAAATATAACAATATATTTGCAATGTCTTAATTGTTTTAATCGGAAGGATGCTGCTGTTTGGGGGAAACAAGTTTTGATGTTTGAAGAAAAAAAAATTTAAAAATATACGTTCAATCATTAAGTCACTGGTATGCTCACGCCCCCCTTGCAAAGCTTTTACGCCTCCCAGTTTAAGAACCTCTGCTATAAAGTGTAAACGTTCACAAGGACTTGGCCAATTTTAAGAAGCCCCCCCTACAAACAGTTTTTTTAGAACTAGGGGGCCGAGCCCCCCGGGCCCCCCACCAAGGCAATCCTGCGCCCCATGAACAATAAATACCATTTTTGCAATATTGTCTTGTTATTTGGGTTCAGAATTCAGGCAAAATTGTGGACAAAAACATCCTCCCAGTAAAAATTAACTTCGCACACTGCACTAGGCTATGCATTTTTGCAAGGCATGTAGACCTACGCTAGTAAACATTGCTGGCTTGATTAATTTTAATCCTTTCTTTTTATTTTTAAATGTAATAATTTTGAAGTTAAGCAGTTTGTCCATCTTTTGATTGCCAACGTGTAATCTTAAATTTAATTTGCTAGAGATTGATTAGCTTACTTGAATATTTTTTTTAGCTGAATATATTTTTGTACTTGTGTGCTGTGCCGTACTTATTGTACTGATGACTCATTCTTTATTTTTAAGGTTATGCCCTAACTCGTTTTCTGGTGTAACTTTTCAGCCTTGTTTAAAGTGTGGTGCAGTAACTCAATGAGCAATTTGCTCCTTTACTGCTTCCGTACGTACATTCTTTGACGTAAAGATAAATTCTATTCTGTTCTTGACTTAGTCGGATGCATCTTCCTTACATCTTCTTTACTTAAACTTCTGGAAAACTAATTTGAGAAATCGCATTTTAAAAACAGCTGTGATTGCTCATTCTTCACAAGAGAAGATAAGCGGCAGCGCCACCTACCTCTCCATCCTATCTTTGAGTTCGGAAAAAACTAGCAGTCACGAACTCACGATACCTTCCCTGGTCAGTTTTGGTCACAGCAAATAAGTTTTGCATTGATTTTATTCATGGTTAACAAAGAATTAAAAAAAAAGCAATTGAAATTGCGTGTTTCAGTGAAGCGAAGCAAGTAGTGCCTCCTAATCAGAGGTTAATCGAAAACTGATTTACCTTGCCCACGTGTCTAATTTTCGTGTTTAGGCCTGAGGTTTTTGGTTCTAGTTTCTGCATCATAATCAATCTTGATGTCATAATCATTTTTTTAACAATGGCATCAAAAATTGATTGTGATGCAGAACCAAGTAGGCCTACGTACTATAAACCACACGACTAAGGTACGTATCACGTGACGTGAGTCTACGGTACGTTTTGTTTGTCGCAAATCTACGTGTCACGCAACGCAGTAATCGCTGAATGGGCTTGTAATTCTGACCGTATGTGATACTTTTTACGTGGGCCAAATTTTTCAATGCCCTTGAAAGCGTTTGTTACAATTGCAAACGTAGACATGAGCAAAGATCTAAATATTTACTTTACAGCCGCAGTCTCTAAAATATGTTTACAGCAACAAAAACATGCAGATATCAGCATATTTGCGGCAGTAATACAGGGTGGGGCAAAAAAACCTCCCACATTTTAAATTTTTACTATGGCAATGCTGTTGCAGTTATTCGCCTAGTTTAAGTAAATTCATTTATTAATGAAATGCCATTTTGTTTTACAGAATAAAAATTTTGAATTTGGTAGTCTTGTCTAGCTTTTCTTGTCTATTTTTTCGAAAAGTGAAATGTGGGAGGTTTTTTTGCCCCACCCTGTATTACAGTTTAAACTTGCAAGTAGGCTTATTAAAAATAGCATTACGGCAATAGATAACTAACTGTAGCAAGTCTATGTACGCTGCATAACCGGAAAAAACACCTGGTTTTACAAATCTATAAATATTTAAAGAGTATGAGCAAGAGCAAGCATGAATAAAAAGAGACTTGCCAACACCAATGATGTTGACGGAAACATTCATAACATGTTATTCATGCATAAAATTATGACTTTGTGACGTGATAGCTTACACTAAAAAAGGAGAAACTCCCCGTAATGAAATAGAAATATTTGACACCAACGCATTCATGCTAATCTAAGCATTTCCGCAAACTTATTCTTACTATAGGAACCTAAAGCAAATTGAACTTATGTCAATTAACGTATAAGGACTGGAGCAAAAGCATCAACATTCCTCCAGTTAGTCCAACTTGCAAAACTTTTTTTTACAAAAATATTCTGCAACATAGCCAAAGGGTACCCCACGTGGTTGACTTAACTTTTGATGATAACAGCTGAATTTGTGTAGCCTAGTTGAAACGTCCAGTTGCGAGAACTACCAAGTACCAAGGCATTATTTTTCTCTCTTAAATTAATTATTGCTTTTTTCATGTTATCACATTTACTTGTAAGTCACGGGATTGTGATTCCATTTATCTCGATTTGGAAAAGTTTGAAAATTGGCAGGGGGGTCAGGAAATCCACATCTAGGAGTCATCATCAAAGTGATTGTCAGGTCATCCAGCTCCCCTATTACAAATGATCAAACAGATTTGTGTATCGATTTGATCTTATCTAACTTAGAACATGAAGGAGGAAATGCCGAATTGGCAGAAAATTGTTGTTTGTTTGTCATCCTATCATGAGAATGCGGCAAAGGCGCTTTAACGAGTTTGCTGAAAGTTGTCGGCCCCCTGTCCATCACATGTTAAAAGCGTACCGGTACCAAACCCATTGAATGCCTTTCCAGACGGCACAAGTGAACTTATCAGCCTGTTCTCCATGCTGCCCAGTGTGCGAGTTGTGAAAACACTTATGGGAGGATGGTACTAGCTTTTCACGCAAACGTAAAGGAGGGATGATCATGATTTACAGGGGAAGGGTTTACGCTAAAATGTTTTATGGGGAAATGGTGTTGTTTTCCGGGGGGATGGCATCACACTAACTCGAGTACTGATGCTGCCCCAATAAAAATTAACTTAAAAGTTTTTGGCCTGACCAGACTTGGAGATGAACCTCTAGTCTACCGTTCCAGAGGCAGATGCAAAATCCATTTAAAGCTGCTTCTTAAACGGGGGTGATTTTGGCCTTCAGAAGGGTGATTGTAACAGTTCTTGAAATTGGGGAGCGAGTTTACCTTTCAGGGGGGCGATTTCAGACTTGCCAATATTGTTAACAACTGAATAAAACTGATATAAATGAATTCAGATTTAGTGGCAAGTTGGCAACATGTTCAATGAACTGTCGAGAAAATAGATCAGTGGACGTGAAGACTTTTTTTTATATTTTTAGCCTTCACCCGATTTCAGCGGAAAATTTAGTAGCTCTGCGGACGTGAAGACCTTTTTTTGGGGGTCTTTACCCGATTTCAGGAAGGGAAATAGTAGCTCTGCACTCTGCAGAAATGAAAACTTTATGGGGAAATTTGAACCCGCACTTTCCGAAAAGAGGCGATTGTGTAAAAAAAGTTAAAGACCTCCGATTTAAATGAACAGCAAAATGTGATCTACAAACACAAGCAGGCAGTGATAATTATAAATTTACGCATAAAATGGTGTATCTTACCTGACTCTTCAATGCCGTAATTTCTCTGCATTTGCCGTACTAAGGTGGCTCCATCATTAGCGAGGCCCGTAGGAGTGTAATTAGCTTGGACGAAAAAATGCTAAAAAATAAAATCTTTGTCAATTTAACTAACCCACGTATAGCTAAACCTTTATTCGATATTTTTTGTACACAGCCCATTTGTTACAATAGAAAATATTACTGAAAAAAAATTGGTGAAATGTAGGCAGAGATGGGCGTATATCGAGATAATTTATCGGCGATTGTTATCAGCGATAAGTTTTTTACCGATTATCGTTATCGCTCAAAATAGTTTGGATTTATCGATTACCGATATCGCTTTTGTGATATATTTTGTTATCGCCGATAAATTATCGCGATAAGCGATTATTCACGCACACAGTGTGAAGTTAGCGAGTTGGCGCTATGAAAAAATACACGGTATGTCGTAAAGTCTTGTTGCAATTCAACAAAATATCTTTTTGTTTTGTTTGATGCCACGGCAAGAGTCCGTGAGCTGCTCTCTTTTCTTGAAAAATGTAGAAAAACATCTTTGCAATTTGACTTACAAAAAAAAAAGTCAAACTCATGGCAAATTTACCGCAACATTTATCGGAAAAATTTATCTGCGATAATTTATCGATTACCGATATTGCTTTAAAAAATTGAGATTTATCTATTATCGGTATCGCTCAGGGCTTTTTTGAAATTATCGATTATCGTTTTAGTACAGAAAGGTTTATTGTGCTCATCACTGAATGTAGGGACGTAGCAATAACACGTTAAACATCACAAAAAATTTAACATAAAAAAGACTGCATATTAATTTGACTAATGCTGCCTTTACCAGCTTTATTGATAATGAAAAGATTACAAGGCATCTGGATCTGAGTTTAATTTGAAACAAGTTTGCTCTCTTTGTAAAAGAGTTGAATAAAAATTTGCTTCCCAATTGGTTCTTATCACGGTCCAATGTTCAATTAAAAAAAAAAAACACTGACTCTGCACTCTGCAATTGGTGTTCGATGTAGGCCAGCGAAATTTATCATTCATATTATTTTGGCATGCGTTGTATACATAGCCGTAATTATACATATAATTTATTTAATACCATTATTGATTCGCTAAAAATTGAATCAAAACACTTTATTTTGTCAAATGTCACAAAAAGGGTTGACTCGCAAAAAAAGATCCATTACTAAATTGGTTCCAATAAACTCACTTACTTCGCATAATATTTGGGCAAGCAAACAAATATTCGCGCAATTTTGTGTTCGCCCCCCCAACATGTTTTAGTCTCCTACGGCTATGATTGTATACAGCCTTGCTTTTGAACTTCGAATTATAGATTTTTTAAAAAATCGTCTCACCTGAGCCACTCGATTTCTTTCTTTACGAGACATTCTGCGAAGGTTATCGGCAAGAGGTGCACCGAAACTTGGGTCCGGGGGCACAGCGGTTCCAGGAGAAATCACCCTGTCGGCTTCCACGAAACCTGGGGGCCCTGCATTGACCCCGAAGTTGGCGTTTACCACTTGGGGGCGATTCTGCCTCCGGACACGAATTTCGGACTCAATGCCGTCGGTATCGTTGACGTAATCTTCCAAAATAGCCCCTGGGTTGGGTTTAACAACTTTGGTAAGAGCAGGGTTACTACCATCTGGTCCCAAAAGCCTATTTGGGTCGTTTTTGTAAGCTTTTTTTAAATGTTTTTCGCTGTAGACTTTTAAGGGCTTGTAACGTTTTTTTCCAGCATCGGAAAAACAAACTATAAAAGTTAAAATAACAAAAAGCAAAGCAAACTTCATTGTAATAAAGCAGAACCGACTACGTTGCAGCTTTATCTAAAAACAAACAGTTGAAAGAAGTCACAAGTTTTAACTTTGGCAACTTTAGAAGACCAGATCTACCCCTGTTTCCTCGGCCTAATAAAGCAAAAGCGTTTTTCTTTAATCTATTTTATGATTTGATATTATTCGTCTTTTGATAGCCTACTGTAATGGGCCTACTATACTCGTACTAGAAAATTTAATGAAATATTTCTGCACGAAATGTAAAAAACACCCGCTCGGCTGGGGGCGTAACTAGGATCGTAAACTCGCAAGCATTCAGATCAGAAGGTAGCAGGGGGCATTTTATTCAAATGCAGTGAGATCATCAAAGGGTCATATTCAAAAAGAATTATTGAGTATGAAAATATCAAAACAGTTTCTTCTTTTGTCGAAATTAACAATAATTTCGAAGAAAATAAAGGTTGTGTAGCCTAGGCCTATATTCTTCTCGATGACTTATTTTGCAATTAATTTGTAAATTATCTAAACTTTTATTTTCAACGTCAAGATACAACCTAAAGGCCCTAAACTTACAACTGAAAAACAGCTTGTAAGTTGGGTTTTCTTCTCAAACAAATCTAGTAGGCCTACCTAGGCATAGCCGACGACATCGAAATTGGGTAATAGCATTACGCTTCCTTCTTGATGTCAAGACATAGTCCAACTCCTAATCACCTAGTTTCTGGCCTCTGCAACCTTTGGTAGAGAAACAATACTGAATTTGAAATCAGTTTGCTTCTATTTTATATAGCCTACCCCCAAAAGCAGGACGATGTGTTGCCTCCTGTATGTTACGTACTAATAAAATGTTGTCACATAGATTTTCTTATTTCAGGTCGTGGAATTAGTCAAGGCTCTGTCATTTAAATTACGCATTGTCGTTACGTGGGCTGCAAAGCTTACATGATCAAAGTCTGATTTCATTTTGAAAACAATCAGATTACTAAAAACGGTCATATATGACACAAAAAAGTTTACTTTTCAACTTTTCTCTTTAGGCATATCGCTATTCAGTATAACTTACTACAGGGCAGTTTCACCTACTCGGTTACTGGGCTACGTCACCTGTTCTTGAAAAAATTTAAAAGCTAATCTGTTCTTCGCAGTTGCTGACACCAACTTCTTCATATTAGTAATGCATTTTGCTGGCGTTAGAAACATTTTCACAATTTCAAATGCGTACGAACTTCACTCATCACAGCTAAGCAGAATTACTGACGCATTTTACATAGCTATAAAGCCAATTCGGTTCACAATTTATCGCACTCGAAAGGGGCAAAGTCGCAGTTTCTCATTTTTTTCTCTTAAAATGGTGATTTATGGTTATTTGGCGAGCGCAGATCATCGCTCAAATACGCCTAAAATTACGACAATGAGGCAAGATCTAATGATAGCTTTTGCCAGCCGGATATTTGAGACCACCTGCCATGCAAACTTGCTGCATTTCTTTCTTGTGACTGCTCCTCGCAAGCTGTGCATTGTGCGAACTGCAGACGACAGTTTGTGTAGCCAAGTAAAAATCATATTGATTGCTGCGACAACATACATCAGATGGTTCGATTTCACGCTCAATAAAATGTTGATAATTTCTCAAACCAAATTCCAAATATCGAATTAAGAGGCTCTAGAGAACTTAAATTCAAGCACAAAACTGTTCGTATGTGTTATATTCACGATATGACGGTTTGCCGACTGAATTAATTCCAGTGCATTAAATCAGAATTTTTGAAATTTGGCCTCCCGACGAATTCATCGTAGCTCCTTAGGGACGGCAAGGGTCAATTTAAAAACTCTAGTCTAGCACCAAGGCAGGGTAACCACTATAGGGCGCCGTTTGGAAAAAACTATTCGTTTTGTGAACCATGTTTTTTGAGCTTATTTAGACCATAGTTTGTCCGATATGTGTATTGGAAATGTCCTACTTATATATCGGACAAAATGTACTCTAAGTCGTACCAAAATACACGCGCAAAATAAGTAAGACAAAATCGTGTTTTCCAAACGGCGCACCACACGCCGTTTGGAAAAAACGACTTTGTCCGACTTATTTTGCGCGTGTATTTTGGTACGACTTAGAGTACATTTTGTCCGATATATAAGTAGGACATTTCCAATACACATATCGGACAAACTATGGTCTAAATAAGCTCAAAAAACATGGTTCACAAAACGAATAGTTTTTTCCAAACGGCGCCCCATAAACCACTACCAACAATAAGGTAGACTTGTGATTTTATTTCACTCAAATACATTTGATTAAATCAAAAGTTGAAAAAGCATCAGAACTGATGTACGTGTAATATGATTCAACAAAAGAAAGCATTGCATTTTTTTATGATTAAAAAACAGCTGAGCAGTGAACGCTTTAAAAACGTGGGATTTTGCGTTAGCAAAAATTCACGAATGACAGACAAGTTGCACTGAAGCGCACAATGGTAGATCCAGGTGGGCAATGGGGCAAGAACCCCCAAAATTTTTAAAACGCATCTTACTGTGCTGGTGCTACTCATTTTAAGCCCCTACAAATAATATCCAGGATTTTCATCTGGTGTGACTAGTACAGTAGCTTGAAAAGTAAAACTTTGCAAATTTTCAATCCGCTTTTAGGCAAGAGAACAAAGCTAAATAGCGACAAAATGACGTCATAATTGCCAAATGAGGTAACTACGGAATTTCTTTTCGTAAACAAACACTTTTTAAAAAGCAATGTTTGGTTATGGTAATAAAAACTGTAACAATGGCCGCGTTCACACATAATGGCTTTCGCAACTAGGCGCGAAACTTCATTCTGACATTGTTAACGCATTTTTCAAGATTTTAAAAACCATTTCAGCAATTTTATAAGGTAACCATTTCAGTTTTAAAATCGCTGAAACAAGTTCGAAAAGAATTAAAACAGCGTCTACAATAACAAAATGAAGTTTTGTGCCTGGTTGCGAAAATGTCATTTATATCGGAACACAATGATGGAGTTTTTGAATACTTTAATTAGAAATTAATAATAAGAGCCAATAATATTGGAAACATTTAAATTTCTCAAGACGTTCCAATTTACACTTTGATGACACTAAATTTTATTTCAATAAGATTGACAATGATTTAACGTCATTCATATTTTGGATTGGAACAGTAACTTCGAGAGCGATAATTGCAATCACATATTTTGCAGAAAAACCTACATATTTCGAATTGTGTCATGATTTACACAGGTTTGTGCAAGATCTAAACCAGATTTAACTGGATAAACGCGCGTGTCGCATTATTTTTGCCAACATTAATGGATTTAAACAAAAATTCTATTTTTTTGTAAATTTTAAGATAACTTTGCACGCTAGCCTAGCTTCATACGCAAGGCAAAAATTAATCAAACGAAATTCATGTACACGTACCATCAAAACAAAAAAAATGCTATATTTACTAAACATTTCGACAAAATTACAGCTATACGCAATGTCATTTTCAGTACTTCAAACACTAATACTGTACTGTTATTTTACAACATCACAGCTACGCTGGACTTCAAGTCAGAGTGACCATTCAAATTAATGAGTTGCGACGTTGCCATAACGACCCATCGCACACCGCTCTCCAGTGACGTAGTCGATAATGACGTCACAACGCCACCACAATTTGAAACAGCATCTGCAACAGCAAAAATAAGTCAAATACAGTGAAAGGGATTATAAACCAACCAAAAAAATGGACTACAGGCGGCGATATAACCACTTCAAAACTAGAGAAAATGAATAGGCCCAAACGTCACAGTTTGCTTAAAAACTACCGCAAAAATTGTAAGCACGAGGCGGTGGCAGAGAGGATGAACCTCCAGAGAACTAATTTGCTGGTCGCAACAGGGTAAGTATTGATTGCAGGAAAGACGAAAGAATGAATGCTATTCCCAGCCTACACTAGCGAGATAGCAACCTTAGTCAAACAAAAGTTTTTATTCTGAACGTAGCAATTAACCTGGCGGTTCATTCCTTGAAATGAAATCTATCTGCTGAAAACCAAACCTCTCAAACGCAAAAAATACATTTCTATTTCGCCACACCAAGCCAAATATGGCATGCTGTACCGGTAGTACTGTTTCAATGTATGAAAGAGATCAGACAATTAACTATAACCTAATAACCATTGCTTACTACACTTCACTAGGGGCAACACATTCCAGTTAAACGCAAGAACAAAGTTCACTGAGCTAAAACTTTCACGTTGTTTTCTTAGCAAGAGTTTCACAATTTACTTTAATCACCAGCACTGACAAATGATGGACCTAGGAAGAATATCTGTAATACTTACCAATTACTTTCGTTAAGCCAGTGTTGTTTGCCTGGCAAATAACCATAGCTCCACCCAGCGGGAAAGGCGTAACAAGTGGCTGAGAATTAATCGCTGTAAGAACACCTTTGCCGTTTATGGCTGAAGCCGACAGTCTGAAAAAACGACATCAAATTAAATCAATGTGAGTCGTTGAACCGAGCATCGACTCTGCATCAAGAGTAAACAAATGTGAAACCAGGTCCTATCTTTTTGCGATTCCAGGTTGTAGCTCAAAAAAATACCAACCACAGACTCAAAAGGGAAAAAGAGGGTCGTTAAGATAGGCTCGATAACAAGACACACTATGCTCTAGTCACTGTAAAGATGTAGCAAATATTCAGAGATAAATAGCAGAGTTACTTTTTCCACAAGAGATGAAAATCCAAACGAAGTATTCTATTTGATCTCAGTTTATTACCACAGCATCGGTAAACAGTTGAAGTTGGGGTATTTTTAAACAAGACATCATTATCTACAGAGATGGGCATTTATCGCGACAATTTATCGGCGATAAATTATTACCGATTATCGCTATCGCTCAAAATAGTTTGGATTTATCGATTACCGATATCGCTTTTGCAATGTAATTAGTTATCGCCAAAAAGTTATCGCGATAAACGATTCTTTATGTCTACAGGGTTCAAACTGCAGAGTTGGTGAGTAGGCGCTGTGAAAAAAATATACTTTGCCCATTAAGTCTTGTTGCAATTAAAAAAAAATCTTTGTTTTGTTTAATGCGACGGCAGAGTCCGTAAACTACTCTGTTTTTTGGAAAAATCTTCAAAAACGTTTTTGCAATTTGACTTACACAAAAAACTTCGTCAAACACTTTAAAAATTTACCACAACATTTATCGGAAAAATTTATCGGCGATGATTTATCGATTACCGATATCGCTTTAAAAAATTGAGATTTATCAACTATCGGTATCGCTCAAGGCTTTTTTGAAGTTATCGTGCCCATCACTGATTATCTGTAGAAAACTTACGCAATAAAAACTTTCTCGGTCTTTGAATGTACGAGGCAAAAGGCGTTGTCAACATCATTGGATGAAGTAGCAGGCTGAACATTAACCTGAAAAAGGACCAGTTTAGCATTGCAGAGCAAAATTCATACACAACACCCATTTTGTCACAACACGGTACTTCACATACAATAAACATAGGACGAAAACAGCTTAAAGAAAAAATGATAACATAAGGAAGAGTTGCTGCGGTTTATTTTTCCTCCTTAAGGTACTTAACAAATGTAAAAGCGGAAGCAAGATATGAAGTCTGGTAAAATGAACACTATTTCGACATTCTGGACCTCATCAGTACAAAGTATCAAAAGTTAAAAATACTTTATGATTTTTATTTGCTCATTGTTGGCAGTGCCAGATCAGTATCGCGGGTAAAACTTTTTCAACACAATTTCGAAAATAGTCGTTAAACGCCTTTCCAAACACCAAATGAGTAAAAACCATAGATCCAGAAAGTTTTTTTATTGTAAATACAAGGGTATTCTTAATTCGGGACGAACTTTTTGGGTAAAGTTGGGGCATCAGAAACAGAGCACGTAATATGACCTACTACCCAATATTGGAACAGCACATTACGTAAAGCCCACAACCCTGGCGCATATTACTTTCAAAGCCAAATGGTAAAAATACAACTCACAAACCTTTATTCCTTTATCCGAAACCAGGGCTGCGGCGTTAATCAAGTTTATGGAAGCGCCTTCATCAGACATAAAACCGGAGCACATGGCTGCTTTGAGACTATGACCAGCTCTTTTAAGTTCAGAACCTGCAAAGAATCAATTGAGTTTGTGGTAAGTTGCAAGCATTTGAAGTCAATTCCAAAAGATCACGCTTCACTCTACCTGCAGTCTCAAGTGTTATTTCGCAAGCACTAACAGGAGATAGAAAACCTTTGAGAAGTTTGCCAAGACCACAAGCTGCGTGCATCCACCCTTCCAAGCCGCTTGATTGAGAAAGCGCAGGAGCATTTAGCTGCAAACAAAAGTTTGGTTAAAAGGAGTTTGATAGCCATAAAAAAAACGATCGGCCGAGTGAGTAGAGCGTGTGGAGGAGCAATGCATTGGGTTTCATTTGGACTAATCTCAAACCAACGACTATAAAATTGGCATTTACAGGCGGCGTTAAAGAGGCAGTGTTGAGATGTTCGCTTGTTGTCACGTTGGAAAAGGCACTCCAAGGAATTGCCCAATCTTAAAGTGGTAGACATATGGCAAGTAACCCTAAGCAATCTCGTCATACAACATCCGCGGCCCCCTCGCAAAAAAGATAAATTTCCACTGGGAAAACGCAGTCGACCTACCATGATGAAGGAATCCACGCATCACAATCAGAAACCGCCATTAACGGAAAACGTATAAAGCATTGGGACGATAGTCCTAAGCGTGTTGTACAGTATAATATGCCAGCAAGGTATACGTTTCATCATTCTAATACTCTTGTTAGTTCTTCGACATACTTACCACACCAAAAAAGCTGGTTCCTTTCTTAACGTCAACTAGCTGCTCAGCCACTTCTTTTCCACAACGAGCCTGGCCTTCTTTTGTACTTGCCCCCAAATGAGGACAAGCTACAACTTTTGGATGCTTTACCAGAGCAAAGTTAGTAGCTGGCTCCTGCAAAAAGATTAGATAATGTAAACAGTTAAGTCTGACAAGATCACACACCACCAGTAACGTATTCGCAATAACATTTCTATTGCTGTAAAGAAAACTTTTTATCAAGATTTTAAAAGGTAGGAAAAGATTTTGATGCTTTCTCAATACTGAATGACACAGCCGCTGATGTCGATGAAACTTTGCAACAAAAAAAAACAAAGCATTCGAAAGTTAACGCAAACTGATTATATATCTTCAACATTATTTAGGCTTCTTTGCAAGTCCAAAGGACTAGGAACAAACTATGACCACACAATGTGAAATGCAAAACTATATTTGCAGTCATTTTTTCAACCAGTCACTTGAAAATCTTTAGTAGGTATAAAATTATTACCTCGACATAAACATCCAACCCGGCACCTCCACACTGGCCGCTTTCCAAGGCTCGCAAGAGAGCATCTTCGTCAATAATACCACCTCGTGCACAGTTGATAACTCGCACACCTTTCTTACATTTTGCAAAAGATTCATCGTTTAAAAGACCTAAAAATTCGACTTCCTTTGCATCTGTTATGGCGTAGTGTACCAAAGAAAAACTTGAAATAAATAACTGACGTTATTTTCGAATTATATTGAAGTGAAAATTCAACAGTAGTTGAAGGAAACCGCCACGTGAGCGAGCGCTCTTTGAGTCAGCAGCTACCCGTTACATAATTATGTCAAATGCGATCGGTTTCAGCCGCGAAACGAACCCGTCACGTAGGATCTGTCACCTGCGCGCGGTACCGCTAGGCCATGTCGCTGACATGAAACAGAAACCAAATCTATTATTAATTTTTCTGGAACTAACACCTCAACCTCCCTTACTACACCACAACATGTTAATCTCAGGTTCTTGATGGCCCTGAATTTTTTCTGGCCATTTACTGCGACCTTAATTTCTCTTTCACCGACCATCACAACATACAGTGCTTCTACCATTATTCTGTATACAAGCTTTTAGTCAAGGCAGACTACCTTCGCTGAGAACGATTCGAAAAATAAGTCAAAAATCTCTCAAAGAAAGTTTAAGGTAAAACATGCAGCCAGAAGACAGTGTAACAAATTGCGTTACACTTCTGCTGGCAAAGAGCGAGGTTTCGTGTACTAGGACTTAAAACCCTATTGCTTCTACTATCAAATTTGACAGCGTTTATAACCCTTTGATCTAGGGAACGACCGGGGCAGCAATTTTGGCCGGGGACGGGGCTTATACAATGCTTTATATTGTGTCTAGAATACATAGCTAAGTAGGCTACTTGCGTCCTCACTCCTCATGTACATGCCGTCAATGGTGTTACGTTACGCTTTCAGACACGTAATGCTTTTGTAATTGTTTTCACAATGCTTTCGTAATTGTGCACGCTTTTCGTTAGTGCATGACAAACCTCAAAAACGCTTTAAGCATGCACGTTCTTTATTTTTACGCACCAACGCATTTTTCATACAAATTCTACGAGTATAAACCTTCCTGTAAAAATTAAGATATGACTTTTATACTCGTTGTATGACACCAACCCAATTTTTAAGGGTGTTTTTTTGCACTTTAAAGGTCGTCTTACACGCCGTAACATACGGTAAATAAATTTGAAATTCAACCCCGGCCCAGACCAATTTTTATGACCTTCCCGGCCGGGGCCGGACCGGGCAAAAAATGACATCCCCGGCCGGGGCCCCGGTCGATCCCTATTTTGATTGCCACCTTACAAAAAGCAATCGTGTGATTTTAGTTAATAAACTGATACATTCTCAGTGTGTGCCAAAGACTCAACACCGCTGCAGCGTTCTACGTCCGCAGCTGTGTTGCATAGGCGCTAAGTTGTGGAGATGGGCATTGCCAACTCGCAACACACCTTTGCGTATTACACAAGTGTAACGAAAATGCAGATTCCTCATTACAAATATTACCTTTAGTTGCTGGTATCAAAGGAGTGTGAACGGTAATGTAATCAGCTTTAGGCCATATTTCATCCAAAGTCATCCAATCTATGTTATATTTAACTGCCTCCTCTTTCGGAACCAAAGGATCAAATCCAATGGTCTACAAAACAATTCAAGATATTCATACCAAAACCACGAACTCGAACTTAAATTTAATTTCGAAAAAGTTAAGTTCCTAACTTAGCTTAACTCAATAAAAACTATTTGAAATCGGCCGGTTAGCTCAGTTGTTAAGCGCACGCTATCGGTGCGGGAGGTCTGGGGTTTGATTCCCGAGCCGGCCAAATTGGCACAGTGACGCCAATGTTCGCCACCGTTGCAACGTTTCTTCGGAGCTGTGTTGCCCAGGCGCTAAGCTGCGGAGATGGGCCCCGGCACTCGTCACACGCTTCGGCGTAACACCGCGAGTGTAATGAAGATTTGATTTGAACAAGAACTCGGTAAAAATTGAAGAATTCCAACTTTAACTTGATTAACAATGCTTCGAGTTCGCCGCCCTGGCTCTAAAAGCAAGCAACTTTTTTTTGTTAGTCTTTATCTCATAATATTGCGCAGAGTAGTCCGGAGCCCACAGCCAATGAATTGATTTAACGATAGGGGTAGATAAGCGCAATCGTGACATAAAAACTGCAAAGACCAAACCAAAGTTTAGCCCACGAACAGTAAAACAAGTATTCACAGCGTCGTAAGAAGTAGAAAATTTTACAGTATCAACGAGACAACGACAAATGCCTTGAAAACACGGGTTAGGTTTCTCTAAAAGAAAAGAATCGCAGATATTTTACTGCCCTGTAAGTCTAAACCTATGGCTAGAAGGTACGACATCGCAAGCCACAGGTTTATTTTTTGCCGGGTTCAGTAAAGTATATGGCTACTCGTATTCTAATCAGAGCATTAGAATTTCAAAAAACATTGATTTGTAGAAAAAAATATAATTTGACAAATCAAAGCTTACCGTCATTCCAAAAGATTGCATTCGTAAGGCAGCCTCACGACCGATCCTTCCCAAGCCTACAACACCCAGTGTCTTACCAAGCAATTCATGACCCATAAACTGAGAAAACATACAAATAATGCTTAATCCAAGGCAATAAATTAAAAAAATGCATTTAATTTTCGCAACTTATGTACTTATGGAGCGATACTAACTAACAATCCCCATCAACTTTCTCTTAAGCGCGTTCAATTATCTACTATGCATTAACCTACTTTCATAAGTGATATAACAGGGTGATCCAAAAGTAACTCCACATTCTAAAATATAGATAACTATAATTTATTCAAATTTACTGATAACTCTCTCAATTTCTGAGTGTAAGTTGCTCAGTGCGCGGCAATTACATCTATATTCTTGCTTCTTTATTTTAATAATTCTAATGTAAATGTGAAATAAATTCAAATCATATTTTGTAAATTAACACACTAATTGTGATGGCCAATAATTCACAATAAATTCAACCACATTTAAAAAAACGAATAAAAAGATATTGAATTTTAAATGAAAATCCATGCAATGCACTTTTTCTCATTTCTATTAAATCAAATAATTACACTTCAAAAACAAACCATTTATATTTTAGAATAATGAATAACTTTCGGATCAACCTGTACACCTATTATAATTTTTGACCGCCTCCCTGTATACTTATTATAATTTTTGACTGCCTCCCTGTATACTTATTATAATTTTAGACCAGTACATAAAAGTACTACTGATTCTGAATTGTGTTGATGTATTGGCATTGTCTCATCTCACCCAGTAGTAAATAAGTCCATCTCTAACACAATAACAAAAATAACGTACTTTTTAAAATTGAAAAAACTGATTGCTGCGTTACAAGTCTTTTCCGGGCAACACGCCCCCCCCCCCCCCAAAAAAAAAGAAAATGAAACCTGAATATTTGAGATGTTCCGCCAGTGGCGCGAAATAGATGTGTGGCAAGTCGACCTGCATTGTGGACTTCCAGCTTGGTGCGTTTATAACCGAAAAGAACCTCATTTCTCAAACGCATTTAACTTATTCTTCAAATAAAACTTCACTCAATCTGAATCTTTAGTATGCTATCCCTGAAAACCAACCGCTGTAGATTTGTCCATTCAACATCTCTAAACACCATCAAACGCTCTTATAACTCAACAAAAATAAATAAAAAGGTCATCTACTACAGCACACACCATTTCTCTCTAGGTCTACTAAGGCAAAAAATTAATGAGCACGGGTGAGCTTACACTGTATATAACATTCCTGCCGTGTGCAGCACCTTCTGGCGCTAAACCTTGAAAAACTTTACTGGAGACCTAACGTCTCAGTTACGATTAGACCTACTCTTAACGCACTTCTAGTTTTACCTCAACACAATATCTTAATACTGCCTGCAAGGCAAAATGATTATAGGGATATTCCTCCAATAGTTAGAGATATTTCTTTAGTTCGAACATCTTACATAGCTGCTAAATTCAAGCGTTGACCCATAAACATTCATCAGAAACCACGAGACCCATTTAAATAAACCTAACCCACTCTTTTTACAAACGCACGTACTGTATACTGTATATTACTTAGACACTTCCTCTTTGGATTACGGGATTTAACAATTACTCAATAATATCGTTAATAAGTCTTTGGGGGCAAACCCAAGCAGTAAAGAAAAAGAATCCAAGAGTAACAACAAAAACTACATCCCAAACTTACTGCTTTTCTGTCCCATTTTTCAGCTTTCATAGAAGCATCGGCAGCAGGAATGTTTCGTGACAAGCAGCATATGAGCGCGCATGTGTGCTCGGCAGCACTAATGGTGTTACCACTAGGTGTGCTGTAAAATATATTCTGTCAGTTGAAATTGCATCATCAATCACGAGCACTATAAACTAATTTGAAGTCATTAGGAAAAAACTATCGAAAAAACTTGCATGTACCACACATTTTCACACATTATAAAACTGCAGCATGGTTTTACCCTGGGTTATTTTTTTCAAAATTTGACTTCGGTCAATTGACGTTTAAATTGTCTACAAAAATTTCGGTCATTTCAATTTTTTTTCGGTCATGTTTGAATTAACAAGACGTGGAACGAAATATACACCAACTTTTTAGTAACCGCAACACCAATAAAAGTTACTTTGATCAGTTTGATGTCTGTTAAACCTGACACTGTGACACCAGTGGTCAGTTTGTAATCGCTGCTTGCATATTGGCAAGATATTTACTTCGGTCAATTGACCGAAATGGCTCAATTTTTTCGATTTTTACGAAGTTAATTTGGACTATGACCGAAATTTTACCACAAAAAAAAACAAACAAACAAACAAAAAAAAACAACAGATTTTACCAACTACAGTAGGTACCAATATAACACAGTTCTTTGCACAGGTCGGCAATAAGGAATAACCACAGCAGTTTGCAGGCAAAATTTTACTTTATTGAATGAATTGGAAATATGATCCAGAAGTTCCTGCTTTACGGCAAGACAAAATATATGCTTTCTACCATGCAAACAGTACTGTACTGCACAAGCGTAAAACCATTAAAAAAACAACAAATGACAGGAATTAAGAAACCACTAACCTACCTAGTACCCTCTGTACTCATTTAAAATGATGTCTGTGTAGAATTAACATACATAGTTGCTGCAACGGTATCATTACAGTCAAAAAAGCTAAAATGAGAATAATTAGTTTTTAATTAAAGGGTCCTAGATCCATTTTCATAAAGTCAAAAAGCAAAAAAATTTTCAAAAACAACTTTCAGGTTTTCAGATGGTATATGCAAATTGCGAAAACTGAAGATACATAAATGTCACAGTAACCAATACGAACTAAGCTGTGCAATAACGGTGAGTAGATCATTTAATTCCATTGCTAGTACATCCATTGCTTAAGTACAATAAAAAACACTTTGAAGAAAATAGCATCATAACTAATGCAGCATTAATTTCACTAAGGCAAAAGCTGTACCGGTAACGTTTTATTGCAACTTAGCCAAAGCATTCCATGTGCAAATGTGCAAGCAGCCATGTATTCAAGAGCATGATTAAGATGCAAATGTAATAAACCAAGTCACGTAGCCTTATCGAAAAAACTGCAAACCTTAAAGTAACAATACTACATATTGTACATAGATAGATTTTTTTTTTCCGGTCATTTGTCGATCATTGACCGAAATTTTTTAAGCTGTTTTACAGTTTTAGGCCCTTTCGGTCACAATGACCGAACAAAACTTAAATTTTTGAAAAAATGTTGCAGACGAAGGCTGCATAGTTGCAGTATGCAAGGCGGAGAATTTTTTTTTTTTTGAGATCACTACATGAGGCCTAGAAACTAGACCAAAATATTATCGAGTCAACGGAAAAATATTGAGCACAAGGCAAATTTAGCTAAAATTGGTCAAATGAGCAAAGCAAAACTTGAACTTTCGCAAAAATATTGCAGACGAATGCTGCATAGTTGCCGTATGCAAGGTAGACCTTTTATTTTTTGGAGATCACTAAATGACTCCTAGATGCTTCAAACGAAATATTATCGACTTGACCGAAAAAAAATTGGGCAAATTTATAAAACAAAGTTTTGAAAAAAAACAGGTACTTGTAGAAGTCGGACTTGCATGATTTCACAAGCAAACTCCTTAACAATGAAAATCTGTAGTGATATCGATGTGACTTTGCTAAAACAGTTTACTTGCCCAATTGCAATGCTTTACGTAGTCACAATATTTGGCCTATTTATTCACCGCATAATTATTCACTACCGATACACCGCTCATGACTACTGCATTTGAATTTAGAACTTAGTCACATTATGATTCGTACGCTACGCAAATGACTCCATTGGATGGCTATACGTTATTCGCGTTATGTAATGCCGCTGCTTTGATGATGTCTCTTTTAACGCTCTTGCATACTGAGCAGAAAATAAGCTAATATATAGATATGTACGGATCTTTGTCAACTTGATATAAAATAGCCGATATTATATCTTTATGTACTCCGCATCTTGATAACGATGTATACGCTGCATAGTAATAAAACCGATAAAACCAATATATCTGTTTGAAGTCAGAGTATAGCTGTTCGTTAGCTACACCAGCCGCTACAAATCTATACTTACTTCATTACGAGCACTCCATGCTTTGTAGCACTTTGAATGTCAATGTTGTCCACACCAACTCCAGCTCGTCCAACTATTTTTAATTTAGGACATTGTTCAAACACTGCGGAAGTAACTTTGGTAGCAGAACGTACAACCAGACCATCATAATCCTAAAATGAACAAGATTAATAATGAAAAAGTATTCACGTGATCATAGTAAATGATAAGCTGAGCTCTGAATTAAAATTGCAATCTCAATGAGAGCTAGTTCATACCAATTTTTCCCCAAAACTTACTTCAGCAGAAATCAATGGTATAAAGACTATTTTAATAGCACTTGCAATTAATTGCTCATTGCTCACACTTAGTGATTGTGATTAATTATCCTTTTTCGAACCACACCTAAATGGTTAAGGCAGTTCAACTTTGGACCACAGTATAATTATGAGGACTCGAAAGCAAACAAATTTATGTATCAACAAGAGACTAAATTGTACATTTATCAACCTCTCAATGCATCAATTATCAGATTATGGACTAATACTCTACGAATGCATTTCAATGACGAAGTCAGACAAAATTCATTCACTATAAAATGCAAAACAATGTTCAGGTGGTAAAAGATCAAAAGGTATAACGGTAATATCTACACTCAAAAATAGTACCAGTAAGCAACACCCATGATAAAATCATGTTAACCTCTCAACAGACCTGTAGTGCACTAATCAGCTCTTCGGTGGTAAATTTTTCTTTGCATAAACTGGCTTTTATTCCATTTTCTTCCAAAATGGCTTTGGCGCTAGGATCAACATTATCCAGTAACAAAACATTGGTAATATCCACAGGCATTTTTTGAGTGTAAGTGTAAACCAACAGAAAACAATTCAAAAAATGTAACAGTACATACAAATACAAAGAGTTGTGTCTGTAAGGCAAAACACAATCGTATTGACCAAAAGCAAAAACAATAACGATTGTGAAGCTTGGGAAATGTTGATGTGGCTAATAGCACATCAGCGGACAGCACACTCCGTACTGCTAGTGCACACAAAATACATCTTAATCGGTGATTGGCAATTTATTATGATATCATAATCGCAACTGTCGATACACTCTATCCAATTACACAGTAATATCCAAAAAGCATGGTAAGTGCTCCAAACCTTTATTTTGTTGCAATGATTCTTTCTTAATCCACATGGACTGAATGATATAGTTCAGATGGCCGAGTGGTATAGAGCGTCCATCTCTTGAGCTGTAAACTCGGGTTTGATTCCAAGTCGGGTCAAACCAATGACTTTAAAATTGGTGTTCACAGCTTCCCTGTTTGACGCTATGCATCAAAGGGACAGTGTGGAGAACAAGCCGCAAGTTTACTTGTTGCGCCGTTCGGGAAAGCACTTAGCGGGATTCCCCAATATTGGTGTGGTAGACAGATGGCTGGTAACTCCTAAGCGAGCTCGTATAGCGCTTTCATCGTTTTCTCGTGATAAAAGGATAAATATGCAACTAAATAAATAATCCCCACCAACAGTTCTAATTTGTTTATATCCACGCAGACTACGTTGATACAGTTCTCTTCATCTCCGTACGAAAATAAAAAACTCTGCATGGAAGCATGATGGAAGCTACCACAATAGAAGCTGCATTTTCTTCGCTAATACTGTAGCTTACATCGTAATTACCAATGATCGAACTTTAATAAAAAGAAGCGATTATTCGATGTATGACCGGCTTTTAAATTGCAGCCGGCTTGATGATGTCATACTTCACTCATATCTAGCCAAAATCCGGAATAAGTACTTAATTTTTCACTACAAAACACGAACAAATGTGAAGATAAGGCCACGTGAGTTTGTTTATTGCACGCGCACGCCGATCACGCGCTAAACGCATGACTGCTTGCGCGTGGAAAGTTTTTGGTAAGTTACAATAAAAGTTACACTGAAATTAATGCTGCACACACGGAGATTTCGCAATATGTTCAAGCTGAAAAGTATGAAATATTTCCATCCAAGAAGACTGGAACGCTGCGATCTGCTCACAAGTCGGTTGACGTTTTTGACTATCGCTTTTGGCTAATCGTTTGGTTGAGTGGCTAGTTTTGGGCCACCTCTCGTGTACTGGCTAATCTGCTTTGCTTCCTGGGGCAAGCTTCAATTTTTACTCCTCCTGCACTTGCACCTGTCAGTAAAGGTCAAAGTCACTAGAAAATTAGGTTATAAATTTTTCAGCATGTAGCTTAAATCGCTTTTTGCTGGTGCACTGCTAGTGCTATAGTCAAGCTGAACCTCGGGGGTGTTGTAGCTTTTTGAAATGGCGGGGTTTTATTGCGTCACAAAAATGAGGGATTTCAGAATTGCATTTGCGTAGCAACTTTTGTTGTGCCCACCAAATTCCAACATCGTTTTTATGCCAAATCCGACCTTTAAATCAAAACGCCTAAACCTTCATATTTCTTTTTCGGTGTTGTTTTGCGAGTGGCTTAAAAGAAAATTTCTTCCTCACTTCACTCACACTGGTAGCACATGTTTTGGCAGCCATAGGCATTTGACGGCGTTAATAGGTTTAAGCCTATGATTCTTGTTAAACTTTTGTTATTTGTGCCCTCGTTAACAGTCCACAGCACTTGCTGTGGCCCTCTCGCTTCGCAAAGAAGTGAATTTTTCCTAAAAGTTTAACATTTAGAGCTAGACGTATATGGGCTATACCCTGTCCATGGGGTCCTACTGAAAACCGCAAAGAACGACAAAAGACATGGAATCATACCAGAACAAAGAACTTTAGATTAGGGTTAGGGCTAGGGTTAGGGTTTTAGGGTCCTTTGTCATACTTTGCGGTGTTTAGTACATCAATTTGAGGTCCTTTGTGATCCTTTGCGGTGTTGCAGTCCTTTTCGGTATTTAGTAGGACCCCTGTCCACGTGTCCAATTTAAGTGGGCTTTAGGCCCGCGGTTCTTACTTCTAGTTTCTGCATCATAATCAATTTTTGGAAAAAGTCACCGTGACATCAAAAAATTTATTATGATGATTGATGCAGAAACCAAGGGCGTTGGAAGTACTTTTAAGTAGGGGGCTGAAATTTGTGTTACCATACCAACGTCTGGGGGGCTTAGACCCCCAGATCCCCCTCCTTGTTATTGCAATTTACGTCTAGCGTATCATGCACTTAAATTCAGTAAAAGTCACTTTGAAACAGCTTGATGAGCTTAAGCTTTCCTCTAGCTAGCATAGCACACAGTAGCCAGATCGACGTTTGTAAACGTGTAAACCTCCTTTAAATGAACTTATTATCTGTTCACAAGCTCCTAGTCTCAGGCTGCTAGGCAGTAGCGTATATTTAGAAAGGAGGCATTGTGCCACCCCCCTCCTTTTTTTGACTCTGCCTTTTAATAAAAAAGAACAAAACTAATGGTTCCAGGTGACTGAAATATGCCAAACTCTTTTGGTGGTTTCTGTAGCTTATGGTCAGGGCTGAGGGGCGGATTCAGGGGGGTAGAACAAGGATGAGAGGTATGCACCCTCCCACTTGCCATTTTCAAAAATGTTTCTAATGTATAAAATTTTCTGCGGTTTCGAACCTCTTTGATAGCGAGCGTAGCGAGAAATTTCCAAAGGAGGAGGGCCAGAATTTCCACATTTTTAGGCTTATTTTTTTCCGCAGAACAAATTCAAAGCTGATTGATAAACAGGAAAGGCTCAGGGGGATCCGGGGGCATGCTCCCCAAGAAAATTTTTCAAAATTTACTTGTAATGGCTATTTTAGTGATTTTTGAATAATTTTCACGCAAAATTTATTTTTGACCCTATTTGTGAGTGCTTCGCCAAACATGATGCATTTTGTCCGCACATTTTTGGTTATGCGTGTTAGGCGTAAGGGTTATTGCTATCAAAGAGGTTCGAAATTGTGGAAAAATTGTATACATCAAAAGCATTTTTGAAAGTGGCTGGAGGGAAGATGCATACTCCTCGTCCTACCCCCTGATCTGCCCCTGGCCTTAAGCTACAGAAACCATCAAAAAAGCCTGTCACATTTCAGTCACTTGGCACAATTACTTTTGTTCTTTGTTACTCAAAAGCAGGGTCAAAATGGGGGCATGGCCCAATGCTCCCCACCTCCTAAATACGCTCCTCGCCTTAAGTACGCATAATCGAAAATGTGCGAACAGAATGCATCGTATTTTTTTGTATTTCATTTCATATTTATCTTCCTATCATGAGAAAGCGATCAATGCGCTATACGACCTCGCTTAGGATAATAATTTGGCGAAGCACTCAAAATTAGTGTCAAAATTTTAAACAAAATTTGCCTGAAATTTATTCAAAAAGCGCTAAAATGGCCATTCGGAGCATGTAAATTTTCAAAAATTTTTCGGGGGAGCATGTCCCCGGATAAAGCTTTTTTTGTTTCTCAATCAGCTTCAAATTTGTTCTGCTGAAAAAAAATACGCTTGAAAATTTTGTGGAAATTATGGCCCCACACCCCCTTTTAAAATTTTTTCTATGCGCCACTGCTACCAGGATAAGCTAGCTAATTCTAATTTGATATTTTGTTGTTTCTCTGTTATTTGCCCTGACGTTTTTACTAAAATTGGAGAAAATTTTACTGTGATATCATAGTAAAGCTCTAAAAGCTTTGTGCACGAGGTCAACCAACGCTGCTATCCGGTTATTTAACATTTTTCGAGCTGGAGTAGGCATTAGGTAACATGAAATCCATTAACCTACTGCTACCGGTATCTTTTACTCATTTTGCTGCTCTAGCGACTTTTTAACGCTGCTTTCGCTTTTAAACCATGACAAAATATCTGTCGCGGACGGTAGTAACCAGGTCTAGATTTAGGCAAAGAGAGGCCCTTGCGCTGTTTATATTCCACTTTCGCAATCGTCGGACTCATCCAGAGCCGGCGCCAGAGCAATCAATCAAGTTTATTTCACCGTATACGTTTAGAAAATTCGCATAGGCAGGAAACAGCGCAAGACCACAGGGGTCATCTAAGTCTGCTGCATCTACTACAGCAATACTTACAGTAAACATATTGGCGTACACTTAGCATGACATAAAACGTTAAAAAAAAGAACACACTACAAGACAGTACTGCCATAGCTGGGATTAAAAAATAATAATGCAAACCATAAAATGAAACATTAGGCTATAAACCTATTCCCGACCACTACTTATAAATAAAGCAAAGTAAACGAAAAGTGGAAGTTATTCGTTATTAAGAAAAGGTTATTGTTCTATAGGTGACCTAAAACTGAGACTAGACTAGACACCGATCTGCAAATCTGACACTAGGCACTGATTACAGGCATAACTACGAAGTGTAGTATAGTGACCGATTACATGCAAAACTGCTAAGTATGATAAAATAAAAAATGGCAGCACAGGCACAAAAAACAAAACAAAACAATATTTACAATGTAACCCAGTTTACACATTCGTCTGTACCAACAAATGAAATCGACTTAGGGTGGCCAAGCGTTTATCAGGGGGGCCAAAGTTGGAATTTAAGTACGAAGGCTGTAGTCTTCAAAAGATTAAGCTTGTTAATTGGGAGGCCAGGTCCCTTTGGCCCCACCTTGGCGCCGGCCCTGGACTCGTCTCTAAGAATATAAAGGTATTCATGGTCGATTTTCAAAAAAGAAAAGGTCGTAATGGTTGATCTCAAAACGAAAAAGGTCTTCGTTTTTCGTGTCAAGGTCTTGAGCTTTCCGGCCCTGGAGGCCTACAAGTTTAAACGAAAAATTGCATTTTACTACAGTAAGCCAAAGCACTTCCGCGGTTGCGCTAAACGTTTTAACTGCGTTATAATGTTTGCTTATGAATGTTGTGATAATTCTCATCCAAAAAATAGAAACTCTTTAAGTCAAAAACTAAAAAGTGTAAAGCCAGTATTTAAATCATTATCTACAAAGTTATTTGTTTGCCATACTAACTTCATTTGAAATTTGGGTATGAAATTTAGAGTAGTCTATTTATTGTACAATCTGTAAATGCAGTTTATTAAAATAAAGTTTTCAGGTTTATTTACATGAACTAAATATTTTTTTCTGTTGAAACAAACAGACAAGCGAAAATTTACAAAGCGATTAAATCAACGGTTTGCAACGCCAGGTTTTACTGGATGTTGATGAAGTTTGTCATTGTAAAGCAAGATCAAAAATTGGCATCTGTCTTGTAAAAAATGTTATTTATTAATGAATGGTTGTCTCAATTTGCGAAGATTAACTTCTTCATTTCGTGATGTGAACGATATTTCAATTTGTCTTCAGACTTCTTGGTTCGTCCTCAAGGTTTTTCTGCGGTTTTCTCTTGTGCGAAAGCATGAGCACTTCCTGCAAAAAAATTACTAATGGTATTCCAAAATACAAAGTAATGAATAGAAACAATGGAAATTAAGTATACAGTAATTTGCGACACTGAAATGAGCTTGCGCATTTTGAGTCAGCAACCATCCAAAATATGACAGGCACGTTCGTCGCTCTACACATGGATCGAATCCGTTACGTAAGATCTTTAGCCAAGGTAAGTTGTAAAGATAAAAGCAATGCAGCGTCGAAAAAGAGCAAAAAACAAAGTTATCAAACAAACGCAGGTGGTTGCTTGATAACTAAGTAAAGTGCTCTATGTTCGGAAGATCAAGGGTGGTATACTGCTCAACTTTTGTGCGCATAACGCAATGCGTTAACTTAATGAACAAACAAAGTTAACGCATTGCGTTAAGTGCAACAAAAGTTGAGCAATTTACCGCCCCAAAGCTGATTAATTATTGTCAGTTAAGTAGCCCAGTCATGAAGTACAATTTTACAGCTTTAGTGACTGTCTCAAGCCCAAAGACATTTATCAAGAGTAGATCTTTTTTGATTCCAACATTGTAGCAAAATAATCTTGTTAAGTTTACCAAAATCCATCTTTCAATTCCACAGCTTCTTGTACAGAATCAGGAAGAGATTGCTTGGAAATCTCTGGCAAAAGTAAAGTGAGAAAACATCCAAAAATAGAAACTCCGCCCATCACAAAGAAAGGAAGAGACAAATCTATTTCTTCTCCTGAAAAACGGAGAAAGTTAACAAAAACAAAAAGGTAATTTATTGCCTTTGCCTTTACACGTTTAGGTTAAAACGTAAAACTTGGAGTTATTGTGGAACCTTTTTACGTAGGCTAGGCAATGTTGGGGAGACTCAAGTCAGTGACTCGAGTCGCTACAAAAAATGACTCAACTTGACTCGAGTCGTTGCACGAAAAGACTCGGACTCAACTCGAGACTTGACTTTAGTGACTCGAGACTCGACTCGGGACTCGACCATTACGACTCGAACTCGAGTCGCGACTCGAACCACTTGCTGATAATCTAAATATTTTCTTACTTAAATCGGGTAAAGATAAAAAAAAAGGTCTTTACGTCCGCAAAGCTACTGTTTTCCTACTTTTCCTACTGAAATCGGATGACTTTCGAGACTCGTGACTCGACTTGAGTCTGTACGTAAACTGACTCGAATCTGTGGTGCAAATTGACTAGACTTGACTCGAGTCGTTGCACGACAAGACTCGGACTCGATTCGGGACTCGACTTCTAGCGACTGGTTCCCTACACTGAAGCTAGGACATTGTATAATGCTCCTAGCGTTATACAATGAAGCTGTACAAGTAAAATATCTCCCAAGTTTTATGCTTGTCATCAATCAATCAATCAATTCAACTTTTATTTTCGCACGCTAAAAAAAAGTTCATACTAGCACAAAAGTATAAATTACGGAAAAAGGAACATTTTTATGTCTCTCGCAATTTCTTTCCTGCATTACATTTTTACTACGTAAAAACTGTCACGCTTGACATATGGCGTACTAAAAATTTGTGGTTAGGGAGGGACTGATCCAGATATGAGAGACGGTCCTCCTAAAACGTTTATTAGGATATTAGTTGAGATGGACAATTTTTCTGCATTATTACGCGCAATATAACTATGAAAGTAACCCTCCTCTAAAATGTAAATCTTGGATCCGCCTCTGATTAGAGGAGAACATTTCTGTGATGTGTAAGAGGAGAGTAAGACTTTTATGACATCAACAACAAAGTCTTCAGTATTCCTCCAAGTTTCAATCAATCACAAGGGTGCTGAGCTAACGCACTTTGCTTGACCTGCTTTGTAGAAAAACTGATAACTTACTTACCAGCAAATACTAGAAACGGTGCTGCTATGCTTGCAATTCTACCCGCAACACATCCAATTCCAACACTTGTATTTCGCAGCAGTGTAGGAAAAATTTCCCCGTTGTAGAGCACTACTACCCACGTTGAGGAAGTTGCGAATAGACGTCCAACCAAAGCGAACGCAGTTCCTGCCATGGGATGAACTGTAAAAGAAAACAATTTTGATCCAGGAGTGTTTTTAACCTATATTTGTTGTTTTTGGCGTATCAATCCCCGTGAGAACTGGTAAAGTCACTTTGATTGACAGTTCTTTTACTCACGAAGAAAAAAAGTATTTGCACTAGAGATGGCACAGCATAATTAGGCTTCATAAATCTACATATTACAGTTTTTTGTAAAGAGTTCTATATTGAACCTACACAACAGCTTTAATTAGACAGTAGGCTTATGCACAGTATTGGACACGCTTGTGATTTCTTTTCAAACGCATTGGTTCGAGATTTTGAAGGCTGAGTGACGAAAAAGTTGTGGGTTGATTAAAATTCGCATTGTATTGCAAAGAACTCAAAATTGAACTCTCTATAGGCGAGAGCCAAAACAAAACCTGTGAGAGATTTATCTTCATGCACTGGCGCTGCTGGTTGTCCGGCGGCGGACGTCTTCGTAACCAATCTTGTGATTGCGCTTGAGGGCTGGGCCTGCGTGGATAACTTCGTCCACCAGGTCCACTGCAAGAAATTTCTAGTGGTGTATCTTGAATTAGCCTGAACTGTTTCTACGACTTTGTGTTTGAGATTCAGATAAACTACTTGATTACTACCTTCAAAAAACTTGTTAAAAACTGCGCCTAGTGAAAGTTGAATTCGAAATTTTAAAGTATTCAATTATGCATAATCTAATTTTAGTAGAAAAGCTCTAGGTTTGTTGTCATTTTACTCTCTTTTGTATGTTTGCCGGTTCTTTGCGACTGTTTTTTGTTCTATTAAGAAAAAAACTATAGGCAGTATACTTATTTAGCTTTCTTTTTAGAGGAGTCCGCTCCTCCTCGGGATGAGAATAGCTGTTGCTGGGGGAGCGCGAATCCAGCAAGCGTGCGAACGTACTTGTAACACAGGAAGTGCAAGGATGTGCATGTTTTTTTTCAAACCGAGGGTGCGAAATTGGTTTCATCAATCCTACGGGATGCGGAGTGAAAATAAATCGGGAAGCACTGGTTTAGGCTTACTTACATTGTTTCATGGGTGGAGATGCGATTGAAAAACAAGCCAACGCTACAAATACCAAAGCAAGAGTGTTTCTTCGACTAAGGTGATTCATCAGCAATGTCACGACCACTGCAGCTGCAAAATCAACCCCACTCCCAAGAATGTTGTTGATGTACACATTGCCTCCCAAGTTTGCAGAGTTAAATACCATTGTATTATAGCCGAGATTTCCATTAATCCTAAACATAGGCGTTATTTTGTTCATGCGTATAAGTGTAACACTCCCTTGGCTTATGCATGATTGAGCATTCCATGTGGGGCCTCCTGCTTTAGTATTGGCAGGTGTAAAGACTTTTCTTTTTGCTTTATGGTGCCACAAACATTTCAGACTATACTTCGAGCTTCTCTGATGAGCCTCAAGAAAGGGTAAACGGTGTATCTCAGTATATAAAAATTGGGTGATATATGAAGGTTTACTGACTTGTTGAATTCGCCAAAAGAAACCCACTTGTTTGTTGGATGAATTTTCTGGCTGGTTTATGGTTAGAAGGTTAGAAATTCAGCGGCTTTGACAAAAAGTTACCACAGGATCAAGACTCGCTGTTGCCACGGCAACGAGTTCCACTTTGAAGTAAGTTACTAAAGAAGTATTATAGGACTCGTTGTCGTGAGGTAGGTCAAAGTGTTGAGCCGAATGATTGGGCTCTGGAACCAAACATCGAGAGTTCGAAGCTTATCTAAGTCATTTTCTGTGATATGTTTCAGAACTTGATCTGCAGTTGTGAGCAGTTTAAAGAAGAAAAAAACATTAGTGTCTAAGTTCTAATACCTAGGCCTAGCGATACTTAGAAAATGGCCAAATCATGTACCATAAAAAACAGACTAGAAGTATCCTTCGTCGCAGTGTGCTGTTTTGTAGCAATAAGAAAGGTGAACATTCGTCATCAATTTGCTTCTTGACTGGTACCATATCGGTTTTTGAAATCTGCGCAGAAAACAAAAATAAAGCGAAATGACTGAAACAAACAAACAAAGAAATGGTTATTGCCACAAGGACCTTTGGCTTCACACTAAGCCGATACACATATTCTCTAATGGTTCTTGCAGAAAGCTATAACCACTTTGACATATTTCAACTTCAGCGGAACGCGCCGCCGCGAATAACGGTCGTTATTTCATTGTTCTCGTCATGGGTATTGAGGTTCCATATGGGGATGCTGGCAGGACAGTTATTGCTGGAAGTGCAAAAAGTCATTGTGGATGCATCCATGTATGCTACAAAACAGCAAAGGATATGTAAGGGTGGATGCAGGTGTTTTGTTAAGGGAGGGAAAACAGAATTGAAAACTGTCTATTTTGCAGATTTTTGCGTTAAAACCATTAAAGTACTAATGTATTAATGTGTATAACTAAACGTCTAAGGATCCACCTTATCCCTCCTTAAAGGTATACCTTTAGAGATTTTTAAGGTAGTAATTGCAAATCAATTGCCTGAATTTCGGTGCCCTATCAGGGTCAGTGCGTTGGGTAAGCATAAGCTTTTATCTTGTTTTTTGCCATAATTTTCTCATTGACTCACGGTAAACACAGTAGTGTTTATAGTTAGCTCCATTTTATTGATAGCGGCGATCTTTTTCAAAACTTTCCGAGCAGCATTTAGTTTTCCTGTTCGAACCATCCACGAGGGAGACTCTGGTACCATGCTGTAAAATCAGTAGATATTTCAAATTATAATAAACTGAAAATTCAACAGTAATTGAGGAAGACTGCGAAGTGAGCTTGCGCGAATCAAATCCGTCACAAACGATCTGTCATCTGTGCGCGATACCGCCAGGCGATGACGCTGACGTTTTTTTGATGCCGTTACTTGTACAATGAGAGTAAAACGTTTAAGAAATTATTTTCATTTATGCGTCTACTGTTTGTCCAGTTTAATTGGTACAATAGGCCTACTAGTCAGTCAAACTAGATGTTTTTTTCGGAAAATGAGATTTCAACGTGCCGTAAATAGCGTTCATATCCTTGCAATTAGAACAAGCTGTGGAAAGAAAAATATCGGTGCATCTCTTTTGAAAATTGCACTATCACACATTGATTATTCACTTTTATCCTCCTGTCACCAGAAAGCGACGGAGGTACTATACTAGGACGAATCCAGACTCGCTTAGGGGTTGGCTTTGTATCCGAGTTTTCCGGTTGAGTTTTTGCCTCTGACTTCTTTAATTTGCTGCTTGTCAGATTCCACTAAACAGGGATAATTATCGTCAAGCATCTTATCCAAGGATGCAACAACGAGGCTTGGTTAAGAGTTGAACCATTAACCTTGAGATCATGGCCGTCGCACAAACAACGTTCCAAAGCTCTCGGCCACGCTGCGGACAAAATGAAAATTAAACTACAATCTTGCTCGTTATTCTTATAATTTAAAAGGACTCACAGGCGAGTGCTTTGTTTAAGTATAGACCCTTTGGTTCAGTGAGATATGAGTGAGATATGATTTTTGTTAACCTTTATGCAAGGGTAGCGATGAATGCAGTGATGGAAGTCTGCCGTTTTTTCTCAAAAGGTAATATAGTAACTACAAATTTTTCAAAAATGTTTTTTTACAGTTTTCGACTCAAAAATTGATGTTTCATCATCAGTTTTCGTTCTCAAAAATTGAAATTGATGTTTCAAATTAAGATCTGTGTAAAAATCACACTCATACCTTATGTACTTTTGTAATTATTAAGGGGTAATAACTACACGCAATTTGCGAAAATTTTTTTTGCTGTTAATAACTACCATTGTTATTATCATGTCTTTTTATGATATCGTAAAATCACAAAAGAGATTTCTCATGGTTTCTTATAACGTCATAAAAAAAATTGACAATCAGGATTTTACGCGATTGTGAAAAACACAAAATCTCGATTATCTCAAATACATAACAATTTTTATTGTAGTTGTTACCTTTTGAGAAAAAACGGCAGAAGTATCCCAGTCGGACTTAAGGTGCGTTTACCGACACGCGACAAAAATTGTAATCTAAGTGAATGTAGAAGCTTTTCGCAAGTTTTTGCGTGATCGCTAAGCAGTAAAATAAAACAAACAAGGTGCGATAAAAATTGTCGCGTTGTCGCCTGTCGCGCATTGGTAAACGCACCGTAATACTGCAAACAGAACTAGTTCATACAAAAAAGTTTTTCTAAAATGACAAACAACTCATTACAATAAACCACCGCGTTGGTTTGCCTAAGCACGAAGGATTAACTTAAATTTGCTAATCAACTTCAAAAAAACAAACCTTACCACATGATTGGAAAATAAACTGCACTCATGATTGCGATTACTCTGTAGATCCAACTCCAGTCTGGGACAAAATAGGCGATCATCGACATCAGCATTCCTCCAACTACAAAAGCAGCGCTCAAGCAAAACGTAGCCAAAACTCTTTTCTTTCCACTGTAGGCTAATTCCAGAGCTGCAACGCATATGCTTTTTTGTAGATTTATTTCAGAGTAAAATCTTGTCTTTTTCGTAGCTTTAATCTCCATATCTTTGTCTTACAAAAGTTTGTGTTTGATATTGACCCTAATTTAATGTTCTATGGCAGTGCTTCCGCTTGTTTTCCCCACGCACCTTTTTACGTTAATGAGTCCAACCTTGTACCCATCCCACATTTTATGTTCTTTCGTATGTCTCTGCACCCTCAGCTCTGTGTATGTGTATCTACTGTTCAATCGAGAAGCAAAGATCAATGGCCTGCAGACAGTATAGTTCGTAATTTACATGGTTCATAACTGTAATAGGAGTCTATTAGTAAAAACGCAAAACCAAAGCAGATACTATTATTCTTACTCCAAATGTAAACTGCCAGCCATATTGTGTTCATGAAAACTCCATTCCAGTACACGAAAAATACGTAGAAAACATAATGCGAAGAAAAAGACAACATTATTTCCAAAATTGTTTGAACTGCAAAACATAGCAGTGCTGTTGTTCGTCTTCCAAATCTAAAGAAACACTTCACATTGATAAGTTGTTTTTTCATTTTCTTTGCTTTTATTTTTATTCTGCATGTTCCCATAATGTTTTTCAACTGGAAAACCTGAGACCATCGTTACTGCCGAAGCAGTTTAAGACGCTTTCTTTTTCAATTCCATTTTTTATTAGGATTCTGCAACATAATAATAGCAGTGACTTCTCAAGTCAATGATAATAGACTCTGATTCAAGGCATCTGTCTGTTGAAGAGAGGAGAAGGGGGTTTACGTTTGTGATTTCGTAGCACGCAATAGCGCATAAACTTTCAATATCCTAGCTTATAGTGTCACCAAAACAGCACTTACAGCTGTTTGTTGTTTTAGACTTTTTACGGAGGGGTCTATCGCCCCAATGAACTCCTTATGGGTCCGCCCCCGAATGATGATACGACCCGGTTGTTTTTGTTAAACAATAATGATTGGTGAAACAGTTTCGGCTGATCGCCAGGATTTCAATCACTGCCATTGGTCACCTCTCTCTCACCCGTCACCACATGTTGTAGTGTTTGTCGTAATTGCTACACGTTCTTCCCATATTTGTTTAATGTGATTGTCTGAGAATAATAGCACCAACTGATGTGATTTGCGAAACCGTACGTTTTCGAAACTTGACTTCATCATTAGCGTATGCAAACCACGACAAAAGCTACAGTTTTTGTTACAGTTCACACTAATTGTACCTGTCTGATACTTGGCCTCCCAGTAAACTACTCGTCAGAGCCCCACACATATACAATGCAATCGTCAGAGGCCTTTTCCAAGCATATTCACATACCAAACTGAACTGAAACAAGTCAAGCACAGTTTTACTTTGCAAAGCTTAAAATGGAAACAGCAGCAAAAACCTTTCCGGTTTTGTCTTAAACGCTCTGTAATCCTCTATTTGAAAACTGTAGGAAAAACTGACTATTTTGAAGGAAGTACCAGTACTAAATGGCACAGACTTTGTTAGCAGTGTCACAGCTCTTGCTCTAAAACTTACGAACTGGACCAATTTGATCTGTCGTCGCACCTTCTGGTGATATTCTACTTATCCTTACTGCATTTAAATCTGTCCATGAAGAAGTTTTACCTGCGATACGACAGTGTTTCCTGATGACAAATCAAAACTCCATCCATCGATACAAGTGGTTGTTCCAATGCTATCATTGTTAAAACTGGTTGAACTGTTCAGATGAGAAGCCACATATCTAAAAGAGTCTGCAGTTACTCAAGTAGAATGAGAAGATGCAAGATAGGTGTGCACTGTGCGCAGTGATGGGCACGATAAACCTTTCTGTACTGAAGCGATAACGATAATCGATAACTTCAAAAAAGCCCTGGACGATAGGCCTACCGATAATCGGTAATTCACAATTTTTTAAAGCAATATCGGTAATCGATAAATTATCACCGATAAATTTTTCCGATAAATCTTGCGGTAAATTTTCGGTGTGTTTGACGAAGTTTTTTTGCAGGTCACTTTGTAAAAACGTGTTTCCAGATTTTTTAAGAAAGTAGAGCAGTTCACGGACTCTGCCGTGGCATTAAATAAAACAAAGAGAGATTTTTTTAAATTGCAACAACACTTTGGGAACACAGTGTATTTTTTCGATAGCGCTAACTCACTAACTTTGAACACTGTGTGCATAAAGAATCGTTTATCGCGATAATTTATCGGCGATAACAAAATATATTACAAAAGCGATATCGGTAATCGATAAATCAAAACTATTTTGAGCGATAACGATAATCGGTAATAAATTATCGTCGATAAATTATCTCGGTAAATGCCCATCTCTGATTGTGCGTAAGTGCTACGTTATATGCTTACGTGTGATCTTGACTCCTGAACGGTAGTATTAATTCTTACCTTTCACATCGCTTGTCAAACTTTTGTTCAGTGAAGTTGTACGGACTTAGCGTCATGGAAAGACTGGTCTGAAACAAAAAACAACAAGTACTTGGGCTTTCATTTTTTTTCAGTTGTGTACGGCTGAATGCGGTACAAGTCATGCGCCGCGCAAAGCCAAAATATCAATACTGTAAAACAAACTAACTTTTGCGCCACGTTAGCCTCAGTGTAGACCAGCCTTTATGGCACAAGAACTTAGTATGTGCAAAATTATGAGACGAAACCTCATAAATGCCGCCGAGAATATATTTAGAAACCCATGGTTTTGCAGTGGTGTGAATATGCCGATGGTAATTCGTGAAAAATATTAACTTTTTTCGGATGATTATCAAAATACCAGGAATTGGAAAAGCAAAGAATAATTCCCCATAATCGCATCATGGCAATAATAAAAACAGAACGGTTTAATGCTCACATGCCTATGAGGAAAATAAAACAATAGCAAGACAAACAAGAAGTCGAGCTAAACGACCGAGAACTTCGTCATGTTATACAATTCTATTTATACACTTTTGCAGAAGATTATTTTGTTTTCCAATTGTTAGACTAATTGATCCACATCTCCAGGAGCAGAAGTTGAACGCTAATACGATATTTGCTGGAGAAAAAAAATTTGAATAGACGCAGTGTTCTTAGTAAAATATTTTTTTTTTGTATCAGCAAGCTCTTAGCCCCTTTCCTATTCCACAAAGAAAGGTTTCGTTTGTTAAAACAAACAACGCACCAAATTGTTACCCGACAACACCCGGTCTTTCGCGCTGCGTTCTTTATTCCGATCACCGAGCACCACTTCTGCTAATACAGTTTATGACCCAGCAAGAATTCGAGCTCATGCTATTTTTTTCGTTTCTATACGATTACTTTAAGATGAAGTTTAAGCATTGACAGCTGATGCCATTATTACTTTAGATTAGGAATAAAATTGGACATCAAGCACCTTAATTACAAGTTGGTAAGGGTTAAAAAAATGAATGTTTTTTGTAGTAATATTCACAAGGTAATTTTTGTGCTTGTATCAACATAAAATTTGATTGAAATAAGGCGTTTAATTCTATATTATGCTCTCGCACGATTCCTTTATTATACTGATTTTTTGTTGTCTACGATTTTGAAATCTCGTTTGCACAAAAAATTATTCGTCATTAGTAATATTAACTTGTTATGGTATAAAGTTCGACTGCATTTTATCAAAACAAATTTGAAGTTGCTAAATTTAGCGTATGAAAAGTAGAATCTGATAAGATGGGATTATTTGCGACAAAATCGTATGAAATCAGACAAAATCAATTTTCCGAAATCGAATACGAACTCTTAATCTGTTGTGTAGGTCGACATCAAAGCAGCTGCTGATTTTCAGCCTTAGGACATATTTGCACATGCCTGTGCGTCTGGCAAAGATGTCTAATTTTTACTTTATAATCATCGCGACTGCAGAAAAGCTGCTCCAGACGTTTGCATGTCTAGCTGTTGTTCGCCAGCCGCCCATGCCACGGCCACCCCAGGCCAAATTACAGCCAATCTCTGATGTGCTCGTCAGCCAATCCAAAATAAGCTGGCAAACAAATCAAATTATTATTTATGACCTCATCGTTTTGGTTGGTGGTGTTCTCTAAAATACATATATGAACGAATTGAAAGTATGTAAAATCACAAGAATATAGGATGAGCATTAAAGCTTTGCATTCAACTTTTTCCGCAAAAAAAAAGAATCAAAGTTGCATTTTTATACGCGATGATCAACGGTAAACTTATTGCTTACATTTTGAAACGAAAACTTTGACAATTTTGTTTTTCGATTCCTTATTTGTTGCTTATTTGCGTGTTGCTTCTTATTTGATTCTTTATTTGCTTCGTGAGCTACGCATAAAGCTAAGGAAATTTTTCACTTACGGAAACTTAAATGAAAATGCCTATGAGATTCTCTGGCTATACGGTCTCCGTCCAGTTTCGTCCGTATGTGCTGTCATTACTCAAAAATCCGATGCATCTTTCTAATGGCATTTTACCGTCAAATATTTTTAATTTGTTGACATACCGGTATAACGTTTTAGTTACAGAGTTCAAAATTTGTGATGGTTTATTGTGGATTAGTGCTTTTAACTACACTATCGCACAAAAATGACAAAAATATTAATAAGTTGTCCGCGACAAGGCCTAGCGGTGGCTCCCGGGTTTCAAATCCTACGTGGCGGCTTCAATTCGCTGAGCGAGCCGATCGAATTTGACATGCATTAAATTAGGTGGCTGCTGACTCCAAGAGCACAAACACACTTCGCTATATCACCGCTGAATTTTCAGTTCCATTTACTGTATAGTTGGAAAATAATCCCCGTCCCCCGGTTAGCGTTAAAGACATCGCTATTGGCGCGGGAGGCCTTGGGTTCGCTTCCCGGACTGTCGCCAACGGCTCGCCACGGTTGCAAATTCAGAAACACCCGCGCGAAATCAGACACAGTGTCGCCAACGGCTCGCCAAGGTGGCGATGTTTCTTTGGAGCTGCGTTGCCCAAGCGCTAAGCCACGAAGATGGGCTCCGCTACTCGTTACACGCTTCGACGTAGTACAGCAAATGTAGAGAAGATATGATTTTTTTGTTGTTATTAATTCATGATATAATCTGACCTGATCATGCCACGGTGGTTGTTTACACTCATGATATGGAATGATGTTCAAAAACACAAACGCCATTACAATGCTAGCTTCAATAATGAAAACAGGACAAAGCATGATGAGAGCACGATACTGGAAGGCACCGAAGTTGCTCATCACTGTTGCCAAATCTTTTTCCGTTTCTCGTAACTCCGAGGTTCTGGAGTCACTATTGTTTTCACAGTCCGCGCATTTTCCTCTTTCCATTATTTTTAGTTGAAATTTAATCATTTAACTACAACTGTTATTAGTTTCGGTTGACCTGTATAGTTAATGATACATTACCACAAATTAACTTATCTTAATGTAATATTAGTGGGTATTATTAGGAGATTCTTTTAACAATAGTTTCATGTAATAGCAATGGCATCGCCGTGGCGTAGCGAGAAATTTTAAAAGGGGGGTGAGTTAGCATAACTGCGAATGCCATCAGAAAAGTTTTGGTTTATTTCAGTCACCAACATTTGATGATTTTGATCTTTTCTTACTAAAAAGCAAAGTCAAGGGAGGAAGGAAATGCGCTTTCTTCCCCTCTAAAGCTATGGTTCCACCGAGCATATTCCCATAATATTCCCGTAATTTTCCGTGAAAATTATTGGAATATTCCCAGTGGAACTGAATTTTATTCCATTCCATTTCTTTGCGTCATTTTGCGTCAAATAATTTTCGCGGAATATTCTAATGCGTGGAGGAAAATTTAAAATGTGACGATTGGAAAATTTTGGTGGAACCGCACTTGGAAAATTATAATCTTCCAGTCTCGCGATAATTTTCCGGAAAATTGTGATAGAATATTTTAAAAAACGGTTTGACATTTGTGACGGGAAAATTATTTCACTGCGGTTTACTTCGTGTTAAAACAACGTCACAATGATACTTTTTCTCATGATTGAGAGAGAAGCTTTGCTGAAATAGTCTGTATAGTAGGGTGTTGCAAACGCCCTCATGTGGTCAAAAACAAAATTATTTTTGATATGTGGTGACCAGTCCAGAAAAAACTCCAGATATGAAGTTTTAGAAAAATTGAACATTGTTTAGGTGTTTCGCTTTTCATTTCCTTGATGATAGGCCTATCGATGCAGTGAGTTTTTCTATCTCTTTAACCACTTGTGCTAAAAAGTTGGTTAATGGCTCAAATGACTCAGAAATATCACGTTTCTATCTAACTTACAGAGGAACTATATAGCTATTGTGCTTAGTTTTCGAGTTATTGCGTTAATTATGTTTCAAAGTCAGGTTTTGGGGGGATGCAATATCAATACTTCATCTATTTAAGCTATCTCGCAATGATGCAGAGCAAAATCAGGTACCAATATTGCTTTGGTTACATGACAATATACTACCAGTGTTTTAGCTCATGGATGGAGTAGAAGTCTCCTAGTTTTTTTTCAATTTTGTATTTGGTTTGCGTATAGATTACAAGCTGGTGCGTAATATGGATGAGTTAAAAGTTAAAAAATCATCACGGTGCAACTTGGTAAACAAATTATCGGCAAAAATAGTATGACTAAACGCCATAGAGATCCCCGTTTGTTTTTGCTGTGATCTATTTTACCTCAAAACTTAATCAATTAAGAATGAAATATCCCATGGCAAAAAGCAGTGCCTCGTCAGCTTCTCAAATTTTAAACCTAGGCTGCAAATTTTGCTTTAGACCTTGATCGGGTTATGGAAAACTATTGCAGTCCCACCTAAGAAAATTCAAATATTCCATTTTGAAAAATATGACGGAAAATTAAACCGTGGAAAATTTTGGTGGAACCGTTGCGGTTCCACCGGGAAAAATATTTGAAAATTATAGTTTGGGCGTCGATAATTTTCCAGTGAAATAGAATATTATTAATTTTCTCGGTGGAACCATAGCTTTAATGCGCTCCTGAGCAATGAGCATCGGTAAAAGTTATACGTTTGAGCAAAAAGACGTAGCACTTCATTCACTTTTTTTATGTGCAGTTAGTTTGTATACAAGTAAAACTTTTTTATTGTCAGCTAAATTCACTAATTGCTACAACATCAGTTACGCAGTTGGTCTGCCGCATGAAAATGCAAAACACTGTTAAGCTCTCACTTAAGTAAAAATTCGTTTGATTTCTGGGACTCAACATATTGCATTTTTTTAGCAGCACTGGTTAAACGAGCTTTTTTCTTCGCCTATATAACATTAACCCTAAACAAAAACTTTTTGCTTGAGTCAGTTCAGTACAACAATATTAGTTAACAGCTTCGCATAAAAAGAATGAAATATGCTACAAACTTATGAATTCCAAACCTCTCTAAACAATCACTCTAATCATTTAATTTATTCTTAAACTTTTATCTATAACGCATGTGTCTGTGCCTAACCTGGAACTGCTTACAGCTTTACCACCCTGTTCTATTCTTATCCTGTAGATTGGCCTACCTACCTTATTTCTTGTAAAAAAAGAATACTTGTGTGATTGAAACCAGGTGGTTATGATGAGAATTATAGGATTAACATTATTTATTGTTGGTTGCATTTGAGCATTTAAAGAAATTGAGATGGTGTTTTCGTAGCTGAAAACGCTTTTTTCATTTTTAAAATCAGGTAAATAGAATTAAGCTTATTTCTGATTTGCGCAAAACCTTCTTCCAACGAATTTTTCGATGACTTTGAGCAAATTCACGAACAAATTGTCTGTGACTGCAAAGCTTTATCATCAGCAATGAATCAAGTCACGTTACATCCTATCAAATCAATATTTTTTGACACTATAGCACATTGCATTCATTATTACTAACAGTGGAACCACTCTCTGTGCTCAATGTCCGGAACGAAAGTCAGAGTTGAGAGTTCATCCGTTCAAATCGTGTTGCCCATTCCTATACTGAGAAATTAAAAAAACAATGGTGACCAGTTTCATTGTATTTATTAAACTATAATTGCTTGCCACTTTTTTTTTCTTTTCTTTTACGTAGTTAACCAATCTGCAATATCTCCTTCACAATTTTAAAAACAAAAAATAAAAACAGCAAATTTTGGAAACGGCAACAATACAACAATAGAACAGATGAGCTTGTTTAAAAAGCAATTATTACATCACAGCATTTGCTGCATTTTTGTGGACGTACGTAACAATGCTTTTTTGTTAAGTAAGTCCACTGTCAGAACTATCAGCACACTGTGATTATAGGTTTATGATTTTTCGGCAGAACTTTGTTGAGGTGTAATCAATTTTTTTAAGTTTATTTAAAACTTTTAAGGATAAACAAATTTTGGTTATTCTCAGCTAAAACATAAGGAAGTTTTTCTCAAGTTATTTTCGTCCCATATTTATTGTATTCCGAAGCTAAAGCATAGATGTGTTAAAAAAAAAAGGAAAAAGTCAGTAGGCTATGAGTCTAAACCTGTGTCATGCACGTGTGTCTTGACGCTGTTTCACCAATGGTTTGTGTAACGAGTCAAACCCAAATTAGGATCATTGTTCTAAATAACAGCATCGTCTCGAAGTCCAATATCAGTATTTTTGATTCGCCTTGGTAGCGTGGCCGAGTGGTTCGGAGAGTCGTTTTCACGACGGCTATGATCGCAAGGATGATGGTTTAATTCCCACCCAAGCCTCGTTGTTGTGTCTTTGGATAAGATGCTTTACCATAGTTATTCCTGCTCGGTGGAATTTAACAAGCAGCAAATTAAAGAAGTCAGAGGCAAAAACTCAACCGGAAAACTCGGATACAAAGCTAACTCTTAAGCGAGTCTGGATTCTTCGTATGTACAGCGCCTCCGTCGCTTTCTGGTGACAGGAGGATAAAAATGAAGAATCAATCGTCAAACCTTGTAATATATTTCATTTAATTTGTCTGCGCAATGGCACTGATCTTTGCGTATTTGTTTTTTGTATGAAAACATTCCTCTTGGGATTACTAAAAATGCTCTCATGTGGCTCTCACACCTACATGTTAAACTTTATATTGAGACACGTTAAACAAATTTTTCTGTGAGAATCTCAAGCTAAATTGTTACAGCTATTACCGCAAATTTGCGATTGCTAAATTAAGTTGCTTAAATTTTTTTGTGCTAATACAATAATTAAAAATCAATCACAATCTTTACAGTCATAATAAAAGACGACTAAGTAAATATTAGTCTCCGGGTAAGTCAATATTGTTTCGAAATGTTTTAGTTATGAAAGCTTTCTGTTAGGGACAAAGACAGAAAAAATCAAGGGCTATCCTTTGGAAGTCGGGTTGTAAACGTAGCTTCCACTTGCTCAGTCTACTAGTGGGGATTCGAACTTTTTGTCAGCCGGTTCTATTACAAACAGGAACGTATTTTAGGAGGCATTGTGCCATGCCCACCCTCTTTTGATTTTGCCTTTCAATGAAAACGAACAAAAGTTGTTAACTTGTTACGTGACTGAAATATGCCACACTCTTTTGATGATTTTGTGTGGTTTATTCCCCTTTAAAAATTTCTCACCACGCCACAGATTACGAGATTACGAAAGTTATATTTTCAGCGATCAGCGGGTGCTGTTTCAGCCAATATGTACAAGCATAAACAGCAATGCTTGCCGTTCGCTGATGTAATACGATTCCGTTAAACGGTTCTATGGAACGGGTGAGTTTAAACCGGCTCAATCCCACCACTGTCCATAGCTTCATTATTGCTCCGTTACCTGTTTCTTTTTTGGCAACAGATTTACCAGCATTTAATTGCTAGGAACGTTCTTTAATCTCGAAATGAATCCAAATTATGCCCTTGTGGCAGACCGAATGCTTAGAGCTTTAGACAACTGCTTTACTTGAAGGCCTCCTGACCATAGTCACTTCGCAGTTTTTCTGCTCCATTCCTTTGCAATATGCTGTACGGTTATTTTTGAACTGATTTTGTTTTCTTAATTTTTTTCTTATTATGTTTGCGTGTTATACTGTATAATAATTATGAGAAGTCCAGTATTTGTTCTACCTCAGTGAACGACCGGTCTCTAGAAAGGTTTTCTCTAAAAAGTTTTTTTTTGTAAGTCTTTATCTCATAATATTACACAGAGTAGTCCGGAACCCACAGCCAATGAATTGATTTAATGAGGAGGAGGAGCCGGAGCCCACAACCAATGAATTGATTTTTAAGGAGCAGACTCGGCGACCGCGTCGTATTTCGATGACTTTCATGGTCTTTCGCTCATCCTCGTCGTGCTGTTCCTTTATTTACCGTCTCGCAAACTGAGTTTTTTTTTCTTTTGGCCGAAAATAAAAGTATACCTATATACCTACGTAGTACATGCGTCAAAAAAAAAGGGGGGAAGCAGTGGCCTCCTTGCTGGCTACGTTAGGCTACTGCCTGTGTGTTTGTAACATTAATGATGTAGCCTAAACTAAATAAGTTTACAAAGCTGCTTCGAGGGCAAGATGGTCCAAACCACAGGGCGCATGCTGCCCGCGCTCTTTGAAAGTGTGGCTCGAAAGTTGTTGTCATTTCGCTCAAACGTGAATTAAGCTTGTCTAATTTTTTTATCTTTGGTGAGTGTGAATAGGTCTATTGTAGAACCTGACTAAATTTAATAGTAGACCTTCAAGTAAATGTTGCTTTTCATGACTGTGTAATATATTTTTTGTGAATTGCAGAAATCAGGGCTGCGAACTCGAAAGAACTAGATCTTTTTGCCGAACTCAAACTCGAAAAAAGTCTAAGCTGAGAACTCGAACTCGCAAACATTCTGGGCAGCAAACTTGAATTCGAACTCGCAAATATCGAGGGCAGAGAACTTGAATTCGAACTCGAAGATATTTTAAGAAAGCTGGAGTTTATTTTCTTTTGTACATGTTCAAGATAATCACTTATGTTTCTAAACTCGAAAGAACTAGATCTTTTTGCCGAACTCAAACTCGAAAAAAGTCTAAGCTGAGAACTCGAACTCGCAAACATTCTGGGCAGCAAACTTGAATTCGAACTCGCAAATATCGAGGGCAGAGAACTTGAATTCGTACTCGAAGATATTTTAAGAAAGCTGGAGTTTATTTTCTTTTGTACATGTTCAAGATAATCACTTATGTTTCTAAACTCGAAAGAACTTGATAAATTTTCACTGGACTCAAACTTGATCTTGAACTCGTAAAATAAGCTGAACTCGAACTTAAACTCGATAAAAAAATCGACCGAGTTCGCAACCCTGGCAGAAATCCCTGTCAGCAGCCAAGACGTTTCTCAAGATGGGGCCATGGTTTTGTTGCTGTTATAGGCCTCCATTTCCTATTTTTTAGCATCCGGCGAATGGGGGAAGATGTTTTTCGATTACTTTTTTTCGTCACCTCTTCAGGAAAAAAAAAACAGATTTTTGTTTTATCCTCAATATCATCGATCAAACGCTTCCACTTCAAAACGACTCTTAAAAAAGTTGTTTTATTGCATTTTTTTCGACCCAAAAACTAAGCGTCATTTTTCCTGTAAAACCACCATTTTGTACTTTTTTAAAGTTTGCGTTGAAACGGCTTAATTATGATTGATACCTATGCAAGGTATGCGCGCAACTGCGCAATTTTCGTTCTTTCTTGCATGCTTGCGGATTAGCTCTTTGGCAATCTGTCCCCATGCCTGACATGATGTGGTTGTAAGAGGATCTCTGGTACGGTACTATTGTTAAAATAATAATGACTCAAATGAGTGTTCTTGCATGCTACGACGTTAATCGTTCTGCTGCTTCTTCCCTTTTCTGTGTCCGTTTGCAGTGGAATTCTTATATTGTTGTGTTATATATATATATTTTGACCGTGCAGAAATAAAAGACACTACTAGGCCTACTACTAACACCAGACTTTTGTAAGTAAGCTTACTGTTGCTGTTTGCAACCAGTAACATTATAACTGAATAAGCCATGACAGATTCAACTTCATTATTGAGCTTTAAATAATTGCCCTCAATTTATGCTAGCTTGTTTACTGTTGTTGTTTTTTTCTTGCTTTTTTCGTTTCGTTTAAAAAGTATGTGTTTAAAAATTTAGTGAGAGGTTGTAGACTCGATGACCGCGCCACGTTTTTCACGGACATGGACAATTAGTCCATCACAGCCTTTCAGTGGTGACTGCGGTTCTTCTCATGAATTTTTATATTTTTTGTGGTCTAGCTCTAGTGTATGTGCCATAAGCCCGTAATCGTCAAAGAAAAAAAAAAAGAATAAATAACCTCTCTCTTTAAAGCAGAGATTCTTAACCGGAGGTAAATTTACCCCCTCGAGGTAAATTTACCCCCTCGAAGTAAATTTTACCTACCGAAGGGCTGAATTTTCTAAATTAAAGACTAAAGAAAACTTTAATTTTCAGTAATGAAAAAGCAGTAGTGGTACACTGGGGGTAAATTATACTTCTTTCTTTCGGCAAAGGGTAAACGAGACAAAAAAGGTTAAGAACCCCTGCTTTAAAGTGTCGCCAATGTATGGCTCGCTACCGCTGCGTCCTTTCGTTCGTTGGAGCTGTGTTGCCCAGGTGCGAAACCGCGGAGATGGGCCCCCGCGACTCAGTACAAGCTTAATCGGCGTAATACCGCGAGTATAGCCTAAAGAAGATTTGTGATTTTGCGAATTGGTAGGCTACTTTGGCATGAAATATGGCAGCTCTGAAAATTTATAGCCTAATCGTATCATCAGTACTTCAGCAAAGATTTTTTTTTAAAGTGAGTTTTACTTACAGTGTTTTGTGCAAGTTAGGCTACTGTCATTATTTATGCCAAAAACATATCTTCAATAGTCAAAAACAGTTCTTAGAAAGTCAACATCGAACCACAATGCCTTTTAAAATTTCAAAAGTTTTCGACGATCAACTTTTTTAAGAAAAACACTCGCTTAGCCAAAATGAGAAAGTTGTTAAGTTTTAAGACAGTTGTAAATGAGTGACGTTTAAACTTTTTCAATTTAAACTGCATAATTTTGATTTTAGGTGTAAATTTTTTCATCTTCGCTGTTAAATAAGGATAAAAAGTACGTTTAAGCTTATTAGATAGCCGCAGACTATCAAGAAAACAGTGAGATTTGATTAGACTTGGCAAAACTTGGCCTATATTTTAAGCGCATAAGTTACAGTATTTGTCACACGTATGCGTACTGCCTTCGTCACACATCAATTTTAGCCGATAGAAAATGCTGAACCAGTAAAAACACGAAAATTTTGGGAATTTCCATCTCAAACAACGGCCTGCGCACGTGATGACCCTTTTTCGTGCTCTTTACTTAATTTTGGGCGGAGAATTGAATTGAACATTTGCAGACGTGATGACCTTCGAAGAAACCTGCCCTCCTTTCGCGCAGTAAAAATATGGTAACCCTAGTAGTGCCACAGTATAGTACGAGACAATGACAATGACGGAGCATGCAAGGAGGCGCGAATTAAATTTTGGTATTAAATCACCGCTGTCGGTTCTTTAGCTGCTAAGGAGTAGAATTAAAGTTAGTAACCGTATGGGGCATTGTGGCCGTATGTGCACGGTCCTTAGGTCCGTACGGATTTTAGTGCTACCGATAGGATTATGCTGTCCGTCAGTAGGCAGGTAAGATAAGACTAGAAGGTAACAAATACTGACAAAAGATTAAAGGAATTTAGTGTTTATAAGCTACCGTAATCTGATCTGAGCAAATCTACTGTACGTTACTGGTATACAATGTTACAGTTGGTACTGGTACCGGTGTGTGTAAACACTGGTGCATTGTCTGTGTAAACACCAGTAGTACCCTGAACAGTCTGCATGGTGTAACAGTGACTTTATGGTGTCAACACTCAGACCAGGATAGTCTACTGGTAGGCCTATTAGACTAGTGCAGTTTTGTAGCGATTTTGGGTAAAACATCAATTTGTCAGTGAGGTAGTGACCGTTTGACCTACCGATAGGATTGTTAGTTTGATGTTTTCTGTATTGCGCTTTGGCTGAGCAGCTGAGTGTCATTTATCAAATTAAACTCATGAATAGAGCTGGATAGAGTAGTACCAGTAGACTATTAGGGTTAGGCCTACTGGTACAACTTTTTGACTTCTTTTTTCAAAACTGATTTCCTGTGGCACAAATTGATGAACTTTTGCCTACAACTGCGCCAAACAATATTTGTTCTGTTGAGCTAACAAAAAAATTTACGCACAAAGGACTTTGAAAAACTCTCCCTTAAGCCTTACATGAATTTTTTCCCATAATATTAGTACAGTTGAAATTGTCAAAGATCTTGGTATTTTTATTTCTTCTAATCTTAATTGGTCCCAACATATCCATCACATTTACTCTACAGCCTCTGTATGTTCTTATCAGATCTTACAAGCTTTTTCTTCTAAAATTTTTGGACTCTACTTAAAGCATGTATCACTTACGTTCGTCCCAAATACGAATATAATTCTCCTGTATGGAATCCGCATGTGAAACAGGCAGTGTCTATTTTGCTGTTAGGGGCATAATAACTTTTAGGTCTATTTTGCTGCAGCTACATAACCCCATGTCACATGAGTATCACATCTTATTCTATTTTACTGTCTTCACAAACCCGATTGTTAACCCCAGGTCACATAAATCTAAATCAAACCGAAGCCACCAAAGTAAAACGAAGCCGCGATGAGAATTGAACCCAAAACTAGTGCAGCGCTTCCCATTATACGCTGCGCTCTATCCACTGAGCTATGGAGAAGTCAAGGCAATCTAGCACAAAATGGCGCTTAAAAACCCACGACGTCACTTACGGCAAAATCAACCTAAAAGCTATTTTGCTGTTAACGGCAAAATAGACACTATGTATAAAAAAAGACATACTTTTGTTGGAATCAGCACAAAAAAGTTTACTCATAATATATTTTGGCGCTGCAATATACCTTTCGACTCCTATGCTGATCGTTTAAATAAATTAGGTACGGTACCGTATTAAGTCATTGGAATACCGTAGATTAGAATTTGTTATTATTCTCATGTTTAAAATTTATCATAACCTTTCTGATTTGCCTTTTGACAACTATTTTGAACACTGTGACAAAATGTACAATTGTCATTCTCATGACTTTAAAATGAAATCCAAATTTTGTGCCAATACTGATCATCATCATCATCAATCCAGTTTTAATTCGGTTTTTTCCTTGTCACCGAAGGTGGCCGAATACACCTCATCCCCTCCGTGATCGCTCTCACTCCTTCCCTCTGTCTCGTTTGATCTGCAGCTTCTTCCATCTTCAACCCGACTTTCTTCACACTCTCTTCCACCTGCCTCTTCCATGTCATTTTTGGCCGTCCTCGCTTTCGCTGTCCATTCACTTCCATCATCATTGCCTTCAGTATATTATCATTTTCTCTTCTAGTCACTTGTCCATACCATCTTACTCCATTCGCCTTTGCCTTCTATCTAACGTTTCCTTCTAACCCAACATCGCCATCAGCTCCTCCATATTTTTTCTATCCACTAATTTTACTCCACACATTGATCTCACCATGGCTCTTTCAGTTCTTCTCAAAATTGCTATTTCACTTTTCCTGAAGCACCATGTTTCACTTCCATACAACATTGCTGATCTTGCACAACTTAGATAAACCATCCCTTTCATTCTCAAAGAAAACCTTCTTCCATGTAACAACTCTCCGCATTTTCTAAATTTTATCCATCCTATCCTTACTCCTAAGGTCATGGCAGTTTCACACCCACCACTAGCATTCAGCCTGTCTCCTAAATAACAAAACCCTTCACAGTCTCCACTTCACATAATACCTCCACTGGTTCTTCTGTGCCATCTCCAACATCTGTGCATCTTCTACAAACAAAATCTCTGGCAGAATTGCAGGTCACCTTTTTCATCTTGATGCACCTTCCATGTATCCACTTCATACACTGTGTGCGACACACAGCGTTGGACCCAACTTTTTTCCCACATACTCCACAAGGATCTATTTTGCTCGATGTAATTTCACCTTCTGTTCCGCTCACCATCATCTTAGTCTTTCCAACATTCACTTTCAATCCCTTGCCTTACAATGCTCTTCTCCACCTTTGGAACCTCTCTCATAAATCCTCCAAACTGTCACTCATCAGCACCAGATCATCCGCATACAAAATTTCATTCAACAATCCTTCTCTTGCATGCTCAGTCACAACATCAACCACAATAGCAAATATTAGTGGTGATAGCACAGATCCTTGGTGCACACCAACCCTTACCCCAAATTCATCCGACGTCTCTGATCCAACTCTAACTTTCGTCCTTGAACCCCCATATAAGCTCATCACTGCTTGCACCAACACTTCTGCCAATCCTTTCATTCTTAATGCCCATTCCATCACTTTTCTCGGTACTCTATCGAATGCCTTTTCCAAATCCACAGAGCACATGTACAACTTTTTCTCTCTTCCACGAAATTCCTCTTGCATTCTCCTCAGAATAAACAGCGCATGAGTCGTGCCCTTCCCTGGCATAAAGCCAAATTGCATTTCATTTATCGTTACCAATTCTCTTATTCTGTTCTCCAACATTCTCTCCACTATCTTCCTTGCATGCTCCTGCAGCTTTACCCCTCTGTATGCTCCACAGTCCATCACATCCCCTTTCCTTTAAAGATTGGAACAACAACGCTTGTTTTCCATTCTTCTGGCATACCTTCTCCATCATGCACTCTCTGACAAAGTTTCTTCATTACTCCAACACCAAACGTTCCACTTGCAATTATCCTATCCATATTTATTTCTGAGGGTCCAGCTGCCTTTCCCAACTGTATCTTATTCATAACTTCCATCACTTCCTCATCAGTTACTCCTTCAACTGGTCCTTCAACCATATCTGCTTCTACCATCTGATCTCATTCATTTTCCACATTCATGATCTTTTCCATGTGTTCCTTCCATAATTTCCCACGGTCTTTCTCACTGCTTACAAGTCTCCCATCTTTATCCTTCATGCAACCACCACCATCTATGTCCCTTCCCTCCTTTTTCATGAACTTCACAAACTTGAAAACGTCGTTTGGTTTAATGCATAGCACGTTCATTTCTTCTTCAGCCTCTTGCCTCATGGCTTTCGCAATTACTTTGTTTCGTTTCTGGCCTCCCTATACTTATTTCTATTTTTTGCAGATCTATTCGTGCACCACAACTTAAACGCTTTCTTTTTCCGATCTATCGCATCCTTTACTTGCTCATTCCACCACCACGTGTTTCCCCGATCACCCCTCGCTTTCGTCTTTCCACACAATTCATCACAAGCCTTTAAAACTCCATTCCTATAAGACCCCCACAAATCCTTTGAATCAATGTCCACCAATTTTCTGATTCTTTCTTCAAATTTCTCTTTGATCTCTTTTTCTTCAGCTTCCACACCCTCCATCTCACTCTTGTACTCTTCTTCACTGACTTCTTCAATTTCTGCTTTTCCACATCCACCACTACTAGCCTGTGTTGCAATTCCCCAGTAATAACTTTCACATCTCTTAGATACTTCCTCTTTTCCTTTCCAACTAGAACAAAGTCTATTTCTGTATCATTTCCGAACTGTAAGTCACCTTTCTTTTATCCTTCTTGAACCAAGTGTTTGCTACACACAACTCTTTCTGATCACAAAAATCTAGTAACATTCTTTCTTCAGCGTTTCTTTTCCCTATTCCATACCCTTCATGTATACCTTCATATCCTTCGTCACATTTCCCAACATGGCCATTGAAATCTCCCATTCCCAACACCAGTTCATTTTCGTTTGCCACGCTCCACTCACGTGCCATTTCGTCATAAAATCTCTCCTTCTCAGCATCTAGTTTTCCACTTTGTGGTGCATAAGCTCATATTACTCTCACCACCTCTTCTTCAAACACTAATCCAATGGCCATGACTCTGTCACATCTTCTTCTGACTTCTACCACTTTCTCACGGAGTTCTTCTTTTACCAATATATCCACGCCTCCAATTTTATCATCATTTCCACACCACCATAGTTTGTACCTTCTCCCCTTGACACCAAAAAAGCGAGCTCCTTCACCTCTCCATCTCACTTCCTGCAAACAACATACATCCACCTGTCGCTTTCTCAGTTCTTCGCACACCTCCGTTCCTTTGCCACATATACTGCCTACATTCTAGCTTCCAAATCTTACTCCAATCTGTTTTTCCACTTTCTCTTTATTAATCTTTAACCCGGGGATTCTTAGCACCCCCTGCCCATTTAAGGGCTGCCGGGGACTGGGGGCCAAAATTTTTCTTCGCTTCATCATGAGGTTTTATTGGAGCATGTATTTTATGGCCACATGCCCTTGCTGACGCCAACCACAGTTCTAAGCAGTGGGCCTAGCCTTTGCCTAAAAAGGCATGCCCTGCAAGGCAACAGGGTTGCTGAAGTAGTTTAGCCGGCCAGTCGAGACTGTTGCCCGTGTGGCGCCCTGCGGAGGCACTACCCAGCTAAGCGTAGCCAATGAGACTAGTATGCAATGTACACCAAATTCCTGGTCGACTGTACAAAGCATAAAAGTACTACCTATTGTGCCAATACTGATCAATATCGCAATTTCTTCTTCATCTGTATTATTAAAGTTTGGAATAATCTACCTCATGACTTAGTTTCTGCATCCAATGTTGTTATATTAAGAAAGCGTTTGAAAAACTGAACCTTTCCTCTATTGCATCTCTTACTTTTTAATTTATAGTAGTACAGTATTACTTGTTGCACGGTTGCCGTCTCTCATTGTTAATATTTTGCTACTCTGAACAGTTAAATGCGTACCATAGGTTTACTTGATTTATCTTGTTTTGATGTTGTGTTATTTACTCTCACTTGTTAGTGTGCTTTGGTTTGTGACCTAGCACCATTGTGTTGTATCTTATATTAAATAATTTAAATATGAATGAAAATAGAAGATATTACAACAACTCACTAATACTGGAGTGTGATGTCGCTATACTCTTTTTCAGTTGTTAAAGATGATGATAGCGACACCACGATGCAGTTCTTATTACCTTAAAGTGATAAAGAAGATAGTGACAACTTAAATCAGTATTATCAGCTTGAGTCAAGTGCATAGGGCATAAGTTTTCTTGAAAATGTGGATTTTTATGTCGGTAATATAAAAACTCATTTCAGAACTTTAGAGTGATGATTGATGTTTGTTTCTGTACTCTAACCAACTAACTCTTCTAGATCCGCTAATCCTGGGGGGTCGCAGGGCAGCTGCTTGAGATGGAGCCTCCAAGCATCTCGATCCTCTGCGACAAAGGGTAGATGCTCTGGTGGGATACCAAGGCAAGACCAACTAAGATCTTGAACGTAGTTTCACCATTGAGTTCTGGGACGGCTTCTAGGTCTTCGACCAATCGGTGTTGAATAGAGCAGTTTTTGGCTGCTCTATTGTGAGCTAGGTTATGTAACCGAGCAATGTTACAGTTTAGCACAGTGCTTCTCTAACTTTTTTAAATTCTCAACTTTGCGGTCCCCAAAGATTTTTTTTCCATCCCTCAAGGTCCTTTATTTTTAAGCATAAATTTCCACGCAAAAACAAGTGAAGAGAAAAAAAAAAGTCATCACGTCTGCAAATGTCCAATTTTTCTCGCAAAAACAAGTGAAGAGCAACTTTTTTGGTCATCTGGTCTGCAGATGTCCAATCAAGCACAATTCAATAGGATGATTTGTCAGAAATCCGCGACCTTTTTGCGGTTCCCCTAAAACTGCTTGCAATCCCGAGGGGACCGTGGTTCCTCCAGTTTGAGAACTACTGGTATAGCAGTTTGTGGGTTAGATTACTATTCTTCCGTTTTTCTGCATTTTCCTGTTCAAAATTGTGTCATAAATTTTGCTTTGCAGAATACTGTAATTTTCAGCAAAATTATTGTAATTTTCACATCATTTGCTAGTTTTAGCACCATGACTAATGGTTCATCCCAACATCGCTTGTTGATCAAAGGTGGAAAAGTGGTAAATAGTGATCGATCCTTTGATGCAGATGTTTACGTCGAAAATGGAGTTATTTCTCAGGTATTTGGTGGAATGTGTGTCGGTCACTGTCTCAAAACTTATGTATCCATTTGCTTCTATGCATTCAAGTGATAACCTGTGTTTTGTTTACTCTGATTTGTCCAGTGTGTGCTGGGTTCAAATGTAGCCATGCATAAGTACGTAGTAATTTTGATTTGTTTTTAAATGTAAACTTTGAAACTTTTGTTTGAATTAGTTGGGTACCTTACTGAAATCTAGTTTTTTTTCTGCTCATTGAGCTTTTGCATTCTTCTGTATATCAAAAGATGGTAGCTCTTCGTTGTTAATTGAATTCAGTTTATGTAGGTATTAGGGATGTACCGATGCCGATGTTCAACATAGGAAAAACCGATGTATCGGCAGTGTCACCAATTTTAAGTTGATGCATCGGCTGATGTCAAGTAACTATATTGCACGCAAAATCTCGAGCACATGACCACACACATTAAACGTTTTTCACAAAGTCGGACTTGTCCTTTGATCTGCCGTTAATAAAATTGAACTCCTTCTGCGCTGATACAAAGTCCAATTCTCAAACGATGATTTAATCAACAGAATAACATTTATCAACGCTTTTTAAAATTTTATTGTAATTTCTTGATTTTCTTCTTTCGTGTTAATCAAATGATTGTTAAACATAAACCTAACTTATAGTTCGTCGGTTCAGTCTACATATGTGTCAAGTGCGATGTAGTTGCGTTCGAATCTTACTGTTGTAGCTGCAAAGCTATTGCTAATTCTAAATTTTTAATTGTGGTATTTATTTCTCATGTGTATTCTATTTGAGTACAAACAAGTTGTTAAAGTAATATGTAAAACGGAAAATTTTCAATTTGCGCTGGTTAATTGTTATGCACTACAGCCTATTCTACTGCACTAATAGTCGGTAAGTATTTTCCTTTCGAGATTTGAAATTTGTGTGTCTAATTTTGTTGTTTATTGTTTTTCTTTATTTGTAGAAAACGGCGTTTATGCTGTACGGATAAACGATTGTAGATCAGCGTATTAAAAATTGGTACCCCAAACTGCAAGAAAAAAGCGTAGACGCAGTCCGCAGATTATGTGGCAGCTAATCAAATCTTTCCAGCAAGGGCAGCTTTAATGATCGCCAGAGAAACACGCGATTACACCCACTCGATTGCATATGGATCACCGCTTTCAAATGCAGAAAAAGTCAGCAAATCCTCCTGCTTTCAAAGCTAAAAAAGTAATGACTTTCTGACTCTACAGATGATCGTTTCGGCTTTGAAAGCTAAATTAGTGATACGGGTTAGGTTAGTCTAGTACCGGCAGCTTAGGCAAGTAGTTTAACCTTAGAGTTGGGTTGAAAGCGGTGATCCATAAGTAATCGGGTGTTACATCGATCATAAAAAAATTAAAAAGAGGCTATTCAACTCAGCGTCTAGTAGAAGAGGGTGAAACTAACGAAGAAAATATACGTCTTTATATGCGCTGTACATGAGAAGAGAGGTTGTCTTTTTTGAAGTTAATTAAATCTGCAATGATAAGAGTGAAGTCTGCGGGAATCGAAGTGACAGACCTTACATAAGTTCAAAGTTTATGACAAAATCGGTTAGATCTATGCGTCTTCTCGTAGGAAAAACTTTTTCCTATTAACACCTGTAAACAGCTTTAACCAAAGCGTTAAAGCGGGCTATGAAGTTCGCGGTTGCATGCATTGCTTTAATTGATCTACATTTCAGCCAAGCTCAATTAACACTGATCAAAACGGTAAAGTAAGGCTGCAATTGCATGAATTTTAGTGGCACGATAAAACAGGTGTAGGGGACTTCTAAATAAAACTTTGCATTGCGTAAAGCGCGCGTTCTAAAACTAGAACATACATAGTCATTTATTAAAATCAAATCAAATCTTCATTATACTCGCCGTATTACGCCGAAGCGTGTAACGAGTTGCGGGGCCCATCTCCGCGGCTTAGCGCCAGGGCAACACAGCTCCGAAGAAACGTCGCAACGGTGGCGAATCGTTGGCGACCCTGTGCCGATTTGACCGGCCCGGGAATCAAACCCGAGACCTCCCGCGCCGATAGCGTGCGCTGAGCAACTGAGCTAACGGCCGGTCTAAATCTTCATTATACTCGCCGTATTACGCCGAAGCGTGTAACGAGTTGCGGGGCCCATCTCCGCGGCTTAGCGCCTGGGCAACACAGCTCCGAAGAAACGTCGCAACGGTGGCGAGTCGTTGGCGACACTGTGTCGATTTCACCGGCCCGGGAATCGAACCCCAGACCTCCCGCACCGATAGCGTGCGCTTAGCAACTGCGCTAACGGCCGGTCTAAATCTTCATTATACTCGCCGTATTACGCCGAAGCGTGTAACGAGTTGCGGGGCCCATCTCCGCGGCTTAGCGCCAGGGCAACACAGCTCCGAAGAAAGCCGCAACGGTGGCGAGTCGTTGGCGACACTGTGCCGATTTGACCGGCCCGGGAATCGAAGCCCAGACCTCCCGCGCCGATAGCGTGCGCTTAGCAACTTGCGAATAAAGTGTATTAGCTTCTTCTGAACTCTTCATGGCCAGTTCTAGACAAAGCCATATTATAGACTAGTGTGTCTTTATTTGCTTGAAACGTAAATTGCTAATTTTGTAAAAGGTCATGAAATTTCAGTAACATCGGCCGATGCCGACGTGGAGAAAAGCCGATACATCGGCATCGGTAACATCGGTACAAACCGGCATCGGTACATCACTAATAGGTACTGAATTGAGTATATATTTTAAACTTAACAGGTTGGCAAGAATTTGAATGTTCCTGGTGGTACCCAAATTATTGATGCTTCAGAAAAGCTGGTTATTCCAGGTGGAATTGACACTCACACCCACATGCAACTTCCATTTATGGGAACCTTTGTGAGTTGCAGTTTTCAAAATGATGTGCGACGTTTCGGATAAAGGTTAAAACACATTGCAGGTTTTTTAAGACAGATCAATGAAAAACAGCGTCCTAAAATCAGGAAAATTTATGGACAAAATTTTTTAAAGTACCGTACTCAACATTTTCCTTATGATAACCTGCATAGCCCATGGCAAAAATACTTGGTTTAAATCAGGGTGTTGGAAATTTTATTTTAAAGACTTTTTGGTTTTGTTGAATAGGTAGCATTCTAGTTCTAATTACGAGCTATGCAAAATAGGCATACTTCAGCATCCATGTCATATCCGCTGTTTTAGAGTTGCTTTGTTATAAAACGAGGACTAAAGCAAAAAATCTTTTATTTAAGCTAAGCTGCATGACCTAAACGCTGTTTATGAAATGCTGATCAATAATTTGACATGCTGTGTCAATACTACTTTTATCAATTAATGCAAAGCGACTTTATCAGATTTTGACTTTCAGGCTGTTGATGATTTTTACACTGGAACGAAAGCAGCAATTTCTGGTGGAACAACCATGATTATTGACTTCATACTTGATCAAAAAGGTGTTGCACCTATTGAAGCTTATGAAAAATGGCGAGGATGGGCTGACCCAAAAGTTTGTTGTGACTACTCATTGCACATGGCCATTACGTGGTGGAGCAAACAGGTGAACTTGTAATTAAATTTTTTGCTCTATATTTTAACTTCATTGTGAGGTATTGTCACTGTTTCGTAAGCTCTTGATGAGCTGGTGTGGTATGAGCAAGAACTGGTAGAATGAGGGACTAGGTAAAACCAAACTGGCTTTTAATAGTTTTTGAAATGACTGTTGGTAAATTGTAAAATCCTAAAAATGATGATAGTTAAAGCTTTTTACAGGATAAAAATTCTAATCTTATTTTAGAATACGTACGGTTATATTAGTATTATTATAGCTTTTAATCCAATTGGTGTTTACATTAGTACCAATTTTCAAATCATTGCTTTTGACTGGATTGGGAAGTGGACCCCGAGTCTACCGATCAAAAGCAAATGCTCTATGTGCTTTGCCATCGAATCGGTTTTAACAGTTTTTAATTTTGAGATAAAGTGTTAGCTCTTTTCAGCCGTAGAAGCGTTTGATTTTTTGGATGATGCAATGATCTGTGTCTGAAGTTTTACGTCCTGATTTAGGTCTGTGAAGAAATGGAAGAGCTGACCAAAAACCGAGGAGTGAATTCATTTAAAATGTTCATGGCTTATAAAGACGTGTTTATGTTGGGTGATGATGATTTGTATCATGTGTACAAGCGATGTAAAGAACTGGGCGCTCTTGCTATGATGCATGCAGAGAATGGAGACGTAATTGCAAACGTGAGTGGTTTTCACAACATGCAGTAATCTGCTACGGTGTGACTTTGTGGTCGTGTACGTGGTTCTACGCTCTGTGAAGTATGGCTTTTCGAAATTAAGTCTAAGAGTTGGAATTATGTAAGACAAGACTTCGGTGAACGACTAAGCCTTATGACAGGGTTTAGGGCTTTGATGAGTTAAGGCAGTGTTTCTTACAGTGTTCGACGGAGCTGTCTCTGGGGTTCGGTGGAAGTCCTTCAATATCGTAACACTTTCAGAGGCGTACCCAGGGGGCCGCTGGCCACTTAATTTTTAGGAGGAAAATTGCACGTTGGAAGATGTGATAACCTTTTTTTTTTTTTTTTCGGTCTTCACCTGGTTTTGGGAAGAAAATTGGACGTCACGCTGTCCGTTTCTAGGGTTCGGTTTAGACGGCCACGAAGTCGTTAGGGCTCGGCCGTTTGGCACGGGTTAAGAAACACTGAGTTAAGGCCAAGGTTTGGTGTCTCACCTTGGAGTCGCTTACTCGGAGTTACGGATGATGTGCTTTTCTTGTGAGATTTTACGATCTAGTCGTCATTGATTGAAGAGAATGGAACAAGTAATTGTTGAGGACTGGTAGCATTTTTTAAAAGCTTGTACTTATGTTCATTTCTAGAATTGAGTTTTGAAATGCTTAGCGTATTTGCCTAAAATGAAGTAATTATTGAGGACTGGTAGCATTTTTTAAAAGCTTGTACTTGTGTTCATTTCCAGAATTGAGTTTTGAAAAGCTTTAGCGTAATTGCCTAAAATCTTAGCGTAATTGCCATACCATGACTGTTTTAAAGGAATCGGAACGTATGCTTAAACTTGGAATCACGGGACCAGAAGGTCATGAGATGTGTCGGCCAGAACCAGTGGAGGCAGAGGCTACTGGTAGAGCCATTATGCTCGCCAATACGGTAAGATGTATTTGATTGAAAATTTGACTTGTCAGTTTGACAGCTATAAGCTGCAGTGATGAGACAACGGTTTCAGTTCCTGGAAGAAATTGACCCAAGTTATTTGGTTTCAGCTTGAGTTGGTATGGTGGGTCAGAATGTTTTTGGTATGACTCCAGGCACCCATAATCGCATGGTCGGGGTTTATTTTCGCCCAAGCTTCGTTTTAGTTCGTACCAATATTTTTTGAAGCACACCAAATATGTGTAGAATGTAGATTGTTATTTCTCTTTGGTCAACTGAGATTATTTTCTGATTATTAAACTTATGGTTCAGCCGTTGAATGAGGAAATCCGCAAAGTGAGATTGCACTTTTCGAGTGCTGCAAAGCCACCCGTGAAATATGTTGCAACTGCGATCGGTTCCAGCGGTAATGGAACACCTTACGAAAGTTCTGTATGCCCAATGGCCCATGCATGATACCGCTTGCCACGAAAACTTTGTTTGGCCTAGCTTAAAGTGTCAATTTACATCCATAGCTTGTTTTTTATTCGGCATTTATATTTTTGTGTTGCGCACTAGAAACAAATATTGGTGGATTCAGAATTGTTTGTTATTTAGGTAAACTGTCCTATGTACATTGTTCATGTCATGAGCAAGTCTTCAGCCAATGTTATTGTTGAAGCCAGAAGAAAAGGTTGGTATTTTGTAGTTTTGACTGCTGAAATTGTACGTTTTGCCTAAAATATTAAAAAAAAACGCTTTTCAGCTTTTACTACCGGTATGTTTTTTTGCTATTTCGCATCAATTAATTCATAGGTTTATATTTCTATTCTCCTGATACTTCGTTATGTTTTTGTATCTATTCTTCTGTTACGACAAAGATGCTCCCTTGGACTTTAATCATTGTTTCCAAGTAAGTTTTTCAGACTAAGTTTCGTAATTGATTCTTGTTAAGAGCCCGCCAAGCAAAATTAGTCGTCGTAAACCACCATGTGCAAAGCCGCAGCAATATGCTTGGTTGGAAGTTGAACTAAAGTTTATCGACACCTTGATGTATGTTTCTCGTTGCAGTGAACTGTGCTGTGCATTCTTGTACAGCAATTTTATTGTTTTTCGCTGCAAATTTTTCATTTTATATTTTACTTAGGTAATGTTGTTTTTGGGGAGCCCATTGCTGCAAGTTTGGGTACAGATGGAACTCACTATTGGAACAAGTGTTGGCGCCACGCAGCGGGTCATGTTATGGGGCCGCCACTTAGGCCCGACCCCACAACCCCTGGTTATTTGATGAGTTTGCTTGCAAAGTAAGTTGTTGTAACTTGCTTCATAAAAACAAAATACCATAAATTTATGACTCGGAGCATACGTGGAGTCTTTGTAAATTAAGAGTGCACGATTATTGGGCATGGCCAACTCGGTGTTGCTGCACCTAACCCGATCTCTGAAACTAGAGATGTACCTTCTGTTCCGGCCGGAACTGGCAATTTTAATTCTCTTGTTTGTCAGACGTCAATACGCTTGTTTGTATCACTACTTTTTATTTTTTTCTGAGCTATTCAGAAGTTACAGTATTTTACCTCTTGCTGAAATAGTAGCATACCATAACAACACTATTACTGTGCAATTCGCAGAATTTATTTGTATGTTGTACTTGTAACATGTGTCATTGTCAGAATATTTGTTGTAATATTTTTAGTCATCAAAATATTAACTTAGTTACATTAATCGTAGTGATAAAAACACAAAACTCCTATAGCATTAGTCAGAGCAAAATTTCGGTTCCGGCCTGAATATTTTTTAATTCCGGTTTCGGCCGAAACTTAAAATATCAGTTCCGGTTCATCCCTATCTGAAACCTATCCGAACCCTAAAATCCTGTCTTTAACTCAAGTTGTCCCACGACAAAATATCTTGTTTCGTAAATTACTTGTGTCTGCTGAAATATTTAATTGATTTTTGACAGTGGGGATTTAGAGTGTACTGGAACAGATAATTGTACCTTTAATGGAAGTCAAAAGGCGCTTGGAAAAGACAATTTTGCTAAAATTCCAAATGGAGTCAACGGTGTAGAAGACAGAATGTCAGTTATATGGGAAGTAAGTAATGTCGAAGCTATGCATTCTATCCTATGTGGATACTGGATATACTGTGTATTGACAACCATGCCAAAACCACTACTGCTAAAACCTGGTTTTATGCAGCGAAAGCTCGTTAATATCGAGCAGGGTGTTTCCAAGGCGTACGAAGCCCGATTTAGAATCGGGCTCCGGTATCAGAAAATTTGTGGAAAAAAATAGCTTTTTTACTTTTGATCTCAAAAGTGCATTTCAAGCCCCCAATTTTTTTAAAGAGAAAAAAGCGTGATAGTGCGGAGCAATTTTTACATTTTGCCAGATAATTCAAATTGGTGAGACATTTGAACGATGTACGTCACATTCATTAACGGAATGCTACATCTATTTGCTTGGCCCTGCCCCTTATACCGAACCCAAAGTAGTATTACTACGAGTGCCGTTGAAGTATTACTCAATCTGGTTTTTGAGCTACAAAGAATACTGTAACTAATGCAGTTGCGGCATTTCTTGTACTAATTTTTTTCACGTGACAAATCGTACTGATATGAACCATGCGCATTCCAAAGTTTTGCTCACTGAAGCCACGTTGCAAATTTCAGAACATTGCAACGTGGTATGAATCGTGGCAATTTAATCACTGTTTTTCTATTGTACTTTGTTTCTTCTGCAGAAAGGCGTTGCTTCCGGGAAAATGGACGAAAATCGCTTTGTAGCAGTTACAAGTACGAATGCAGCCAAAATTTTTAACATTTACCCACAAAAAGGGGTGATTGCTCCCGGTTCTGATGCTGATATCGTCATATGGGATCCTACTGCTACAAGGTAACCCAAAGGCTTAGTTTTGTTATTGTATAAGCTGCGAAAATTGTTCTTGTTTCTGGTAGATTAGTACGTACGATGCCTTCCTACATTGGGGCTTTAAACTGATTATTTTTAAAAGAAACTTTCCATTTTATGCTTTTCATTCAAATTTTGGTTGAACTTTCACTTTGTTCAAATCAAACTTTGTAAATTACGAACGCTCTAATCGTTTGTTTGCAGCTTATTCCTGTGAAACGTACGCGAATCTTGTGAAAAGACGTTATGAACTTAGAACATGCTAGTCACCAGTGCATATTTGGAAAAGCTTTTGGAAAAAGTTACGTTTATTGCAGTAGACTGAAACAAAAACGTATCTAAATTGTAATGAAGTAGTTGCAATTTTGGAAAACCAGGTTCTAGCCTCTAATGTCTATCACACTGTGCAAAGTTGGTCTTCAGTTTTGTTGGCTATGGTCTCGGGTTAACTAGAATAGATCACCTCGCCACAAGGTTGATTGCCTATCTGTCTTCGACCGTGGCATTTAGTATTGTTTTGTTTCAGAACCATATCGGCCAAAACTCACCATCAAGCTGTCGACTTCAACATATTTGAAGGAATGGTGTGTCATGGCGTTACTGTGTGCACAATTAGCAGAGGAAAAGTGGTTTATGAGGACGGAAAATTTACCGTTTCCGCTGGAGATGGAAAGTTTGTACCCAGGTATGTTTGCATGGACGAGCCTGCGAATATTAAGCGTGACCGATTCGGCACGGGACAATTTGGCGTATCTGATCACTCTGAATAGTCGCGCACTCTGCCTTCCTCGACGGGTAGCACGTATAGAATGTAATGATTACTTAAGTCACCCTAAAGTGAAATTCCTAACTCTTGAGTATCTTCAACATTGAAAAGTCCTGTCCCGTGTATCCTAAGAACAAGTAGTAGTTGCTTGATCCAAGACTTTCTCCAGGGCGCAGAGTGCATTTTGCGATGTATGTTTAAAAGTTGGTACAAGGCAGTTTGGTCAAAAAACAGTTTTTTGAGTTTAAAAACTACTCTATTGTTAACTTCTCGAGGAAGATTTTGGAACTTTGTGCATTTCGTTTTGTGATAAAAAGTTTTTTCCAAGGTGTATTTAACTTTTTAGGAAGCCTTACAGTCCTTACGTTTACAACCGTATAAAGAAAAGACAGGAGACCTTTGATCCCAAGAAGGTGGACAGAGAACCGTATGATGGTAAGTTGTAACACCTCGATATTAGCTTACTTCATTTCAGTAAAGTCCTGTCTAGTGTCTACACTATGCACAATTGAGCATTGTAGCGCTTAAGGAGCCCTATCGTATTTGGGATATATTTTTAGCAATTGCTTGCTGAAAAACTGTACTTAGTTTGCTTCACGTTGCATTTCGATTTTCTACGCATGGTGTAAATAATTATTTCGAAGTATTAGCCTTCACTTTCTTATGTGCGCTCGCGATGATAACAAACTGAATTTTTACCGCTGTAAAAATTATTATTTGAAAAAAGTTCTGTTTGATTCGCATAATTATTACAACGGTGCTTCTTATTGTGGGCAGACAGCCCCTGGTAGCATTCTGTTTTTTTTTTTTTTAATTTTCGGTAAAATTTCGGTCATAGTCCAAATTAAATTCGTAAAAACCGAAAAAATTAAAGCCATTTTGGTCAACTGACCGAAGTAAATATCTTGCCCATATTCAAGCAGCAATTACATACGGACTACTGGTGTCGCAGTGTCAGGTTTAACAGACATCAAACTGATCAAAGTGGTTTTTATTTGTTATACGGTTACAAAGAAGTAGGTGTATAATGTATATTTCGTTCAACGTCTTGTCACTTGAAACATGACTGAAAAAAATTGAAATGACCGAAATTTTTGCAGACAATTAGGTCAATTGACCGAAATCAAATTTTGAAAAAAGTAACCCAGGTAGCACGTAAATGAAACCTGTAGAGCATAGAGACACTATCATAAGGAAGTTGTTATGCCTTGGTTGAGAATTTTGTCGTAGAGGCTTGTCCAGAAATTTTATTGATAAGGTGTCATGATGCGATTTTAGGTCCGGTTTACAAGATCACTCCTCCTGCTGGAACACCTCAGAAAGAAATGGGGAAAAACATGCATCACACTGCATCCATAGGATCGGCTGGTAAGCTTTTGAGCTATGGAATAGCGTATGTATTTAACTATGTTGATTAATGTTGGTTTTTAAACCCGAGTTTTCTTGCATTTTTAAACCAGGTATCCTGTCCACATGTCCAGTTTAAGGACTTCCAAAGACACATCGGCTTTCTGCATCATAATCAATGCTTTATGTCATAATTAAAACTAGTGATTATGAAATTGAAAATTTAATTGTGATGCAGAAGCCCGTGGGCCTGTAGAACCACTTAAACTTGACGTGTGGACATTGAACAGAGTAAATAGGCACGATAGCTTTCACAGTAGGTAGCAAGCAGTATGGCAACTGTTGTAGTTACATGAAAACAGTTTGACGTTAGTAAAATAGGGATCAAAAGTACTGGTAAAGTTATGCCAGTGTATGTATGGTAGTTTGATCAAAAATGCTGTGTTGAACAGAACAAATGACGTAATTGAAAAATTGGATAGATATCAGCTAGCTTATAACAGATAGATTATGCTAGATTATGAGAAATTAAATAAACCCAAGACAAAATGCTATTGGTTCGAGAAAACTTACTGTAGTTTTTGCTGTTTGCATGTGAAGAGATAATTGTAAATTGCAACTGCAGTTGTAGAAAGAGTTCTCTTCAAAGCACAAAAAGTTTAATGTCAGTACTTTTTAAAGTTGGTAAACAGCATATCGAAAGTAACTCAGAAAAAGCTGAGCCAGATATACATATGCATTATCCAACCAGCTGAAGATCAAGCCAAGAAGTTGTGATATTTGGAAATGGCAGTTTTAAAAGGTACTGGTCAGTTGGGTGTATTTTTGCCTTCGACAGATGTGTTTGAAATTTCAGCAAAGTTATGTAATGCAGAATCTGAAGTTTTTTTACCTACTTGAACAACTTCAGTTATTTGATAGTTCATGAGCTTGCTATGGAGATGGCACTTTAAATAGAGTTTTATTGTTCAGTTTACATTATTCAGCAAAATTGCAAGCTGATGGTACCGCAGTATGTAGCAATACAATATAATAGATTAAATTGTTGGAAAGAGAGCAATTTTTCGTAGAGACTACTCTATTTAACTTTTATTTGCGCAGGTCAACATCTGGACAACTCATCTAAAACTAACGCTACATCAACCAAGGTGTTAGCGCCTCCCGGTGGAAAGTCCAGCTTTAGTTTGTTTTAGATTTGGTTTTCGCTCGTTATGGTGTCGGTGCAAAATGGAAGAACGTAGACTCAACTGTGTAAAAAATATTTAAGGATTGTTTAACTTGGTTTGTTAGCAGTGAATTAGATGGTGTAAAGCTGCTATTACGGGCTCGTTGCATGGGTAGAACTTTGTACTTTTTAGCTGTGGTTTTTCGTACTATTGAATCAATATATGTGTCAAGTTAATGGTTTTACTATAAACTGCTTAACCATGTATTGGCTGAGCTTTTTTTGTGTACACGATATGAATCCAGTTAGTTTTCGGAAAAGTCACTACTCTAAAATAACCACGGCTTTGAACTCACGCTGGCTCATCTCCAGTATTTTTTCCGCATTCGAACTTGAACTCGATAAGCAATGCTTGCGTGTTCACAGCCTTGGCAATAACAATGAGTTATTAGCATTAATCAACATTGTGAAGAGAAATTTAATAACTTTTGCAAATTTAAACGTAAGCCGTACATTCGATTCGCGATTAAGGTTATGCGGATTACTTTATGACTAGTAATCAATTCGTGAATGAGAATTGTAGTTTTTACGGCTTCATCAAAAATTGCAAAAGTTTAAGCCAAAATGTTTATGCACAGTCGTCACTCAACTAATTTTAATTCAATGACATGTTAGACATCGCAGATTCAGCTGTTCATTTTATGTGGTTTAGTTTTTAATTTCGGCCTCATCAAGCCATTATATAGATTTTGCTTTTACACCTGATGAAATTTTAACTCTGTAGTTTTAGCTATGAGCCTGTGTTATGTACATGTACTACCTTCAATCTAATGTAATTGTCACCAAAGACCTCTATCATGTCTGTGACTGTTGATCGATCATGCTGTGATTTAATACCGTTAAGTTTCACTTTGTTAAAATAGTTGCACCTTGTTAATATCCATTATCATTTGATTAATCATAGATGTGAATCTATGCAATTGCCCACGTTATAGACCTCCTAACTTTTCTAATTTGCCAAAAATATTATAATTGATGCAATATGTGTTTAGTTTGTTTTAGTGTGTGATAAAGCGGTTTGTGCATTTGGTTGTTGTTGAATACACATGAGAAAGTATGCAATGTTCTGAAATGTTTTTTGTTTCGCGTGAGTGTTGCCATGCTCATTGCTTAATGCTTAACTCCAATAGACTAAAGTGTAAGAGTACGCGATTATTTAGCGACGCGTGTTGGTCGCACCGACTTGTCGCACACTAGCAGTAGCATATTTAGACTGTGGTAATTACTTGATTGTATCCACGTATGATTCGCATCTATCGTGCCAAATGTGAAATATTTGCGCCTGATTAGTATTTTTTACACCAATAAACGCGGTAAATTTTATCCGATTGCAAATATATTCTTTTATTATATATTGTGAAATAGGGTGCTAAACGGTAATTAAAAAGCTCTTACTATTTTTAGCAGCTCAGGTGGCCGAGTGGTAAGAACGTCTTCCTCGGGAGCTGTGAACTTGGCTTTGATTCCAAGTCGGATCGTATCAAACCAATGACTTTAAGATTGGTATTCACAGCTTCCCTGCTTGACGTTCAGCATTGAAAGGACAGTGTGGAGAACAAGCCGGCAAGTTTGCTCGTGGTGCCGTTGGGATGGGGACTTGGCGGGATTCCCCTATCTTGGTGTGGTAGGCAGATGGCTGGTAACTCCTAAGCGAGCTCGTATGGCGCATTGGTCGCTTTCTCGTGTTAGAAGGATAAATATGTAACTAAATACAAATTTTATTCACATAAAGATCGATGCACAATTTCCATGGGTTAAAAACTTTCAAGAAGACGATATAGAAAATACGGTTTGTGACGGTAGTAATGGCAAATTAGGGGATAAATTCCTCCACTTTGTCTTGAAGGGTTAGCCCATGAAAAAACTAAACGGAAATATACCATTAGTTGGATTGAATTCGTTTACCACAACCAGTAAGATTGTGGAGCAATAGCATTTTGTAGCGAAAATTGGTCGTGGCTGCAGGCGAGTTAGTTTAGTTATTCCGCTATCGGTGCAGGAGGTCTGGGGTTCGATTCCCGGACCAATCAAATTTGACACAGTGTCGTCACCGTTATGATAATTCTTCGGAGCTATGTCGCCCTGGCGCTAAGCCGCGAAGATGGACTCCGCTTCGGCGTAATACCGCGAGAATAATGAAGATTTGATCTATTGGCTTGATGGCGCTCTTGGTTCGTTTGTGAAGTCGCTTGTAAATCAATTAGCGTCAAGCTTGGTCGTAAGCGTAGAGAAGATTATTATGTGTTTGTATTGAGCTGACAATACAGCAACTAGGTTCAGCGAACAATCCACTGACTTAGTGAAGCGTTGCATTGTTTGAATATTTTGCCTGAGGCGTGGTAGACCAGCAGCGAGCTGTACTTTGGTTGTAAATTTGAAAATTCAAGCTTACTGTGAAGGACAAGTAAAGTTTTATGACCGTATAATTTTACGTACACCTGCGATTTTGTTCTAACAGTAAAGAATAGCAATTGATTTTACCAAGATAGTGGAATGGTTACTGTCACTGCATGTTTGACTCCGATCTGATATCAATAACATTACAATTAGGCCTATCTGCCTATGGCTAGCATTCGTGCCTTGTAAATTAGATTTCGCTTAAGTACTCGCGGAATAAGATGAAGTGAAGTAACATCTTCCATAGCCTTTTTTATATCGATTTAGAATTGTTAGATGATTTATCAGATGCCGTAAGGATTTAAAACTTTGAGCTGTATCATATGAACAGTACATTCAAGATTTTTGCAAGATAGTCTACGGACTGACAACAGCGTGAAGCTTAATTTAAAACGTAGGCTGGCTTTGGCTTTGAATTTGCCACTATGTTATTGTTAGCTTGAATTATACCTATATATATATTAAATACTGGTAACAAGTCATTATTATCTTTTCGCACTGATATACTGCACTCGTAGTCTCAACATCATAAGTTTTTATATCTATAGAAAAAGTTTTATTACCTGTTGCTATGAATTTTTCGGCCCTTTCTGATTTTGCATTACGTTATTTTTAATAGTTAGCTCGGTTCTGTCATTAAGAATGTAGTAGTGTGACATAGCTTTTCAACAACCATAATTAGCATAGGCCTACCGGTAGTACGTTTTCCAAGTTTTTAAAATAAGTTATAGTTTTAACTCGTGCTTCAATATTTACTTAAATCTTAAATTTATTGATAATTTTGTTCAAACGACGAATGCTCGTGAAAAATATGACTTATATATTGTTAACGAGTTGTTTTGAATCTGATTCTGAGTTTCCTAATCCTTAATTGAGGGCGTACTAGGGCTGCTTATGTTTAGCGATTAATTAATTGATTGAATTGTGTTTGTTTATTCTTCACAAGAAGTTCGCCAAGGTGTTTGTGGTTACTTTAATCGTTAGACACTTACTCTTGTTCTCAAGTTTGTAGTTAAATTTTGCTGGTTAAAACCCCCAAGCAAAGATATTGATTGCCCTTGAAGCATCTTATCATCGATGAAACTTGCAGGAGATTGGAATCAATGTTCGTGTGTTGTAAACGCGGCACTCCAGCTCGCTCTCTATCCTTGCCGTTTAGTTTCTACATTTTGATATTATAAGAAAGATTAATTCAGTGTTTTTGTTATCCTCGTCTAACCTTATTGACGTTGTTCCTTGTTCATTTTTCATCTTTTCATGCGGTTGATCATCAATCTTTTTGTGTAAGCGACTAAGCATCCGTGGAGAGACAACAGGCCAGGTGTTGTAAGGTATATAGATAGATCACCATGCGTAGCGCACGAAGAGTCTTGGACGATACAGTTACCATTAAATGAATGGCTAATCGCTATTACAGATCCCTAGCGTCGATATTGGTGTCTTGATATTATGAACAAATAATCATTATTTGCACTAAAACAAGACTAAAACCTCTTGTCTTTAATGCTTTCAGTTTTAGTTTTGATGGGAATAAATCATTATGCCCAAAGACGTTGAACTCTCTCTAACAGCAAATGTTATTTTCTTGGTTTGTTGACGTAGACAAACACCAAATTTATCTGTGACACACGGCACTATGTCAGGTGTCAAGTTTCCAGGTGATATCACTGCAGATGTTGTATCCAGCTGATCAAAGGCCCATGTTAACACTTTTGAACCCTCAACTTCCCACTCTGATGGAGTGATTGTTCGTTGCGATATAGGTCGCACTTTCACTTGGTTAGTTGATTCGTGATGATTGATTGCTGATTTGGAAGTGGGTCTCATACTGATCACTTCACTTAGAAAAGAGCAAAGAAAGCAGAGTGAGAGCTTATGGATTGTCGGGGCGTAGCCTGTGCAGTAGAGGGGTTCCTTTTAGGCCTAGCCAGAGTAAAGACTGCTGTTAAATCACCTAAATAATATCATCTTCCAGCAGTCTTCTGCTACTGTGTGGTGGATGCGTCCATGATATAATGCATGCGTCTCAAGGAAAATGAAATTTATCGATAATACTCTAAATAAGGAATGACAGTAGCCTGAGGGAAGCAAAATAAAGCTACATTCATTGTAACCGAGTTGCAAGAATCACTGTGGCTTAATTTTTCGCTAATGGTTTTTCAAGAACTTCTTTTGAACGAGCTGATTAAGTTTAAAAGTCAAGTTTTTGTTTAGAAAATTCGAAGAATTGAACGTTATAATGAAGACCACGCAACGCTACTGAAAACTTAAGGTATTCCGCTGATTAGATGATAAAAATGTAATTTGCGTGAAGTTTCTAGTAAAACGGTCAACATTTCTACATTAAACCACTTTCTGCTTTCATTATGATTACAAGCTCATAGAATATATTATTTTGTGCTTGGTCCTGCTGAAAGCAGCTAGTTGTTTTGCGGTCGAAACGTTTGTTTTGAGATGAATTTTACGAGTTGAGCTGCAGTAGTTTACTTAAATCCCGGTTGCTAACCAGGTTACTAGATTACAGTACTACAATTCATTGTTTATATGCTGAGCAGATATGTGAAATAAATAACAGTATTTCAGATTTTCTGATATGCTTAATGTAAGCTAAAGCTGTAGCCGTTGAAAGTGCATTAGAACAACATGCGCAAATTGTTCAATTTTGGTTATCGCAGGAGCTGTATCAAGTAGACATGCGTGCGGTTGCTTGCAAACGCGACTATTCATTAGTGCGTATGGGAAGCTTGATTATCCATCTTGAAATTTGCATAAATGAAACTCTGAGTTTACTCTGTGTATTGTAAATAATATGGTTTTGCGGTCAATAAGATGTAAAATTAAACAAACCTGGAGACAAAAACCAACGCCTTATCCCCGAGCATGCGCGTAGAAGCGACTTGGCACAGCGACAAATTGTTAAATGAAACAAATGTGGCAAATATCATATACTATATGAACAATGTTTTGTGTCATTTCAGTTCACCTTTTCGCGTTTTTTGTGCGTTTGTGTTAGTCTACAAACAAGTTAATTGAAATCTGATTTACTTCTCACTCTCTTTTATTGTCTTAGTTCCAACTGTTGCCAAACAATAGCAGCTTTTAGCGTATAAGTTGATTTCCTTCTTGATTGAACTGTTTGTCATTGAATGTAGTTCTCGTTTACCACTCACTGCCTCATTGTTGTAATTACTGCTTTATTGTTTTTGAAAAGGTGCTAATTATTGCTTTATTGTGATTGTTTAAGCTCGCCACTATTGATTCTAATTAATACGGTTTGACTGCTGCAGCAGTTCAAGTGTTTTGTCCGCTGTCCAGCAGTCCTTTTTCTATTAAAATCACTGAGCAGCTGAGAATAGACCACGAGTTTCGAACTCCCAAGTATAGCAATTTTATGTGATTTTACTGAACACTTGCCTATGCTGTATCTACAACGCAGCGTTATGGAGTTGCTATGTTTGGCTTATCAGGATCGTCACAGGTAGTACATGGTTCGCCACCTGTAAAAGTAGCACATTAAGTCAAGACTCGAGAGTGAATGCAACGTCCTTCTGGCAACGAACGCATAACGCAAAACCAACTGATTTTGAACCAAGTCAAGTTAAGCCAATAGAGAGCGAAGAATTGATTAGTTTGGGTAACCAACAGCTTAAGTCAGAAACATGCAGCGGAACACCGTGCTTTCAACGACTTTTGCTGGCTTTAATCATGTGCTTGCTTGTTTTAGCCGTTCTGTCACCTGCTTAAATACAGAAGTTACCATAGTTTTTGTTTGAGTAAATACGAATTTTGTGAGTTGGTGTTGAAATTTTCATTAATTTTCTTTCCGGTTGCCAACTATAGTTGGTGATTGAATTTTGGTTGCGTAACTTTCCATATCACTTTTTTGCTCAATCAAGTACCGGTAGTTGAAATTAGACTAGTTTTTATTGCGGAATATGTTGGTTTAGTGCTGAAGTGTTTGGCGTTTAATTTTCACCCCAAGGTTAAAATTATAGCGTTTAAGTTTGCTCAGTCATGTTTGTAAGCGCAGGTAAAGTTTTGGGCTGATGTGATTTGCAACTAAATTACAGGTAGGTAATATAGTATAGTAGATGATGTCAGTTTTAAAATGTATCATGGGTGGGTTTGAGATAATGCGCATTTTTATTCATTACCAGCCAGTTGCAAGTGAAATTATCATAACAAATGCAATTGCGACCAATTGTTGTCAATTGTATCCTACTCGGCAAAGTAATAAAGCAGGAAGCAATTGACAATTACTTTCTTTTGCTCTGCTACTACAGAATTTTAATCAGTGTAAAAACTTCTTAAAAGCATTTGAAATTATTAAGCTTATGTATAGCTTTTGCGCTGCAGGCCAATAACAGATATGTCTCAAACCAAAACTATACATGGTACGCGAATTTTGTCCTCGCCCTTGACGATAAGCAGACATACAGCCAAGTTAGTTTAAATAAAAGCGTGTAATATCTTAAGCAAGTTTTCATTCACTATTAATGTTTGAAAGCTCTGGATAAGCTCTCCCGTATTTTTCTTCTGAAGCCGAAATCTCCAATAAAATCTCAGGGCCTTCACCAAATACGGGTGTAATTGAAAAATGACCACTGCTATAAACTGTGGAGAATTTCGTACTCGCAACGGGCAAAGTTTCCATTCATTCAACCGCTTGACCGTATTCAAAATATAATTAAAGATTTCTTACAATCTTTTTACTTTTCGGTAGGTGCAGGGTGCTTTGTGCATAGTTCAAAACAAAAGAATAGTGATGAAAACTATGCTTCGCGGTACTAGGCTTTATGAATTACTAAACTGATGCTGTATGTAATACTGACGTACGAAAATTTGCCTCATAGTTTTTTGAAAAACCAACTAAATTTTAGTGGTGACGTATTGGCATTTGCCAATGCGCTAGTGAATAACAATCGTATTGATACCTATTAATTTTATGCGCAACAGTTTTGTGTACTTAGTGATGTAACGTATTAGTCACCCATTATTTTATGGTCTTGTGTCAACAAGAAAATAAGTTTTTTCTCTTGTTTGCTTTTAATCAACAAATCAAAATAACTCACTGTGTTTGCGGCTGTTCATCCGCTAACCTTTATCTAGGTTGGTGGTTCTCATCTTTTTTTGGTTTGAGGACCCCTTCTACAGACTCTCAACAGCAGTGGCAATAATTTTTTTCCCAGTATTTCATTCACAGTGGCTACAGCCGTCCGCTGTCTTAAGGCGCGTTTACCGATACGCGGCACGCGACAAAATTTTTTCGCACCTTGTTTGTTTAATTTTACTGTTGACCGATCACGCGAAAACCTGCGAAATCCTTCTACTTTTGCTTTCATTATAATTTCAGTCGCGCCTCGCGTATCGGTAGACGCACCTTTACTTGGTTACCGGTAATTATCATTATTGAAATCGCGCTTGTGACCCCTGGTTAATGGGCCCCGGTCTAGGGGGACCAATGGCCCTCAGTTGAGACCCTCTGATCTAAGTAGACATGAGTGAGCGTTGTAGTTAGTTGGCTAAGGTTATACATTGTCAATTGTTTCAGCGCTGTATTAATGCATGGATTGCAGGGGTAGCACGAATATCTTAAAATATTTTGAGGGTGCGGTACATTAAGAGGCTAAGGCTGAGCTAGATCTTCCATGTTTAATATGTTAAGCGAATTTAAGAATAACTGTTTTTTTTCCTTGGTGCTTGTTTTTTACAAAGTTGCAGAAGCCGGCCAAAAATAGAAAAATAACCTTTGCTTGGTATTATTACTATACTAGTAACGTTTCACTTAAACAACAGCACGTTTGTTTTAAATGCCGAAAAAGTGTAAACACTATGATAAAAGTCACTCAGTCAAGCTGTTTAATGTAAACATTACTTCATCCTTTCTGCGGGGCAGTGGCATAACAAGGCAGGGGGAGGGGGCGGTTCTCCCCGGCGGCACGTCCCGGGGCGGCATTTTTGGATAAGCTTTATGAAATTTTTTTTCCTAATTATCTTGAACAACCATTACTTATTTGCTATGTCGCTTATTTGCCAATCGTAAATCATGTTACTGTGTTGCCCCATGCCCAGGCGAAAAGTTGCGGAAATGGGCCCGCCATCTCGTTTACTCTTCGGTGAATTCCCGCGAGTATAATAAAAATTTGATTTTAATGTATATTATGTCACAATTGCCTACGGCTTTCTTCTTCGTCTTTGCATTATTTGAATCGCTCACACTTCGCAAGCTTGCTTTTGGACATAAGCTGCGGAAATATTGTAGCATTGTCGTAGGTCATGAGTGACTGCGTCACTGCATGGCCTTTTTCGATAAAAAAGTGTGCGAAAATGAGTGTTTTTTATGTGAAAACTGTAAAAACTCGCTGGCGGCTGGGGGCTACGCCCCCACACCCCCTTGGCCTGCGACGGCTGAGGGGTTCACCCCCACACCCCCGGTTGTGCCCTCCTCCTTTACCAAATCTTGGGGGGCCCACTGATACTGCATATTATTTTTGCGTATTATTCTTGTGTTGACGGTACGAAAATGAAAGACACTAACTAAGCCGGTTAATACAAGTAGCATCCAAATCATTGCTGTAGTTTGCAAGTCAGCGCGCTTTTAATTGACGCATGTTTTGTCATGGAGAATAGATGGCTGCATTTGAAGCTGATTAATGCTTAAAAAATTATTGCTCATTTGGGGGCGGCAATTTCTTGAACCTCCCCGGGCGGCAGAACCTCTAGCTATGCCACTGCTACGGGGCGCCGTTTGAAAAAAAACTACGTTTTGTGAACCTTAGTTTTTGAGCTAATTTAGACCATAATTTGTCCGATATAACTAAGTCGGACCAAAAAAGCACACGCAGAATAAGTCGGACAAAGTCGTTTTTTCCTAGCGGCGCACCAATGCGAGCGACTCGACATGAAAAAGAACGATTTTGTGGTACTGTGCATGTTTTATCAACTTATTTAGACCATAATTTATCCGATATACTGTCATCATCATCATCCAATTTTAATCCGATTTTTCCTCGTGTCTGAAGGTGGCCGGATGCACTTCATTCCCTCAGCAATCGTTCTCACTTCCTCTCTCCATCTCGCACGATCTGTAGCCTCCGCCACCACGATCTGTAGTTTTCTTTAAGCCCTGCATTTTCATCAGATCTTCAGTATTCTTTCTATCCACTAGTTTTACTCCAGACATGAATCTCACCATAGCTGTTTCGGTTTCTTCTTAAAATTATCATCTCATTTTCCCTCAAACACCACGTCTCACTTCCATATAACATTGCCGATCTTACGCAACTACGACACACCATCCCTTTCATTTTCAAAGAAAACATTCTCTTAAGTAACAACTCTTCGCTTTCTCTAAAAACCTCTTGCAGATGCAAAAGAAAAAATACTGTATATATCGAAAAATCCTACTTTATATCGGACAAATTGTACCCTAAGTCGAACCAAGAAAACACGAGCGAAATAAGTTGAATATTTCCTATATGTATATCGGACAAATTATGGTCTAAAAAAGCTCAAAAAAACATGGTTCACATAACGTATAGTAATTTTGCGCGTGTTTTTTTGGTCCTACTGAGAGTGCAATTTGTCCGATATGGTTTATATCTCGGATGTTTCCGATTTAATATCGGACAAATTATGGTCTAAATAAGTTGATAAAACATGTATCACAAATTGTTCTTTTCCGAACGGCGCATAGGTGGTGATGAGTCCAAGTCAGATGTTTCCTATATATATATCGGACAAATTATGGACATTGCTCACTAAACGAATATTTTTTTCCAAACGGCTCCCTAGCCTTTCGACAAGGAATATTGTTTCTTTTGATTGAGAAGTTCTTTTCTCCTAAGCTACGTAACCGAGTTTGAATAATTTCTATATTTGTCATGTCCTATTGCTTTATTCTGAAGTGCTTAGTTGCTTTTTTTAGCGTGAGTCAGTTCTGTGACTTTAGCTCAAAGAGTAGGATTTTCATACGAGACAAAATTCCTGAGTTTATGAGGCCGTTTTTGTTGAAATTTCTTAACATTTACTCATTTGTATGAGGCTATATTGTTGTCCTTTGTCCGATGCGTTGCTTTCCAAACACGAATTTAGCAGTTACGTGACTAGTCGTTAAATTGTCGTGTCTGAGCGCTTGCTTTAAATTTGTCGCGTGGGTTCGCTTCTCAATTGGGTCATTACTGACTCCGAACACAGTGTCTACAGTTTTCTTTTACCATTAGCATAACAATGTACAGGATTTTTAAAACATGGTAAAGTAGTTTTCACTGAGCTATTGGTTTTAAGATTGTTGCAGTTTATTTCGCGAAAAACAGCGCAAAACCGCATCAATTTCGCAGCCTTAGCTTGGAAACAGCCTTATTTTAAAATAGGAATTTGTATAGAACTGTTAAAGTGAAATTGAATAGAGATTTGCAGGTGTAAAATGCAAGATTGTCGCTTTGATATCAAATATCAAACAATTTTCACTGAAGTAGTTTGACTTTCTGTCGCTGCGTCGATCCACGTAAGAAAGCAAATATGTTTGTCATTGCCCAACAAAGTACAATTAAAAAGCTGACTGATTTAGGTTTCGCTTCAATATTTGAATGAGCAAGTGGGCTGGAATGAAGAAACTTACAGCTGACAATAATTTTACTGTTTGTTTTTCGTTAGACTAGCCGCCTCGGAGGGTAGAATGCTTGATCCCACTGTAATTTAACCCTCCTTTTTGCGAGGTAGTTACGGATGTCATGTAACGAGCTCGCTTAGGAGTTACGGACCATCTGTTTACCACATTAATATGGACAGTTCCGTGAAGTATCTTTCCCTAGGGCACAACTATAATAAACATACCGGCTTGTTTTCTGCACTGTCCATTAAATGCCATTGGTCAAGCAGAAAAGCTGTGAATACCAATTTCAGTCGTTAATTTGACCCGCCTCGAAATCGCACTCAGTTTGTCGCCACAGAGGCAGGCGCTCTTGCCACTCGGCCAGCTGATACTTTCGCCAATCATACCAGGATAGTGGTTAAATCATCATGCTCATCAAAAGCTTTTACGTGTCCTGAGTTTGCGGTGGTATCTCCGCAATTTGGCGTTCAGGTAGCCCAGTTACGAACGCAAAAGACAGCTGCAGCGGTGGTGAGTCCATGTCAGGACTCTGCGTCACGTGTTGCCAATCTAAAAATCGAACCCTGGTTTCCAGCTTCAAACGCGAATCACAGTGGTGCATGTTGGTGTAAAACTTAATCTTTAACATTGAATTGCAGATTATTAACGTAATTGGTGCTGGCAAAACCTAAGCTGTGTAAGTTATCACTAACTGGAGTTTACTCATAATCTGCTTGAAAAATAAAAAATCTGTGGATTAGTGGTTGCAATTAAGTGTATATCATGTCTTCTACAACTCCGACGGACTCGGCTATCGAAACTACAGCAACAAACACAGTTGCCGAAACAAACACTGATATGACAGACGCTATGAGCACTACAGTGTCTGATACCACCAGTAGCCTTGCTACTACAATTATGAGTTCTATGAGCGGTGATACAACAAATGGAAGGGAATCTTCTGGACTTATGACTGATTTTACATCGAACCCAACACCATCTACCACGGATAATCTTCCACTTATTTTAGGCTGCTCAATTGGAGGCGCCGTACTCTTAATTCTTATTATTGTTTTGATTACCTACTGCGTTCTAAAAGTGAAAAAGAAGAGAGCTTTTGAAGGCAAGTACAGCCCGTCCGCTAATGAACAGAAAGGAGGCGTGCCTATGAACGATATTTTAAACGTAATGCAACCTCCGCTTCCAGAACGATTGATCTAAGGATAAAGATTAAGTTTACACTCTCCCGGATGTTTGAGGCTGCTGTGAGACTAATTAGAGGAGAAACAGTATTACATGCATGAAAGGTGGGCTATTAAGCAATATGTACAACTGCCGTCTACCATGCTGAAGCTTGCATTACACCTGACTGAATGGAATATGCAAATGTAGACATTGTGAAAATTAGGCAAGGTTTTTTATACTGACAATTTATACGGTTTTATAGTGGTTGTGAGTTGTTTTTTCGGGGCAGTGAAAGCAAATGCACTGCATTTGGGCGAGATTTCTTTGGGCGCAGCCACTTACTTATTGGTACCAGAACATGCCTGTTAACCGTATTTGTTACTCCCCAGTTGGCTTAATAACAAACTGGCAAAATTTTGTCAAAAAAGTTTGTGTCAAGATCAAACGCGCCTAAACGTTCAGGTGAAAGTACTAGTAAATACAGCAAAAATCTCAGTTTTGAAATGCCGCCCAGCATGCAGTGGCTTATAATTACTCCGTCCACATGTCCAACTTAAGTGGACTTTAGGCCCGAGGTTTTTGGTTCTAGTTTCTGCATCATAATCAATTTTTTGTTGTCATATTCACTTTTTTAACTATGACATCAAAAAATTGGTTATGACACATAAACTGGAACGGAGAACCGCGAGCCTTAAGTCTAAGAAAATTGGGCAAGCGGATATGGTACGTAAGAACTTGATTTTTGTTAAGCATGCAACCTGTTTGCGTTGTGACCGATGGCATCGCGATGATTATGACGCATAAATTTGCATCATACGAACGAGAAGTGTAATTACGTCATTTTTGTACAATGATACGATTTTCGTTTATTTATTTATTGCGTTGATAATTCTATTGACATAAAATGCGTACGATTGTGTCTTCACTGACCCAGTGCAAGACCGTACTTCTTATCGTAGGTCCCACTGGGAGGTCGCTGGTCCTAGACGTTAATCACATTGAAGGGCAAGTTGTTGACCTACTTATTCGGGTTGGTGGAATTAAAGCTGAGTAACACTGACTTTTTACTGTTTGTTAGTTTTCTATTTTTTGACACTGACATATAACTGCTTGATTTGCTGCAAAGCTAGTATGGTATTAATTGCTTTACCACCCCTAACGTATTGTGTTTACTCGTTGGTAATTTTGAACTCGTTTTTTGTTTTTGCTGTATTTTATCCAACGTTTTATCTTTTCATCTCGTTTTATGAACATTGACAATGACAACTACTTTGCACGTTAGAACATTGTCGCACGCTTGGCCTATATCTGCTTGAGAACTTGCGTAGCCGTACCTTGGGATATGGATAAATGGGCTCAAGCCGGTTTGCGGACTAATGAGCACCAGACAATTAGGTCCCACGACAAATGGGCACTGGACAAACAGACACGAGAACAATTTGTCCTGGTGCCCATTTGTGCTGCAATCGCTCAAGCCATCTCCCCTAAATCTTTAGTTTAATTTGTTAATGAGTTGAAACTTTAATCCATGTAATGGCGCAAAACTGCCCAGGCAATTTTTTCAATTTCTAGCCCCCTCTTTTCCCTTTTAAAAATTCTGGAGCCGACCTTGACTTGTCTGGCTTGGCATTTGCAAAATCGTATATTTTGATTCTTGCTAATGCACTTTCGTGCAACCGAAATTATGAAAGAAGGTTTACTTGTGTACGTCAGAAAACGTACCGTGGACAAACCGAACTAATTGCAGTGTTTATTTATATTCGTAGAATCTAACAGTGAAGTCGTGGTATAAACATCGATTTTAACGACTCTCAAAAAGCTAGAGCGTAAAATTCCAAGACTTTTTCTTGGTTTCAGTATTATAAATGGAATAACCTAATCGGCAGTGTTGGAAATGCTTCTGCCTGCTATTGCATAGGCATGGGTTACCTTTTTTGATAGGGGTACAAGTATTATACTATCTGTGCATTATTATTACTCGAAAAGCATGTTTAATTTTTTATCAACTTGCATTAATCAAAAATTTATTGATTGGGCATTAACTACAGTATTTAATGTCACAACGTGAAAAAATTAATAAATGACAAAAAAATTAACCCTGGTAATAGTCTATATTTACGTATGTAGGGCAGTTTATTGAAAACAAGCAGTGATTCTTGTAACGCTAGCCCAGTTTTGATGATGGTTTGCCTAGGCCAGTCTCGTTGTTTGAGAATTCTTCTATTTGCTCTAACGCAGTGGTTTTCAACCTGGGGGTCGTCATGCATTTTTCTAGGGGTCGCTAGAGGTATTTAGTATTTGTTAGAAACCCCTTTGCCGCGGACTCAGACGTTGTTAACGTGTTCTGTGTTCAGCGGAAATGATGCAGCTCAAGAGGAATTTATCTGTTTAGCCTATAGTCCTGAAAAATGACTCGACTGCGAAGGATTCCTTCAAAGCAGTGACGTCGTGCCATTGGGGCCCGGGGGGGCTGACCCCCCAAAATTTTCTTAGATGTGATTTTATAATTTAAAAAATTGAATATTAGAAAAATAAAAAATTCAGCCAGTGCCATTTTGTTTTCATTTTTCAAACTAATCCCATACCCTCCTTTCTTATACTATAAATTCTATTGTTTTGTTTTTAGTTTTTGCTTCAATCAATCGCTTTGATTCGGGAGTAAAGTTAGTTCCTTGATCTGTAGTAGGAATTAAGAAAACATTTTGCATGCGTTGTTAAAGATCATACCCTAGAACACACCTTGATTTTCATCATTTTTATCCTCCTGTCACGAGAAAGCGACGGAGGCGTTATGCATATGACGAATCCAGACTCGCGTAGGAGTACTGTTGCCCTTGTTTCTGAGTTTTCCTCATAAATTTTGCTTCCAACTTCTTCAATTTGCTGCTTGTTAGATTCCACCAAGCAGTGATAATTGTCATGAAGCATCTTATCGAAGGACGCAACAACGAGGCTTGGGTGGGAGTTGAACCATCAACCTTGCGATCATGGCCGTGGTAAAAACGACGCTCCGAACCACTCGGCTACGCTGCCGACTAACACGTTTCTGCTTTCAGACATGGACTACTAAAGTATTTTTGTATTGTCTGACACTGTAATAGTGACTGCAGGTACCGGTATGTCAATTTTCGATAGAAAAGTGTGCTGAAACCAGTGTTTGTTTTGTAAAAACCGTAAAAATCCGTTGGCGGCTGGGGGCTCCGCTCCTAGACTCCCCTTGCCTCCGGCGGCTATGGCTTTGCCCCCACCCCTCAGCAATGCTCTCCCCCTATTGTTTAATCGTGGGGCCTCACTGGCATATGTCTATAATTAAGGAGCACTTTGAGGTATCAAAATATATTTCTATTTATTGTCCAAGATTTGGGGTATCACAACATATTTTGGTATCTTTTCCTAACTTCCTTTTTTCGTGATGTCTCTCAATGCTAAATACGGCTTTTGCAATAGTCGTGAATTGTGATCAGTATCTGTTTAAGTTGTTACTCGGGCCCCTCCAAATTTTTTGGCTGCACGACGCCTCTGCTTCGAAGAGATGTCTTCGCCTGGATGTTGGTCAGCCATGGTAGCTTTGTATTAGTGGCGAGCACAGCGATTCAACTTTTAATGCCTTTTTTATCAACCTGGCTGTGTGAGGCATGCTTCTCAGCATTACTGAGAATAAAGAACAAGGCTAGGAATAAACTAATAGCAGAGCTAGATTAGAGATGTGCTCTATCCAGTACCGAGCCACGCATTGACAAGCTTGTCACCCAAATGCAACACCAGCCATCTAATTAGTGCAGCTGCCATAATGTGTATAAATTTATGGAGTCTTTAACAGGGTGATATTACAATACTTACGTTAGTCATTTTTATTGCTGCTATGCATACGCAACTGTATTAGACCTACATGTGTTTAATTACTCATAATTTTGGAAGAGGGTCGTTATGGTTATGTCGGATTGCAAAGTGGGTTGCTGAATAGAAAATTTAAAAAACCACTGCTCTAACGTAATCTTTGGAGACTTTAATATCGGAAAAATCGCGAACCTTGATGAGTGGCCACCTACATATTTTGAAGTTCTCGATTTCCTTACGCCGAGTGCCTTTTCCATGCATTTTTAATGTATTACCAAACTCAGCTCAGTCCCAGCTCTTAAGTGAGATCTGTTTTTTGCTTTATTTCACATCACCTGATTGAAAGTGCATTAAGCTGGATTAGAAAGCTGCCTTATTGAGCGCGTGATGTAATGATATTGAATAGGACTTTTCAGTTGCTACCATGCTACATACAGAAGTAAAGTACTCATGCCGAAACGAAGCAACAGTTGGTAGCCACTAGTCCACTACTATAGTTAGTAAAAAGCTTCGGGCTAGAATGCTGCTGTAAAATGTGGCACCGCGCGTGGGTTAAATATCATATCTGATGGTTTTATTCACGACTGGAGCCAATTGCATTTGATGGGTAGTTGAAGTAGCTACTGACTCAATGAGTTAAACTCACTTTGCAGTTTTCTCTGCGCACTGCTGAAGTTTCAGTTCAGTAAATGGCCTATATGTAACTGGAATTGAAGTTGATACACGCTCTCTGTCATGAACATTTCGTTTTTAGAACTTATACAGTGAATTAAGTTACAAATACATTATAAACAAAGAGAGTAAATACTTTTTAAAGAATTAACCAAACAGTTTGCCATCACCATCAGTTTCACTCTGTCATATATGCCATTCACAAAAGAATCTAAACTGATCACATTTAACACAGAACGACACAGGCTTTAGATATTACTTTGAATAGCCATAGGCAACAACCGTTTATGCAAAAGCACTTCATTAAATAACCGTCATGTATGCTTTGTCGTTCGATAAGGTGCATTTGTATAGAAATATTCTTTATTTACAGAGGGTAGGGAAGTAAGAATACGAATGGGTTAAGATAAGTCCAAGACAAAAAGCGCTCTAGGCAACGCAAGCACAGCTTAAGAAAAATCCTATGTGTAGCAACAGCATTGATACGAAAATATTTGCATACTAACTTCTCAGCAATTTTTCAATGAAATCCTGCCTTGAAGCATTGGATTTGTGGAGTGACAGCTTCCACATTTTGACACTAACGAGGAAATAGCTGTGAAAGGAACTTGAGCTATTGAAAACATGTTCCTAAACCAAGCTCAAGTAAAACGATGTAGCGTATGTCTTCGTTAAGTTTTTTACAGATAAGGCAGTAGAGGCAGGCCAGTTGTCAAGGTGCCTAGTATGTCAAGGTTCAGTTTTATTGCATTGTTTGCAAGCTTAGCAGTATTGCTGTCATGGTAATCTCAGTATTGTTGGGTGTAGTTGACAGATGTATAACGGTTCGGCAATTTTGCGCTGTAAGCGCGCTCTTTCGCCACCTTTCGGTCAAACAATCTTTCTTCGAAAGTCGCAAGAGGTTTGAAGGGACGTGCTGAAGCGCTGTGGCGCTTAGCCAATTGAGTGTAAGATCTGAAAAAAGATTGAAAGAAATTGATAAGCTGTCTTAACTAAGCCGTTATTCGACAAATCAAACCCTTTTTGTAGCAAAAAATAGGTTACCCGAATCATATTACCCATACGTCAATAGGACTTAATTTGTTTTTGTTCATTCCATGGAATGTTTGTCCGAGTAACGACTGAAGATGAATATACACTCACACACACTCATACTATCAAATATTACAAGTATCCTACATCAAGTGTAATCCGTAATTTGGCCTGCTTTTGCAAAATTAACTGGAGCACAATGCTAGCAATCCGGGATTGAGTACAAAATTTATAGGTATTTCGAAGCATTCACAAACATTTCGTAGCACCCATCCTGATTTTTTAAAATCTTTTAAATTTTTGTGCGCACATGCGATTAGAATATATGTTTATTGGATATTCTTTGGTAAATCGAAAGAGGTTCCGCCGCATTTAAAAAAACAGCAGAAGATCTTTGGTTTCAAAATACCAAAAAGTGGAAGAGCGCTGAATTAAAGACCTGCATCTGAAGTTATTGACTATAGCTTTCAAAGAGATTCCACTATCTCTGTACACGAAATTACCCAGTAAGACGACACCAGTTGCGTCACAACAACTAATGACACTCGGGGTGACGGGGCGGGGATGAAAGTACCGTCATTTGTTAAACAATGTCACGCCAGGCGGTGAACCCTTCCCCTTTATTGACGTTATAGATTTACAGTATCGGTATATGGGTTTCGAATCCAATTTCGTTACACTACTCAGTTACAAGCTGGGTAGGCCTACTTACCTATTCAGCATAGAAGGAAGTGGGGTTGCAACATCTCTAGATATTTCTTCAGCAATTTTGCGAATATTTGCTTCATCGTAATAGCTATTATCTGTGGAATAATACAACAAGAAACTTGTTACTTCGAATTTTAAATACACAAAATCATCATCAGTTTTTATTAGAAAAAATGTTTGGTACCCAAATAAACCTGTAAGACCCAAAATGGACTTTAATCAATCTAAAATAAAACTAAGTGCTATTTTCCTGCGCAATTTTTTTTATTCTAGTTACTCGATTGTTAAATTTAGGAGCCCAAATTGAGTTTTCAAAACGTCTTAAAAAATTCATTGTAATGATGAAGCATGCCTATCAGCCAAAGTTGCCATCGGTCTACACCAAAAAAATAAGGACGCTGCCGTGGCGATGACGTTGTATAGGTTATTACTCCTTGAAACAGAGGTCCTGTATTAGCGATTTGCTGTACCAACAGCAGAGAGCTCGATGGCTAAACCATAGCCAGCAATCAATATTGTTCAGATCAACTTTCAATTATGAAACCTCAACAGTCTGTTTCTCGCTAAACGCGATCTTCAGGAGGTATTTTATTCAATAAGCGGTCTTTAAGCGGTATCTTATAGTTTATTCTTTTTTTTTTTTTTTTTTTCGAAATTTCTGCTCCCGACCTGGGTGTTGCGACCATGCCCACTCCTGTATTCTGTTAATTCCTCTTCTCCTACCTGCATGCCATAAGGTTAATCATTTTGCTGCGGCTTTCCTTTTCTTGTACCGCGTTATATTTCTATAATCTTATCGTATTTTTTTAGACTGTGCGGAAATAAAAGACACTACTACTACTGCTATTCAATATGATACCTCCTGATAATCGCGGTTAGCGAGAAACAGGCTTTTGAGGTTTTGTAATTAAAAGTTGATCTGAACAATATTGATATTAAAACAGAGGTTCAAGCTTTCCCTCTCGAAGTACCCCCCGAGTTGTGAAACAATCAACCCGAACCCTCAATGAGCTGGCTTAACGGCTCTTTTTTGCAAAATCGTTGTGGTGTCGCTTTACATGAAGTTGTAGAGATCAAAGAAATAAAACAAATTTTGAAATGCTAAAATTAATTAACGAATAAACAGCAAACACTTTTCGTTCATTTCTGATTCATTTATAATAAAAAAAAGCAGCTCAACTAAGACTTATTAAGCACGAGATTTAGAAACGAGCAAGTTTCTTAAAAATAAGCGCATTCGCATTTTGTAAGACACTGTCCTTGAAAATAAGCACAAATCTTAGAAATAATCGCAGCCCGAAATGGTAGGCCTGCGTATAGCGTATACTTGGTTTGCTTGCGCAGTTGCGCTTTGACGTTTATTTTAGAATTGGTCTCCTGTGATGTGAGCTTATCAAGGCAAACTCCTTTACGGTGTTTTTCAATTTTTTTTACGGCCTCGCCAACAATCCTATACCTAGCCTTCAGCATCTTTTGAATGAAAACAATAAACCGAGCTCTCTTCATTAAAACGTGCATAAGTGCTCACAGTGGCGATTCTAAGAGGGGGCTATGGCCCCCCCAGATTTTTGCCTGGCCCCCAGGTTGACCACCCCAGTTTTAACAAGCTCATGCAGCCAATGACAGGGTATGAAAATATACTAATCGATTGCCCAACCTTAGTTACACTAAATATTAGAAAGCCACCTGGCTGAATGATTGGTTGAGTGCTTAAAACTATCGATTTGTAAGTTTCGCATTATTTTTTATCTTCAGTTATTGTTCGTGTATTTATCTTTTACTTCTTTAATTCATTTTTTAATTTGTTTTTGTATTATGTTTTTGATGTGGGGCCGCAGGAGCGTATTTAATAGGGGCATTGTGCCATGGCCCCCCTTTTGACTCTGCCTTTTAGTAAAAAAGAACAAAATCAATGGTGCCAAGTGACTGAAATATGCCAGACTCTTTTGATGATTTCCGTAGCTTATGACCAGGGGCGTCTCCAGGGGGGGTAAAATGAGGGGTATGCATCCTCCCACCAGCCATCTTTTTAAGTGTTTTTAATGTATACAACTTTTCCATAATTTCGAACCTCTTCGATAGCAATATGCCTTAAGCACGCATAATCGAAAATGTGCGAACAAAATGCGTCATATTTGGCCAAGCACTAGCAATTTGGGTCAAAAATTTAAACAAAATTTGCCGGAAAATTATTCAAAAAGCACTAAAATAGTCATTACAGCATGTCAATTTTCAAATTTTTTCCGGTGAAGCATGCCCGCGGACCCCCCTAGTGCCTTTCTTGAATCTCGATCAGCTTCAGATTAGTTCTTCCAAAAAAAAATGCGTTTGAAAAAATGTGGAAATTATGCCCCCCCCCCTTTTTTTTAAATTTCTTGCTACGGCACTGTGTGAGAAAATATCAATTTGGTGTAGTAGACCTATTCCTTTTCTGTTCTACGATTTAGGTTTGAGCTACAGATGTTTATTTTTGTCCAAGTCTTGTAGTATTGCGTTTGATCCCGACGCTCTTTTTGCATGTCTATAGTCAGACTGGGCCACCTCGGGAGGTAGAATGTAGGGATTCATTATCTGTTAGCACTTAAAGATGAAAAACTTACGTTAAGTGCTTTTTTCTAGGGTGTTATAACAAGCAAACAAGCTTGTTGTCGATACTATTTCTTTAATGTCGAGGTCGAACGTATAGCAGGAAAACGGCGAATAGTAATTTTTAGGCTAGGCAATCAGTTTGACTCGTCTCGAAGTCAGACCTTGAGTCTACCGCTCCAGAAACAAACGCTCTGACCATTTCGCCATCTTACTGTATGTTGTGGTAAATGTCAATAATAAATGTGTATGATGTGTCATATTGCAATATGTTTACTTTCTAAGTTTAGTTGCAAATCTCTTTGAACTTAGGCTACTCTTTTCCTCTCAAACAGAGTTTTCATTGGCGCCACCTCCATCTATCTTGGCCCCAAAGTGGCCCCCCCACTTTTTGAGTGCTAGAATCGCCACTGGGTGCTCATCTGTGGAAAAATTAAAGCTTTGATCTATAACCTCTGTATAGAACATTAGGTAGCTTTTTCTAGGTCAAGAAAATAGATCTCCGTTCGGCCGTTTCTGATGTGCTTCAGTCTAATTCACGGACTTCAGTCCCTGGTGTTTCACCATTATCTCAATCGTATCATTCATAAGCCGACTTACTGCTTTGTCCCATATCCATTAACCTTTGCTGTGCTTCAGACTTTCGATCCACCACCACTTGTTTTCTTCGAGCTTCCCAATGCATAGCCGCCATTATGGTTACACAAACAGATGCTTAAAAACCAAACTACAAGTAGCTTAATGCCCTAAAAGTCAAGTCAAATAGCAATTGTAAAACACATAGGCCTACAAACCATAACCTTTGTTCTGAAATCGAGCGGTCTTTTCATCGTGTATCACAATACAAACAATGCCCTTTCTCGTTCAAAGGACAATGAATAATTTGTCCGACATAATTGCCATGCCAGGCTCGACCAGCGATAAATTGCCGCTTTATTACACTCTGTTGACGTCAATAGGCGTAAACTTTGTCTTAATAATCAGCCATAAATCAAACCGCTTGTTGGTCTCCATAAAGTTAGCTAGAAGATTGGTGTTCTTTGGGGCAGCGCGCATCCTCCTCTCTTACGAATATGACTGGGTGTGAGTCGAGTTGATACGTTAGATCTAGTTTTCTGGTTCGAGTTTAACTTAAAAATTTCCCGCTTGATTCGGGCGTGCAGGCCATCATAATTCAACTGAACAAAAAGGTAACGACCTCTTGCTTTAGCCAAACAAGTCTACTCCGGCATTTCGTAACTTTAATGAGTACCACCAATGGCAATGCAGTATTGGCATTGCGAAAAATTTTAAAAGGGGACGGCCAGAAATTACAAAAGCCTTCAAAAGAGTCTGGTACACTGAAGTCACTTAACAACATTTAATCTTTTTTTTTTACTAAAAGACGAAGTCAAAAAGGGAGGGGGGCTGTGGCACAGTGCCTCCCCTAAATACGCTTCTGCACCGATATGCTTTTTTTCCCATTTCAGATAAATTCTCTCATAATTATCTTGAGCTCATTTTCCTGGGCAGACAACTGAAAAATTTCATGAGATGTGCATTTGCTACAATACTTTACAATGTTATTTGTTCTTCATCTGTTTTTCATATAGAGTCTCAGCTAAACTATTGTGCTTCTTGCCACTTTGAAATGCCCAATTATAATGTGTAGTACCTCATCTTGACTAGCAACAACAACAACAGAGTTTATTTTTGTTTCTACATATTGCAAAATGTTATCGGCTAGGGAATGGCGGATACAGACTAGGAGACAAATGAAGCTACCGTTAATTTTTTTGGGGGGGTTGGGGCTTTATAACTGTAAAGTTTCTCTCAATAATTACCGTGTCAAAAGTTAAGTTTACAGACCATCATAAAATCAAATATGTGCTTGAATGTATTTCATCAGCCGGAAACTATTCAGTTTGCAAAGTTTTCTCGACACTTTTCAATCTTTGTTTTATATTGGTTCGTCCTTTGTTTGTCTTATTTGTTTGATTTATTACAGTTCGATTCTATGGATATAAGAACAGCAAACACGTTTGGAGTCGCTGTACAAGGTTTAAATTTAGTGCTAAAGCACTTATTTCCTGAGCCGGGCACTCGGTACTTTATGAAAGTAACGACGATATCGATACTTATACTTTGCTAAAAAAGTACCGTCGGTACCGATAACGTTACAATTTTAAAAAAGTAACGACGATTTCGTTACTCGGTACCGATTTTCGGTGCTTTTGAAACGAAAATTTTTTTCTTAAAAATTAATTTTTGTTCTGGTTTTCGTCTTGCAAAGCAACGAAATTAAAGCCTCATCAAGCTTTTTATTGCATCTGGTGCTAGTGTAAGATCTACGATGACTCTCACTCGAATTTAGATACTGCAAGGCGTGCAAGCGAATATGTCGTTTATATCAAGGCGACAGCGGCACGCTTACTAAAACAAGCATTCTCATGTATGGCAACATGTATAATAATCTGTTGGTCTCCGTGAAACTAGGTATAAGGAGTATCATCATCAGAAATTCGCCTTGGAGAGCAGAAACTGTTGTCACACCCCTGGTTATCTGGCTACGTTGCTACATTCAAACAATACTAAGGACGTAAAAGAGCTTATGGCCTATATACGAAAAAATGTTGCAAAGGTTCTTCCTGTGTGAATTTCATCATTGCGTTTAAGGAGAATGTTTTCATTTTCATTGCCACTTTCAGTAGAGGTTGGTGTATCAGTAGCAGTATACTCAGAACTTTTAGATGAATCAAAATCTACAATTTTCTCAGAACTTGCAGGTCTATAGTTTTACTTTGATTCAATGACACAGAAACAAATTTTTCCATACAGTTAAGACCTGTGGTTTATTAATCTTTTTTACGCAATCCCCCTTTTTGGAAAAAGTGGGTCCAAATTGCCGCCATAAAGCATTGATGAGTAAAAATAAAAAAAGTCAACACGTCCGCAGATTTACTATTTTTCCACTGATAATCGGTGAAGAGCAAAAAAAAAGATCTTCATGCGGCCCGCAGTTTGCCCAGCTCTGGCGTTGAGGAGTTTTTATGATTTTTATAAAATTTCGTTATTTGCAACACATTTGTAACAGTCTTTGAAAGATCATTAAGTAGGTATGTTGCTAATAAATATGAATTTATTTCTACAAATTTACCACAGTTTAGAAATATCTATTGTTTCACCTTATCTTATTCAAATAGAATAGATTCTATTTGAATAAGATACCCCTGATGATCCCTCTTGGGTGAAACAGACTGTCGAGTTGTAGGCTAAATAGATGTTGTTAAACTGTGGTGAGTCAATTCGTATATTTGCTCTAACTGAACTCAGTTATCCATCACTTTTTGAAACGCTGATTCGCATTGTTATTGAATTCATTTTTGTTCAGAAATCGGTTGTTAACAATATTGGTAGTAGAATTCGTCTACAACGGCACCTCTAGGGAATTTTAAAAAACTGCCCTTACACGCGAATTGACGTCATAGGCGCACGCAGGGGGAGGCTATGGTGCTATGCCCCCGTTTGGCCCTGTAATAAGGTGCTAAAACCTAACTTTTGGTCTATAATTTCTCAAACTGATAATGGTTTCAGCCTCCTTTCATTTATTTTAGCCAAGCTTCTGCTTTTAGACATAAGCTGCGAAAACATTTTTGCATTGTCCATAGTGACTGCACTTACTGCATGTCCTTTTTCGATAAATAAGTTTGCTAAAATGAGTATTTTTTATGTGAAAACTGCAAAAAATCGTTGGCGAGTGAAATTGCGTCCAACGTTATAAAAATGTTTCAAATTCAAAGCATTTATTCTGAAAACGCGTACGGACCGGTAACAAACTTCGCACGGGGCCGCAGCCCGGTATGTCCGACCACTGATCTAGGCTACAACAACGTGGTGTCGCGGTACTTTTCGAAGTTGCTTTTCGCGGAAAAAAACGGAAAAATTTTCCGCTTTTGCTCTCTTAAGATTACTCAGAAAAAGTTTCCGAAATATCGAGTAAAACGGTCTAAAAAGAAACGACGGTACCAAAAACGGTACATTTTTTAAAAAGTATCGACGGTAGGCTACTAAAAAAGTACCGCGTTACAGTTCCGTGGTACTTTTGTAACGGTATTGCCCAACTCAGCTTATTTCTTACTATACAATTCCTCGATTTAACCTTAAATTGACGCTCGATCCTGAACTAGCCTACAATCAGCCTGCAGGTCTATGTTAAATGAATAAGCTAAACATTTAATTAAAACGACTGCTATCTATGCTGCGACTAACGTGAAGCTATAGTTTTGCTCCGCTGGCGCTAGGTCCGCACAAATTTTGAGCGACTTCAGCATTAAGATAAATCCCTTAAAAAATCTAAGCCCTTTATTTTTAGCTTCGTATGTATAAAAATTCACATCTTAGGTCTTTCACGCCATTGTTTATGAATTAGCTTAGTGTAATTACTATTTTTTTTAACTTGTCAAGCTAGCTGACTCGATAATCCTTATGTCGACTACTTCGTTTTAAATCCAATTATAAAACTAAACAGGTTATATCATAGCTCTTATGCTTATGGAACGCGAAATCGATTACAGAAAAAAAGCGTTTAACAATACAGGCTGTGCAAGACAATAGAATCGCTTTGACCGCCGACGCCACTTAACAAGATACCGCGAGCAATTATAAACCCGCCGGCTTTTCTTCGAAAATTCTTACACCACTTGTAGCGATGTTGAAAAGCCCCACAACACGACTGCTGATACAAGAGGTTGCAATTGTTCTTTCTTTTGGGATGCCTTAAAAGTTTCAAGTAGACTGCGTTGGCCTTGGCCACCAGAGATAAGCTGTAGGGTTACTACAAGTCTAGCTTCAGCGTGCCTAAACAACCTGCGAGTGCTTCACGAAATAAAGATCGAAAGAGAAATTAGTTGCGAAATAGATATATTTGTGTTAAGATAATAACTCTATTTTGCCAAGCATATACAGCGGAATTTTTAATATACATTACCTAGCACTGTCGTATTTAAAACAAACAATACTAATTCATGAACAAACATCTAAATCCACAAAACAGACGCGAAAAGACAAATAGTTACGTCAAATAACGAAATATTCTCCAGTGTATTCATATAATATATCGAAACAATAAAACAAAAGTATATTTCGTTCCAGGGCCGGCGCCAGAGCAGTCGACTTAGAAGGGGCAAGCGTTTATCAGGGGGGGGCCAAAGTTTGAAGTTAAGCACAAAAACCACGGTTTTCAAAAGAGTAAGCATGTTGATTGCCATGTTTGGGGGGGGGTAAGCATGCCGATTGGGGGCCTGGCCGGCCCTGTTTTGTTCAAAAATTACAAGCTTTTGGCATGGCAAAGTAAACACTACTCCAGAAGTAAACTACAGTCATTAGCAAAAGTTTAAGACCAGTCTTTCAGATTTAAGGTATTTGTAGATTTTATCATTATTATCGCATAGTGCAGTTTTATATGACGCAATATCCTAATGAAATTGCATCAGCCATCTGTCCATCACCAACACATGGGTTGTTTTCACGAAGAACCTATTTTACTTCATTTCGATTGGTTTTACAGCGTAATCAGTTGTGTACTAGCTGCTGTTTCAGTTCTTGAAAATGGGCAAAAAATCTTCTCTTTCCGAGACTAAAAGAGCCCAAATTGTGGTTTTAAGTGAAGAAGGCTACTCTGAACGAGAAATCAGTGCGAAGATGCAGTGCAGCAAGACTGCTGTGCACACAGCCCTTAAAAATTTCAATAATTACGGGAGTTACAAAGACTTGAAGAGAAGTGGGAGACCCAAAAAAACATCCCCTAGAGATGATCTGACAATAAAGCGAATTGCTGTACGTTCCCCAACAAGTTCTTTGAAGAAAATTCGTGCTGCGCTGCTTGGGAAAGGGACAGACGTTCACATCACCACAGTTTCTCGGCGTTTGAGGTTTAACTTTGGTCTTAAATCATATAAGCCAGCTCGCAAACCCAGGCTCACTCCTCTTATGAAATCAAAGCGTCTGGCATTTGCAAAAGAACATGCAGCATGGACATCTGAAGACTGGTCTAAGATCATGTTTTCCGATGAGTGTACTCTACAGCAGTTTGTGGTGAGAAAAAAGAACGTTAGAAGGCCTGTGGGTAAAAGGTTTGAGGAAAGATACACAGTTTCAACAATGAAACACCCACCGAGTCAAATGGTCTGGGGGGCATTTTCCAGGTCTGGTACTGCTGGATTGTATTTTTTGCCCCCAGGAAGTACAATGAACGGTTCCAGGTATGTGGATTTGCTAAAAGAAAAACTTGAAATGCATATGAATATTCATCAGTGCACAGTTTTCATGCACGACGGTGCTCCGTGTCATCGCTCGAAGATTGTGAAACAATTCCTTTCAGAAAAAAATGTGGCAACACTGGGCTGGCCTGGAAACAGCCCAGATTTAAACCCAATCGAGAATCTTTGGGAAATACTCAAAAACAAGGTTGCAGAAAAACAACCTTCAAGTGCTGGAGCATTAAACCATGCTATAAAAGAGGTATGGGTCAAAGAAATTTCAAGAGACTATTGTGAGAAACTGATATGCAGTATGCCAAAACGAATCCAGGCGGTGATAAAGAACAAAGGAGGACACACAAAGTACTAAAATTGCGTGTTACTGTTTTACAATTTGTAATTTGAGCATTCACAATGTGTTATACTAAATTTACGAGCAAAATATACCAGCAGTGGCAGTAATTTGTATTCTGGAGAGGATAGACAGCAAAAATACATAATTTCTGATAACTGGTCTTAAACTTTTGCTAATGACTGTATGTAGCCCATTTCCTAAACGTTGATTTGTTCTTGGACAAGTGTGAGAGCGTAACCCTTGACCAAAGCCAATCTCAAAAGTCTATGCTAATTCTGGGTTTAAAAGAACGTGCAATTAAGAAACACCAGCTTTAGCAAAAAAGTAGAAAGATTTCCGCTACGGTGTGAACTGAAGGTTCAAGGGTTTTGTAGCTTTGGGAGCTGTGACATTTTTTACGGAACAAACTTATTGAATCACCACGAATCCTTAATTGTTTATAAAATACCCCTGCATATCAAATAATGTTCTTGGCATTTCAAATTTATTAGATTGAACGTCGTTTAGCCGCTCATCGGCGCGAGAAACAAGGCGCAAGTGATATATTCACTGAAACAACATCAGCATTTAACCATAACGCAGGCCAAAAAGGTTGCACAATTCAGATTCCCCAGCAGTTCCTAAGCATGTTGATGAAGTCGTCATCATTTTCCATGGCAATACTGAGACCTTCATAATATTCTTCAAATTCAATAAACGTGACCTCTGACCCCGAACACACGTCAGAAAAGGAAGATAGGAATTGCTTCTCCATCTCTGATTGGCTAATTCGCCCTAAATCAAATTTTAAAGATGTCAATACTGATTTTAATACCTCACAATGATTTTTAAAATTAAAAGTAAATAGGCAAAGAGAATTGTTTCTCCTCTGATTGGCCAATTCATCCTAAATCAAATTTTAAAGATGTCAATAATAACTCAACTCGTTTATTCGTCCATAGAATCAACACCACAAATAACAACAAAGCCAATACAATCGTAGTATTTAACAACACTGAATAATTACAGGCCTACTTCTTAATTTAATTCTTAATTATTGGTGCTAATTCGGACAGGGCAGTGAAAGACCTTAATATTTTTAATGCCTTATAATGATTTTTAAAATTAAAAATAAATATACTACCAGCGAACACTCAACAAATCCATTATTGTGGAAACAACCTTCATAAAAAATGTAAAGTTTATCAACCAAGGTTTTTTTTTTTCAATAGGCTATCTTCAGATTGGTTGCTTTTTACGTTTGGTGTTTTTTCAAGGTGCTTGCAGGTTCTCTGAAGACTTTTTCTTGACTTTTGTTTTGATTGCATGTGAAAAATTAAGCCGGTAGGCCTATATTGTAACTTTTCTCCACTTGTTAAGGATGAGTTAATGGTCAATGCCCAAAGAGAAATTATGTATTCATGAAATCAATACTTCAGGTATTTTTATTTTTCTGTTAAACGCAAAACAATGACGGTACAGTTTTAAGAAATTGCAACTAATCAAACTCTAGCAGTCTAGCATAGCCATTTTGTAATAATTTTAAAATCATCTGTTATATTTTACCTTTAATAACGGCGGGATGTTTTTTTGCACTGTATAACTTCTGAAGATCCAGAAGCGTGGCTTTTCCCGTTTTATGTGGATCCAGTTTCTTGAATACCTTTCGAACCATTTGCTTACGCTGCTCATTCATCTCGCCTGTGGAGTATATGAATGTCAATATTTGCTAAAAAAAGCATGCTTGCGAACTTTTTTATGTGCAGTCGTGTACACATAACAGAACTATGTGGTGCACACGTTGATTTTCTGTTCTTTTTTTCTCAGCCACAATCGGTGTCTTTGTATTCGGCATCACTGTCTAATGCATGATCATTGATACGGTGAATAGATTTTAGAGAAAAAAATTAATATCTGTACATTTTTTTCTTATTCTTCAGCAAGTTGCATAAAAAAGGTTAGAGTTAAGTAAAACTTTTGTAATGACGTATGCACTTTCCTAGGATAAAATTACCAATGCCAAACCAGAAGTTTCGAAGTCATACTTTTAGTGTTATTAGAAATTCAAACTCACCAATAAAAGCTCTCACGAATTCTCCATAATCGATTGCACCATCGTTATTCTCATCTACAACTCTCCAAACTGCTTCAAATTCCTGTAAGATCGTGAGTTGGCGTTTAAACTACATCTCCAATTTTCCTCGTCATATTCCAACCACGTCACTTCATTCGTTATCTACATCCCATCTTACGTCTACTAGGTATTTCTCAACACCATCAGGTATCTGCTGGGCCAAATGGTTAAAAGCATCCGTTTCAGGTTTGGGGACTGAGATTGATACTTAGTCGAGCCGCAAAAAAGACTTTGAAATTGATCACAGTGCCGGCAGTGACTGTTTATTGCAGCAGATTGCACTGCTAGCTATGTTACCTAGGTGCCGAATTGGGGAAAGAGCAGTGAGCACTGCAATTTCGACACGTACCAACGAGTCAAGCAAGCATATTTTAATATGTGTTTCTAGGCAGCATACCAGTATTTGCCAACCTAATATTTCGAAAAACTCTTTTGGCGTGGAACAAGACTATAAATAGTAGAACTGCAGACAGTGAAGACTGTTTAGACCTTTCAGGTATCATCAGTGCAGTTGGTGTGACCGACATTACTCAAAGCCATATATGCCTGAGAAGAATTTTTATGCTCGTGCTTTGTAACTATTCCAGTTGCAAAAACCTGCACTGATGAGATCTGAAAGGTCGAAACAGCTTCACCGTCAGCAATTATGTAATATGTATACATACCTGCGCTTTTGCATCTGTATTATAATAGAACTGTTGTCATAATGCACAAATAATCGTAAATTGCATCGGTTACCTTTTTCGGTAAAGATATCTCAAAGGTTTCAAGAGCTTGTACTAATTCTTGCTTATCAAGTAAACCATCTCCTGTGGAGTCGATCATTCGAAACAGCTTTCCCAAACCCACAATAGCACTCACACTTCGACCTTGAATCTTATTCCTGATAAAATCTATTGCAAAAATAAAAGGCGGAAAGTTCAGCACTAGAGTACCTCACTCTAAAAATTTTAGCTCAGGTTAAACGTGCTTTGTACCCTTTGGTTGATGGGGGAAAAGTAGAGGTTATATACAATGTCTGAAATTCTAATAGAAATAATAAATAAAGTGGCTAGGTGCAACAGCCAGGAATCTGGTGCACTGAAAATTTTACAATCATCATAATGACAAAAGCGTTATCGGCATTACATTGCCCTCGTCTGGCATTTCTAAAATAATCGAAGTTAATTTTAGTTGAATGATCAAGTCTGATTCTGATAGAAAAAGACAACTGCGCTGCTTTTAGACAATGCTAAACACACTCCTAGGCGAAAACTTCCTTTAAAAAGTGCAATTTGAGTCAAATACATGTAATCTGCGAGGTTCACATACCATCTTTTGTGGAAGAAAATATTATTTAACTGAAGGCTGTCAGCATTAAATTTATGCTAAAGTTACTTTGAACGTTCTGAGTGATCTTCCTGTCATTTCTCTCCAGAGCTGTGTCACTGCCATCATTCCGATCCGTAGTTGTAATATCCCAAGCTCGAGATGGCGCTGAAGAGTTTGTAGCTTCACAAATTCTCATTGTGACTACAGAGCTAAAAGCGAAAAAACACTCCTTCGAAATTCCTGTTCTATTTTATACCACGAAAAGCTTGCTGCGCAGTAAGCCAACATAAATGGTAAATTTATGACAGTGACTTATAAACGCAGCATTTTTTTTATATAAGCCTAATGCCTAACCATTTTTACCATTCTCGATTTTTTCGCGTAGATGGAACAGATTTAGGTACCGCGTTTGAGGGATAACTGCTTCTCGTTGTAGGTGCTTATGCAATGATTTGCTTTTGTAACATTGCCTTGCACTTCACGTAGATTGCAGTAAGGTCGCAAACTAAAATTCTTTTCGCACGGCCAAATTTTTAGTTTGTTTGCTCTGTTAACTCAGTTATTTTGGACCACTTTGAAACTTAGCAATAAGCGATTTATTTGGACATTTTTGTTTTGGTGGAGCAAATGCTAATGAGTCCTAACCTTAAAACCAAACTTCAAGCTCAACACCACTTACTGTTTTCGGAGAGAATCCGGCAAATGTGGTTGATTGCTGGTATTAAAAGTTAAATTTCTTCCCAATTGAAAATCAACTGGACCATATTGCTTGCCTTTGCGTCTCCCAACCACATGAGAATATTTACCTCTGTCAATAAACGGGAGTGCTTTCGTAGAGCTGCATTAAGTTTAACAAAAAAATAAGTTGAAAAACGGTAAATACACATTCATATACTGTCTTGCAGCCAGTTCTGTGATTGAATTTGTGCTTCATTTTAACATGCTTATTGCTATGGTTATCTGCATGACTATCACGAATAGCCTACATTACTGAAAAACAATAAATTCGGATAAAAATGGCAAAAAAACACAAAACTTTGCACTACCGAAGGGCATAAGAAATTGTAACAAGACTGTCGGTAGGTAACCCTAAATGACAATAAACATTAAAACAGCAAATACCAATATTTCAGGCCTCGACATACTTTTTGCCAAATAAACGAAATTCGTAAACCGTTAGACTTTGATCGGTGTGAAAATAAAACCCGAATAATTCCCGCAATGCATCTCTGCCGTCTCTAGTGATAATCCGAGCTCCAAATGTTATCCGGTCCTTCAATTTTGATTCCGTTATAGCACCCGCAGTACTTACTCTGATAAAACAAACTCATAAGTAGACCAGCAGGTTACATAACATATTTGTAACTAAGTTGTCTACACGAAAATGAAAGCAACAACTTTTTATCATTGGCGGATATTCAGGAGGAGAGCTAAGAAAATGAAGCCCTCCTTTAAATTTTTAGCTATATATATCAATTCATTGGTGCTTTGATAATCTCAGATGTACAACCGTAAAATAAGAATTTTTTATTGTAGTTCCCCTAAAAACTCATAGATCCGCATCTGTTCATACCACCCTACAATCGTTTCACGCATCATTGCTCTCATGCCCTTTTTCAAAATTAGGGCTGTGATCTGCTAGATTAGTCTGTCTTAGATTTACAACAACCTATGCCAATGGTCTGGCGTGTCTTAATATTTAAACCTCCATTTTTATTTAACAATTTTGTGGTGAGGTGGAGCGTAGAGATATCTTTCTCAACACTCAAAATTAAGGCTTGTCTTGTACTAAGTGCTGTTTACAACCTACTTGGTTTCGTGAAGTCTTCTAGACTTGAACCTCAGTGGGGCTGTGTTAAAATGTGATGCTGGGTCAGCTGGGTTCTGACGCGCAGGGTCACGGTCCTGTTCGACGTCACTAAGCACGTGACGGGAAAGTTGATCAACCAGAACTTGTTCCATAATCTCATTTTTTTGTTTTTGATGCAAATCGTCTTCCTACAAAAAGAATAATTTTAGAAAAAACTCTATAAGAGCAGATGTCGCAAAAATTATTTCTTGAACACTTCGTACACCCATGCAATGCTTCAACATGCAAAACGCTAAATAAAATCACTTGAGACACAAAAATGTAGCGGATATGCCTATCGACTTACAGCAGCTGATTTTCTGACTTCATGCAGACCAGAGTAAGGTTGGCTAGTATATTTCACTTGGAGCATTGCCATGTCATCGATGACTTTTTCAGTGTTCTTTTGCTCAGGCTAAAAAATAGAATATAGTCATCGCTGTGATGGAAAATGGAAATCAAATGTATTCTAACCCGGAGGTTTTCTGCCCACAGCCATGGCTCGGTTAAGGACTCCTGCACAGTTTTCAACGGACCAAAGCTTGACTAGAAAGCAACATTAGCTTTCCCCCAACCATTGTGTTATGATAATTTTTTGCTTTTTAATAAAAGTAAATGAGCCTCCACCATATTTTATCATTTTAATGGGCTATGAGCAAACGAAGGTTAAAAAACTCTTGAACATTACAGCACCAAGATAAACGCGCTACAATGTACACTACCTAGATCTTAAGATTTTGGCGGTGTTGTATGCAATTATTCCTGCTTTGTTTTTATCTTTTAAATTTTGATTGCAAGCTGCAAAGTGTATTGCACTGTAGCCTCTTTCTTCTTTTTTGTGTCATCTTGAAATGTTTCTATCTTTTATTTCAAATTGCATCGCAATTAAATGCAAATACTTTAGCCAACAATCATACGTTAAAAATCAAACCATATGTAATGTAGGCTGCCTGGCTACATCGTGTTTTCCTTGAGCAATTTATTTTCTCGAAAAGTGTGCGTCGCTACATTATGCCTCAGCAAATCGCCTTCAGTTGACGGAATTGGATTTCAGGTAGAATTACAAGTAAAAGTTTAACAATTGTTCATGTAAACATAACACTATCGCTGATTAACAAGACTTCCAAAGCTTAAACTTATACCTTTGCTTCTCTTTTGTCTTGCAGTTCGTCATCCAGGTACCAGTATTTTGATTTATGCTTATAGCTGGCTTCTGCATTTAAAAATAAGGATTAAAGGCAGGAATCTACACTTAAATCATTGTTTCTAGAAAAACAGATATCGTTTTACGACACTCATGATTCGCGAAGTTGTTCAACTCCAACCCAAGCTATGTTTGTATTTTAGTTGCATATTTATCCTCCTATCATGAGAAAGCAATCAATGCGCTATACGAGCTCGCTTAGGAGTTGCCAGCCATCTGTCTACCACACCAAGATGGGGAAATCCAGCTCAGTGCTTTTCCCAACGGCACAGCGAGTGAACTTACTGACTGGTGCTCCACACTGTCCCTTTAATGCTGAGCGTCAAGCAGGGAAGCTGTGAATAGCAATTTCAAAATCATTGGTTTGACCAGACTCGGAATCAAACCCAAGTCTACAGCTCTTGAGGCAGACGCTCTTACCACTGACCATCTAACTGTTAAACAATGCAGTTACTTCTTCAAACAAGATGCTTAGCCTAAGTACCAAGACAATATGACGTGACAGGTGGAGCTAAATATGGAGACAGTGAAGGACCTTGGAGGTCATCTAGTTAACTGCCATCACGTTTTCTTGCAAAAACGAATATGCTAATTAGTTGAAGTCTATTGTAATCAGTAAAAACTTGCTGGGAATGTCACCATGCCATCAATGGCAAGTATATTAAAAAATAAGTGGGCGCTGCAGACTTTAAAAATCAAGATATGGTAATACTGGAGCGAAAGGGTGCTCAAAACAAGAGCGATGCTAGACACAATCATGTCTTACCATTTTCTTTATGATATTCAGTAGTTTGAGTTTTTGAAGGCTCAGATATAACCTAAAAAGTATATACACGTTTTGTTCTGGTGATGCAAAATTAAATCTTCATTATACCTGTGTAGCGATTCAGCACGTTTTAGCACTACAACTCGATTGAAACAATTCTCAGATTTTCAGCTCTTTTTTAACCATAAATCATCCAAACACTTCGCATGAGCGCAAAACTTTCAATGAAGCTTAGATGGGATAAGCCGCAGAGATGGGCCCAGCAACTCGTTACATGCTTCGGCGTAATACCGCAAGTTTCAATCGAGTCCTAGTGCTAAAACGTACTGAATCGCTATTTGCTAAATAACAACTACCAATGCAAGAACCCTGAGTTTAGTAGGAAAAACTTGGCAATTACTTAAGCAAAAGCTTATTTAATGTGACACGATAGATAAATGAAATGTCTGTACCTGCACTTTTGTTTGCTTTTGATAAATTTTCGGATGGCTAGGTTTCGTTTTAGTGTCTTCTACTTTAAATTTGGTTGAAGTTGCATGAGTTATTGGCTGCAAAGCAACACTGGCATTACAAATACTAATTGTAGCAAAAATCTTACGAATTCATGATCACGAAAAGTTTTAAAAGTCGACTCATTCTGAGAACTATGTCATTCGGTGCAACGACGGTGAAATGAAAAAAGTTTGCCCTGGCAGAACAAACGCTAACAGCAGAATAGCACAAAATGCTGAACATTAAAGCACATGCAGAACGGTAATTCAGCACCTTGGTTCATAGTTGACATACACCAAAACACATCTATGAGCAACAGGGTGCTTAAATCAATATTCTAAAACCATCACTAAAGTCAGAAAACTGACTGATATGCAAAAGGTCTTGAAACATAATGGTCTAGGATAAACAATCGTAAAAACACTTTGGACTACACTGTTTTCTAATGACATTTTTTCTTGCTATCAGAAAAATCATTCAGTATCAGTAATTTAGTAGCACGAAAGCAGTAATTCAACTTTTGTTTTTGTAAAATAAACATTACATACATTTCGTTGAGGATTTCTTTGATCTTTCTTATGTTTCATATGAGTGCAAGGTCTGTGCACAGTTCCACCATAATCAATATCCTTGGATGTTAATGCATAAGGAGCCGGAGTTCCCCAGCTGACAGTTGAGCGTGATGAAGGGCTTTGTAGAGCATTTTCTTTGGAAATTGGTTGATTTAAAATATTTTCTTCAGGGGGCTCTGTGATCAAACCTTTGAATTCCAAGGCAGGAACACTGAAAAACAAATTTAATAAGTGGAGTTCTTCTGGTTTACATAAAAGATAAATGTACCATGTACTGCTAAAAGACTGTGCATTTACAACATCATTTAAAATGATAATCAAAAGAAATAAATCACTGAAATATAGGTAAAGTCAGTGAAGCCAAATTGTGCGCAAACAGTATCGAAAAGCGTTTCTGCTTGAATTGTTGTTAACTTTTGTATAGTTTTATTATTTCGTGTCTTAAGCTACCAGGTCAAAATGCTGATGTTTGCTGACTGTTCAACCTCTTGCTTACTTCAAAAGGAGAAAGACATTATTTTAAAATAGGAAGTGGCTAAAGTTACGTGACCGTAACATTTGCCTCTTTAGTTTATTTTATTACTTCGTCACGCTCTCGTACAATCAGGGAAGCGTGAAGGGATAATAAAATAAACCAAAGAGACAAATGTTACGGTCACGTAACCTTAGCCTCTGCCTTTAAAATAACCAATGAGATATTCCGAAATTTTGCCAGGCCATAACAAGCAAGATGTTCAATTCTATGATCTTTTCAGGGTTTTTGAAGAAAAATACATACTGGTACATGGTACTACACAATTTTTTTTTGATAAGCCTGCTAAATTGATTCTCGCAAGTGACGAGATAAAGAACAGCAAAAAAAACTAGTATATACCGTACTCAGGTACTGGTACACTCTTTCTGAAAGATTTTGACAAAATATAATTGCCATATCTTGTTTTAACATTAACACCAGTGTAGTAGGCCTATACCACAAAGCAATTCAGCAATACGTATTAGTATTACACTATTGGGACAAAGAAGATACTGAGATACTGCTAAAGCCAACAAACACTATACTGGTATATACCACTTACATGTCTGGTCTTGGAGATCGATGTCCATCCCTTTTAGCGGCATTGTAGGCACATCCACTAGCCATAGAAAAATTTGAAATTTAAAAACTAGTCTAGGTTACCAGCATGTACCGGTAACTGTCTAACCTGTGGTACAAGTATTGTATCACAGCACTTTCCCAAAAAGCAGACTTGGAAATAAAACCTAGATGCACAACAACAGTTCCACAACTTAATCTAGACTAGTGTACCAAAATACATTTAGCTGTTTTGTCTATTTTTGCAGTACTTCAGTGAATATCTACTTTTACCATTTCACCCCTCCTATTTCCTATTTTTTCGCTAATCTATCAAACCGTAGTCAATTAACTAACAAAGTGTCATAAATCTCATCTTTACTTTTCAGGAGGACCCCTTACTTTTGAAACAACGTTGCTTTTTGCACTTTCTGGAAACTGTTTCACAGTCCCATCTAAAAATTTAACGTTTTCTGTCACTTGCTTTAATATAACCTAGCTTTGGAATGTTGCAATGAACCTACCTCGATTCATTTGGCGGTGGCAAAACCAAGTTCATTTTACAGGCGGGGCAACAAGGGGGCAAGCCTTGTTCAAGGGGGGGCAACAGCTTAATGACATCATAAGTAATGATGTCATAATACAACGCGCTGGCTTGGATTACAGTCACAAATACCGTTCTGACTGCATCTGCTATTGTTGTAATAATTGTTGTTGTTGTAATGATTGTAGAATTGTATTGAAAAAAAAGTAAGGCAATTTCACACCGACTATTGACTTTTTATCAAAAGACATGATAACATGACGGATCACGTGAAAATTTAAAGTCACGACAAAATTAAAGACAGAAAGAAAGCCTGCTAAAAGTTTTCGCGGTTCATTACAAAACACGACAAACAAGACTTCAAGATGTAGCGGTAATTAGATAAATCCACAACAAAACAACGTTGACAACTCCCCGCAGCGCGGCAGTGGCGACTACCACTATTTTTATCATTTTTACAGCGGGAAACCTGCGCTCGCATAGTTTGCACACTCTTACACAGAGGAAATCAAAAACTTTTTCTTCCGTAACTTGATTGATCTGGTAAGCTTTGAGGAAAACGCGAAAAATATAACTTTTTTGTACAATTTTACAGGGGGGGCATTTGCCCCCCCTTGGTTACGCCACTGTCATTTAGGAACTTTACACCATCCGAGCCCGAAAACTACCGTACTAGAATTAAATAAAGTCTCTTCAGTGGTGCTTAAAACTTCAAATCCATGAAGTAAATCCATCAACATACAATGCATTCTACCTAGCACCTTTAAAGGTTGCTTCTATATCAAACTCAAGTTTTTGGCCCCAAACAACGATACCCAATGAAAGAAAATATAACCACTAATCCACAACTAAGTTCCCGGTAGCCTAACTAACCCACATCACTATAAGCCCCCGGGAACTTAGTTGTGGATTAGTGGTTATATTTTCTTTCATTGGGTATCGTTGTTTGGGGCCAAAAACTTGAGTTTGATATAGAAGCAACCTTTAAAGGTGCTAGGTAGAATGCATTGTATGTTGATGGATTTACTTCATGGATTTGAAGTTTTAAGCACCACTGAAGAGACTTTATTTAATAGTCGAAACGTATCCCGTCTGGTGCAAAATAATCGTACTAGAATTTTTCTACATGCACTTGTGCATTTTTTATTTATTTTGTAACTGCAACTTAATTCAAGCTGTTCATAAAACATTTTTTGCTTTTATTGAAGGGGTGTTTACGCAAATCGTAGTTTTACTTGATTTGTGATCAGTTGAGTGGCGCAAGGCCGGATTAAGGCGGGGGCTGCAGCCCCAGGCCTACCGAAAACATAATAGGCCATTCGATTACAACGTATCATGAAAAAATTTATGAATCAACTATTTTATCTTAAAGTTGAATACGAATTACCAAACTTTATTAAGTAGGCCTATACCTTGGCCTAATTCATGCAGTTTAGGTTAGGGTTAAGAAAATGATTCAAGATTGTATCAATGCCAAAAATTTCAACGAATTTACTCGTGAATTTAAATCGCAACATCTGCGGCATTTAAACGCAATGAAAAACACTGATTACGAGTTTGTGAGATTCGGACTTACTTCGAATTGCGAGATTTGGACCAGTACAGCGTCACCAGCCCAATGGCTGAGGCATTCATTGAAGCAGGAAACTGCAGTGGCGAAGCCAGGAATTTTGATTGGGGGGGGGGGGGGGGAGGCCAAACTTCATCGTACGAGCCGCAAAGAAAACGCTACATAAAATTATCTCTTATCATCAAGGGCGCTGGAAGGTGGGGGTTAAACTCCCCCTATATTTGTTCAGCCCCCCCCACAGAAATTTTGAACCCCCCTTCAGCCTTTCTTTTCCAAAATTATTTACTATCGCACACCCTATCGCACTTCAACAATGGCTTATAGCGTCACTAGTTATTCGTTTCTTTTCTTCATTGATACCATCAAGCCAACGTACCGGTAGACCATGGTAGACTACTAACTTTTGCAACTTTGCGACAAAGGCGGACAAAATCGCAAAACACGGTTGGATTTCCTGGTAACTTCGAGTACAAAGCTCTTAGAGCTTTATCATGATGCCAGAGTTAAATTTTCGCCTACTGTAAAAGAAACTTCAGGGCAAATAACAGCGAAACAACAAAATATCAAAATAGAATTGGCTAGCTTATCCTTGGAGCGGTGGCGTAGGGAGAAATTTTAAAAAAAGAGGCCATAATTTCCACATTTTTTTCAAGCGTATTTTTTTGGCTGAACAAATTTGAAGCTAATTGAGAAACAACAAAAACTTTAGGGGGTCCGGGGGCATGCTCCCCCGGAAAATTTTTTGAAAATTTACATCCTGCAGGAATGGCTATTTTAGTGCTTTTTGAATAATTTTCAGGTAGGCCTAAATTTTGTTTTAATATTTGACCCTAATTCTAAATGTTTCGCCAAAATGATGCATTTGGTCGCACATTTTCGATCATGCGTGCTCGAAAAGGTTCGAAATTATGGAAAAATGCTATACGTCAAAACATTGTTGAAAACGGCTTGTGGGTGGATGCATGCCACTCATCCTACCCCCCCGGATCCTCCCCTGGCCATAATCTGCGGAAACCATCAAAAGAGTCTAGCATATTTTAGTCACTTGGTACTAGTAGTTTCGTTTTTTTTCACTAAAAGACAGAGTCAAGAGGGGAGGCACAATGCCCCTCCTAAATATGCTCCAGCCCAGTGACATTGCCACGGGGGGAGTTTTGGGAGTTACAACCCCCCATTGAGCCTCAAATGACGTCATACTTACTTCTTTTGATACTTATTTCCAAGTGCTCGATACTTTGTCATTGATGATCTGGTTTTGTAACTGTCAAAATTATAAGAATTACGCAGCGTTGATTGTTTCCTAAATTTTGTTTTTTGCCGTTATGCTTAATGAAGCAATAACGCAATTTTATTAGCAGGGCAGTGCCGCTTCTGTACATGCCACTGCCCTCGGCCCCTCAGACCTTCCGCAGAAAAAAGGCTAAATCATTTCAAGCAAATATGATACACGCACTGTAGCTCCAAAAAGAACTAAATCGCCAACCTTTGAATATCGTTTTACGCAATATGATTGTTCTACAGTAGGCCTATATCGTAGCCTACAACGATTCTGACGGTTTTCAAAACAGAATTCAAAACAGAATTTTCAAAACAAAACAGCTGTTCGCGCCTCCCCTCAGAATAGTCCGCGCCTCCCAGTTTGAAAAACGCTGGCCTAACATGAGTAACAGTGTGTTATGTAACGTTCTGTCCAGTAACTACTGTAAGAGAAAATCATTCCAAATCTTCATTAATTCAAGATTACGCTGAAGCGTGATTGGCCTTCATGTGGCGGGGGGTCCATCTCCGTGGCATAGCTCCTGCTGACACAGCTCCGAAGAAATGTTACTGTTTTAGTGAGTCATTAAAACTTACGATTATTTTGTTGTAGTAATTCATAGAAAGTAGCGTAAATTAAAGATAGTTTCACACAAAATGCCGTACGATTTTTCGTACAGGTACGGAAAGGGATATTATACGAAATAGAAGCTATAAAGGAGGTAAGCGTATGAACTTTGCATGGCTTGGGGGAAACTAATCGCAAAATTATATACAAAATAACAAATAGAAATCGTATTTGCAGGATTTGGGGCTCTGTGATATGACATCTTCTAAGATTGCGCGTGCAAAATAGGGCGTTCTGTTTAAATTCAGAAAATATGTTTTAGAATGTGTGTAATACTGATATGTGGGCTACAATATTTCAGCAGGTCTTCGACTGACGGCGACAAAATAGGCCTCTGACTACCAGATAGCCCCAGGTCTCAGAAACCATTAATCCGGCTCTGCAGTGGCGTATTTAGGGGGGATAAAGGGCGATTCCCCCCCCCCCAAACAACCTTACAAAAAATGTAAAAAAGGAGCAAAAATAAATGTAACTTAGATATATTTGAACGCTACTGTGGAATTGTGTTACAATAGGGTATCAGAGGGGGTGGGGTTCGGTTAAAAATAATAATAAAATGCAGAAATTATTATTGTAAACTATTTTTAAAAGGCTTGGCCTATAGAGATGTAGGCGTTATGGTAGGCCTATCGTGAAATAAAGTAAATAATTGCGTAAGCGCCCAACAATGTGCTTGTTATGCCTTGTTCGTTAGGCCAGGGGTCCGCGTGACACCTTCGACTTTGGGTCGCAAAAATTAGCGTAGGTCTAAATAATTATTTTGACTTGATAACATTTTTTGCTTCAGTTTTTTTTTTCAGTTGTTTGTTTGAACTTTTTGGTTTTGAAACTTTTTGACTTTACGGTAGGCCTATAGGCCAAGTATAAAATTTTTGAATCTTTTGAGTCATAAGATTAAAAATTGTTACAAATGATAATTGGGCGCTGCATGTAGAATTTCAACGTTTTTATTTTTCGTCACTGGACACTGTTAGTTAGTTTCAGTTCACTTTGAACTGTTTTATTGGCATGTGAGAGAGGAAAATTTGGACTGGATTTTACGCAGTTTTCGTGTTTTGACTTGCCAATTCGGAACCATTCACTCTATTTTGGATCGTCTTCCGCATGAAACCGCGAAAATGCTTCTTGTGTTTTTAACGCCAAGCTCATACTTCTCACTGGAAGAATACACGCAATGATTCATTCTTTACGACTGTATTAACTTTCCCCTGTTTCTAAAAATTGCTGCGTTTGACAGCTCTCGAAATTGGTAATTAAAATAAATAATGTTCAACAAAATAGACTCTTCCAAATTTTTTGGATCGCGTGGATTTAGGGCAATTTTTTGGGGGTCGCGCCAAAAAGTATTTACGGACCCCTGCGTTTGGCTACTCTTTGCAGTTTAAAAGTGTTTGATATCGATTTTTGTGTTCTAGTTTAGATAAGCAAAATAAAATAGTGCGAGGATACAAACAGAGAGCGCAATCGCAACATGAGCCGAAATTTAATCTCAATCGGTTTAAAATGCTTTTTTTGTACCTTTACCTCATCCAAATCCGAACTGGGACGAATTTCAAAGCAAAAATTTGTCATTGGTTTTGAAATTTGTATTAATTCTATACTGAGAATGAATATCTTGTTAAAGTTAATTAGTTTTGCTTATCATGGCGAAGCCCACTGCTGCTAATTTGCCTTTAAAAAGCTATTTTGCGTAACGTAGAAATGAGTCCTTTTTCAATTTCAAGGCCGACCATTTGTCAATGGCTATTTTTATTGCATATAACAGGCTTGCTAACTCAACCAGCTTTGGATAAAGACGATAAGATCCAAACGCAAATCAAGTTCTTGTTGCTCTGACTTAAAGTAACAAAATTTAGATCTAATTAAAGATTTTATAACGACTATTTATGCAACCAGTGGCGCATCCAGGGGAGGGGGGCAGATGCACCAGCCATTTTCAACAATGCTTTGGATAAATAAAATTTTTCCATAATTTCGAACCTCTTTATAACAATAAGCCTTAGTCGCCTTAAGCACGCATAATCGAAACTGTGCAAACAAAATGCATCATATATGGTGAAGCACTCAAAATTAGGGGCCAGAAATATGAACAAACTTTGCCTGAAAACTGTTCAAAAAGCGCTAAAATGGCCATTACACTATGCAAATTTTCAAAAATTTTCCGGGGGAGCACATCCCCGGACCCCCCTAGAGTCGTTTTTGTTACTTAAGTTGCAGAAAATTAACTCTGCCGGAAAATCTACGCTTGAAAAAGTGACGAAATTCGGTGCCCCCTTCCTAAAAAAAATCTAAAATACGCTCTTGACATGAAACATTTTCAAAAGGCTTATTTACGCTCGTTTCCGTGTCTACACATTTTGTATTTAGTTAGGGTTACCATACGCCTTCTTTTTGAAAGATTTGAAAGACAAGTCTTCCTTTGTTATGAAAAATAATTTACCCTCCGAGCAGGAGCGTATTTAGGGGGGAGGCATTGTGCCATTCCCCCTCCCCCCCTTTTGACTTTATCTTTTAGTAAAAAAGAACAAATGGTGCCACGTGACTGAAATATGCCAGACTCTTTTGATGGTTTTTGTGGCTTAATGGCCATGGGAGGATTCAGGGCGAAGAGATAAGTGGAATGCATACCCCTCATCAGCCGTTTTCAACTATGTTTTTGATAAATACAATTTTTCCATAATTTCGAACCTCTTCGATAACAATAAGCCTTACGCCTTAAGCACGCATAACTGAAAATGTGCGAACAAAATGCATCATATTTGGGGAAGTGGGACTGCTCAGAATTAAGAGTCAAAGAATTTTAACAAAATTTGCCTGAAAAATGTTCGAAAAGCACTAAAATAGCTATTACAGCATGTTATATTTCAAAATAGTGAAAACATGTTTCATTCTTATTCGTTGGAGAAACACGAAAATTTTTGAAAGTTTTAGTTCAAAGGCTGGGCAGTGGGCAGACCAGAAACTGCGGCCTGCGGACGTGAAGACCTTTTTTGTTGCTCTTTACTTGATTTTGGGTGGAAAATTGGACATTTGCGGACTTAATAACCCTTTTCTCTTTTTTGCTCATTACTTGACTTTGGCCTAGATCTCTCAGGTATTTCCTTGCTAAAAACTAGCCTCAGATAAAATTAGGCCTAAATAAAAGTGTAATAAGATTCAGGAAACCAACCAAAGTATTGTCACTCGACTTAAGGTGGAAAATTGGACATCTGGGGACAAGATGATCATTTTTTACTCTTCCAATTCGTGAACCTGTCCTCTATTGGCGCAGTGAAAATATGATAACCCTAATTTAGTTAACATTCAACCTAATTTAAAATCACATCCCTCCCCCCCACCAAAACTTTCTGGATCCGCCCCTGCATGCAACCATGCTAAGTCAGTCTTGACTTGCATGTTTCAACGCCTTTCTGTTTTGTTGCAGCACGCGCTCTTTTCTACGCCTTCTTCAATTGTAGTGTAAAATTATGTGCTTGTGCTATCGTTACTTTTCAGCTACAGAGATAATCATCGTAAAGCATCTTATCCAAGGACTCAACAACAAAGCTTACGTGAGAGTTGAATCAGTCACCACTTTTAGCGATGGTCGTCATGGAACAGGACCGGCACCAAGAAAGGAAGGGGGGCCTGCCCTCCCCCAATCGACGTGCTTGGCCCCCCAATCAACAAGCTTACTCTTTTGAAGACAGTGGCTTTTGTGCTTAATTTCAAACTTTGGCCCTCCTCCTGATAAACGCTTGGTCCCCCTATGTCGACTGTTCTGCCGTCGGCTCTGTCGTCGAAACAACGCTCCACCTACTGCGTCAAGCTTACTTCATTTGGGCGTTGCATCGCTATGACTATAGAGCAAGCAAAACTCGCTTACAGACCATTCACAAACCAAGTTTCAGAGTGATGTTTAAGAAAGATTTCAATGTATTGTTTCAAATCGTTGTTTCATAAGGCAAAAAATGCCAAAATTCAGCGTTTGCGCAAAAATATTTTTACGAAGCTTTCATCCTTTTTGACGTGCAAAACCTTTCATTCATTTATTTTTTGGCGTGCAATGGTGCAAAACATGTGAGCGTTTTCCAAACTGGGAGGCGGGGACTAGTCTAAATGGGGTTGCAAATGTTAGACATAATCATTTAAACATATAGGCTTGTGTATTATTTTATGGAGGGGAGCGTCATGACTAATATTTTGTGAGGGAGGAGTAGCGACACACAGTTTGAAAACCACAGCTTTAATGTGTACGCTTACGGACGATATCGCAAAGCTTGCAATCTTAAAACATGCTAGAATTGTGCTACAGAAAACAATTTTTAATGAAAGACTTCAGCAAGTCCACGAAATTTCAACGCACCATAAAGAACAGGGCTTCCCAACTGGGGATGCTTGCACCCTTTGGGGACGCGAGGAAGCGTTCCAGGGGGTTCAAAACGGCTTATAGGTTTTTATCTTGTCGTCTTTCAAAAGTGATTTTATTTTCGGTTGCTCAGTGTCTATTTTTCAGCTCTGTTACTCTCTAGTAATATGTAATTCGCAAACGTCTAAGTAGCGTAAAACTCTTAATTAGCTTCTTCCTGGTGGGCTACAATCAAGCTCTGAAAACAAAATGCGTCTGATTTAGCAAAAGAGTAGTGATTGGTTTAACTATTTTATACCATGCATTAGCGAGTAGCGACACTTTCAAAAAAGCTAAAAGCTTTAAAATTGATAGCTCCGCTCGGGGAGCTTACAGCGTTCTCCCAGACCCCCAGCTGAACATCTGCTGGGTTTTTGACGCAAAGTCATTACAGGAAAAACTTTCTGGTCAATAGCACACATGAATTTATTTCAGCCCCACCACTACGAAAATTTGGTTTGCGCGGCTGATTGCAGCCGCATATTCTGTGAGGGGTGCGAGAACATATCAAAAGTTTTGAAGGGGCACGGAGTATGAAAATGGTTGGGAACCGCTCTACTATAAGATAATACAAAACAAAAGAAAAAGAGAGTTCTTAAAATGCTTAAATGTGAACACTTATGTTTAAATGTATGAAGTTACTTACGACAGTCGAGAGACAATAATCAATTACCAGAAACTGACTTTCACGTTAAAAAATCATCCGTACTTCAACTGAAAATTCAGTTTGTGATTCGGCTTTATCGCAACTTTTTATCTTGTTAAAAAAGTTGCCCCCCTCTTATAAATTCTAAATAGGCCTACGCTACTGTTTTTGACATAATAGTTTGTTGTTTTCTTTTTTTCAAAAAATTGCAGCTCGTACAATATTATTTTCATGCAATGTTTTTGGAGTTATTTCCAATTATTCTCACAAAACTGGAAGCAGCTTTGCGAGATTCTTCGGTATTGCTAAAACCTGCGGGAGCACAAGGATCACAAGGATTGCTGGTTCGGTTAGAGTTATAGGTTCGGTTAGGATTAGGTTTGGCTAGGGTTTGGTTAGGGTTCGGCTTAGGTCCGGTTAGGGACAGGTTACGTCAGGTCAGAGTTCTCCTTATTAGAGTTGTCCGACTCCATTACGTGATCTCGTTTTTACGCATGAGTACTAAAACAACTCGACAGTGCAAACTCATATTTACAAGGGGGTTTTCAAAATGAGGAACGAAAACAACCAAAAGCAAGCATAATCAGGGCCGGATTAAGTTAGTGCGGGACCTATAGCAAAATTTTTGCGGGGCCTTAGATTTGGAGACCCGGCCGGAGGGCAATCAAACCTGATTTCATTTTTAGTCTCATTGTTTTTATACAAAGGGCTTTTACCGGAATTCACTGAACATGCGTAGATGGCTCAAGTTCGCTGTAAAACTCTTGTTATTTTTTTTTAACGAAAACAATTTTTTAAAGACACGAGACTCAAATTTTGAGAAAATTTTAGAACAAAGGAGGAACAACGCAAGCATTGGCACAGCAAAACGAAGTTAAGATCAAACTTTTTGTTGTAGGCACTAATAGTAAAGGTCTTTAGTCTTCACCGTTCATATCAAAGTTCCAGACGCAACCGAACACTAATATAGCGAATAGCTTCTTCATGCTTGTTTACTGTTCGGTTGGTTGCTTAGCCACTTGCATTTTTACCGTGCCGTACTTCTATTGTATCGACTCACTGTGACCTACTCTATACACAAAAATGCCATAAACATTTGCAATTATATGCGCGACTGGAAGTTGACTTTTCATTTTCTTGCAACGAACGCGATATGCGGTCAGAAATCAGTTTGCGGCCAGATTCAGAAATACTGTAAGTTTTATTTTGAGGAAGCTTATGATTTAAAAACATTAAAGAAAAAGTGAGGTTAACAATTCGTAAAAATTCTATAAGCCAGTCCTAGCCGAAACTCTTTTACAAAAGTGTAGCATAAGTTTTTCTGTAATTTGAATCATGATTTTGTAAAGCGCGGGGCCCTAAAAAGCACTTAGCCCGTAGCAAATGCTACTTCCGCTACGTGGTTAATCCGGCACTGAGCACAATATAACTTGGACAAAAATCTCGGACGTTTGATTACGTCAACTCGTAATCCTAAAGTAGGCCTAGGGTTGCTGCCATACCGTCCGGAAAATTCCGAACATGTCCGTTGTTTAGGGTTAAATTTTGCGTCCGGGAGGAATCTTAAAAAATGCTCCAATGTCTGGAATTTTATAATCCTGTAATTTATGTTTAACTTATAGCCTAAACATTGCATATCTCTTATATCTCCATCAAAAATAAAAAGTTAACGCAAGGCAAACTAATATTGAATTAGTTTGCCCTGGGCGCGTTAGCTTGCCATTTTCGATCGTGTTCTGAGGAAGGACGGCAGCGTGGCCGAGTGGTTCGGAGCGTCGTCTTTACGACGGCCATAATCGCAAGGTTGATGGTTCGACTCCCACCCAAGCTTCGTAGTTGCGTCCTTGAATAAGATGCTTCATGGCAATTATCTCTGCTTGGAGGAATTCAACAAGCAGCAAATTGAAGAAGTCAGAAGCAAAATTCAAGCGGAAAAATCGGAAACAAGAGCAACTCTTAAGTGAGTCTGGATTCGCCCTATGCATAGCGCCTCCGTCGCTTTCTCGTGACAGGATGATAAAAATGAAGAAATCATCATCATCAAGGACGGTTGAGTTGTTCGAAAACGCCCAGCATATTTTCTGCATGTTATTTTCTAATTAAAGACGTCCTATGTTCTGAACTTATCATCTGTTGCTGCAATATGGATATTAAAGATCTCCTCTCTCCCAGAGTTATATTAGGCTGCGAGCCGACAGCAAAGATAAAGCTAATATGTTGGTAGCTGCTACGAAAAGTGATGAATCAAATAATATTGATTAATTTAAATGGTCACTCACAGAAGCGGCTTTAGAAAATTTTGGTGGGTGGGGACGAAATTTTGAATTAGGTTGAATGTTAACTAAATACAAAAACGTTAAACCGAAGAAGACGTAAATAAGCCCATTAAAAAATATTTTCCAATCTGCGACGTATTCAGAAATTTTGTCGGGAAAGGGCCACCAAATTTCGACATATTTTCAGGCGTAGTTTTTCCGGCAGAATTATTTTGAAGCATATAGAGAATAAAAAAGGCTCAGGGAATTCTCCCTCGAAATTTTTTTGAAAATTTCGATACTGCAGAGGCCATTTTAATAGTACTTTTTGAAATACTTTGAGGCAAATTTTGTTCAAATTTTGTGCCCCTAATTCTGAGTGTTTTACCAAATGTGATGCATTTTGTTCGTACATTTATGATTAATTATGCGTGCTAGGGGCGTAAGGCTTATTTGTAATTGAAAAGGTTTGAAATTATGGAAAAATTGTATTCATCAAAAACATGTTCGAAAATGGCTAGTGGAGGGGATGCATCCCCCATATCCCCTCTGGATCCGCCCCTGGTCACAAATTCTGACGAAACTTTTATCTCACGGAAAGCAAATCAATGGAAACGTAATAATAACCTAATTATTACTAGATAGTAAAATAGTCGCACGTCATTATTCATGTACAATCAACAAAACCTTAGGTCACAATACCTTATCGGCTTAATTGTACCGGTGCACTTACTGCGATTGCTCGCTGATTACCATTCCTTCTGCCAACCGTCACCTGATATTGAATGTTTTATTGCAATCGCGTAACAAGTTCTTCTAATATTGGGGGTGACAAATGCATTATCATCCCCCCTCCAAAAATATTGGGGGGATGCGTCCTCCCCGGGATGTACGCCCTTGGTTGGACAGAAACTGCATTTAGTGATAGACTAGATTTCTAGTTTAAGAAGCGTTATGAACTTAGGACCAATTCCAATGTCAAAGGAACGTGCAACGAAATTACACTTATCACATTATTATTTATTTATTTTTTTATTTTAGACCACAGGGTCGATAGCAACAAAGTCATAGCAAAAACACACACGCACAAAAAAAAATTCACGTACGCAAAACAGATAACAATTAGTCATTTGCTACGTACACCATATCGAGATAATGACTAAAATAGCCCAAGCGGAAAAACACATCAGAAGTCATCAACGCAGATATTATAGGCCTTGTTACGCTATCACAAAAAACGCCTAGAAAATGGATTTCGTGATACCCACCGAAGAACTAGATGAAACTTCGTAAATTTGAAGATTAAGAAATGCTGAATTTAAATCTTGTGTCTTCCGTGTCCAACAGGTGCCGTTACGTCATAATGACGTCATAAAGACAAAAATAGCTCTTTCAAAGATGCAGAAATTCCACACACTTAAAAGCCTCTAAATTTTTTTGTGGTTGATGTGAATGCATCAGACCACTTTCAAAGTAATCTTTGGTTGACAGACTATGTCCATGCCAAACTGGGACGTCATAAGTTGATGACGTCATAACCTACAAGTCAAAGATTTTGTAAAAACAATTATTTTTTCTGGGTGGGGTGTATACAGTTCCTTGTAACTTCGGTTGTAGTACGTTTAACAAGCTAAAAATTGGTGTGAAAAATCCAAATATACATATCACCACATCTGCAAAATTTCGACCAGTTTTATTCAGAAGTTTTTTTGCTATTGACCTACAATGATTACATATTAACCATTAGCTTAAACCGCAACCAGACCAGAAAATAAATAATCATATTGAGTAATTGCTTCCAACTTCTTGTGTTAGTAATACAAACACTTTAAAATAGTTTGGAGACATCTCTAGTCAATAATTTGCATCTATTTCAAATACTGACGTCATAAGTTGATGGCGTCATAACTCACAAATAAGATTTTGCAAAAAATATATTTTTGCTAGACAGGGTGTATATACAGTTCCTTATAACTTCATATATAGTAAGTTTAAAAAGCTGAATTTTGGCTGAGAAAATCTAAGTATACATATTAACACATCTGCAAAACTTTGACTAGTTTGATGGAGCATTTTTTTTTCTTCTATAGACGTACAACAATTAGTTATTTACCGCTGGCTTAACGCGCAATCATACAAGATAGTAAATAATTGTATCGAGTAATTGCTGCAAACACTTAAAAATAGTTTGGGACATTTTCAGTCAATAATTTGCTTTTGTGCCAAACACTGACGTCATAAGTTGATGACGTCATATCACCCAGAAGTAAAAACTTTCTCTGAACAGAGTGTACATAAATTTTTTGACCACTATTTTCATTGAAAAACAATGTGAAACTTGACGTGGATAAATTAAGCATACGGTACATACTGGCACACTTGCAAATTTTGTCCAGTTTTATCAAATACTTTCTAAATTACGAGACGATTATCCTACTCTCTAACAGCTGATAACTTTACAATACTTCACGTATTTCAACTACTGCATCAAGTTAACGCTAAGGAATTCAATTGGTATAAATTAAGTACTTCAAAGTATTTTTTTAATGTAACTAAAAACAATATACCGGTACCCTTTGCGTCAGTTTTGTGCAATTAAATAATGGCATCATAATTCTCGAAAGAAATATATTTTACGAAAAAGAACTTTATTGGATCAGCAAATTAATTTTATTAGTTACTGTTCGTTGCTGCCAATCTACTTTAAAAAGATATAAACATAAATTTTTACACCGTAATATATTTTCATTGACTAAATTTCGTATCTAGCTAAAACACCTATAGGCTACATTGATAAGCAGGTCTTATTACTTGAAAAACAAAGAGAAATTTGGTGTGAATAAGCTATATTAAATTTCGTTACATTAAAATAAAACCTTTAGTTACGACAAGCACATTTTAACATTTTTCAACTAGCTGCAAATTGGTTGTCATCACTATCATCGTCGTCATTACTGACATCATTCACCAGTTCTACTTCAATTACAATCTCCGAATCATTTTCACAAACAACGCAAGAGCAGAGTTCGGTGCATGATACGCCGTTTCCAACGCAAGAACACTGATTTATTGACTCTGTTAACAGTCTGCTCAATCACTTGATCTGCGGCTGTTGCGAAAAATCCATATCGCTCTTGTTGCTGAATTGCAAATTCACCAGCACGTAAATGCTCAAGAGCAAATGGGTGTGCTTTTTCAAATTCACGCATTTCATGCAAATAGACAGGAACGTAGCGAGAATAATTCACACAATCGTAGGCAAGCAGCCAAGGAGTTATCTTCTCCAAAGTATTTAAATGACCTTCCCAATCTAATCGACGGGTACAGCTAATAAAGTGTAATAAAGTGGACACCAAATGGCTGCAACAGGGCAAAAGTAGGGAAAGCAGAGGCTTGCGTAGCACAGAACATGTCGTAATTGCTTACAAAATATTGAAAGACATCTTCCTGAAGTGGATGCAAAAGCAGAGATCATCGCCTCCGTCAAGTCACTAATTTCTTTTTTTTTCACATATGTTGAATGAACTTGATGACCGCAACGCTTGTATGGACAAACTTTCAATTCTTTCAGGAGAGTCATCGTCTGGAAATATTCTTTTAGAATTCGAACATACGCGCCTTTCAATACTTCTTTCATTGATAAATCGAAAATAGCATTATTGATGAAAACCATGTCTATGGGCGCTCGGTGACAGATCAGTTAATGAATTTACATCCCATATAATTGTAAATTTTTAGCAGCAATAATTTTTTCAGTACAATCCAAACTCAGTCATTTATAAGCACATTCCTTTAGAGTGCTGAAACTTGTTGCAGTAAACTTTTGTGAATCACTGTAATAGACGTCATCATAGTGAACAATTATGCATTTCATCAAATCAAAATCAAATCTTCATTATACTTGCGGTATTACGCCGAAGCGTGTAACGAGTTGCGGGGCCCATCTCCGTGGCTTAGCGCCTGGGCTACACAGCTCCGAAGAAACGTCGCAGCCGTGGCGAGCCGTTGGCGACACTGTGCCGATTTGACCGGTCCGGGAATCGAACCCCAGACCTACCGCACCGAGAGCGTGCGCTTGACAACTGAGCTAACGGCCATTGATTCTCTAAATTATTACTCACCGATAAATGAAAATGATAAGCGCCAAACTGAATGAGATCTATTAGCACCAATAGCATTGGCAGAGTATTTTTGTATTTAGTCGCATATTTATCCTCCTATCGCGAGAAAGCGATCAAAGCGCTATACGAGCTCGCTGAGGAGTTGCCGGCCATCTGTCAACAACACCAAGATGGGGGAATCCGGCTAAGTGCATTTTCAAACGGCACAACAAGTAAACTTGCCGGCTTGTTCTCCACACTGTCCGTATAATGCTGAGCGTCAAGCAGGGAAGCTGTGAATACCATTTTTATAGTCACTAGTTTGACCCGACCTGGAATCAAACCCAAGTCTACAACTCCCGAGGCGGACGCTCTAATCACTCGCCCATCTGAGCAGTATGGAAAACTAGTCTGTCCGTAGGAATTGCACCCAGATACTGGATTACCACAAAAAGCACGTAACTGTAGCCTGACTTTTTATCATCATTTCCTCACAAACCTATCCAGCTACAGAGTATACAGATACGTAGGTTATATGACGTTTCTGCAAGTAAACCTATAAGTCATTTCGATAAGCTAGGCTAACTGACTTTTAAAAAGGTATAATAATACCGCTTCAACTTTTTAATTTTATCTATCTCTACACTTCAGCAGCTAAACCTACCTAAGTTTGTGCCACTAGCACTTGTAGACTGCCAGTTCCACTATTTCGTTGTTTTACCTTGATCAGCTGTTTGGCGTAACTATGACGAAACAGCTGACAAGAACATGTTTCCAAATTTTAACTTGCGTAAGTTAATTTTTTATGAGTTAGATGCTGTCACTTCATTTAAAAATTATACAAAAATATTTAAATTCAGCTTACAATTTAACTTAAAAATCAATATGTTAGATATTTTTTTCTACTTCAGTTTAAAATGTTATCGAACACTGAGCAAAAAACATTTAGAAACTACACGGCAACACCTAATGACGAAAAAGCAGTGATGCGCTTTAAGCGCAATAGTATTCATCCGCTAAAATTTTTCAATATTCAAACGGTTATATCTCAAAAACGGCACCTACTTGCACGGGAAGACACTCCAGTTTCGATCTACTACCATAATTATATTTACAGACAATTTTTTACATAGTTCTTCGTTAGGTATCACGAGACGACAAGATAGAGGACAGTGCAACAAGGCCTATTAACTTATTCTCAGAATGCAAGCACCGAGAAACAAACGAAAACAAAGATTTTCCGATGAAAGCATAGAAACAAGGTAGATACATGGGCAGAAACTTGACACTCCCGAGCACCGACGTAACGAGGTATATTATGCAAAATTCTATACAAGTCATTATAAGCGGCACGCAACTTTCTGGAAGTATCAGAACGATAATTACACCATAAATTACTCGCATAAAAACTGGTACAATACGAACGGAACAAAGTATTTTTAACCACGGAAGAGCATGTTGAAAAGCGGTATTTCAATTTGTTGCCAGTACCATAAAAAAATCTTACTTGCCTAAGAATGTAGTCGCCAACAAGCATATTGCTGGTAAGTTGTACCCTTAAATACCTTACTGATTTTACAAAACTGATGGTAGCATCACTACCAAGCCTAAAAACAGGTACGCAGGATAAACTAAAATGTCTCGGAGCACACAACATATAGCATAAGAGTTATTGCAATTAAATGCAAAGACAAAGACAATTACCCTGTTCAAATGTCTAGCCTAATTAGACCAACAGCTCACGGGTTTTCCGCATCACAATTAGATTTTAATTCTGACATCAAAAATTTGATCACGATTTAGAAATCCCGTGAACTTTTTGACCCACTCGAACTGGGCATGTGGACAGGGTAAATACGTTAAATTTTTTTCTTTGTTGGGGAAGGTTTTAACATCTGCATTTTGCGTCTCACAGCATAGCCAAAACAAAGGGAACACTCTAGACAATTGAACGAAGACAATACGAAACTGCAACCCCAATTCGAAAGGTCACTCATACTTATGTTGGTAATCACAGCAAGTTTTATTGAGGCGCAGACAGACTGACATTAAAGCCTAAAACCGCAAAAAATTGAATGCAAATGTCCATTGATTGAAAAAACTGCTCGTGTTGAAAGACGAACGTTTGCAGTAAACATGCTTCCTCAGGTGTGTGCCTCTCCCCCGAAAAACTTAGCTTCTTACCAGTCGATTTACAAGCTGAGATCAGCATGATTATTTTTATCTATTTAAAGAATTTGGGGGCAGTAATACCCGTCGTGTTGCGTCGTGGTGGCCTGGCAAAAAAATGCAAGAAGTACGTAGCACATGCGAAAAGACAAAGTAGATAAACATCTTCACATCAATCTACTGCAACCACAAGTATGTGATCAGGATTTCAGCTTTAGTCGTGAAACAATTCGCATTTAACGTGCTTGCACGCGCATATTTTCGTGAGCTTTGACCCGAAAGTCGTTCTTTGATGATACTAATTAATAATGAAGGCAACTGATACTGACTTCGAAAGTCCTAAACTTTTCGCACGCAAACAGAAAGTAAGTTTGCAACAAATAATGAAAGGCGAAGACGTCACTGGTCGGCACATAGGGGTAATCTAAACACGAGAATGCGACAAACAAAAATTACATAAGAAAACAACAGAGTTTTCGAAACGTCTACGTCATTTTGTTAGTTCAATTTGCTGTAGATAGTGTATTTAATGTTTATGACCAAAATACACTCGACTCCGGTTAGTCAAAATTGACAGTTTGCCAATGAGTTTTGGCACAGCAAAATCATTCAACATAAGAATTTTAGGATAAAACAGGAAAAGATGTTCACACGAAAAGAAAAATAGAATATTAAGTAATAAAGATTGCTGAAACGTGCATTTTACTCGATGCTGTCCCCAAGATTAAGCGGACAACATCAATTACATCGGTGCTAGCAAGTGCAGCCTACTTCAAACGAACGTCAAAAGGCCAATCACTTTGCTTACGCCGAATATCCGTTTTCTATTATTGATTTATTCATCATGTCCGCAATCGTAAATTGAATTTTTCTGGACACTTTTTTAAACTACTGTAATTAATGTATTAAAATGCATAACCCAGTGGTTCTTAACCGGTGGAAAATTTCCCACTATAGCAGTGGGAAACGTCTTTCCATCCGAATTAATAAACAATTGGCAAATTTCTCCAAAGACAAAAAATTAGTTACAAAAATGTAACTTTTATTGAAAAACCTAACCTACTGCCCTGAACTTTGTTTTGCAACGATTATCCACAGAAAGCATTGTTCTTCCCTTTTTCAAAACAGCTAGTAACCCATGAGTCATAAAATATCAACCCACAGTAGGTTAAAGCATTGGTGGTAATTACATACCAGTACTGCAAGCAGCCCATGTACATGGGAGCTCTCTGTTAACAGGGGCTCCGAGAGCCGCCAATGGGCCCGGGGCAAATTTTTTGTCGGGCCCCTACCTTTTGCAGTCTGTAAGCACAAAGATATTTCAGTAAATTTGATAAGTTAATTGGTTTTTGATGACCACAATGAATCGCGCGACGTATTTATAAGGTAGATGGAAATTAAGTGAGGACAAGGCCGACGTCAAAGTCATAATGCGGTCTTGGAGTCTCGCTACCAGAGCTGTGTACAGTAGTAAGCCTAACTCCATTGTCAGTATGACTGTATGAGCACTTGGATTAGGGGAACTTACACTTGCTTCATCAGGTACAATATTAGTAGTAGTAGTAGTAGTGTCTTTTATTTCCACGTCGTCAACACAATAAAAGAATAAAACAACGTTAAAGAAATATAACGCGCTACAAGAAAAGGGAGTTAAGAGGCTACAAAACGATTCACGTTATGGCATGCAGGTAGAAGAAGAGGAGTTAACAGAATATAAGAGTGGGCATGGTTGCAACACCTAGGTCGGGAGCAAAAATTTAAAAAAATAAATAAAGGGCGGTGAAAAACGACGGTCAGACAAAAAAGACAACAGAAGCATCTCAGCTACCAACACCGCTATGTTATGGTGCAATATTGACACTCAAAGCCCCTCCTTGCTGTTGCAATATCCGTCATTCGTTTTATGCACTTTATTTCTTTTAAAATCGCTTGAAGACTGCTTCTAAACTTAATCTTTCCTCTAGCTAGCATAAATTTAACCACAGCAACCAGATCGACGTTCGTAAACGTGTTAACCTCCTTTAAATGAACTTATTATTCATTCACAAGCTCCTAATTTCAGGCTCCTAGGCAGGAGCGAATATTTTTGGGAGGCATTGTGCAAAATACTGCAAAGCCATTTTCAAAAATGTTTTTGATGACACAAACTTTCCGTAATTTCGAACTTCTTCGATACCTATAAGCCTTACGTCTTAATCAAGCATGCATAATCAAAAATGTGCAAACAAAATGCATCATATTTAGCGAAGCACTCAGAATCAGGATCAAAAAATTTAACAACTAAAAAGCAATGTCCTTCCTGGCCTACTGGACTGGAAATCATGACGACTTCCTCTTGTTTAAACAAAAAAATTTATTTGTTTAAAAAAATTTAAACAAAATTTGCCTGAAATTTATTCAAAAAGCACTGAAATAGCTTTTACACCATGCAAATTTTCAAAAAATTTCTGGGGTAGCATGCTACCTCGGACTCCCCCAGAATTGTTTTTGTTTCTCAATCAACTTCAAATTTGTTCAGCCGAAAAAAAAAACGCGCTTGAAAAAATGTGAAAATTATGCCCCTCCTTTTTAAATTTCTCACTACGCCATTGCTCATACAGTAGGATAAGCTTGCTAATGCTAATAGATAATTTGTTGTTACTCTGTTTTTTGCCCGAAGAGTTTCTTTTAAAATTGGAGAAAATTTAACTGTGACATCATAATAAAGCTCTAAGAGCTTTGTCGAAGTTACCGGGAGATCATGAAGTTTTTGCGAGTTTGCTCACCTTTGTCACAAACTTGCCAAAAGTCAGAAGGCTATGTTGGTTTGAACCGTTTGCTGGTATCAACGAAAAAAAGAAACGAATAACAAGTGACGCCATAAGCCATCGTTGAAGTGCAGTAAAGTGTACCAGGGGCATGCCCAGAAATTTGAAAAGGAGGGGAAGGCGCAGTTTCCTGTTTACACGTTTCCACTGAAAATATCGATGAAGACCAAAAAAAAAACGTCTTCCGACGTCCAATTTACCCCCCAAAATCAAGTGAAGACCAAAAAAAGACAGGTCAACACGTCCTCAGATGTCCTGTTTCACTGTTTCGCTGACTGCAGATTTATATCAGCTTATTTTTCAACGGGGGGGGGGGGAGCGACCCAGTGCCTCCCTGGATACGCCCCTGCTGCACTGTAGTTATAAGTTTTTAAAGGGGGACTGAAGGGGGCTCAAAATTTCTATGGGGGGCTGAAAAAAATACAGGGGGGGCTTCAGCCCCCACCTTCGAACGCCCTTGCTACCTTGCTATTGGCTATCTGTAAAATGTCTCATGTGAACATTGATTCAAAGAATCAGGTGGAAAATTGAATCATAATAAAGGTCTGTGTTGGGAAACACACAAAAAAGGTTAAAAACCTCTGGCATAAACGATCAGCGGATTTAACTTCACTACTTCTTCTACCTCCGCTCTCGTTTCATTAATGTATAAGCTGTTATTCATTAATTTTATGATAAAAAAAAAACTATAGCAAGTGATCGATTGGATCAAACCGATATTATTTTATAGTTAATCGTGTTCATAGTTGAAAGAAGTGAACTCACATGCAAGAAAATGTAAGCAAAAAATTAACCTTAACGGAAATACGAGATTCGCTATTTGTTAGCAGAATAGCGGTTTCGCATCATCAATAACAATGCGTACGATTTACTTTGCATTAACTTTCCATACATACTTAAAAACTGCACGGCTATCGCTACAACGTCAGCGTAACTTACACATAAGAGGCCAACTAATGTAGTGGATAATAGATTAGCTCGATGCAACGTTGATACAGGAAACTACAGCACTTTGATAATTTACGTTAAGTGCTTCAGCTGATAAATTATATTATTATTAGATGACAATACAATTATACACTCATAATGCGTTGAAGGAGTAATTTCTCAACTTAAAACAAAAGTAAAAAAAGAAACGAAACATCAATCACTTTCACTTCCTAAAACCTCCTCAATTCGTATTCAGCTCTTCTGACACATTATCATAGCGAACTTTTGGTGACTTCGGTTTTTTTCGCTTCGCCTATGGCTGGTTTGTCGTAGTGCCTTGAATCGCAAGCCTTAGCTCTTTCAACGACATAACACCAACCAATTTTCCTTCACGTGTAACATAAGCAGGACCAAGTCCTAGCAGAGAAAAGAGAGAATGAGCTTTATGAAGCGACATTTGTTCCACCAACTGAAACATTGCTGGATCGACCTGGCTGTCCACGAAATCAACTCTGTCAAGTAGAAAACTTGCAGAAGGTCTTTGATTATCGGCTGCTACTGAAAGACGTCTTGTTTCTAGAAGGTGTTCCAAAGCGAATCTTTGAATTGAACCAGTAAGTATCATCGAATCGGGCGAGTCCACAATTGGAAAAGTCTTAAGACGACGAGATTCTGCTAGTAGAGTCTGGATGTCTTCATAAGTAGATGTGCATGAAACATACTTTATATCTCGAATCATGAAATCCTGAACGAACACACTGTACAGGTTTTTCGTACTGGAAGCAACATCCGGCAAGTACGGGAGACCTTTGATTAAAATTATGCTGTCATAAATCGATGGTTGCCAACGCTGAGCAATGGCATTTGAAATCAACACAGCAATCATGACTGGTAGAATATGTGATATTTGGCCAGTGAGCTCAATTACTATAACAGACGTGGATATAGTGTGGGTAACCGCACCTGATAAACTAGCTGCTCCTACTACTGCATACCTGCCAGGCACTATTCCATAAATTTGATCTCCTCTGCAAAACTCATCTGGAAATATTGCTGCCACGATCTCCCCAACTAAACGTCCAAAAGCAGCGCCGATTAAAAACACAGGTAGGAAGACACCTGATGGTACGGGCAGTGTAATAGCAATAGCGGTCATGAAAAAATGCATAACAATAAACACAACAAGAGTGACAAATATGTCGACCTTGGGGTGCTTCCATCCGGCCTGTGCTTTTATTAATTCCGATTTAGCAGTTGTATTTAAACTTTCACCAAGCCTTGCCCATGCTTTGTTGTCAAATAGTGTATGCAAGGCTTGCTGTAACGTCAATTCTCCGGACATAAGTTGACCAAATCCTCGAGGATAAGTAAGTGTACTGATTATCAACGATACTATCACTGCATAAATAAATCGGTGACACCGTAGAAATCGACACACTCGATTGTGACTTTGATTAAACTCGACTATCTGACGATGCATCCAAACAAACAATGCTCCAGCGAAGCCACTTACAATGCCAATTCCGACAAACGCGAGAAGTTCTCGCAAATCATAAGGAAAGAAAACAGGAAAGTCAGTTTTAAAAAGAGCTATAATCGTTTCTTCTTTTTCAATCCAAACGGCCAACAAGCGAAACACCAGCGCACCACAAACAGCACCAAAAAATCCTCGCCAATAATTCCGAACTGCGAAATAGCTTGCTGTGACTTCAATACTAAACAAAACACCTCCGATGGGGGCGCCAAAATTGCAAGCAACACCGACGGCGCATGCCGCCGCAAGCATTTCATAAGTGTGTGATTCACCGTCTAACGAATTATTAGAACATTTGTTTAAAATCTTATTTAATATTGTAGCAACAATACCAGCAATGTGAACAAAGGGGCCCTCCTTTCCGATAGGTAGTCTACTGCCTAAGGAAGTTATTAGACCGATTATTTTTGCACCAAGGACGCGAAATGTTAGGTACTCGTCCAGCTCAGCACCTCTCATAATCGTTTTCATTTCTGGAATTCCCGAACCAATCGCTTGAGGTGAAACAAAATGCACAAAAATAACAGAAATTACTATGCACAGAAGTGGGAAACATACCCAAACAAAATACTGAAAAACGTCATAATTTTGTGATTCCGTGTACAACGAATAATGCCATTCCTGGAGTTTTTGTATTGCAAAATCCATCCCAAAACTAAGCAAAGCCATTATGATTCCAAGCAGTAACAAAAACACCCACTCAGCACTAATGTGTTGGTAAATTCGAAGTTTGATTGCAACAGCTGCTTGATAACATCGGTTACAAGCTAAAGTCATATTTTTCTTTATTTAATCTTTGCGCTGGCAATTTAGAAAATTCAGTTTAGTCTTGATTATATTTTCCATACATGACGCGATGACGGTAGCCTCATAGACTATGGCGGGAGTCAACTGACCAGATGCGGATGATATAGATGTCGTATTTGCAACAAAAAAACTACAAACAACGCAAAATTCAATACTAAAGTCTTTAAAAAATACCTGTAAATGCAATAGTTGTAAGGTGAATGCACTAATAAAGGCAAGACAAAGCACTTCATAAAATTTTAAGCGATTTTAACAGATTGAACTTAAAGAAATCAAATATTTATCATAGTGTAACGAGTGCCGGGCTGCATATTTGTATAATGTACCCAACTTCAGCAGAACCAGCATTCTTATTTTATTCTATTATCTTGACGAACCCGATTGTTGAAATCATGTCTAAAGCAAAGCCGCGACGAGAATTGAACCCAAAACTGGATCAGCGCCTCCCTCCCTATGCAGCACTCCAAGTCACTGCGCCATATAACAGTCGTTGCGATAAGGTACAAAATGGTGTTTATAAACCCATGCTTTGTCAGAAAAAAGCAAAGTTATGCTGGTGCTGGGTACATTACATTAAAATGCTGCTGGGCCTCATTTCCGTGACTTAGCTCCTGAGCAGAACAGCTCCGAAGAACTCAGCAAAGTTGGCAAGCCATTGGCGACACTGTGTTTACTTTGACCGGCCCGAGAATCGAACCTTAAACCTCCCCCACACCGATGTCTTTGACCATTGAGCCAAGCGGCCGGCAAACGTCAGACATCTCACCGAAAACTAGCAATCGACAAATCGCTGTGAACTTATGAGGCGCCGTTTGGAAAAAATAATTCAGGTTTTCCACATGTTTTTTTGGCCAATTTAGGCTACATTTTGTCAAATATATTGCATAAGATATTTTCTCTTTATTAATTTAACAGCTCAGATGGCTGAGTGCTATGGAGCGTATGTCTCTTGAGCTGTAGACTCGGGTTTGATTCCAAGTCGGGTCAAACCAAGGACTTTAACATTGGTATTCACAGCTTCCCTGCTTGATGTTCAGCATTGAAGGGACAGTGTGGAGAACAAGCCGGCAAGTTTACTTGTTGTGCCGTTGGGAAAGGCACTTAGCGAAATTCCCCCATCCTGGTGTGGTAGACAGATGGCCGGCAACTCCTAAGCGAACTCGTATAGCGCATTGATCGCTTTCTCGTGATAGGAGGATAAATATGCAACTAAATAAAAATAAAAATAAATAAAAATATGACAAATATATGGCTTAAAATAGCCGAAAAATATGACACAAGATATAGGAAATTTCCTATATAATATATAAAACAAATAATTGCATAAAGTTGCCAAAAAAAAGTAGCGCAAAACATCCTATACGTTTTGCGTTGCTTTTTTGTCAAATTTATACAACTGTTATGAACCGTTCAGATGGCCGAGTGGTATAGAGCGTATGCTTCTGGATCGGTAGACTTGGGATTCGATTCCGAGTCGGGTCAAATCAATGACTTTAACATTGGTACTCACAGCTTCCCTGCTTGATGTTCAGCATTGAAGGAACAGTGTGGAGAACAAGCCGGCAAGTTTACTTGTTGTGCCGTTAGGATAGGCACTTAACGGAATTCCCCCATGTTAGTGTGGTAGACAGATGGCCGGCAACTCCTAAGCGAGCTCGTACAGCGCATTGATCGCTTTCTCGTGATAGGAGGGATAAATATGCCAATAATAATAATAATAATAATAATACAATAATTTGTCTTACATAATATTTTTTGGCAAATTTATGCAATAATTTGTCGTATATAATATATAGGAAATTTCCTGCATGTTTTGCGCTGCTTTTTTGGATAATTTATGAAATAATTTGTCTTGCATTATATAAAAACTTCCTAGCAATATATATTTTTCGCCGCTTTTTTTGTCAAATCTAAGCAATAATTTGTCTTATATATTACATAGGAAATTTCCTGTATATTTTGAGTCAGTTTTTTTCGGCTATTTTAAACCACATATTTGTTCTATATATACACTGTATATAGGAAATATATTATATAATATATTGGACAAACTATAGTTTAAATTGACCAAAAAAACATGGTAGCGAGACATTTTTTTCCAAACGACGCTTTATGAACTATTTGGAAGTTTTTCGTTCAAAGAAGACCATCTTTTTAGCGCTGTGGCTTACGCATATGAAAGCCCCCCCCCCCCCCCCCAATTGACGATTGGAAAAAAATGAGCACTTTTTATTGGAAAGGATTTGTCTTTTTTCATACAAAGGTTGCCGGCATCATGTTTTCCTGTGCTAACCACACTCCTCATGTAATCTTGAGAAATTTTCATCGTGAAGCAATAATACCGGAGTAGTCAAACTTTTACGGTGTGTTGCGCTTGAACCAATGAATTACTAACTCAAAATGCAAGCCTGGGCAAAGTCAACGGGCACTGTTATTGTTAAAGCTGAAGTCGTGCTGTGCACTACTAGGGTGGCTCATTAACATATGGAAAAATTTTTTTTTCGGAAATTTTTATCTGTCACCCTCTAAAAACGTGATACATTGTGAGAAAAGATATTGTGCCAAATATTTTTGAAATTTAACATAGTTTAGAGGTAGCACAAAAGCTTGCTAATTAATACCATACCTGTGTACATTGAAAAGCAGCAATTTATATTAGGAATGACTTGGTCCTTACTTAACTACCATTTAAAAACATTAAAATGTGTTAGAGATTGACCATGTCGTGATACGTTCATTTTAATGGCGCGGTAGCATAGTGGTTAAAGCCTCTGCCATGCAGTCGGTAAACGTGGGTTCGATTCCTGGTCGAGTCATACCAATAAACTTTAAAAAATGGTATTCTCAGCTTACTTGCTCGACGCTAAGCATTAAAAGGACAGTGTGGAGATTCCACCTTAAAGTGGTAGACAGGCGGCAGGTGGCAGCTTGACTCAAAGACCGAAAGGTCCCTTCGCTGTCTCCTGGCCAAGGTAACTTGGCAAATAAACAAGCTGAATCGAAAGCTGAAGCTAAACCTTAATGGGTAGCGCAAGCCTAATAACCATGCGTTAAAACTAACCACCTGCACCATGCATGAATATGATAATGATAATTTCTTTCTGTGTAGATTTTTCAGGTTTGGTTTTGAGAATTCATTGTTTTTAGTGTGTGCATACTTTCGGGACGGTTCATTTCTGATGTGCTTTTGTAACTTTTGAGAAGTCACCAGCAACAAGGCAGAAAACGTCACTGTATTTACTTTCCTCATCAGAATCTGAAATACGAGGTAACAAGCTTCCTTCTTGCAGTCAGGTTTTGAAAGTGTTTTTGTACCACCATGTTGATTTGAAACAAACTATTCGTAAAGCATCTACTGCTGCAGTTGAAGCTGCTATTCCCTTCTGGGAAAGGGCAAAGATTCCAATCAGAGCAAAGAAACACTTGATTACTAAATTAGAGAAGCTTCATGAGAGATGGAAAACATTGAAAAAGATTGAATATCGGCAAACAGAAAAACAAAAAAATGATGAAGCAGAGTTTTTGAAGGTCCTGGACAACTTGTTTGATATGGCCGCAAATAATGCATTGCAAGTGATGAAAATCAAAGAGGACATACAATTCCTCCTTGCTCAGCGAGAATAAGGTCGCCGCGGAACTTTGGGGTAGTCGATAAAACTTTGGCTGCAAAACAGAAAAGGGCTAAAAAGAGGAAAGCTTCTGAAGAAAGTTACAGAATAAGAATGGAGCAGCCTACCCCATCACATGTTGATACAAACCAGATCAGTAGCAGCTCTACAAGTGGAGAGGAAACTGATGAACAATACATTCCGGTTCCTAGATCACAGCCTCCAGATCCGAAAAAGCCACGAACATCTGTACAAGCTCAAAATATCATGGCATCTAATTTAGCGGCAGCACTGGATCGCACTGGAGTTTCTGACAGAAACGCTGTTTATGTTCTTTCAGAAGCTATGGCTAGTGTGGGTCATAATCCAGTTGATTTTGTCCTTAACCGTGCATCTGTTAGACGTAAGAGAGCTAAGTATCACCATAATGCTGTTCAAGAACTTGAAAAGCATTTTCATCCTACCAAACCTTTAACCGTTCATTGGGATGGAAAGCTGCTTGAAGACCTGGTGGGGAAGAAGCATGTTGATCGTTTACCCATACTTGTTTCTGGACATGATATTTCTAAGCTTCTGGGAGTGCTAAAGCTTGTTTCTGGTACAGGGGAAATTGTGGCAACAGCAGTTTTTAATACCATTGTTGATTGGGGTATAACTGATCAGGTTAGTGCCATGAGCTTCGATACCACTGCATCGAATACTGGTAAACGTGCTGGTGCATGTGTGCTTCTGGAGAAAAAGCTTGGAAAAAGTTACTCCGTTTGGCTTGTAGGCACCATGTACTGGAATTAGTCCTTCAAAGTGCTTTTGAAACTGCATTTGGAAAGTCCTCTTCTCCTAACGTGGGTCTTTTCGAGAGATTTCGTGAAAAGTGGGCGTGTATTGACCAGCAACGTTATCAGCATGGCCTATCAGATGAACATTTGAAGAAGCACATCCTTCCTGTTCTTGATGACATTATATCCTTTGCCACTGCACAGCTTTCTGTAAAACACCCACGAGATGACTATCGTGAACTTCTTGAGCTTACTATCATCTTCTTAGGAGGAAGTCCGCCTAGTGGAGTTGTACTCAAGTAACCAGGTGCATTCCATCATGTCAAAAGCTCTGTACTGCTATAAGATTTGGCTCTTTCGTGACCAGTTTAAGCTTACAAAAGAACAAGAGGTTGGAATCCGAGATATATGTTTGTTTTGTTCATTAGTGTACGTAAGATCATGGATGACGTGCTCATTACCAACTAAAGCTCCTCGACAAGACCTGCATCTCATGAAACAACTTATTGTCTATAAATGGATTAGCCCAGCCATATCAAAAGCTACTTCTGAAAAGTTTTCCAACCATATGTGGTATTTGTCAGAGGAAATGGTGGCTTTAGCTTTTTTTGATAAGTGTGTGACTTTGTCAACCAAGCGCAAGATGGTCAATTCTCTTGAAAAAGAACATACAAAAGTGCCTCTCAGAGACACCAAATTTGACTTTAGTGAGTCTGAACAAAGAGAGCTGGGTGACTTTGTATCAAAAAAGACCTTGCAATTTTTTAAAAAACTAAATCTTTCTCATCAATTCCTTTCCATTGACCCAGTCAGTTGGGCTGACAGAGATGATTACTAAACAGCAGAAGAACGGTTTTGGCCCTCAAAGTTGTTAATGATCATGCTGAAAGAGGCATAGCCCTTGTTCAGCGATACAACAAATTGTTGACAAAGAATGAAGAGCAATTCCAATTTCTTCTGCAGGTAGTGAGCGAGCACCAAAAAAATTTCCGGACAGTCGCAAAACCACTCTTCTGCAACAAAAGACAGATTAAACGGTACTGTTTTTACAAAAGGACGCCTCGTTGTTTCGGAGTTGGTTTCCCTAACATTGGTGATTTCAATTGCATGTGTGTACTGCAATATCTCTTTGCACCATGTTTTTGTTCTTTGTGTGTTGTAGTGTCTTGGTTGATCCTTACCTCAAATGTATCATGCATTGCATAATACTTGAACCGATATATTTTGCTTATTTATTCCTTTTCGAAATAATAACCATATTCATTAAAATTGAACATTCTTGTGCTACCCCTAAACCTTGTTAGATTTTAAAAATATTTCGCACAATGTTGTTTTTCATTTTGCATCACGTTTTTAGAGGGCGGCAGTAAAGAAAATCCAAAAAAAATTTTTTTGAGCCACCCTAGTGCACTACTCTAAAGCGATTGTTCTCAACGGCTATGGCTTCACAAGACGTTTCAATGCAGAAGGCATTCTTGGAAGAGAATAGCTGCAACGCAGGCAGATGTTCCTCATCATTTTGAGTCAACCGAACCAGTCAGTTGGCGTAGTGGTTGAAGACATCGCAATCGGCGCAGAAGGTCTTGGGTTGGATTCCCGGGCCGGTCAAATCGGCACAGTGTCGCCAACGGATGCACGCAAAATTTTTTTAGAAAAATCAAATCTTCACTATACTCGTTTCATTAAACTCGCTGTAGTACCTAAGCGTGGTAGCGTTTAGCGGGACCCAACCCCGCGGCTTAGCGCTTGGGCGACGCAGCTCCGAAGAAACGTCGCAGCGATGGTGAGCCGTTAGTTTCATTGTGTCCAATTTGACCGGCTTGGTAATTGAACTTCAGACCTTTCGAAGTCTTTAACACTGCGCTATAACCGGACGGCTTGCTGAAAAATTATTAAAATATAAAAATCTAAATTGACACTGCTGTAAGTGTTAACATTAAAACATTAAAAAAAACATACATTAAATAATTGCCAAGGAAGACCAGACCAACAAAAGATTTAAAAGAGTCCCAGGGGCAGAACGGAGGGGGGGCGAGGCAAAATTATTTTTACATGCTGTAGCTGTCGTAGGAGCTGGATTGCTCTGTTTCCCAAACACCCCGATTATGCGTTTGAGCTAGGGATGTGCCAAATAGCAAATTTGCCGGATACCGGATATCCGGCAAGTCTAACTTACCGTATATCCGGTATCCGGCCGAATAACGGTGCGTCACTATACGGCCGGATACCGGATAGTAGCACTAGGCCAAAATTAACATTTTGATGGTTTTTGTCCACACTTCTATTGTTTCGCTTGACTATGCAAGCCATGAAACTATTGCATGAGATCATGTGACACACAGGAAACTTCCAAAAGCATTGCGTCATTAAAAATGGTCCATGGACTTCATTGCTCGATCTAAGTGGCCGAATCGGCAACGTGGTCGAGTGGCAGTAGCTCAGTTGATATAATGACCATCTTATCGACCGCTTTTGATTCAACTCCGATCTACGACACTACGTTTGTAGAGCAAAGCGTTTTCAACGCTAGGCTTTATTTTTTGGGTGAGAAGAATTGCGTTAAAAGTGTGGATTTTGGTCAAGAGTGTGCCGAAAAAGTGCCGAAAATTGCCAAGTCGGTGGACCGCCATAGGCGTCTCTTTGGGGGGAGCAGGAGCAGCGCTTCCTCGGGTCTAATACCAAAGGGGGCGACATATGTCTTGCCTACGGGATGTTTTGATTATTATGTTAAAAGTCGACTGCATGCACATTGGCCGTAGCTAAAACAGTTCCAAAATGTAACAGCGTAAAATTTTTGCTTTGTTTTGACAAAATTTTGCGCTCTCGCTAAGCACAAAGCGAGAAGAAAACTCTATCAAGCTTGTGGCTTGCGTCAGCGGCGTGATTTTACGAGAAAAGCAATCGAGTTAACAATTACCACCAGGGATGTGGAAGCGGAAGCGGTCATATTTTAATAGAAGCGGAAGTGCGAAAAATATGCCGCTTCCGCTTCCACATAATTCAAAAAAGCATACTGTAAATAACTTCGATGATTAATGGAGGCTGGTACAGATTTTTCTGATTGCGTTTAATTTAGCCTAAGATCTTGGAAGGGTAGATTCAAGTTAAATTCTTTAAGTAAAAATTCTATGTAAATAACTTATTAGATATTATATTTCATTCAATTTATTAGACATTATTTTACAATGCTAGATTCGCATGGATGCCAGATCTCACCATAGGCCATTACTCTTCGCTGACTTTAAGATAGTACAAACGTAGAATTACTTTTTCTTTCAGCGTTCTTTAAGTTTTAAAATAATGCAAGTAATTTATCCATAGCGCTGCCCTCGGTTCTCCCCTTTTGACTCTGTCTTTTAGTAAAAATAACAAAATTAATTGTGCCAAGTGACTGAAATATGCCAGACTTTTTTGATGGTTTCTGTAGCTTATGGCCAGGGGTAGACCGGGAGTCCAGACCGATTCGCTCAAACAAAAGTATACCAATTTCTAATCATGCAGCATTATGGGCCGAGATGGTTTAGTTAACAATCTGAATGCCTGGCAGGGTCCCAGTGGTGGAATAGAGAGTAAGTAGCATATTGGCAACCCCAAAATTAGCGCTAGCACAAACGAAGGTATGCCTCCTGAAAACAATTTGATTATATGCAAAACATGTAATCAAGCGTAAAATAACAAATGCCAGACGAATTCTATGGTGGTGGGGGGGGTCCAGACAGACGCTCCCAAACCTACACCCCCAATATATAAGCTAGCACAAACGAAAGTATACCTCCTGAAAACAATTTGATTATATGCAAAACATGCAATCAAGCGTAAAATGACAGACAAACTTTGAAATGGGACCCCAAAAAGACAACTACAATTTTTATTTTAGAAACAACACTCCATAAAATTTTTGCAATCGCAATAATGGTTGCAATCTTAATAAATGCACCACAATTTTGGTTACGAGTCGTCCTGATCAAAATCTTCCGACCATGCTTCATCATTAGATTCTATACATCCAATCTCATTAAATTTTCAAAAAACTTCCCCGGAATTCCATAAAACTTCCGGGATCCCAAAAATCCTCCGGATTCCCGGGATTCGGGAAATTCCCAAGAAATTTTACCGGGAAATTTTACCCAGCTTCATTGTTTTGCTTTTTTTTCTGGTTTTCAGCATTTCAGATCTCATTTTTAGCATTTTGTTTTGTTGTTTTGACAAACTTAGATCGAATTTTTCAATTTTTTCGAGAAATTGAGAAAAAAAATTCGATCTCTCAAGCATTAATTTGTCTTAAAAACTTTTGCGAATTTTGAAAAATAAGTTTTAGAGAGCAAAAAAAAATTTCAATCTGCTGTTACGCACTTTTTATTTCGGAATGACAGACATCAGAGCCACTGAAATCCTTGCGAAAGTAAAATAATTTCCCGGGATCCCGACATAAATTTTCCGGGAAACGGGAAATTCAAAAATGCCAAATTTTCCGGGAAATTTCCCCTCCCGAATTTTCGGGAGGAAACACTACTTTGGATGGTATTGCCAAATCATATGTCATCACAGGAAGATCTTGGTTTACTTTGTACGCAATTCAAAGCCCTAACCGTGGTTTCGCGAACAACATCATTGTTAGTTGAGGAGCGAGAAATAGGAATGTTGTAGCACAACCTCTGCAATGGTAAAGAATCAACAACAAATTGGCTGATGAAACCTGCATGTAAGGGCAAATTTTCGTTAACTCCTTTCATAAACCAAGAAAGTTGCAGTAGTGTCGCGGTACAGCAGCGCTTAGTTGCAATTCTCTGTTGATGCTGCTCGCGACAAGAGGTGAAGAGGATAGTGCTGTAGAGGTGGGGGATTCATCTGCTTGTGTCAATGGCAGAGAAATGATGGCTGAAGAAAGTGATTTTGTAAATACAGGGACATCACCGTAACTGTTGTTTCTATGCAAATAAACAGATTATGCTACAGGCTTATTATACGAGTGTTTTTAAATGATTGTGGTTAACATTAGTGCCTCTCGTAGGAATAGTTCGCGCCTTCCAGTTTGAAAAGCGCTGATATACAGTATAGACCTAAATAGAGATAAAGAGTGGGTCTCGTAGAGGTCTGCAGTAACAACAAAAGGCCTAAATAGTAAAATAATTATATCACTTTGCTTAAGAACAAAGCTAAGTCAAAATAAATCAAAAGTTTTGGTAAGAAGCATTTTCAGCACCCATTACCGGTATGTAGTTGAACAAAGCGTGATGATTGAGTAACCGCTTATCTTGATTGCTCTGACTGGTCGTTCCTAACTAATCATTCCAGGGAGCAGCTGTCCCTGGCCCTGTTCCTTTGAACTGAAATGCTGCTATGTGCTAGCTTGTATATTGGGGTGTCTGTCTGGACCCCCACAACAAAGTTTTTTTGTCATTTGTGATTTTACGTTTGCTTACACGTTTTTCATAAAATTTTATTAGTTTTACGAGGTATACTTTCGTTTGTGCTAGCTTATACATTGGGGGTGTGGGTTTGGGGGCGTCTGTCTGGACCCCCCACCATAGAATTCGTCTGGCTTTAGATATTTTACGTTTGCTTACATGTTTTGCATAAAAGCAAATTGTTTTCATGAGGTATACTTTCGTTTGTGCTAGCTTATATATTGGGGGTGTGGGTTTGGGGGCGTCTGTCTGGACCCCCCACCATAGAATTCGTCTGGCATTTGTTATTTTACGTTTGCTTACATGTTTTGCATATAATCAAATCGTTTTCATAAGGTATACTTTCGTTTGTGCTAGCGCTAATTTTGGGGTTGCCAATATGCTACTTACTCTCTATTCCACCACTGGGACCCTGCCAGACGTTCAGATTGTTAATTAAACCATCTCGGCCCATAATGCTGCATGATTAGAAATTGGTATACTTTTGTTTGAGCAAATCGGCCTGGGCTCCCCGTCTAGGGCGAATCCAGGGAGGTAGGATGAGGGGTATGCCTCCTCCCACCAGCCATTTTGGAAAATGTTTTTGATGTATACTGAAAAATGTTTTTGAACGGTTCAGATGGCCGAGTGGTAGAGAGCGTCCGTCTCTTGAGCTGTAGACTCGGGTTTGATTCCGAGTCGGGTTAAACCAATGACTTTAAAATTGGTATTCACAGCTTCCCTACTTGGCGCTCAGCATTAAAAGGACAGTGCGGAGAACAAGCCGGCAAGTTGATCTGTTGTGCCGTTGGGAAAAACACTTGGCGGGATTCCCCTTTTTGGTGTGGTAGACAGATGGCTGGTAACTCCTAATCGGGCTCGTATTACGCATTGATTGCTTTCTCGTGATAGGAGGATAATGCAACTAAATAAATAAAAAAATACATAAATATACAATTTTTCCATAATTTCGAACCTCGTCGATAGCAATAAGCCTTACGCCATATGCACGCATAATCGAAAATGTACAATTAGCCTAAAATGCATCATACTTGGCGAAGCACTCAGAGCTAGGGTCAAATAATGCAAACAAAATTTGGCTGAAAATATTCACAAAGCACTAAAATAGCCATTAGAGCATGTACATTTTCAAAAATGTTTTGTGGGAGCATGCCTCCGGACCTCCCTAAAATCTTTCTTGTTTCTCAATCAGCTTCAAATTAGTTCTGCTGAAAAAAAAACAACCCTTGAAAACAATGTGGAAATTATTCAAAAATTTTTACCACGCCTCTGAGTGCTGTGTACCGGCATAAACATTTTTCTATTGAAGGGAGTAAGTTTCGTCGCAAAGTTGCAGTAAAAGACTGCCAGGATTGTGACGCGGTATTGTGACTCAATCATTCCTTCACACTTTTAATTGCTTTTTGCAAACTGATAAGACCAAAATATAGCTTTTCTTTTCAACATTTTTACAGCAAAAAATACGTTTTTTCACTGGATACGATATTGCAATCATCGACAAACACAGCTTCCTTCATGGCTAAACCAACAAGTTTGATGGCTGGTTCAGCCAAATTATGAAAAAAGTCGTATCTTTACCGACTAAAAAAATTAAACGCAATTTATTCAGAAAAAAAAGAAAAGAAAAAGTTACGAAGAATGATATGCTACACAAAGGAATCGAAAGTCAACTCTCGGAAACTTCTTTGGTCCGATGTTCGTTGCGGGGCAAAGATTAATTGAAAGATAAAACATTCAGAGTTTTTCACGAGGAGTCAGTGCGAGGAAACCCAAATCTTTTAACTTTCAATAAAACTTTAGAACCTCACCTGATGAACTCATTAGGGAAACAGTCTGTGGTAAGTTTTTATAATTTTATGCTTTTAATCTGTTATTAAATCATATGCTCCGCTCTGACTACGTCATCGAGCACTTTTGTCGACTGAAGACCCTCAAGCCATGACTATCTTGAAAATTAGTTATGTGTTTTACCTTTATACTACAGGCAAACTGATCGAATATTTTGATTCATTTTTTAGTACTCAGTTTCTCGTTCTTTTGTTCTTTCTTTTTTTCTTTTTACTCTTTTGTTTAAAACTCAGCTTCTTTTAAGAGCAGTGCTTTCTCGCTGACTTTTTTTGCAGCTGCAATTTTAGGGTTTGGTCTAATATAAGTAATTTTTACTATTCCGTTTACGGATAGGCCTACATCCGTATATCTAGATTTTGACTTACTGGTTAACCGGATAATCTGTAACTGCTGAAGAGCATAATCTTTAACTGCTGAAGTTGTGTTGTGTGAATGCAGCGGACTTGGGCTTGCTTGGGTCGCTCAGCACTGCTGGATTCGTTTTTTAGTCCTTTTAGACTTGGTTTTTGTCAAGCACGAATCCAAGTCCAAACCCGCTGTATAAAAAAATTCAAAACCGCAACATTGTGTTAAAAAAGAAACCAGGATATACGCGCTTAAATTTCTGCGCCTGTGTCCATTGCTACCTGCAGGGACTGACGACCAAATTGTTGAAAATGACGTAATAAAATCGCAAATTGTAGGCCTACAAGTTAGAAAAATACTAAATGTAACGAAGGAATTTTTACTCGCATGCTTAGGCTGCACAAAATAACCACAATCTTAAATATCTTTCTAATGAACTCGAACAGTTTTACGCGAGTTGGAGTTCAGAAAAAACATTTTTTCGAGTTCGGCAAAATGAACGAGTTCTTTCGAGTTTGAGTTCAAGTTCGAGTTCGCAGCCCTGCTGGTAACCCTCTGATTTCGGATGATGTAGAAAACGGTTGTGGGTTCAGTTCATTTAAGCCCAGAGTTTTATCTAAAAAGTGATATTGGCTAGCATGCGCGGATTTATGGGGGAGGGGGCCAGGGGGCCCGGGCCCCAAATTTTCAAAGTTTTTATAAATTTTTACTTGTAAGCAAATGTCATAATCAGTATCAAAATCTGAAGTAGTTTAAACTAAAATTCAGGAAGGTCGTTTGAGTTGGAGCGTTTTCTGTGATCAGAGTCCTTTCTTATTAACGGCTAGGCTGCTATTGTTACTTGTCAGGCCTACATCATATTCCATATGAAAGTCAAAAATAAATTCATGATGAAAAGGTTGCTTGGACTGCCTATTCGGTGAATCAGTGTTGCGGAAAAGCATAATACCTACAGATAAAGATTTCGCTTATTTTAGTTGTAAGATCAAGGCCGGTGCCAAGGTGGGGGGCTGGCCCCCCCAATCGACATGCTTGGCCCCCTCGATTAACAAGCTTTCTCCTTTGAAAACAGTGGCTGCTGTGCTTAATTTCAAACTTTGACCCCCTAATATACGCTTGCCCCCTACCCCCCCCCCGTCGACTGCTCTGCCGCCGGCTCTGTGTAAGGTATTGAAGTAGCCTGCTGATATGCCATTGTGCTTTGGAAATCTAGGAACTGCAGTTCAGCTCAGTAGCGTTCTTGTAATACGTTACTATAAGCCGAGTGTTTAGAGCCGACAAGCCCTATTTCTGCCAATTAGGATCCTACCTTATTTTCTTTAAGTAGCATGCTTTCACCAAAAGAGGGCACTTACCCCTTTCCTCGGGCAAAAATTAGTGCAAGATATAAAAACAAACTAATGAAATTGAACTGTTGACATGGACTACACTTGCTGTCAACAATCAACACCAACAGTCAACACCCACCACCCCCTTGACGACTGCAGAAAAAAGAAATCTTTTATTTTTAAAACGAACCGACTTTTCTTCGTGCGGAGCTTGCCGCAAATGCTTTATGTATTTCTGTTTTGTTCAACTTTGTAGTTTAATCTCGAGAAACTTTTATTACGATGCGATGCAACAATACCAGAAGTCCAACTTTTCTGATATGAAGTCAATTTATTCACCAAAAACGCAGGAAAAAGACATGATTCAGGTCAGTGATAGCGCAAGACACAGAAGTCACCAAAGTCAGCTACACTTTGAACTTTGAACATTAGATTGTGCGTGATTAGCGGCAGATACAAAACGTGTTCGGTAGGAAATTTAAGAGCAAAAAATGCTATTAAAGTGAAGATGACTGTTGACACGGTTACTCTCCAACAAAATTATTGCTGTAAAATCAATATAACCAGCGACAGACCAGCATATTGCAGAAGCCTTTTGATAAACCTTGAACTAATTCTGAAAAAGTTTGGTCATAAGCACGTAAGACCTTCGCGAGAAAAGACAAAACACAAGGGCAAAAAGGGAGGAGGAGGTATCGAAACTTTAGTATGTTGCAGCCAACATTACATTAGGGCACAGTAAAAAAAACACGATTTATTGAAGCTACGTGGCAATAGAGTAACACTCTTAAACACATGGGTTGAAGTGAATTTGATTCACCCAAAACGTAGTTGAGCCAAAATTACAGTAGATTGTTTAATCAAGAAGCGTATTTTTTCAAGGCATCCATTTTAAAAGTCTTTTTAAATTTAAAAAATGAAGCTTGTTTTTGTTCTATAGGTAATTTGCTCCATATTTCTAAAGCTTTATGTTCTGTCATTTTTTTCTTCCATTCAGTACGAGAATAAGTGTGAAAAAAATCTTTTTTACTTTTTTGACGTGCAGAATGATGATGAATAGAATCCAAACTAGTAAAGTAACTGTTAAAATAATTTGGCAGCATATTGTTACTGAATCTAAATAAAAATTTGGCATACTCCATATCAATCATGTCATCTAATTTTAAAACTCCGAACTCAAAATACAGAGCATTTACAGAAAAGCGACGTGGGCGGAATGAACTAGCTCGTAAAAAAACGGTTTTGAAGAGTTTTAATTTTATAAAGTAAGTGTTTTGAAGCTCTTCCCCAATTTATTAATGAATATCGCAAGACCGAATGAAACATACTGTAATAAATTAGTAGTAGAGAGGGGAACGTAATGCCTGAGTTTAAAAATTATGCCACAAGCTCTGGAGAGTTTTGCGCTGATTTGCTCTATATGTGGTTGCCATGTGAGCTTGTTGTCTAAAATAACTCCAAGATATTTGACGCTATTAGTTAGAGGAATATTATTATGGTTAACTATCACTTCAAAATTTGTAGATTTTTGCATCGCATTGCCGATCATCATGAAGTTGCTTTTTTTGTAATTTAAAATCAATTTGTTTTGCTTCAACCATTTATCGACTTTATTTATTTCCTGAGAAACTTCTCGTTGAAGAAATTGAATGTTGTGATGGCTCATGTGTAAATTGGTATCGTCGGCGAATAACGTAGTTTCAAATTTGGAAACATTGGGTAAATCATTTACGTACAATAAAAATAGTATTGGTCCGAGAACAGAACCCTGTGGTACACCTGTAATATTTTTGCTTGAACTGCATTTTTGTCATTGATACTACTTAATAAGTAGGAGTTTCCTTAAATGCTGTGTCTGTGGCTGCACACAAACATTTTTTTAATAAAATTGAATCAAATCTTCGTTTTCTCGTTTTATTTCTTTCGCTGTGGTACCAAACCGCGGTATCGAGTGGTGGGGCCCGACCCCGCGGCTTATAGCGCCTGGGCAACACAGTTCTGAAGAAACGTTGCAGCGGTGGCGAGCCGTTGGCTATAGTACGTCCAATTTGACTGGCCTGGGAATTGAATCCCAAATCTTTCGCAGCGATAGCAACATCTTTAACACTACGCTACTATTACCGACAGGTTTGTTGAAAAATTATTAAAATACAAAAAAACTAAATTGACCCTGCCGTAAGTGCTAAAAATAAATAAAAATACTGCCAAGGAAGACCAAACCAACAAAAGATTTGAAGAGGCCCAGGGGCGGAACGAGGGGAGAGGCAAGCAAAATTGTTTTTACGTACCGTAACGGTCTCAGGAGCTGGAGTGCTTCGGAGCTGGAGTGTTTCAGACATCCCGATTATGTGTTTAAAAGTATGTGATCATATTGACGCTGTGATATGGGTGAAAAATGCTTAGACAATATCGACGCTGTATTTGACCATAATCGCATGATCAGGGATTCTTCTCTCGCGCAATTTATTTTAGCTTTAAAATGTTTCGGTAGGAAGAGCATGCTTCACTATCTTCACTTTTTAAGATAGTTATGGGAGAAACTACCTCCTTCAAAATGAATGCATATTAAATATTTATATCAAGGTTTGGTAGAAAAAATGCTATATTTACTTGCATAACCTTATGAGGTCGAAACAGTGGCTGTCAGGAGATTGAGTATTACGCTCCCTTGCTTTGTGCTTGGTTGAGCACTCTCAACTGGGGCTCCCTGTCATAGCATTGTGCAAAGCTCATCGCTTATGCGATTTGAGCACTTTGGCAGGGGTGGAGGTTTTGTGGTGTTTTGTGGTACCACAAACTTTTGTTTTGTTTTTTGTTTTGTGGTACCACAAACAAAAAATTTCTGAAGTTCCTTAAATTTGATTTTGAAGACCTTCTCCCCAGACTTCTTTGCGCTCCTCTGTTGAGACCTAATAAAGTCGAAACAGTGCACATGGAGTTGGCCGAGTGGTTGGTGCATTGGGCTCCGAAGCTGGCTTCGCGGGTTCGATGCCTAAGTAGGTCATCTCCATGATGCATGTACTTTACTACCACAAAAATCCTTAGTTGCAATTAAGAGGCTTGAAATAAAATTAAAAAAAAAAAAAAAGTCGAAACAGTGGCTGTCAGGAGATTGAGTATCAAGTTAGTTATATATTTACTTGCATATATATCGAGGTTTATATGCGTTGTTTGCATCAATGTTGGTTCTTGAAAAAAAATTTTGGAGGGAAGCAATTAACAGTTTTACCCCCCTGGCTACACCGTGTCTGTGACGTTGCGAAAGCTGGCCAACTTTAGTCGGTTAACCTTTTTTCAGTAAATTTTTAACCACGGATTAACATGAATTTTTGTGAAACCTTTTCTCATCCCTGTCTTTTCTCCCCTTAAAGAAAGCGCAAAGCATCAAGCAAAAGTGTGAATGAAATATATCTTGGTTGTTTTCTTAGTTATGGCATTATATAGCTTAATCATGATCAACTGCGTTTGCGTGACAATTTAAATTAGAAACATTACAATCCGATGCACTTTAATACCTCTGAACAACTGTAATTGTGGTATCCTTGTGTGATCACAATGTGATGTCACTGAAACTTCCTCCATTGAAAAATCATGCGTACGCCACTGCTTGATGACGTACATTAATCATAGGCTTTTTCCTTCAGCTCCCTAAAAAGGCCTTAACATATTAAATATTCTGCCCCCCCCCCCCCCCATGAAAAAAACTGTTTAATCCGCGCCTGTTAGCTAGGCCTACTTAGGTTTTTAGACATAGAACCACCAGATCGCTAAATCGGACTCACTCCAGTGGTCAAAACAAAACTTTGCGAGTTGTAGAAGCATTTTCACGTTGGTTAGTGTTTCTTGAACTAAGTTAGACCTATTTGCCTCTAAAACATTCTAGTAGACCTCTTAAGACCCCCTCGATGACATCATATATGCAGCGCAAGGCTGGTAAGAGAGGGGGCAAGGGAGTACAAAGTACCGGGGCCCGTCATGTTTTGAGGGGCCCCGCTCTTATAAAATTTTTCTTCACGGACACACGCGAAGAAATGCTGGAGAAATTACCTTTTGGTTATGTTAAGACCTACGTCCAGAGTGCGAAGTAGGGGGAGATGGGAGTACATGTCTCCCCCAGTAAAAATAGCCTTCCCCCCAGCAAAGAAAAAAAATTAGTCCTGGGGGGGGATTCCAAAACGTCCCCCCCCCCCGTCTTAAGTACCATAAAAAGTTAAATGTTTTTATATCAACATTACAACACGTCAGCAGTTTTTTATAAGCGTTAGTGAAAGAATTAAGAATATGTTAAAGCAGCGGTTCCCCAACTTTTTTCAGATCATACTTGAGATTGAGAGTATAAATTAAGAAAATGCTAGCCTATACCTTCTGGGGCTCCGCCCCGACCCCGCTGGGGTAGCTTAACACTATTCTTCCCCAGTGCCGAAACTAGCGCCCCCCAAACCCCCCAACCGGGGGGGCCAGCACAAAAAGGGGGCCCCGTAAATAGTCAGTACTTAGTACTATTTACTCAACGTATGATAAAGTTGCCTTAAATAGGCCTATTCTAAGATTCAATATATTTTTTGTTTTAATTCGAGCGATGTGGGGCCCCCATACCATATTTATACTTTTGGCCATAGGGGGCCCCTGCAAATTTTTCGAAAAATAGTAGTCGCAAAACTAGCAAACAAACGTTTAGTAGCATACCAAAGGCCCTCATCTTCAAGTGAAAGGTGCAAAAATAAGCCTTAAAAACGTTTTTTCTTCGCAAAGGTAGCGAAATGTCAGAGTAGGGTTTGCTTGCAGCATCATTTTAGTGGGTTTGGAAGGGACCTAGTAAAACAGATTACTAAACCTTGTTAAAACTGAGGAATTTTAAAGGCTCAAAACGCACAAAAAGCCTCCAAAATAAGGTGAAATTCCGCAAAATTTTCTGGGGGGGCATGTCCCCAGACCCCCCCAGCTTTGCATCGCCCCTTAGGGGCTCGCTCTTTTGTATCACCATCCAAGAAAAAATTTTTAGGGGGCCCCGAAAGATGATATCGGGGGGGGGGGGGGAACCGCATTGTCTAGTTTCGGCCCTGCTCTAACCCAAAAACCCTTGCTTCATTTATATAACGAAAAACTGCCTAAAACAAAGCTAATGAAGTTTTCGAAATTCCACCGTTGATAAATTTTGTTCATCATGCTGGTGGTATGCAAACACGCAGTACGCCCTCCACCACTGTTTTAATTTGGTCATTGATCAATGACATCGCACCAAGAGCGTATTTAGAGGGGAGGCATTGTGCCATGGCCCCCTGCCCTTTTGACTTTGCCTTTTAGTAAAAAAGAACGAATGGTACCAAGTGACTGAAATACGCCATACTCTTTTGATGGCTTTTGTAGCTTATGGCGAGGGGCAAATTCAGGGGGGTAGGAATGGGATGAGGGAATGTATTCACCTCACCAACCTTTTTCAACTATGTTTTTGATAAATACAAATTTTCCATAATTTCGAACCTCTTCGATAATTATAGGCCTTTAGCCTTTAGCACTCACAATTGAAAATGTGCGAACAAAATGCACCATATTTGGTGGAGTATTCAGAATTAGGGTCAAAAAATTTAAACAAAGTTTGCCTGAAAAATGTTCAAAAAGGACTAAAATAGCCATTACAGCATGTAATATTTCAAAAATTTACCGGGGGAGCATACCCGCGGACTCCCTAAAGTTTTTCTGTTTTTTAATCTGCTTCAATTAGCTCTGCTGAAAAAAACTACGCTTAAAAAAAAATGGTAAAATTATGCTCCCCCACCCCTTTTAAAATATCTTGCTACGCCACTGCATCGCCCCGCGAACAATACATACCATTTTCGCAACATTGTCATGTTATTTGGGTTCAAAATTCAAGCAAAATTGTAGACAAAAACATCCCCCTCAGTAAAATTTTTCTACATCGCACACTGCCGAAGGCTACGTCTGCGCGATGTCAAGACCTTTCCCTTTTTAGAGAATTAAATTTTTGTTACCGATGGGGCCCGCATCATATCTCTGCCCCGGGGCCTGGATTTTTTCTCGACGGTCCTGATGCAGCGGCCACTATTTGGTAGTCGTATGATTCATACAGGGCCGGTTTCAAGCCGATTTTATCAAATTGGGCCCGGCGCTAGTGTTTTTTTTTTCTGTATAATGAAGCGCAAGATGTGTGAAAGTGCCATATATGTTGTACCGGTGCATATGTTGACCATTTCTATTTTCTCCTAAATTACAGTAAATGAAAAAATTCAGCGACTTGGTAGCTGTTAAAATTGGTAAAGAAAAAATTTACGCATTTGTTTGATCACGTGGTTTTCTGTCAAGAAAATACCTGTAGATAGTTTTAGGGAAGTTTCATCTTATTTTCAGTTTTAGCTTTTTAGCGTCTATTTAAGAGAGCATAAGGCCTATTCTACACTAAAAACTCTAAGCCAGTGGTTCTTAACCTTTTTTACTTGCTACACCCCTTTTGAATCACCAACCAATTCTCGCACCCCCGGTTAGAATTGGAAAATGTCGGTGAAGAGCAAAAAAAGGTCTACTGGCTTAGATGTCATATTTATATTCCAATGAAATTATCGGTGAAGAGCAAAAAAAAGGTCTACCCGTCTTCACATGTCCTACATTCCAGTGAAAATATTCCGGCGAACATATCGGTAAAATGATTCATCATTCCCACATTCCCTAGGAACATTTCTCGCACCACTGGTTAAGAAACCCTGCTGCTCTAAGCCTTCGTCAAATGCTGTCGTCTTTTTGGGTGTTCAAGATTTTGGTTTGTTTACTTTTTCGAGGAGGCTTATGTTTATATTTTTTTATGTTGTACTGTCGTTTATTTATTTAACTCGTGTGTACTTTTTCCCCTTAACATTAGTCCTGACTCTAAAAAGCATCCTTCAGTTACTAAGCGCCTTAAAACCTAATAATAATGATTGGCACGCAGGGCTACCAACCTGAATGAACTTTATTCGAGTTCGAGTTCAACCTATTTTAGCAAGTTCGAGTTCTCTAATTTAATTATTTACGAGTTCGACAAAAATAAGCTTTTTCGAGTTCAGGCAGATGAATATCCAAATTCGAGACAACTTTTTCACTGCCGGTGCTCATGCAATTAAAAAAATATTTCGCTCGTGCAGTGGGTTCAAGACCATACCTCAGCTGTTTAGTAGGCCTACCATCGAAATTGTCAGTGTTGTGGTCGTAATCATGGACCGAGTTTGGTTTTAAAAAATGGGAAGGGGACAAATTTTGTGTGATAAGCTACTGTATAACGTACATGCTCTTGACAGAAGTATGTCACTTGAATACTATCGGTATTATAGAGCCGACGTTGATTATGTAATCCTGTGCCTGTAAAGGCTGTTTTACATTTTGTGAGTTTATTGATCCTACAATTTGAGTTTATTATGAAAAAGACGTGTCCATCTGATTTTTACCTCATCGGTTTTCCATTTTTCGGAAATTATTGTATTTTTACCCATCTTTTCGATTTCGCTTGCCACATTGACGTACTTGAACTTTTAAAAACATTACAGGCAGCAGCGATTGTGACGCCACTCGAGGTCTTAGCTGTAGCGCGTTTTATTCGCCTCAACTAGAAAACGCGACAGCAACTTTTACCTCGAGTGACATAACAATCACTGTTGTGCTTTTGTGTCAATTTGGCAAACCAAATCAAAAAGATGAGTAAAACCTAAAAATACAATATTTCCGAAGAATGGAAAGCCGATAAGCTAAAAGTGAAATGGATGTATGCTAGGCTTAGCATACGCCCTCCGAGGCTTACAGTTTTTGACAAAAAATAATTTGTCCTCCGAGGACGCTAAAAAATGTCCAAATGTCCTCCTCTTTGTAGGCATTATGAACAGTGAAAATATGTCAAAACATTCTTCCACGAAAAATTTTGGAAAGTTTCATACCTTACTACGGCCAAGGGACGTGATGACCTTTTTTTTGCTCTTCACCAGAGTTGTCCATGGACCGGAATAGGAATTTGTTCCGGCAGGAATACATCAATTTGTTAAGAACAGGAGCCGTAATGGAACTTTTTTGTGGCTTACCGGAACAGGAATTCCGGTTGACTGTTTAAAAAATGTTGCAGAACTCTTGCCTTGATTGTTTGTTTTAATTTTCATCTTTTTGCTAAAAAATTTGGTTAACTAGGTATAGATTCTGTGTGTATGATAATTTTTCATATTGGTATTGACATATAATTGGTATTTACCTTGACTGAACATAATCATAAACAGAATGATGATACGGATCGGAATAAGAACAAAGGCTTCAGATTTGGAATGGAATTAGGAACAAAATTCTTCGTTCCGGACAACTCTGATCTTCACTAGATTTCGGGCGGAAAATTGAACATCCGCGGACGTGATGATCTTTTTCTTTTTTGAGGTGGAAAATTGGACATCCGCGGATGTGATGACCTTTTTCTTCTTTGGGGCGGAAAATTGGACATCCACAAACGTGATGATCTTTTTTTGCTTTTCACTCGATTCTGGGCGGAAAATTGAACGTTTGCGATCGTGATGCAAGACCGCCGAGAGGGGGGGCAGAAGGGGTCACTGTACGGGGGCCCGGGGACACAGGGGGACCCGGGGTTCTGAATTGTCAGGTTTAGAATGCAAAATTCATCAGCTCAAACTACGGCCTGCGGGCGCGATGATGTTATTTTTTGATTTCGGGCCGAAATTCGAACATCCGCGGACGCTATGACCTTATGTTGCTCATCACTAGATGTTGAGCCGAAATTTGAACATCTGCGGAGGCTATGACCCTTTTTTTGCTCATCACTTGATTTTAGGCCAAAATTCGAACATCTGCGGACGCTATGACCTTTTTTTTTGCTAATCATGTGTTTTTGGGGCACCACTGACCAAAGGGCCCAAACGAATTTTTTGCCCCGGGGCCCGAAATTTCTCTCGGCGCCCCTGTCGTGATGCTGAGTAATCTATGCTCAAAGAACCTGTTCTCTTTTTGCGCAGTGAAAATATGTTAACCCTAATATAATTATGCTCTTTATAACATGGCAATCACAAGATATAGGATGAATAAACTACCAAATGAAACTTGCTTTTACAGCCACCTTGAGAGCACAAAAAAAATTGAAGTACCAGTACTTACTCAGCGGTTCCCAACCTATTTTTCTTCATTACCCACTTTTGATGTGACTGATCCTCAATTACCCACAACAATCTATTGTTGAAGTTTACCTCAGTTATATTAATCGGTGAGGTGCAAAAAAAAAAGGTCTACACGTCTGCAGGTGTCCTGTTTCGTGAAAATATCGGTGAAGAGCAAAAACGTGCTTTCAGACATGTATTTTTGACAATGGAGTTACATTTTCCACCAAAAAATCACATTTTACCGCTCGGAGGTAATTTACCCCCGGGTTGGGAACCACTGACTAATGAATATAAATTACAGCATTTATTCAACAAAAAGCAACGAATATCAAAAGAAAATGCTACAGGCTAGTCCTGAATTAACATTTATCTTATTCTTTATTGTGACGTTTGAATCGGCAAAAAGCGGATAACTTTTCTTCGAAAAAAATTGCTGTCCGCGACCTACAAAGCAATAATGTCAGCTGATAACAACAGCGATTCTTCCTTTGAGAAAATTTTTGCTTATAAATATCAATATTGAGTTAACTAACAACAAATCACATTTACCCCCAAGCCCCCAAGTCCTGAGCGCCAAAATTTTAAAAACTTTGGTAGTTTCTGCAAATGAAGACCTTTTTTAAAACTCGAAAATATTTTTTGTCAAAAAAAAAAACTTAGAAAAATGTAAATTTGTGGGGCCCCTAAATGTTGTGGGGCCCCGGGCTTCAGCCCGCTCCGCCCCCCTCTTAATCCGCCACTGCTGATTCCAATTGTCTTTTTTAAGATAAGGATTCCATACTGGAGAATTATATTCCAATTTGGGACGAACATACGTGATAAAAGCTTTCAGTAGAGTCCAAATGTAGACACTACAATAAGGGAAGTTTCCTGGTCTGTAGAATAAGCTTTGGAAAAAAGTAACCAAAATCACGCTTGATTGACTGGGGTGCAAATCTATGTTGAGCATTGGGGGGATGATTTAGCAAAATTGACCATTTTTGGTAGGGAGTCGAACCGAACCGGAGTTTTATAGACCGGTTTTAAGCTATTTTTGTCGAACCTTAACCGAACCGTATTCTTCAAAATCGCAAAGAGCGAACCGGAACTGAACCGAATAATTTGAGTGCTTGAGAACCTTAACCGAACCCGAAACGATTGAAAAAAGCGGTTCGCTTGGTGACGTCACACGCGTCACTTTGAAGCTGGTTTGAATTCAAAATAATAGTCACTTATGTAAGTAATCTATGCATGGTAAAAAAGTCTTTTACCGTTAATTGGCTTTTAGGGATGTGCCTCAAAGAAAATTACTCGGACTCGCCGAGTAACGAGTATTCGCGACATTACTCGGCGGAGTAGGCTATCTATTCTGCGACGTCAAGATATAAACTCAAAATCAGGTGAAGAGCAAAAAAAAGGTCATCACGTCCGTAAAAGTCCTAATTTGGACTCAAAATCGGGTGCAGAGCAAAAAAAAGGTCAAAACGATAATGCTTTAATGCTCGGTCGAGTACCGGTATCAATTAATACACGGACTCGGCCGAGTAGGCCTAATGCCTTAAAATACTCGGCCGAGTACTCGGACTCGACTCGGCACATTCCTACTGGCCTTACTGCAAGTTAAAATTATGCATTATATTGGCCTGTCAATGCAAAGAAAAATTGCGTTGTAGGCCTACATTTCATTTTTTAAATTGTGTTACTAGAACTACCGGTACACCATTTTTTACTATGAACCTGAACCGGAACTTTATAAACCGGTTTTGAAATATTTTTTGCTGGAGCGAACCCAAACCGAACCGTTGCAATTTATCTGATCCTTAACCGGAACTGAACCGAAATTTGAAACCGCTGTTGAACCCAAACCGAACCTGAACCGGAAAAATCAAACGGTTCGACTCCCTGATTTTTGGGAATTGGGGGGGATAATTTAGCAAAATTAATCATTTTTCGATATTGGAGGAATGAAATAGGCTCGTACGAGAAATTTTCCACTTCCATGAAATGTATTCGGGGGGGATGCTGCCAGATTATTGGGGAGGATATATCCCCCCCATTCCCCCTAGATTTGCACCCATGTTGATTGAATTTCCGAAAAACGTTGTCAAGTCACGAGACAAATCTTATCCTAGAGACCAGAAAACTTTGTCTATTATAGTGCCTAACAAGTACCTAGTCCAAGCATTTTTAGAAGAAAAAGCTGGCAAGATCTGATAAGCACAGACGGAGGTTGTAGTAGAGTAAATGTGATGGATATGTTGAGACCATTTAAGATTATAAGAAATGAAAACACCAAGATCTCTGCCAAGTCCAACTGTATTAATATTGTGGGAACAAACTTGAAAGCTTTAGTCTAAAGAATTGCTGAAACAAAGAAATGTGCAAAGGCTAGTGGTCCGAGCAAGATTAAGTTGACGAGAGCAAAGCCAAGCAGAAAGTCTATCTAGTGCCAATTGAAGGTTGTCAACATTACTGCTAAAGAGTTGAGCATCATCAGCATAAAAATACATCCCATTATCAGTACCACTTAGGCCTAGGCCTACAATAAGTTAGATTTTTTAACATCTTCATCAATATAGCCTACAGTAAGCAACAAACAGTAAAGAACCAAATATACTGCCTTGGGCTGTTGGGGAACTCCACTAAGAACAGGTAAGTAGGATGAAAAATGATTGTTGACACAAACGCATTGAACACGGTCATCAGGTCATAGAGAAAACATTTGATCCAACTCAGAACCTTACCAGAGACCAGTATTCCTTCTAATAAGGTGCGAAATTTGAAAAAAATGAGAAATTTTGGGCAAAATTTTTCAATTTTTGCACATTGCTGTAATGATTTAAAAGCAAATTAGTTGAAAGTACTTAAGTTTTTTTATGTCAAATGGAAGTGTTTCATCATAGAAACTCTTATTTTTAACAAAAATTATTCCAGACCTTGAATTAAACCTTTAAAATGTTTGGGCAAACTTTTAGTGATTTTTACATTTGGGCAAATTCGCACTAGTTAAAATCTAAGAGGGAACAGTGTCAGAGACACCCACAGAAGAAAGGACTGAAAACTGTTTGGTATGGCTGACAGTGTCAAAGGCTTTAGCGATGTTGGTGTGAACAACGTGTATAGATTTACGATCATCAAAAGAAGTAAACCAATGGTTGATAGCAGTGAAAAGTTAAGAACAAGAAGAGCGATCTGGCAAAAATCCAAATTGGTAAGGACTAAGAAGATTGCAATTCATCAGCTAGGTACCGGTATAATTTATCAGATCAGAGTTTTCACCATGTTATGGATATCTTTTCCAAATTAGACTGGCAAAAAAATGAAGTTTCAAATGAGTAAAAACTTCCTGAATTGGAAAATTTGATGATGTAATCTCATTTCCGCATGTCAAGATGTCATTGCCTGAATTGGTTTTCTACAACTTTACCGTGGGATTTAATTTTTATCGTGGTTTATTTTTTTTATTTTAAAAAAACTTTATTTTCCCATGTATTTACATTGAAACTGCAAGCATAAGCTATGCCTAGTCTATTTCTTTCTCAGTGAAAATACGATTACATCATCAAATTTTCCAATTCAGGAAGTTTTACCTCTTTTAAAATAGGGATGTGCCGGATAGCAAATTTGCCGGATATCGAATATCCGGCAAATCTAACTTTCCTACCGGATATCCGGTATCGGGCCGGATATCCGGTGCGTCACTATTCGGCCGGATACCAGATAGTAGCACCAAGCCAAAGTTAATATTTTGATGTTTTTTGTCCACGGCTTCACGCCGTCGTTTTGCTCGACTACCGAGCCATGAAACTATAGCATGAGGTCATGTGACACACAGGAAACTTTCAAAAGCGTTGCGTCATTACGAATAGACTTCATTATTTTACAACTCAGATGGCCGAGTGGTATGGAGCGTCTGTCTCTTCAGCTGTAGACTCGGGTTTGATTCCGAGTCGGGTTAAACCAATGACTTTAAAATTGGTATTCACAGCTTCCCTGCTTGACGCTCGGCATCAAAGGGACAGTGTGGAGAACAAGCCGGCAAGTTTACTTGTTGTGCCGTTGTGAAAGGCACTTAGCGGGACTCCCCCATCTTGGTGTGGTAAACAGATGGCCGGCAACTCCTAAGCGAGCTCGTATAGCGCATTGATCGCTTTCTCGTGATAGGAGGATAAATATGCAACTAAATAAAAAATAAAAAAATTTCAAGTTGACCGAATCGGCAACGCGGTCGAGCGGCATGAGCTCAATTGCTATAATGACCATCTCATTGATCGCTTTTGATTCAACTCCTATCCACGACACTACGTTTGTGTAGCAACACATTTTCAAAGCTGGATTATATTTTTGAGTGAAAAGAATTGTCTTAAAAGAGTGGATTTTGGTGAAGAGTGAGCCGAAAATCGCATGCCAAGTCAGTCGGCCACCATGGGCGTCTAATCGGCAGGAGCAGAAACAGTGCTTCCTCAGGTCTAATACCGAAGGGGGGAACATACTGTATGTCCGGTCTTCGGGGTGTTTTCATTATTACATTAAAAGTTGACTGCATGCACATTGCAAGGTAGCTTAAACCAGGGTTGTCCAAACTTTATGGGACGCGGGACGCATTCGGCAAGGAAATTAGATCGCGGGCCGCGGTTGACATTTTTCCTCTTATGCACTGTCTCACCGTACCAGATGTAAAGTAAAACACGTACATGTGTAAATGAATCTTCATATTTATCATAAAAACATATTCCCGGGGAATAGATTAAAGAAGCTAAGATGTGAATACTACGAATAAGAGAGTTTTGGAAATTTTGAGCAACGTCAGTAGACCAGGAAACCTTAAAAATAACTGACAAGTATGAATACGAATAAACCATAAATTTATTCGTAAAAAATATTTAAGGAAGTACGTAAAACGGTACAGTTTACTTAAAATTCAGTGAGATGGGTGTGCCTGTATTTTGGAAGCCAGCTCCTTTGTGTCAATGTCAACTGAGGTTAAGGCTAAACGAAGGCAGGCTTCGAGAGATGTTTGTTTAAGTAGATTCCTCTCTTTGGATTTAATCGACTTAATTGCGGAAAATGCTGCTTCACAAAGGTAGGTACTGCCAAACATTGACAGCAAGTGCAATCCAAATCGGCGTAAATTAGGATAACGCTCTTCAGAAAGAAGAGGCCAAAATTGAGTGATTGGCAGTGTAGCTTTGCTTAATAAAAACTGGTCACTTTGCAAGTCACACAATTCAAGAAATTTAAGTTACGTAATAAACAATAACAACGCCTCTTTACCTGTTTAATGTTTAAATCCCATTGTATCCATACTTGGTTGTTATGTCACTTTTATTGTTTATTACGTAACTTAAATTCCTGCCTCGTACGTATTATGCTAGTTTTCAACAGTTTAGCCTAACCAGTGCAATGTAGCCTTTGAAAATGAGAAAAGTTTATCTCGAAACGTCAGGCATTTGTAAATAAAATGTTTTCTGCAATATTGGCTGTGTGCTTTATGCTGGGAATATTTAAATGTTTTAACCATTTTGCTCATAAAGAATAAATAATAGGGGAAAGTGCGGACCCATGATCATGTTGGTCCCATGAACCACCCCCTCCAGCTTTCCGTAGAAAAGTGTTTTAGATTTTTTATCAACTTTTTTTGGCAACGCTAGGTTGGTTACGCATGATCAGAAACGATAAGTGAGAAGTAAACACGTTTGAAGGAGTTGCGTTGGTTGGTTTGTTTTTGCTACAAAAAAGTAACTTTTAGGGGTATAAATTTGTCGATCTTTGAGCATAAAGTAACATTGGTAAATTCATGTGCATTTAGCAGTAGTAATTAGTCATATTAGGGTATATATCTAAGCACTGAGATCAAATTTTTCTGTAACCATATTGAAGAGAATGAAATTTTATACAGACAGGTTGCAGTGTGAAGCCATGAGCCACCAAAAGTGTCGACCTTTGAGCCATGGCTCATGAGTCCTTGCAAGATAAATATTTAGTTGTTTTTGCGTCTGCGTCTTCAGCACCTGTTACAGCTAGGCCTTCAACAAGTTCAGTGAATCGTGTGACACCAGACATCATTTTTTGCAGCCAAATAGGTCTACATCTTGGCTAATGTTCATCACTAAAAGATCAAGCTGGATATTTTGTAATTTTTTTTTTAGTCCAAATTTGATCATAGAATCACTTATGTGTTTTTATTCTTTTACAGTATTTTTGACTAAATTCGTGCAAACAGCTAGTAAACGACGTTTTATGCTTCATCTTTATTGTGGTTTATGGGAACAAGTGTAGTGGCTCAAGGGTTCTTACTTTTTTTTCTGTGTGGACCCTTGAGCCACATCCATTTGAGGATCAATATCAGCCAACGTGTTAAAGTTATCACTTCAACCAACACATGGTATCATCGGAGTGCAAAAGAGCATATTCCTTTAAAATTCCAACTTTATAGCTCGTTCAAAACTCAACGTAGAAACGATTGTACAAAAAGTGGCTCAAGGGTCCTCACTTTCCCCTATTCCAATTCAAACTTAAATAAAGTTTAGTAAAAAACAACTTAAAAGTGAGTCTCTTCAGTGGTGCTATGAGCTTCAAATCCATGAAGTACATCCATCTTAGCACCACTGAAGATTTGAAGCTCATAGCACCACTGAAGAGACTTAATTTAATAGTCGAAACGTATCCCGTCTGGTGCAAAATAAACTTAAAAGTGCATGGTGCGCACGACATCTGTAGCGATACCGAAGAGGGGCGTCTGGGAGGCGAAGCCCCCCAGACGTTGATATGGTAACACAAATTTCAGCCCCTCCTACTTAAAAGTACTTCCAACGCCACTGGTTATATGGACTTTGTATCCAACCATCTAATTCTCATTTGTTTTTGGACTCAAGGCGCGAAAGATATTAACATATTGATTGGATTACCGAAAATCCGTTCACGGAAAAGTAAAAATCAGATCGGATTTTGCCTTTCAACCAGTGTTGCCAACTTAGCTACTTAGTATCTAGATCTAGATACTGTTGCAGTCCCCTTAGATACCAATTCTTTCTTCTAGATCCTAGCGACTAATCTAGATACCTCTATAACTATCCAGTTTGTTTATTGTTTTATCCTTTCGCGGAAGAATGCCAGATTTTATCGCTATAATTTTGTGAGCCGTTCTTCCGAGTGTTCAGCTAAGTACCGGTAGCCCTACTAGCCTACAGGTATAGTAGGAATCGTGTAAACGGTTTGTTTTTTCGAACATTTTTTAGCATTGTTAGCTCCATTATGACGAGTTATAGCCAATAAACACCGGAAAAAATGATAAATTTTCTAACTGCAGCGAAACGAAAATCAATTTTAAATAATTATGTAAAACGAAGTGCGTCCTAAAAAAAGACTACTAGGAGGGGCAGTCCTTTTTTTAGGATCCTGTAAACGGTTTGCTTTTTCGAACCTTTTTTAAACTATTAAGTGTTTTAGGTTTCGCCTCTACACGGTACACAATACACATTCGTCTTCTAGACTTTTGGACTATTTATGGTGTTTTGTTGAAAAACTTTGATTGAGCACATGAGCAGTTAATTTTTTAGATTGTTTTGTGTAAAGTTGCAGTGGAGTAAGCCTACAGTATTGAAAAGGATAGTGTGCTGTGCACAGGCACGCCGAGAGGGGGGGCAGAAGGGGTCATCGCCCGGGGGGGCCCGGAGACACAGAGGGGCTCTGGGTTCAGAATTGTCAAGATAGAATGCAAAACTACGGCCTACGGACGCCACTAGTGTATTTAGGGGGTGCAATTGTGCTATGCACCCCCCCCCCTTTTGACTCTGCTTTTTAGTAAAAAATTACAAAACCAATGGTGCCAAGTGACTGAAATATGCCATACTCTTTTAATGGTTTCTGTAGCTTATGGCCAGGGGCGGATCAAGGGGGTAGGATGAGGGGTATGCATCCTCCCAGCCATTTTCAAACATGTTTTTGATGTATACAATTTTTCCATAATTTTGATCCTCTTTGATAGCAATAAGCCTTACGCCTTAAGCACACATAATTGAAAATGTGCGAACAAAATGCGTCATATTTGACGAAGCACTCAATATAAGGGTCAAAAAATTCGAACAAAATTTGCCTGAAATTATTCAAAAAGCACTAAATTAGCCATTACAGCTTAAATTTTCACAATTTTTCCGGAGGAGCATGCCCCCTTTTGTTTTTCTCAATCAGCTTCAAATTTGTTCTGCCGAAAAAAAAATACGCTTGAAAAAAACGTGGAAATTATGACCCCCTCCTTTTCAAGTTTCTAGCTTTGCCACAGGCGATAATGTTTTTTTGATTTCGGGCCGAAATTTGAACATCTGTGGACGCTATGACTTTTTCTTTTGCTCATCGCTTGATTTTGGAGCACCACTGACCAAGGGGCCCAAACGAAATTTTTGCCCCTCGGCCCGAAATTTCTCTATCAATCAATCAAGTTTATTTCACCGTATACGTTTAGAAAATTCGCATAGGCAGGAAACAGCGAAAGACCACAGGGGTCATCTAAGTCTGCTGCACCTACTACAGCAATACTTACAGTAAACATATTGGCGTAAACTTAGCATGACATAAAACGTTAAAAAAAAAGAACACATTACAAGACAGTACTGCCATCTGATCTGGAAATCTGACACTAGACACCGATCTGGAAATCTGACACTAGACACCGATTACAGGCATAACTACGAAGTGTAGTATAGTGACCGATTACAAGCAAAAACTGCTAAGTATGACAAAATAAAAAATGGCAGCACAGGCACAAAAAACAAAACAATATTTACAGTGTAACTCAGTTTACACATTCGTCTGTACCAACAAGTGAATTTTTCGGCGGACAATTTTCCTACAAATATAATTCAAATTTAGCTAGAACGTTTCTAAACAATAAATGAGTTTAAAAATTAGTTGTTACACTCATTGGATAATTTCACTGTGCTTGAAATAAGCAGGCAATTAAGATAATTGATAAAGTTACACAAGATTTTTGGAGTAATGCTCAAATAAAACTGCTTTATAGTTATTTTTAAATCTAGAAAAAGAGCACTCTTTTTGAGCAAGAGGAATAGTTTCCCACTCCTGTAAGCAGATGTGTTGCAATCTTTTCCTCCCAAACTCGCTATTGAAAGAATGATGATAATAACTGCCAATTGATTTTTGTCTAGTGTTGTGTTTATGTACTTTGTTGAGCTCTATAAAGTAATTATTAAATGATGATGGAAGCATGTTATTTTTGAATTTAAAAATAAACTTTGCAAATTCCAATCTGATCATGTCTTTTAGTTTTAGAGTTTGAAATTTAACATATAGAGAATTGGTAGGAGAATTTCGAGGAAGAAATAAACTGGCTCTAATAAATTTATTCTGCAAAACTACAAGCTGGTGGAGATATGAATTTGTGGTTCTTCCCCAATTAATTAACGAGTACAATATGACGGAATGAAACATGGAATAATAAATTAATTTGCGAGTGATTAAAGGTACATAGTGCCTTAGTTTAAAAATTAGCCCACAAATTTTTGAAAGGTTTTTGTTTAGTTTTTGGACATGATTTTTCCAGCTTAACTGTTCATCTAATAGCACTCCTAGATATTTAATACAATCACTTCGTTTGATGTTTACTTTATTCATTGATAAGCTAAATTTTGAGGCATCAAGGGGCTTGCGACTTATAATCATAAAACAACACTTTGAATAGTTCAACGTTAATTTATTAAAGTACATCCAGTTTTCAATTTTCTCGATTTCTTCATTAACCATTACTTGCAAGCTGTGTGGATTTTGGTGGGAAATATGCAAGTTAGCATCATCCGCAAATAAAGTAGCATTAAACTTTGATGCTTGAGGTAAATCATTAATAAATAACAGAAAAAGAAGTGGGCCTAAGACAGAGCCTTGTGGAATTCCGTGAGTCACTTTAAAATATTTTGAAGCTTTTTGTTCTACTTTAGTGCAAATTTTTCTATTTTCCATATAGGATTTCAGCAAATTCCAAATTTTTCCTCGAAAACCGTAGTGGTCTAACTTCTTGAGTAAAATTTTGTGGTCAAGGGAATCAAAAGCTTTTTTGATATCAAGAAATATAGCACATGTATATTGATTTTTATCAAGATTATCAAGAAATTTATCATAAATTGTGGTAATTGCTAGTTCGGTGGAACTGTTTGTTGTAAATCCAAATTGCTCAGGAGATAATATATTATATTTGTCAATGAAATCCATAATTTTAGTCTTCAATACTTTTTCAAAAATTTTTGAAAATAAGTTTAAAAGAGAGATAGGTCGAAATTCACCTAGTTCTTTGGGTGTTGATGTTTTGGGAATTGGAATGACTTGACCCACTTTAAATTCATCGGGAAAACATTCTTGTTGCAAACATTTATTGTATAATTTAGTCAAAATAGGAGTCAAGACTACTCTAGCCATTTTTACAAATTTGGGGGAGATGCCATCGATTCCAGGGGCTGAATTACTTTTAACATCGCTAATAGCAAGAGACACTTCACTTTCAGTAAGTTCATGCAATGTAAAACTTTGCATTATGGACTTGGAAAAAATCTTTAGTTCGGAAATGTCAGATTTATTTCTTTTCGATAAATTTGAACCAACATTAGCAAAATATTCACACATTTGGTTCAAGAATTCATCACTATCAGTTTCGCATATTTGTCCATTTATTTTTAAGGAAGTGGGCAGTTTATTACGCGATTTGCTCCTGCCTTCTATAATTTGTCCAAGTACCTCCCAGGTTTTTTTCGGATTAGATAGATTTTCTGTCAATAACCTGTTATAATATTGACTTTTTGCAAAGGATTTTACATGCGTAAGCTTGTTGCGATATTTTTTATATAACTCAATTTTGTTTGCTTCAGAACATTTATAGCAAGATTTGAATAACTTATTTTTTGTCTTTATAGATTTTAATATCCCTTTAGTTATCCAAGGTTTTTCATTCAATTTTCTTTCACGCCGAGACAGTGGCCTAAGGGGTGCATGACTATTTAGTGTTTTTATAAAGGTTTCAGTAATTCTGGACACGTCTTCATTAACGTCAGTGTCTTGGTTGTGTATATTACAATAGCTTTGCAATTGGCAATTCAGATCAATAATGAATTCTTCTGCTTTAAAGGATTTCATACATCTCTTCATTTTTGACTTAAATTTCTTGTTACAACTAAAGCTATCTAATATTACACAAGTCGGCAAGTGGTCGGATATGTCAAATAAGCATGGTTTACCAATAAGTTCTTTTTTGGTGATATTGGAGTAAATATGATCTAATAAAGTGGGCTTGCTATGTCTCGAAAACCTTGTAGGCGCATTAATAAAAAGTTTACTACCTAGTGCATGCAGCGAATTGAAGTAGTTGCTAATTTTTATGTTGTTAATTTCTAAATAATTTATATTTATATCCCCGCTGACTATATACTTAAGTTTTTGATTTTCCAATTCGGTTAGGGTGTTACACAAAGCATTTTCGAAATCTAGGAAGTTAGTATATGGATGTCTGTAAATTACCGCAAAAATTATACTGCCTTGGTTGGTTGAAATTTCAGTCCATATATCTTCGCAATTAGGTACGTTAAGTAATAAATCATTTCTCAGTTTATATTTTAGATTTTGATTGATATATACTCCAACTCCTCCTGCATTAGTCGGAGAGTCATTATGAAAAAAAACAAAACCTGGAATATTTAAACTGAGGCACGTGTTAGAGTTGATTTTAGTTTCTGATATGCCAATTACCTCTGGAGAATATTTAATTTCGGTTATAAATTCTTCAATTAGATTTTTGTTTTTTGCTAAACTCCTTGTATTAAAGTGAAGCATTAACGATGAGTTATTTTGTTTACTCATAATATTGCTAATTTGCTTGGGAGAAAAATATTCATCATCTCTTACATTGGTTTCGGAACTATAGTTTGTATTCAAAATTTTGAATTCTAAATTGCTAATTGAAAAAAAAGGAAGCAAGGCATTGCAACATTTGTTACATGTACTGTTACAATTGGGCATGTTACATGAGATCATTTTGTACAGCTCGGTATTGCAAATCAATTCAGCGAACCCTGGACTTGGATGAACCTACCAGTCGGGCCAAATCATTTAAGCACAGGATTTTTATAGCTTTGGTTGCTTCATTTTTACGCAGAAAGATTTGTCCCTGGAAAGTCCATAGGAATCTAAATTTTAAATCTAATTTTACCTTCATTGCTTCGTTCAGAAGATATTTTCTGCGCTCAGTGAGATTTTCTCTGATGGCTAAAGTAGGAGGAACACAAGATGATTTGGCTGTCAGTTTGTCTTTGATTTTCCATCTTTTGCTGTACAGTTCGTTTCGTTTGTCTCGATTTGAGAATCTGACAATTATGGGAGGATGTTGGTTTCGCTTGTCATTAGCTTGGCCTGGTTCACGTTCATTGCGAGGTTTATGATCAAATAGCCTGTGTGACGTTGAGATTACTTGGTCTTCCAAATTTATGTCTAGAGATTTGGCAACCTCCTTAACTATTTCGTTAGTATTTTCGTTTTCCTTCACAGGGATGCCGTGCAATTCCAAATTTTCCCTGCGTCCATATTGTTCAAGTCTATCCAATTGTTCTTCGTTTTCAATTTGTTGCTTATGAATTTGTTCCACGTTTTGGTTGATTTGACTAAATTCTTCAATTATGCTTTGGTTTTGGTTTTTTAATTTCTTTATGTCTGTCAAAAAATCATCGTATTCATTTGCAATGTAGGATAGTCCGCCTAGAGTGTAATCTGCTTTTTCTTTTAGTTGTTCGATTTCAGATTGCAAAAATAACCAGTCATTTTTCAAGGTATTAATCTCATGTCGTATCAATAGCTCATCGTTGTTATTTTGCTGGTGATGTTGTGCAAGTATTTCTTTGCACTTGATTGACACAATGCTGTCAATCTTTCCCAAAATCTTGTTCGTAATTTCATTCTCCAATCTTTTTAAAATCTCGTCCGAAATGCTGAGGCTTTTTCTTGGCATTTTTTTTCTTATGACGAAATAATCTAATAATGGCTGCCGTTAATGTATCTTCTTGGTGTCGATTAGAAACTGCTAGTTAGCCTCAGTACCTTTTACTTAATCATCAAATTTAGCAACTTCCACTTGGTAGTTTCTTCCGTAACTTAACAAAAATAACCTGCAGATATTCCTGAACCCTTTTGTAGATCCTTATTCAAATAGAATACTTACTCTAGAATACTTACTTACTCTAGGCGCCCCTGGCTGTGCACAAGATTCACAGATGCTTATGCTAATATATATAACCTACACTGTTAGTGCGTAAGTTTACCAGGAAGTTCATGAAACTGCTGAATTCAATGTTTAGTCCATTTAAAACCATTATAGAGTTAATTGCTGAAAGGTGATGATATGACTTGACTAGCAGATCCATGATATTTTTCTGTTTTGTTTATTTTCATTCATTTTTTGCTTGAATGTGTGGCTATGATGTGTTTAAACGTGTTTCGATGTCACTGCGACCAAAATGTGTCTTCATTAAGCAGAGCATTTCTCGAAAAACTGAATGTGTGCTATTATTAAATGCTGTATAAGATTTACTTCAAGTCAGACTCCGTAATATCGCTTGTTTTTTGTCGTATTAACGCACTTTTTGTAGTTAGATACTAATCGAGATACTTTTGTAGATTAGATGTGGTTTAATAAAAAATCTAGCTACTTTCTAGACACTTTTGTGCTTTTGGTAAACAATCTAGATACTTGAGTAAATTGAGATCTGGCAACACTGCTTTCAACCAACTTGGATTTGAGGTTGAGTCCGAGTCCGGATGGATGATTCGAGTCCGAGCTCATAATTCTCATTGAGAACTCGAGTCGAGTCCGAGTCCTTTGTACAGGGGACTCGAGTCATTACAACACTGCTGTATGCCTTTAAAAAATGACTGGGGAATTTTAATGTGAGTACGATTGCAACTTTTCACATCCAACTTCATCTGATACATGTGCCTTCTTTCTGCGCCTTACCGGTACTTGATTTTATTATTTGTGTGCATATCCTGTGCTCAATTTGTAATGACAGCTAACATATTGTAATGTATAGAGGTAAACGTTTGAACTTTGACATCTTGTGTGTACAGTAAATATAATTGGTACCTGCCACACTTTTATTACCATGCTCGTGCTTGCTTTACTTATTTATGTATACTATATTTGTTTTTGCTCTATTTGCTTGCTTGATTAATGTGTTTAGCATATTTAACGTTTCCCTTTCCTCGCATGTCAATGTGCCTCAGTGTTGCTGCCTAGCACCATTGTGCACTATCTTAATAATAATAATAAAGATTCAAAAAATGGGACGATAGCTTTTGCGGTTTTGGGTAAATGCTTGGAGCCTTTTTTTAAAAATAGGGACAACAATGGCAGACTTCCATAAATGGGGAATTACTCCTCTGTCCTTGGGCAAAAGAGAGCTTGAAAACAAATAGAATAACTTGCAGAACAAGGATGTTAGATTTTTTCCAGGAAAAAGCTGGAATGCAATCAGGGGATCGAGAAAGCTTATTAGGGACTCGATGTGTAGGTTGAGAGATTCTTTCTGCAGTTATGCCAAGGTCAGATAAGAAGGATTGTGGAGAAGTAATACTGTCAAGGCTAAGCTCATGGCCATTATCATTTTGGAAAACTTTATGAAAAGTGGCATTTAACAAGTTTTACAGTTTAGATTCACAGGCTGGCAGTTACCGGCATTAGGTACCGGTAGGCTACCCAGCTGGTAAGAGGAAAAAAGGGTCTAATAGTATACCGGTAATTGGTCAGCAGGCTGGTCTAATCAAAGTCAATAGGTAGACTAAGTTATTAAGTACCAGCATGGTTGGGAAAAATCAAAGTTCAATTGCGATATTCTTTGCGTTTTTCTTGGCCCAATTCGATGTTCCATATTCGATTCTTTCTGTCCAGGTTGGGCTACTTCATCTAACTTTAGTACATAATCGTCGGTATGTCATTACTTTGTTTATGATGATAAATGTTTTTTTGTACCAAAAAAAACAAAAGAAATACTTTTAATAGTAAAGTTGCTTTGCATATACTATGTTCGTCGTTTGTCTGTAAGTTACCACATGAATGTGAGGACATCACAAAAAATGCTTGGCATATATACACCACTAAATGCTCAGTGTAATATTGAATATCAATTACAATATTCTTTATTCTTTACTTTTTTAAACTACCATCGAAATCAATTATTTCTTTACTTTTTGGTGAACTATCGAATATCGGTCCTACTAAACACCGCAAGGAACTAGGCTACAAGGTGCTGAAAACAGTGCAAAGAACTACAAGGTACTACAAGGAACTACAAGATACTTTCAAACGAAGCACAAAGTAGCTGAAAACACTACAAGGAATTACAAGGTACTTTTAAACCAACGACAAGGTACTTGAAAACACTACAAGGAACTACAAGGTACTTTAAAATCTACGAAACGCTTGAAAACACCACAAGGAACTACAAGGTACTTTTAAACCAACTACAAGGTAGTTGAAAACACCACAAGGAACTTATGGACTAACGACAAGGGCGTTAGGAACATCCCAAGGGTTGGAGTTGGGGGGTTGTAGTCGGGGGGGGTGGAGTCTGGGGGATTGGGGGGTAGGGGTGGGTGGGGTTGGAGTCGGGGGGTGGAGTTGGAGGGGTTGGGGTCAGGGGGGTTGGAGTCGGGGTGGGGTGGGGTCGGGGAGGTTGGAGTCAGGGGTTGGGGTCGGGGAGGTTGGAGACGGGGAGGTTGGGGTCGGCGGTGGAGTTGGGGGGGTGAAGTCGGGGGGTTGGAGTCGAGGGGTTGGGGTCGGGGGGGATAGGGTCGGGGGGTTGGAGTTGGGGGGTGGAGTCGGGAGGGTTGGAGTCGGGGGGAGTTGGGGTGGGGGGAGGTTGGAGTCGGGAGGGTTGGGGTTGGTGGAGTTGGGGTCGGGAGGGTCAGGGTTGGTGGGGTTGGAGTTGGGGTCGGGGGGTTGGAGTTGGGGGGGTGGAGTCGGGGAGTTGGAATCAGGGTGGGGTGGGGGGTTTGAGATCGGGGGGTTTGGGTCAAAGGGGTTGGGAGGTTTTACTTGGTTTGAAATTACCTTAAAAGGCTTGGTACCTTGTAGTTTCTTGTGCTGTTTTCAACTCCCTTGTAGTTGGTTTAAAAGCACCTTGTAGTTCCTTGTGCTGTTTTCAACTCCCTTGTAGTTGGCTTAAAAGTACCTTGTAGTTCCTTGTAGTGTATTCAGCAACTTTGTACTTGGTTTAAAAGTACCTTGTAGTTCCTTGTGCTGTTTTCAACTACCTTGTAGCAGCTATAAAAGCACCTTGTAGTTCCTTGTGGTGTTTTCAACTACCTTGTAACAGCTATAAAAGTATCTTGTAGTTCCTTGTGGTGTTTTGAACCACCTTGTAGTTGGTTTAAAAGTACCTTGTAGTTCCTTGTAGTGTTTTCAGCTACTTTGTACTTGGTTTAAAAGTACCTTGTAGTTCCTTGTGCTGTTTTCAACTACCTTGTAGCAGCTATAAAAGTACCTTGTAGTTCCTTGTAGTGTTTTCAAGCATTTTGAAGGTTTAAAAGTACCTTGTAGTTCCTTGTAGTACCTTGTAGTTCCTTGCGGTGTTTAGTAGGACCCATCGAATATTAATTATGTACCGCAGATTTCTTTACTTTTTTGGGTATCGATTCGCAACCTTTAGTACCAGCATCGTACTTAGGTAGAATTAGGCTAGATGAATCAGTACGGTAAGCATATTGGTACCAGTGGGTAACGTCTAGTATCTGCCCCTAGGTTTGGTTAGGATTAGGTTTCGTTAGGGTTAAATTAAGTTAGGGTTCAGTTCCAACCCCACCCCTAACCAAACCTAATCCTAACCGAACCTGGGGGCTGATACTAGATGTTACTTGGTACCATTAACACTGGTGACTGTTCTGGTGCGACTTAGTACCACCACCAGTACTACACTTACCATACCGGTAGCTGCTTGGGAACCTGGTACAGAAGTTCTCAACCTAAGGTGCAGTTTTTCATCCAGAATTAGACTTGTCGCTTGTAGTCTACTGTTCTGCGTAGTCTAGTACCAGGTATGCCACTTGTTTTCTAGTGTGTCTAAGCCTAGTTACCGATTTGGTATGTCTAATACAATTTCATTTTATCTGTTCATTTCAGTAGTCTAGTCTAACTTCGCTGTTTTTCAGATTTGATATTAGTATTTGCTAGGCAGTTTATTGTACAGTGTAAGTGCTGTCGTGCTAATATATTAGGAGTGCTGTTTATGATTGTTTAAAAACATTTACCATGGATGCAATATCAGCAATTTATCCAGATAAAGAAGCAATAAATCGTTTGGCTTCAATAGAAGATCAAGAATTGGATTCTTCTCTTGGAATTTTAACTGTTGAATTGTATTCAGAATTTCTTGGTTTGTATTTGCTTACAGGTGACTTACCCAATGCAAAATTATTATGGAAACGAATTCCTCCGGAAATGAAATCAAAGAATGAAGAGTTGAAAGCGATTTGGGAAGTTGGGAAAGCAGCCTGGAAGCATGACTATGCTGGTAAATCTAAACTGTAAAGTTTTAATTACTCACACAAGACATGACTTCTTTAAAAAGCAAACGTATAGTCTAGTGATGTTGGTAGCTGTGATTGCACCATATCATAGCCATGTTGGTAGCTGTAATGCTTCTGTTGTCTTTTTTGTCCAACCGTCGTTTTTATCGCCTTTTTGAAATTTCTGCTGCCAATCTGGGTGTTGCAATCACCCACTTTTTTTTGGCAGAGTCTATTATGCTGTTTATGGCAAAATAGTTTCCAGGTCCATTTTGCCGGCATTATCGCAATCCTATATGGTGTGGATACGCATGATTGTCGTTAACAGCAAAATAGTTTCTAGGTCTATTTTGCCGGCAGTAGATCAATCCTGGATAGTGTGAATACGCATGACTGGTAACAGCAAAATAGACAATGCCTTTTTCAACTCCTCTACTCCTACCTGCATACCATTTCTTGATGATTTTGTTGCCCCTTGACTTTTTTTGTATGATACTTCAATATTTTTGCTTAATCTTATGCTTTGTCATGTTCTTGGTGCGGAAAAAAGACACTACTACTACTAAAAAATTGCTAATACAGGAGTATAGATGCTATGCGCAACATATCTACAGTTGAATTTCACACCTTCATGTTGTGTGCAAATTTCACTGCGTCTTTTTCATCAAAAATGTTTTTTTAACTTTCTTTTCATATTTACAGGTGTTCATGAAAAAATTGGTGCCTATGGATGGACAGAAACTATTGAGAAAATAATGAAGCAATACAAAGTCAATGTTACGAAGCATTGTTTTGAAATGGTAGCAAATGGCTACACTTCAATCAAGCTGTCTTATTTGGCAAGCATTTTAGGTAAAGGTTTATTTGTCATTATTTTTAAGTTTGTACATAAGTTGCTGGTTTTCCTGCTCTTTGTTACCGCAGCCACAACCAGGGCTGCTGAGAAGATTTTTGGGCTTTACGCAAAAAATCAAATAATAAAAATAGTGACGTAAGATTAAAAGGCAACTTTAAAAAAAGGGTTACCCACCCTAGACGTGTGCTCTGTGGCATTTCCACAGGCTCCCCTCCATCGGCAGTATTGTCACAACTTGTTATTGTCTAAAGAGAAATGGTAAATGCAAAATTTTTCTTGTAGCACCCAACTCAATGAAACATGTTTCGATTGTTTATTCTGCTGTAGAATCTGTTTGTAAAGTTGCATAGGTCTTTGTGAAAATTTTCCACCCTTTTACGTATTGAAATTATCAAATTGTTTTTTAGGCTTATCTCCAACTGAGACAATTGAAGCGATACAAGAAAGAAAATGGACATATTTGGATGACAAGAAGATTGTCAAACCAGTTAAAACAAAAAAAGATTCAAGTTATGCTTTGAAAAACGAAGAACATATAGAAAAACTCACTCGCCATATTTTGTATTTGGAAACATGAACTTTTTACTTTGTGATCTGATGATTGGGTCTCTGCAGTTCTGTTTGAAGTCGGTCATTGAATTTAAATTAACTATTCGTTTCTCCTCCTGCGCAAAGTCTTTTGGGGTCCTCTTTGCCTTTGGGCTTCGTCAAAGAATTAGACCAAGCTGTTTTTCCCATTTGAAAAAATTGAGACGTTGAAAGACTTGCTCAAAAATACCATAATGCATTGCCATTACAAATACATTTTGAAACTTATCCGAGACTGCCCATCACCGCGCAGCCAGAAATAAAAAAAGGGTAGGGACACTTTTTTTTTCATTGAATTACCGTACCGCTACTCAGAAGGTTTCATCCAGACCTATTAGTTTATATTGAAGAATGGGTGAATTGATTCCATTGTTGAGCCTCAGTTAAATCGTAATTCAAAAGTTGTTTTTGCCTCTGCAAGACTAGAATTGTTCTGCTAATCACTCCGCACTGATTAAACAGGAAGTAAAATCGCCCACTTTTTTTCTTGATACTTTTCTGCAAGTGTGCAACTGATCACATGTGCAAATGAGCAGTAAGCACAGTAGATGGCTTGATGGTACACTTTTCAGGGGCAGGGCGCTAATGCTCTCTTTAAGTAGAAAGAATGTAACAGCAATTGATCATATGTTGCGTTCGGTTGTCTCATTTTCTGAAGTATTAGGGGCAGTCAGTTCAACGCAATGGCAATACAATACGGCAAGTTATCGACACAGCGGCATACGTAGTAAGGTAGCAACCTATATTTATGTATGAAAATTATAATTAAAATGATCATTAAACGAATTATTTGCCGCCGTCCTCATTTCTGGTAAGTTAATCATGCTCAAGCTAAAAACAATTTTAACGGAGATACCACAGCTTAATAACTTTTTTAAATTTGTACCTTGAAAAGTGGGGGACTGGTCCCCCTGGCTGCGCCAGTGCTGCCCATGTTTTGGTTAATATACCACCATAATACTGAGGTTGAGTCTTAAGCTGGTTGCCAGCAAAATAGTGCTTTGGAGAACTCTTAAGTATGATTCGTAATTTACAATTATCGTCTCAAAATCAATATTGCTTTTAAGAATAAGGTCAGTGTGCAAACTTTGAACCAAACCTTGTTTCCTTTCCAAATTGAGGCTTTGAACCGAATTCTGATCAAAATGTAAATCTAACTCAACCTTGATTACGGAATTGGCTGCACTGAAAGTCGAAACGTCTTTGCGAGTTACTTGGCTTGACAACCGCAGTGTGATTTTGTTTCTATTTACAAGTTATGGTAGTAGGCCTAAAAATATTCGAAAACTTCTTTTGTTCAAGTGTTTAATTTTTTATGAATATGTATCAAATAAATTCTATTACAAACCACAAAGCACTTAGTGCTAAGAACACCACTGGGTTTAACATTTTTAAGGTACAGGTATATTCAACAACTAATCAAACGTTTACGGCGATTTCATAACGCCCTCGTTAGGATGTACAATGAATTAATGTAGGCTATTGTAGAAATTACTTGTGAGAATGAAACTAAACTATTACTATTCTGCTAATAAAGATATCTGAAAGTTCACACACGATACAGGTAAATTTTGGTGTGTGATTATCATAATGTGTATGATGGCGAGTCGTGAGGGTAGTTTTTATTGGCTTGTGTGTGAACCGTCAAAAAACTTTACAAAATACTTAGCGTAATTTTTTTTCCAGGGGTAAGACCAATGCCTCCTTCTCTTGGCTTCTTATAATTTGCAACAAGCTTACTTTGAATTAAAAAGTTGCAGGCAATGCGGTTGCTGAGCATACTGCAGCCCTCTTAATCAATCTCAGTTGATAATGCGTGCAAAAAAAAACGAAAAGTAAGCAAACTACGCTTGTAAACTAAATGAAGCGAAGAGAAGGAGGCTTGGGGGCTTAGTCCTTGAAAAAATTTACCCTTAGCCTTTTTTAAAGCTTTTAAAACGTTAACAGTAAAATTTTTACCGCCCAAACTCTTTCACCATAGGCGTATTGCCTATTCTGGATTTTCGAAGATCGCAATTATTTTTATTAGTGTAGCCTGCCGCAGAAATGGGCATTCATCGCGACACTTTATCGGCGATAATTTTTTACCAATTATCGTTTTTGTAATATATTTTGTTATCGCGATAAACGATTTTTTATGCACACAGTGTTCAAAATTAAGAAGTTGGCGCTATGGCAAAATTCACGGTGTCGATAAAGTCTTGTTGCAATTTAAAAAATCTCTCTTTGTTGCGTTTAATCCCACGGCAGAGTCTGTGAACTGCTCTCTTTTCTTGAAAAATCTAGAAAAACGCTTTCGTGATTTGACTTACAAAAAAAAAATTTTTGTCAAACACATTGAAAGTTTACCAACAAATTTATCGGCGATAATTTATCGATTACCGATATCGCTTTAAGAAATTGAGATTTTTCGGTATCGCCCAGAGCATTTTTGAAATTATCGATTATCGTTATCGCTTTAGTACAGAAAGGTTTATCGTGCGCATCACTGTGTAGTAGGGGTGTTCATATTTGGGTCATATTGGAAAAGTGAATGTGGTGGTGGTTATTCCCGTGGTTTGGACCAAAAAAACAACTTCTGCAAAATTTTTTTTTCAAAATTCCGACTCTTTGCTTTCGCGCACGAGCGTTGAAAATTTCCTATCCCCTATGACGTCATAAATTGTTTAAAGCTGAATAACTCCTATTCTAAAACAGCCAGAAAGTTGAAACCACTTGTAACTAATTTATTTAAACTCCTGCATGACATAGACCACATATATTTGAGAAATTTCAATTTTTTATTTTGCTATCGTTTAGTTGGATATTGATGCAATTTGCTTAGTACCACAAAACTGTTCGATTATTTGTGATAATTGCATACAAACCGACACCAGACAATGTAGATGGATTTATTACTTGATAAGAATCATGATTTTGTCTCCTTTCTCTTAGTAGAAAGAGCAACCATACTCCCGTTTATCTTTGATCCTTACACTAACATGCGTGGTAGTGATAATGTGACGAGTGAAAGTACAAATGAAAAAGTGAATTTTAGAACTAATGTTATTGAAGTTGAAGCTGAATCATTGTAGTTTTACGAAAGTAGCCTGATGTAAGACATAGCATGTAGTTACACAACACTTAAAGCAGTTCGTTTAGAAATACAAAAGGGAAAATCACATAATCTCGCCCCTGGTTGACACTTGACAGTGACTATTGTAGTTTTATGGTCAATAAATGACTATGTCTCAGAAGTTAACATACCAGGCTCTGAATTAATCTTCAAAAAATATGGTTATTTGGAGTAGCATTACTGTACTATCATTTTGCAGATTATTTTGAGTTTACTATAGCAATGAGATCGGTAATATATTTAGTTTGATAATGGCTGAACCTGCAAGAAAGAAGATTAGAATGCGTTCTACTACAGATTGATTATTTTGTGATTGGTAAAGTGAGTCGCGAGTTAGTGAAGGAAAGTTACCCACATTAGGACAAGTTCTAAGATATTCGCTACATTTGAAAGAAATGTTTTCTAAAACCTCTCCGTTGAGCGTTCACATTTCGACTGTTGTGGATCAAGTGCTGACATTTTGGAAGATGGCTGTGGTTGAAACAATTATTACTAACCGTTCTGCAGAAGAGCGTCTGAAAAAGACTTTTAATACTTGGATAAGCCTTTGCAAAAGTAAAAACTGCACATCTGATCCGGGAGACAAACGAGAAATATTTAGAAAAAATTGTAGGATATAGGATCTTCCAATGCTATACAAACCATATTACAAAACACGCTTTTCTCCTCTGACAAAAAGGAAGATATCGCCTTTTACGAAGATCAGCTGGGTGAAAGAAAAGCGTTTATGCGTGGAATGGACAAAGTGTTTCGGAGGGCAGTGCTAAAGCGTCGTAATCAACCGAAAAGTCTTGAAATTAACACAAGTAGCCAATTTTGCAATGACGATTTTGAATCAGTGTCATGCAGCCAAACTAGTACATCTTCAAGTTCTAGTATATTAACAGATTATGGTGAAGCCGAAACAAGTCACTGCTTCACAAGCGGTTTTGTTTCTTTGACTGCACCCAAAAATCTTATTAATAACGAAGAAATAACAAAAGTCTTGGAGTGCTAGTAACCGGTCCACCAAATCACAAAGAAGGTAAACTCTTCGGTGTGCAGCAACTTGAAAGAGAAAGTGGCAAAGCTCAAGCAAAAGCAACGTATGATTTGTTGGAGGTATAGAATCTGGAAGAAAAGATTCAAGCACTGGTATTTGACACCACAGCCGCTAATACTGGGTGGAAGAACAATGGTGCTGCAAAAAATTTTAGAAAGTTTGCTTGGTCGTAAGCTTTTTTACAATGCATGCCGCTATCACGTGTATGAGCTAGTCATCGGAGCGGTGTATAAGAGCTCATTTGGTGAATCGTCTGCTTCCGCAAATCCTCATTTCAAAAGTTTAAAATCTATTTGGCCGCTTGTTGACACTTTTAAAAACTACAACCAATTAGAGTTATTGTGGGACTGGTTGAAGAATAAAGCCATCACCGTGATTCAAGAATTGCAGTAGCTTATTAGCAAAGAGCGAATCACAGAAGACGTTTTGATCAAAAATGATGATAGACAGTGTGCGGAAAACACACTTGCTCTCTTGATGCTACTCCTTCAAACTTGTTTCATTTCACACCAGATGCTACTACCAGTGCCAGATGGATGGGCCAGGTGTTATACTGCCAAAAAATGTTCAAGTGGTCTGATCAGTTGTCTTACGAACTTGAATTTACCGGCAATTTGCATCGAATCAACCTATTCATTGCACTCTTTTACGTGCCAGCCTGGCTCAAATGTAGCCTTGGAATTGATGCTCCAGTGAATGATTTGGAATTCTTGTAAAACATGCTGATATATCAAAAAGATGCTGTTGTCGCTGATACTGCATATCTAAAGCTGCTAAATCGTAGGTGGTACCTGAATGAAGACACTGTTGTCTTCATTTTTTAATGACCATCCTTTGGCAGAGGAGGGCATTCCCCCATTTGAAGCGCAAGTTACGCAACTTCCGCAATTGCGAAGCGCTTCAGCAAATTATTTTTAGCTACTGCGCAGCTTGCGCTGCGCTTCAATTAAAATAAATGCTTCTTGCGCTTTATTGCGTTGCGAAATGAAACAAATTTAACAGCTTGCGCTTTTCTTGCGTTGCGAACGAAAAAAAATATAAGAACTTGCGCTTTATTGCGCTGCAAACTAAAAAAATTAAGATTCTTCCTTGTGCTGCGCTTCATTCGGTATAAGCGCAAGTTGCTCAATGCTCAAGTGGTGAAGCGTGCACGAAAGGTATAGTAGCTTTATTCTCTAGTAGCAGATTTCAGCCAATCAGAAATGCTTGCGATGCCTTTTTCTCGGGAGTTTCAACAATATTTCTTCGGGATTGTATTATGAATTTGTGTGTGATGCGGTGAAGTAAAATAAATCGCATTTGTTTGTTGTTTGTGCTGAATTTCGCCTTATATAAATAATTTATTTTGAGGGATACTTTTATAGAAGCGTGATGAAGCGGCAACGCGACTGTTTTTTGCACCTTAAATGATTATGTCGTTTTGCTTACCAGCTTCACGAAACCCATCGATAGTTTGACTAATAATCGTTGCAATCAGTGATCACTGCCGCTTAATTATCATGCTCAGTTTAAGTATCTTTAATACGTATAAAATGACTCTACTGGAAATTGCGCTTCTTCACACACTGCGCTTTGTTGCATTTTTTAAGCAAAAATTGCGTTGCGCTTTGAAGCCAAAGAAAAATTAGTTGCGAAAGTTGCGCTGCGCTTTTATTTCTGTAAAACATCAATAGCGGAAGTTGCGCTGCGATTCATGCAATTAAAAAATGGGATTGCGGAAGTTGCGCAGCGCTTCATACAATTAAAAAATTGGATTGCGAAAGTTGCGTTGCGCTTCGATTTATTCAAAAATCAGATTGCGCTAGCTGCGTTGCGTTTCATTGCTTTCTTGCGCTGCGCTTCAGTCTATTCAGAAAAATGCCCACCTCTGTCCTTTGGTAACTGTTGAAGTCACAGAATCAATGGCATTGCGATTGCTTCCTTTATCACCGCCTGACAAATTTCATCGTGGTATGCCAGTGTTTAGAGGGAAAGTAGATGAACAAACACAACTTGCAGATTTGATTAGGCCGGAAGCTTGGTTTCTGTTTCGCACGCTTAACTTGAGTCACGATTGGCCCTATCTTTCTCCCAGCCTGTGGTCAAGCAACGAGTCCTTTCAGGAAGGTAAAACCTTTGTCAGCAACTTTAAAGTTGTTAACGACGCAGCGGAAGGGGAGTAAAATTAAATCAGGACTATGCTGCCATTTTAACCGAGAACGAAGAGCAGCGTAGAAGTTTGCTCCAAAATTGTTGAAAAACATTGAAAAGAATTTCCTAACTTTAGAAAGTCCACATTGAGCCAAACCTGATAACAGCACTGTCAAAGCAATCGTTATTATCTGCCTTTATCCTATGGTATATCCATTTTTAAAAGGTGCGGTATTTTTATTTTTTTGGCAACCTTCATTTCCAAGCTTCAATAGTCATTTTCATTCATTACAAAAATATGCTTTTACAAGTAGGCCTATAAACAGTGAATTGTTTGTTGAGAATATTTATTTTATTGTCACTATCAGTTTCATTTTGATCGTATAAGTGATGGTCTAACCAAGGTCGGAAAAGCATGCATGATTTATTTCGAAACTGCTACAGTGCTCTTCTCTATTAAATTAAGTTGTCACTTGTCAAGTACTTGTTTACCGTTAAATAGCTTCTCTCCAAATACGAAAAACCAAGACCATCGCTACATTGTGATACTTTGTATTGTAACGATTTGCTTCTTGCTGAACTGTCAATTATGATATTGGATTTTTAATGTTCTTTTTTACCGATGTTATGCGTTATGTAGAATTTCACTTTTTAATGGATCAATTTCGTGTTTTAAGATAGATTCATTAGAATCGATTTTGATAAATTGAAAGTAATTTTAAAAATTCAAATTTCCCAATTATGGCGTCACCAAGCAATGACGTCATCAAATATATGTGGTCAATACCATGCAGAGTTTAAATAAATTAGTTACAAGTGGTTTCAACTTTCTGGCTGTTTTAGAATAGGAGTTATTCAGCTTTAAACAATTTATGACGTCATAGGGGATAGGAAATTTTCAACGCTCGTGCGCGAAAGCAAAGAGTCGGAATTTTGAAAAAAAAATTTTGCAGAAGTTGTTTTTTTGGTCCAAACCACGGTAATAATCACCACCACATTCACTTTTCCAATATGACCCAAATATGAACACCCCTGCTGTGTAGCGTGTACTGGTAGCCTATTCTAGTTTAGCTACTTCAGTTTTGACGTTACATTTTGTTGCGCATTTTTACAACCAAGATAAAACCCATTTGGAGCAATTATGCACTTTTCATTCAAAATCAGAAGGGAGGGTGCCGAATCGCCCCCGCTACAGACGCCTACTTGTGTGTGCATATGCCTACTTTGGCACGTTTAGCTTTGCATCAAACGTTGTAGCCCATTTCTCACTTTAAATCCTGGGGGGGCAAGTGCTGCCCCCCATGCGGGCGCCCATGGTTTTGCGTTAGCCTACTGCAAAGTAAATTTTTTTTGCTAAAAATTATTTCGCAAAATTTTTTAAAACGAAATGCTTGTGAGATCAAAATTTTTTCTTCCATTTGTCGAAAAAATGGAAAAACTCGAGCTAAGTTTTGTCAAAACAACATAGCCTAACAAAATGCTAAAAATTAAATCTGAAATGCTGAAAATAAGGAAAAATTTCAAAATAATCAAGCTCGAAAAAATTTCGAGAATTTCCGAGAAGTTTTTTGAAAAATTGAAGGGGGGCCAAATTTTGCAACTTTTAGTGCGGGTTAGAAACCCCAATTTTATCGAAAAAGGCTTTGGAGTGATTTATATTCAATTGTTACGCATTTCAGGTGGCCGAGTGGTATAGAGCGTCTGTCTCTTCAGCTGTAGACTCGGGTTTGATTCCGAGTCGGGTCAAACCAATGACTTTAAAATTGGTATTCACAGCTTCCCTGCTTGACGCTCAGCATTAAAGGAACAGTGTGTAGAACAAGCCGGCAAGTTTACTTGTTGTGCCGTTGTGAAAGGCACTTACCGCGATTCCCCCTGTTTCAGCTTCGAACTCGCGTCTCTTAGATTAATCCTATTTTGTTTCACAATTCACATCAGCATTGTCTTTTCTTGCGCTGCGGCATTGTAGCTGCTAACATCGTGCAAACTGCACCGCGCTCACATTGCACTTCTCCGTTTAGTTTCTTGTTTTTATGACGTAGTAAGCGACTGGTCTATGTGGATTTTAAATTCTAAACCTTGCTGGTCATTTTGCAAAAGAATTCATGAGAGTAACTGCAGTTATTTTATTGGTTTTGATTTTATATTGTGTTCAAGTCTAAGCCGGGATTACGCTTAGTCAATTGCCCTGTTCTTTGTTATCATCAGTTTTATGAATTGAATACAATTATTTCCTTTTGAGTTGGTTTTGAAGAAGTGAGGGCAAGTCCTAAGCAAAGAAGATTTCTTAGGAAGGAAGTTATCCTTGGTTCATATTTCATTCTTCAACACCCCCATCTTGGTGTGGTAGACAGATGGCTGGTAACTCCTAAGCGAGTTCGTATAGCGCATTAATCGCTTTCTCGTGCATGATAGGAGGATACTGTAAATATGCAACTAACTACCTACTGTAACTAACTGACTATATCAACAAGGGAAAATGTCCATAAAAAAGGCTCCAGTACCGGAGTCCATAACGAGTATGAACAGTTTACAAAATTTACCGTTAGCTCAAAACAGCTTGCACAGAAGGAGGGAGAGCCAAGTAAGTTAAACTCAGGAACCAATTGAAGTCGTAGTGAACATTGCTGAGGGTGGACTCCAGGTCTGCAAACTCGAACTTGAACACGAAAGAACTCGATCATTTTGCCGAACTGGAACTTGAACTCGAAAAAATGTTTTTTCTGAACTCGAACTCGCATAAAACTGTTTGAGTTCATTAGAAAGATATTTAAATTGTTGAAAAGAAATGAAAGATCACTACGAAATATACTGTAGTTGTTCCAGTAGTCACTATCTGTGTAAATTGAAGTTATGATATTTTAGCAAAAGAAAAGCTGCATGTCGTTTATTTGTTCGTGCCATTCCGACCAATAAAGTCCAAGGCTGCCAACTCGAACCGGAACTCGAACTCGCTGAACTCGGTCATTTTTGCCAAACTTGAACTTGAACTCGAAAAATAAAATTCTTAGAATTCGAACTTGAATTCGGACTTGCAAATATCTCTTGAACTCGGTTAAAAATCGATAGAGTTCGCAGCCCTGGTAAATTCCAACGAAGATAGCGGGTGATATCGTCATCTAGGATTGACTTTAAATTGTAGGGGCCAGAGGTCGCTACACAGCAATTGAGCCGGTAGTCTAGTTTAACAGTGAAGAAATCAAAATCGTCACCTCGGGCAAACATCGCAGTGGTGGCGACATTGTGTCTGCTTTGACCCGCCCAGGGAACGAGCCCCTGACCTCCCACGCCGATAGCGATGTCGTTACCAACTGAGCTAACCAGCCAGTATACTATAGCCTATAAGTCTCGCTAAGCAAAAGTATTGCTGGTTGGCCACCCCTGGTTATGGAGATTTTTTAGTTAAACAGCTATTTTTCAAACGCGCTTTTCAGCGGGTTGAACCTACCTGTTGCAAACGAGCAATTTCCAACTCGCAATGCTTACTCAAGCTGAACGACGTGAGATTTCGTCTGACGTTAGCGGGTTGGATTACCGGGTTAACCCGCTTAAATTGTGCATGCAAAATGGCTATAAATCTCAAAACTGGACGTTCGAAAATACAGATTCAGCTGTCATCATGACAGCAGTGCAAGCAAGGCAGTACAAAACTGAAAGATCAGAATGGTAAAAACTGACGATGTAAGATTTCGTTTTTTGATAAAAATAACACTCTAATTTCAACTCAATTTGGTTTTCGACATCATCATTCCACTACTCATTCTATCTTGGACATTATCACTAGTTGTTATGATTCCCTGCAACTCAAAAATTTTGTTAATTTGATGTTTTAGATATTAAAAAGACCTTCGATTCTGTTTCTCACTTCAAACTACTAAAAAATTTGAACATTACGGCATAAGAGGCGTTGCTAATCAGCTTCTTGAGTCCTACTGAACGAATAAAAAGCAATTTGTCAGCATCGGCAGTGTCTCTTCATCCTTAAAATCCATCAATTTTGGAGTTCCCCAAGGCTCTATATTAGGCCCTCTTTTATTTCTTATATATATAAATGATCTTCCTAACTGCCAGAAAACTGTCCCTAGGTTCTTCGCAGATGATACCGCCTTCATATTATTATCTGATAACTTACAGAATTTGCAACTTCTTGCTTACTCTGAACTCTTCAATGAGGCTGACTGGATGCTAATGAATAGCCTAACCATTATTTCTACGAAAACAATTTCACTTATTCTTTCACCTTGTTCCCATAAATCATTTCCCAATTATAACTGTTCATTAAATAATGTTGAAATTCAACTATCTCATACTGCCAAATATCTTGGAATTATTGTAGATGATCGCCTATCATTTAAAACATATAATGATTTTCTTGTAACTAAAATATCGCGTTCAGTGGGGATTATGATTAAACTACGATCTTATTTGCCAACAGAAACGTTAACTACTTTATACTATGCGCTTGTTCACTCTCATATTCTATATGGACTACCTATTTGGGCAGCTACGTATGATACTTACCTTAACAAATTAAGGAAGTTACAAAATAAAGCTATAAGAACTGTTACTAAATCAAACATTAAAGATAGGATTACTCCCCGATACCGCCACCTTGGCATCCTTATATTATATGATTTATATATGTACGAAATTGCTAAATTTATGTATCAGTATGTTCATAATATGTTACCCTCGCAATTCAATAATCATTTTTCGTTTACACATAATATCCATACTCATGAAACTCGTAATTCAACTTCCAAAGCTATGACACTCACACGTTATTCTACAAATCGCAATAAAAACTCCATTAAATATAAAGGAGTCAAAATCTGGAACTCTATACCTAATCATTTTCATTTCAAAAATTTAAACATGAATATAAGAAATTTCTTTTGGACAAATATAGTTAACTTATAGACTTGAACGACTAGTGATATAACTTTTTATTTTCTTTTTTTTTCCAAATTTAGGTGTAGTTTGTAACAAAAGGTTGCTGCTCGACTCGAAGACCACTAGGTCCCTTCGCAGCTACCTGTTGCAGCTTTACGCATTTCCAATGTATGGTGATTAATCGTACCGTAGTGTAATTACTTTGTTTGTTGTGTTTGCAACGAAATAAACTTGCTGACTGACGACTGAATTTATGTTGTCGAAACGTCCAATTTTGAAAGCCGCCCACAGTAAATCTCAAAACTGGACGTTTCGACAACATGGATATAGCTGTCATCATCAGTAGTGCAAGCCAAAGTCCGTAAAACTCACATTAAAGTTAAGCGAATCATTCGTTACATTGTTAAGCGACAATGGAGCAAAAATGTGTCCAAAAAGACAATCGCCTGCCTATCTTTCGTAATGTAAAAACGCTTGAAAGTGTTACAAAAAAGGTCATAACTTCGGTTATGCTTGTTGAATTTAAAAAATTTTAACTGCATCATGAAGCTCTTGACTTACGCTATCGTTTAAAACAAATTTCAAGAAAATTGGTTGTGTTTTAAGCACTCTACATTGAAAATAGTTTGGACAGAGACCATTTGTTAAACGAAAAATTCAACAAGCAAAATTCAAGCGGGAAAAATATACCGGTGTCTATTTTACTTTTTGATTTCACTGTTTCATATGCATTAACATAGGTTTACGTCGTTTCATGGTCGCAGCTCCTTGATTTTCAAACCCTGGGCTTTTAAAATCAAATATTGTGGACCAGAATAAAATTAACTGGAGGCTCGTTTTACACATGGTCCAAGGTTGAAACATGACATAAGTTAACAACCTCACTCCAATCTACCGTGGTTGTAAAAACCTAGTTCTATACACGAACAGTGAAGCCTACTTTTACATGAGGTTTAAAACAATTTACGCAATTTCAACAATTGGTTTGTGGTACAGAATTTTAGTATAGCAAAGTATAATGATTTCATCTCGAAGCTTTTCGTCTGACACTCATCGGGAGAAGATCGTCAGAAATCAGGAAACCCCTAACCCCATCCAGACTTGTGATTCGGCAATTGGGCTCCATCTCCTTTTAAACGCTTCATGTGCTAAACATTATCACCGAGACAGATTCCGCATTCTCGCCAGAGGTCGCTCATCCTTCCATCTCTCTGTTTTGGAATCTATTTTTATTAAAACATCAAATTCCGACCTGTGCAGGCAAAAAGAATTTGTTTACAGTCTTAAGATCTATCGCTGATTGACGCGTGGAAACAGCTGATCAGACTGGCCAATCAGTGCTTTTCCGCCTCTTTTTTTCCTTTTCTCTTTTCTTTCTCTCTCTTGATACATAAGACTTGCATTTTAGCTTCCTGATTTCTGACGATCTTCTCCCGATGAGTGTCAGACGAAAAGCTTCGAGATGAAATCATTATAATTTACGCAATCATTTTCTTGCAACAAATCTTTAAAGGCTTGGAAAACTACGATCAATATAGCTAGGCTACTTTCATATTGAAGTTCAAATTCTTGTAATTGAACTTATTTAATTTGAATCAAACAATAACTTTTACTTTTTGCAAATCTGTGCTATATTTATGCTTTTAAAATAGCAAGAAATGCTGCTAGCGTAAAAATTGCTTCAAAAATTACCAAGTATATCCAAATTATTAACCATGTAGAGTCCTTAAAACGGCATCAATTTTCTTGAAATTTGTTTTAAACGATAGCTAAAATCAAGAGCTTTACGATGCAGTTAAAATTTTTAACATAAAACAAGGATAACTAAAGTTATGACTTTTTTGTAACACTTTCAAACGTTTTTACATTATAAAAGATAGGCAGGCGATTGTCTTTTTGGACACATTTTTTGCTCCATTGCCTCTGCTCCATTCCTGTCCGCGCAACTTATACGAAGTTATACGGACTTTGGTGTAAGCAAGGCAGTACAAAACTGAATAAACTAAAATTCACAATTTGTAATGAGTTTTTTTTCCTCCTTAAGCTATTTTTGTCCCATACTTATTGTATTCCGAAATATGGTGCAAACGTCATAAGATGTGGCAGCACTGGCCGCGTGCCGATTTATTACTGAAGCGTGGCGACGCCGACGCTCACGCAACGTAACAATGTTTGCACATGTGTACCATCAGTTAAGAAATTGCGGCTAAGCGGAATGGCAGTTAAACGAGGGTTTAAACAAAGATTTGAAGTTTTGAAAGACCTGAAGGACAGGGACTTATTTAAAGTAAAGTTCTAGTGTGGTAGATTTAATGCTTAAACGTTTGTTATGGTAACAAGTTTTGGGCTGAACTACCGACAACAGCTAGACAACAGTGGGTTAGATCTAGTATCAGCAGATCAGCCCCCAGGTTCGATTAAGGTTAGGTTTGCTTAGGATTAGGTTCAGTTAGGGTTAAATTTAGTTAGGGTTAGTGTAGGTTCAATTAGGGCTAGATTTGGTTAGGGTCGGGTTATAGGTTAGGTTAAGATTTGCAGACAGAAAAAGCATGGGGGCTTATTCTAGATAAGACTCAATATCGGTAAAACGGTAACAGTATAACAGATATAAATACAGTAGGCCTTGCATTCAATTTACGCTGTCAGCAATCAACATGCCCAGTGCGACATGTCCAATTTATGATACCAGTAAGTGGTACCGGACTACCGGTATTAAACTGTTAAAAGCCCACAGCTTTCTTCATTACAATCAATTTTTGATATCATGGAATAAGTAAAACAAGTACCTGAGTACAGTAGATCTTATTATGAAATCAAGGTTTGCAGGTTTGATTGTGATGATGCAGAAAGCTTGTGAACCTTGGACTTTTAAAATCTCTTAAACTAGACGTGTGGACAGGGTAGATGTAGACTTCTAACCATTGACTTGTTTGTCTAAAGAGATCTAGCTCAGCTGTTGCACTGCGTAGCACTGTAGCAAGAATGTAAGTTTCCAAAAATATACAGTACTGTAAATAACGTCTTCATTTTTAGAAAATCCAAAGAAAATAATTCCGAAGAAACTGAATGTCTGAGAGAAATTAGAATTAAGGTAGATCCCATCAGGAATTCCTCTCAACAAAACAGGATCCATCATAGGGATACAATTCCTTGAAAAATTAATCAATAACCCATAAAATGCTCAAGGATTTCGTGGATAGAACCAGCTCTTATAAATAGCCGAATTTTCAGTACAGAGTAGCATAATAGGAAAAACCCTAAGATTCGAAGCAGGGGGTCAAAAAATCAGCAGGTAAAATTCAACAACCTTGCCCAGCCAACTAGGTCTAACTACAGGCCCCCTATGCCGATCCATTAAGCAGCTGCAGACGCGTTTCTACCTTTTTTAGGTCTCATCAGTGCAGTGTAGTAACCCCCCCCCCAACACCCACCTAACACCTAAACCAAACTCCCTACACTTTAACTGAGTTTGCAACCTCTGTCTGTGTGATAAACTTACTCTCCAGCAAAACAAGAGTAAAATGGCAAAATTCAAAAATTAACGAACTGGTAGAGATTACGATGTACCGGTAACAAACAGACAAAGAATCTCTCCAAAACAATATTAATATTCATCAGACTAGAATCACAGGCTAGATCCAAACATTACTCTCCTTGTGAGTTTCAAAGAAACTAAAATGCTGAGAAAATGCCATAACTCCATAATGGGTCCTACTAAACATCGCAAAGAACAACAAAAAACTGAAAACACTGCAAAGAACGACAAAGGACTTGCAATCATAATCTCGAACATAACTAGGAACGACAAAGCACTTTAAATTAATTACTAAACACCGCAAAGAACGACAAAGTACTTGGAATCATCATCTCGAACATAACTAGGAACAACAAAGGACTTAAAGTTAATTACTAAACTCTGCAAAGAACGACAAAGGGCTTGGAATCATAATCTTGAACATAACAACAAACAACATAGGACTTTAAATTAATTACTAAACACCGCAAAGAACGACAAAGGACTTGGAATCGTAGTCTCGAACATAACTAGGAATGACAAAGCACTTTAAATTAATTACTAAACTCTGCAAAGAACGACAAAGGACTTGGAATCATAATCTTGAACATAACAACGAACGGCAAAGCACTATAAATTAATTACTAAGCACTGCAATTAACGACAAAGGACTTGGAATCATAATCTTGAACATAACAAAGAACGACAAAGGACTTTAAATTACAGTAATTACTAAACACCTCAAAGAACTTTTCAATCAATTAGGCTGCTGAGGGGGTTAGGGTCGGGGGGTTGGAGGGGATGGAGTTGGGTTCAAAGGGGTTCAAGTCAGAGGAGTTAGGGGTTTGGAATCGAAGGGGTTGGAGGAGTTTGGGTTGAGGGGTCGAATTGGGACTGGAGAGGTTGGAGGGTTAGCCACCTCGACCCAACTCAAACCCCTCCGACCTCCCCAATCACAACTCCCCTGATCCCAATAAACTTCCCTAACCCCAATCCCTCCGACCTCCCCAATCCCAACTCCAACCCCTTTGACCCTTACCCCCCAACTCTTCAGACCTCCTTGACCCCAACCCCCTGACTTGAACCCCTTCGAAGCCAACTTCATCCCCTCCGACCCCAACCCAAAGCCCTCCGACGCAACCCAAAACCCTTCGACCCAACCCAAACCCTTCTGACCCCACTCCAACCCCCTGACCCCAACCTTCCCATAAACCCCAACACCCCATGACTCCAACCTCCCCACCCCAACCCCCCTCACCCCAATCAGTAGCCTAATTGATTTAAAAATTCTTTTAGGTGTTTACTGCTTAGTAATTATATGCTGTAATTTAAAGTCCTTTGTCGTTCTTTGTTATGTTCAAGATCATGATTCCAAGTCCTTTGTCGTTCTTTGCGGTGTTTAGTAATGAATTTAAAGTGCTTTGTCGTTCCTAGTTACGTTCAAGATTATGATTCCAAGTCCTTTGTCGTTCTTTGCGGTGTTTAATAATTAATTTAAAGTCCTATGTTGTTTGTTGTTATGTTCAAGATTATGATTCCAAGCCCTTTGTCGTTCTTTGCGGTGTTTAGTAATTAATTCATAGTGCTTTGTCGTTCCTAGTTATGTTTGAGATTATGATTCCAAGTCCTTTGTCGTTCTTTGCGGTGTTTAGTAATTAATTTAAAGTCCTTTGTCGTTTTTTGTTGTGTTCTAGATCATGATTCCAAGCCTTTTGTCGTTCTTTGAGGTGTTTAGTAATGAACTTAAAGTACTTTGTCGTTCTTTACAGTGTTTTCAGTTCTTTGTCTTTCTTTGCGGTGTTTAGTAGGACCGCTCCATAACCATTCCTTCCAAGCAATTCTTTATTAGCTCAAATTTAAGTTTTCATGCGATAGAAGTTGTATTAGCCTATCATCTGGTTTCTTTGTTTCTGGGTTTGTTTGAAGTTGATTGCTTGTGGTGCTGTGGTGCAGATGTAATACTGTAAACAGAAAAAACAAGTTATGGTAATGAAAGTCTGAAATAACTTTTGTTGGTCTAGTGATCTGGATAATGTAGATAGAGATAGCTACATATCAGCAGCTATCTGAGTATCTCTTTTGATATACCCTCTACCTTTGCAGGTGACACAGTATTGCGACAAAACCAGTACAGTACCGGTAGTCTAGTTGCATTTTCAATAAGTTGCTAATAAATATGACTTTTAAATGCTCTGTTTGTGAAAAATCATACAGTAGAAAACGACATTTGCGTTTGCATTTTGCAAGGAAGCATAGTGACAAAAGTAATTGGACTCATAAATGTGAAATTTGTGACAAAGTTTATGCAGATTTGGAAATTCTAGAGCGCCATAAGAAAACTCATTTTGTTCAGGTAGTTTGTCCAAATAATGAATGTGACGCCAAGTTTTCTTCTGTATCAGCCATGCATAAACACAGGCGCAATTTTCATTGCGAACAAAAAGAATGCGAGAAACAAGCAAAGGAATACAAGTGTTCGAAATGTGAAGCATCATTTGCCAAACACCACTTGCTCTCTCAACATATGTACTTGCATACAGGAGTTTTACCCTTTAAATGTAGTCATTGTGAAAAAGCTTTTTCGACACTTTCGCATCGAAACAGACATGAAAAAGTTCATGATGGTTATACATGTTCCCAATGTCAAGAAAATTTTGCAACGTGGTCCAAATTGCGTGCTCATGTAAGCACTTTCCATCGTCGTATATATAAATGTTCTGATTGTGCAAAAGAATTTACTCTGGCTTGCCGATTGAAAGAACACTTGTTGATCCATCAAACTGAAAGGCCTGTATTTAAATGCAAAGAGTGTGAGCGTACTTTTGTCAAAAAAAGTAACTTGAAAACTCATGTTAAGACTTATCACCTCAAAGAAAAAAACTTTAAATGCGAATTTGAGGGATGTGGTAAATCATTTGCGTTTAAACATACTTTGAAGAAACACTTGAACGTCCATGAGCCTGATTATGTTGCAAAAAGAAAGCCTTCATTCGGAAGGAAAAAAATAAGCTTAATATCAAGAATAACTGGCATCAATCCAGATTATCCAAAAGTTGAAGTTACTGTAGAAGCCTGACTTTTCTATTGCTTCCATTATTTTTGTTTACGTTTGACTGCAATTTGGCTTTTTGGTATCAACAATTGAATGAAGAACAACTTTTTTTCAGCAAAGTCCTAAAAAAGTTCAAAACGCTTTTGCAAATTTGTGGATGTCATTGTTTGATTTTTAAAATGCAAGTTTCCTTCGAATTAAAAACACGTAAAAAATTGACAAGGCTTTTGAATTAGATAATTTTTTTGTCTAAATTTGCCAAAACTGTTTCAATTTTCTTATGTTCTCTTTATACTGTATTTATTTATTGTGTTACAACATAAACGTGCCAAATTTTAGAAAATTTTCAAGTAAGATTTGAATGTTGAGCGTTAAAAATCGGTAGTCGCTCAAGTAGGAGTACACTCACTAAATAAAATGCTTCATTTTTCTTGATTTTATATTGTCAAGTTCGTTATATTACCTTAGCAGCAATCAGTTCATTAATCAATAATCATGTATATCAAGTTACTGGTGGTTATATAGTGTTGATAAATGCCCAGTTTCGTCCACTGAATATGTATGTGATGTAGAAATGCAAGTATAAGATTCATAATAAAAATGATGCAGAGTATCACCACACTCTGATAAAACTACCTTAACGATTTCGCATCTAAAATCAAAGATTATGCTGGTGGAAATATCAGCTGTATGCTGAAATCAGTCAAAATATTACTGCTTGCTATTTACTTAATTCAAATCAATTTCAGGTACAAAACTATCATCAGTGTTCTCATTCAAATGGAAATAGCTGATATTTCGGCCAACATATTAGCTAGAAATGCAAATTATTTAAAAATTTGTCTTTCTCTAGTTATTTTTGCTACTGCTGCTGTTTTGTCAGTGGTGCTTCTTTTGGAACGTTTATGGTTTTGAATTGCAAAATTAAGTTTCAATTTTGTGGGTCAGCGTGATTTACTCCAGAGCAAGGTGAAGTTTGTAGTATTCCACTGTTCGACTGAGATAACTAATGACGTTAACATGCTGCTACTAGATAACAAAAATTGCTGCTCTGGATAATAACAAAAGGACAGTAGAATGCATATTTTTGATTTTGTGATAAATAATTGTTTCGTACTTTATATTTGTAAGGTCCTCATTGGTGCAAAGTTAAGTTTATCTTCACTTGGCTTGCTGCCAAAGCATTTTACTTCCTGCTTTAAAATTGTATCCGTCATGTTATAGATTGAGCTTTTTGCAGTTGCTTTATTCTGAAAATTGGTTGTTTTTAGTGCGATTTGTGAATCAATTGTTGGTGTGGTTTTAGCGTTACATAATGTAAGGTTTTCTTGTCATGTTGAACTAAATGTATGTCACTGCTCCCGTTGTTTGGAAGTTTTTGAAAAGCTATTGATCTTACGATTGTCGATTATAATATTGTCTTAGCAATGTTTCAAATTTTTCACATAAGGACATGCTTTCTTTTAGTTTTGACGCCTAGAAAATTCAGCAGTGCTTAGATATTGTATGTATAATAAATTTTCGTTGTATTTTTTGTTTGTTCCGCCTGTTTTTTCTTGTATCATACTTTGCCTTTTTTGTTTCGCCTTGTTGGTATTTCATTGATCTTAATAACCGTCCAATCCAATCGCTTTGCATCAGTGTTTACTTTTTAAAAGGGAGAAGAGAAGCCCGTAATTGGGTTAGTAAAAAAGTTTAATGATTCACAAAAGGAAAATTGTTCATGACGCGAAACTGGTGTACGACCTGACATCTGTACTATTTGCATTTTTGTTCCTGTGGTTTCGTAAAATTTCTCCCTTTTTTTTTTTTTTTGCTGCAGTACATTGTATTAATTGAGGTTTATTACTGTTCATATTGTGTAAGATGAAAATCAAAGTTTTGTCTCGAAACCCAGATGATCATTTACGTGAAACAAATCAAGATATTTATAGAGGTAGATGAGATAAGATCATGGTTGACGAAAATTTTTAAAAGTTCATTTAACATCAAATATCTACATCATTGAAATAGTAGAGCCAAAGAAATTGATGCTTCCTCCCAGAAGAACTTAGCTTGTGAAATCTCGGCAAAAACTTAATGGTCTTTTTAGGAAGTGTGGGGGAAAGGGAAGGTCTTGTTGCTGCATTCAATTAGCAATAGTAATAATCTGGTAGCTTTGTCTGATCTTAAATTTTCTTTTATTTTAGTGTATAGAAACTACAATCCTGCATTACATCCATTGGAAGCACCCAGAGAGTATACTCGTGCTTTGAATGCTACGAAACTCGAACGTGTGTTTGCAAAACCATTCATTGCTTCACTTGATGGACACAGAGATGGAGTTTGTAGCATGTGTAAACACCGGAAAAGACTAAACACCTTGTTTTCGGGCTCATGTGACGGAGAGGTAATTTTTTGTTACGTTTTGTGTTGGACATTTCAGACCATTTGAAGTTATTTGAGGGACCCAATTTTGGTCCCTCTTAAAAGAAAATCAATTGGTTAGATATAGCAGAAAACTAGATCCCCATAGTGGAAAATTGAAGCCACGTGGGGTACCTACCGTTTTTCTGAACAGAATCTCTGCGTGCTTGCACAATGTTTTCTGTTACTTCCTTTGGTGACAAAAAGATAAATCAAGGAAAAGTGCAACTATTCGTCGTGGGACAACTTGACGTTTAAACACTCAAACCTGCCTCTCACCTAAATACTACCCTAATTCTGAATATAACCCGAACCCTGAAATTTCGTCATGCAGACGAATTGCCTCACGCCAAAAAATCCTGTACCAAAACAAGGTAATTAAACAATAAATAACTGAGGTTATTTTCAAATTATATTGAACAGAAAATTCTACGTGATTGAGGGAGACTACGAAGTGAGCATGCGCTCTTCGAGTCAGCAGCCACCCGGTAAATATGTCAAATGCGGTGGGCTCCAACCTAGAATCGAACCGTCACGTAGGATTTGTAATCTGCGTGCGGTACCGCTAGACCATGTCGCTGGCGAATTGATTACACAGGAATTGCTGCAGGTTCGACAGTGGGTGCTTTCAACCCAGCGTTGTGTTCGATCAGTTCAAGCTCACAGTGGTTTTGTTCGTGGGATGGTTTGCTCCACTGATGGCAACACGCTAGTAACTCTTGGTGACGACAATACAATTAAACACTGGTCAACTAGCGCCTTAGCAGAAGACTCAGATAAACCGATAAATACTGTAGTTGCAAAGGTTTGTGAAAGTGTGGAGTTCGTGTTATGATATATTTGAAAGCGAAATTGGTAAGTATCCAGTGTATCGTATAGTTAATCTGGTTACTTTTGCTGAACGGAGACTCATCAACTGCCAAAAGAATGATTTCTTGTTTATCGTGACAAGGTTAGCATCTTCCTTAAATTGACGTTATTTAAACTATACTTCGTTAAATGTTTTTACCTTGCATTTTGTTTACACCGGAAGTCATTGATAACTTAAAAGCAAACTCCTTTAGGTTAGGATGGTGAAAATATGCGCAGTCTGCTTACGCCAATGCTTGACGTGGAAGCGCTTGGGTGTTTAGAAACATTTCATGCATAAAAGTGACTAACATCATTTGCCGGATTTTCCTTTTCTAGTCCCATGCTTCACCCATGTTCTGCTTAGTAGAAACTGTCTAAGCGCATTATGTACGTTATACTTGAAGCTTTTAAAGGTGCTACTATTTGGAAAAGAGTAGACCTATACGTACTGAGATTTAGTGACAATTTAAAAAAAACACTCTTCCTACAGCTTGGTTACCCCGAGCATTACCATACACTTCGCGTAGATTAAATTAATGTTTTTTAGTTATTGGTTATCAAACTTCAGGGTTTTTATACCGACATCGACCATAGCTGGACCGACTCTGTCTACGCCACCTGCGGAGAGAATGTTGATTTGTGGAATTTTGAGAGATCGGAACCAGTTAAAACATTCAAATGGGGAGCTGATTCTGTGAATAGTATTCGTTTCAACCCAATAGAATCAAACCTATGTGTCAGCACCATAGCTGACAGGTAAGCACGTGCCTCGGCTTGAAAAATGCTGTAATTGAGACTGTTTTCTATATAAAACTCAAGAAAAAAGTGCCGTGATCTCATAGCCCAGCATTGCTACGCTACTGATCAAAGGGTTTGTGTTTGATTCCCGCTTTAGTGTGCCTGGCATAGTGACTCTTGTCGTTGCCCCAAAGTCCTACGGTCGTAACTGAGCTGCCTATTCTACTTAATCGAAGAAGTGAACTGAAAATCGATTTGATGGCTAACTGACTAAGATTTTTGCCATTGGAGCCATCGACTGTGGTTCGATTCCAAGGGAAGTTTCAAAATTTTGAAGTCACTGTTTCCTGGCTGGACGTTCTACTTTAAAAGAACACTATGAGAATGTGGCAATTTCTTAGTGCTGTCGAGAAAAATTGACAAAATTTTTTCATCTTTCATCTTTGAGCAATAGATATAGACGAAACAGGACTTTTTTCCATCCTAACCACTCGACGTTAAGACTGGGTTAGGTTTGTAGTTAAGAATTAGTTTTCGGAATTTGACCAGGGTCAGATGTCTCAATGCCGTGCTGTACCTCGCCAAATAGTCGCGCACTCTAGAGAGATGATCATCAAGTAATTTCTTCGCGAGTTCGCTACAGCTTCTCGCGTTATTTTCTCCCGATAAAGTGATAAAAATAAGCAAAATTTTTTTTCAGGAGCATATCGTTATATGATATCCGTACTTCAGTTCCAATCAACAAAGTAGTTTTAAAAATGAGAAGCAACAGAGCAGTATGGAACCCAATGGAAGCTTTCATGTTCACAGCTGCAAATGAAGACCATAAGTAAGCAAAAAAAGTTGGCTTGGATTCTCAGCTAGGGCTTTTCGTGGTGTCTTTGGGAAAACAAGCCTTAGGTATTTGTATTTGCTATAAGTGCTTGAAATAGCATTATGGAGATAGGGAAACTATGGCTCTAGATGACCGTTGTGATCTTCGACTGGTTCTACAGAAACAAACATGAAATTCTGCTCGGTTTAGGGCGGAAAGCTAAACCTATCACAGTTTGAATTTGTTACTGTAATACGCAAAGTGCCTATCTTGCGTATGATTTAGCATGCTTTTGACCGGCTTTTTACCAAATATCGAGTAGGTCAGCAGCATTACCAAGCGGTACCGTGCGCAGGTTACAGATCCTAAATGACAGGTTCGATTCACGGGTGGAGCCGATTGTGCTTACCACGTATGCGGATGGCTGCTGACTCGGAAAATCGCGAGCTCTCTTCGCATTTTCTCTTCCATAATTTGAGATATAAATTTTTATTGCGATAATATTTAAAAGTGTGAATATTTGTAATATATTTCAAAGTTTAATAGTGGTTGGAATCAGCTTTTTTAAAAGTGCTCGATGGCGGAGTCAGAGCGATATATCGGTAAAATAGAATATATTTTCAATGTACTTTATCGGTAAGTGGTAGTTTTGCTGATATATTTCAGCTTATATACGTTTGATTTGCGGCGGCTCGATTATGCTTCAACCGTTCATAATGACCATGTCCGAGCCGTACTTGATGTGGATTACTCTCCGACTGGAAAAGAATTTGTGTCTGGCAGCTATGACAGGTACAAATATGTAAAATGACGTTGCGCTTTAAAACAGCTGCTGTGTTGTATAAATATGAAAAAACTGTGTAAAACAGTTTTACTGTAGCATGAAAAGTGGCTTCCCCCAAGCGTCACTTCTTTTGGGTGGAAAACGGTGCCACTTTCTCCTTACTTTCTTGACTTAACATCTTCGGATTACCATTTCTTTGGTGCAATAAACGATGCTCTCTAGGGCAAACATAGTGGCAGTGTTGAAGAAGTGGAGATCGCTGTACGCAATTGGCTTCGTAGGCGACCGTCCTGTTTTTCACGTGATAAAAATGCATTACTTTGAGTCTTCGTAGTCGTAGTGTTTTGGAAGCTATAGTACCTTTGAGTGAAATCGTTTGCAGAACAATTCGTATTTATCCTGCGGACAAATCTAGAAGCAGAGAAGTTTACCACACTCGTAGAATGCAGAAAATATTTGCTATAAAATGGTCTGCAGATAACAGGTAATACCTTAATATCTTTTTTCTTTCAATAGTAGTTTTGGGTAGTAACTTGCGAACATAAGTGATTAACGGCACATATCTAAAATCTTCATTACACTCGCGGTATTACGCTGAAGCAAGTAAACGTGTAGCGGGGTCCATCTCCGCGGCTTAGCGGCTAGCGCTTCAAGAGCACAGCTTGAAACTCCAAAAAAAACGTCGCAACAGAGCTGTTGGCGACACTGTCCAGTGTCCACAGGTCCAATTTATATGGGCTTTTTGCATCACAATTAAAATTTTGGTGTCATAATTTAATAAAGTGATTATGACATCAAGCCCACATAAATTGGACATGTGGACAGGGTCATTGTCCGATTTGACCGGCCCTGGAATCAAACCCAGTTGTCCCGCACTAATGGCGATGTCTGAAGCCACTATGGCAATCGGTTGGTATTAACGTTGGCTGACACGCTGTGTTTTGTTACATTTGCCTACTTCTTATCGCCAGGAGCTAGGACACGTCGGAGACGCTTCCATCTATTCGCTTTAGAGTTCCCGGCTACCTAGGGAATCATAAAATTATTATCATTTTGTTGTGTGCATTTTTAGGTATATTCTTTCTGGCTCTGACGAAACAAACGTAAGATTATGGAAAGCGCGAGCTTCGGAGAAATTGGGACGAGTAAGATATTTGCTTAACACTGTTTGGTTGCGCTTTGCTTGTTCAAGTTTTCATATATCCGACAGTTTGGAGGGCAATTCGGAGTAGGAGAGTTGGGATAAGCGCTAAACCATTTTAACTCTTGCTTGCCGTTGTTACCGAAGGTGGTAGGCCTGACCCTGGACTAGATATCAGGGGTGCACCCAGCATATTTCGAGGGGGGTAAAAAAAATTAGCTATCCCTAAATTAATTGTCGTAGTTTACTTCAAGCTGTTTCTTTTTTTCGGTCATTTGTCGATCATTGACCGATTTTTTATTGGTCTGTTTGCTTACAATGACTGCAAGAAATTTGTTATCTCTCGAAGTAGACAGGACTTCTGCGAGATTATGAAGTAAAATAATGCTGAAATAGCGTGCATATACGGTTGGCTGTGGTGCACAGAAGGCTTCACTGTGAAAAAAATCGAATCTTTATTATACTTGCGGAATTATGCAAAAGCATTTAACGAGTGGCGAGGCCCATCTCCGCGGCTTAGCACCCGGGTAACACAGCTTCAAACTTCGAAGAGTCATCACAACAATAGCGAGTTGTTGGTGACGGTGTGTCCGATTTGGCCGGCACGAGGATCGAACCCAAGACCTCGATCCCGTTCCGATAACAATTTCTTTTACCACTACGCCAACCAGCCGATTTGGCTTCAGTATGACGTGGGGAAATTCTGTCGCAGCTGTTTTGAAATAACAGCGCGTACTGTACTTGCACAGTTTGGACACTTCACTTTAAGAAAAGGTTTAGTTTCAAAAGGAGAGGTTTGACCCCCCTGGGTGCGCCACAGCTAGATATCATTGTATTACTATGCAGTGGATTTGCTTTTGCTTAAAGCTGGTTTATTATATCACGTATAGTTGGTTTTATGCTGAAAACGTGCCTTGTATAGATATAAGTTTTTGGGCGAAACGTAGGAAATTTTGCGAACACAATGTACTTACCGTTATTTCAGTTGACACCTCGAGAAAAAACAGCGTTCCAATACAATGAAAAATTAAAATCTAAGTTTGCCCATCATCCCCAAATTCGTCGCATCGCCAAACACAGGTAATGAAATATTTTGTGTTTTTTTAGCTAAAGCTGCGTTTGATGTGAACCACTAGCTTTGTAATTGAAACTAGTTGTAGTATGAGGTTGTAACATTGGTACGAACTTAACTCAGCTTTTATTTACCATGACGCAAAATAGCGCAGGAGGGAAGCAGCGAATGACCAATTGGTCATCCAAGTCAACGGCTCCCGAATGCAACAACGTACGACATGATACAAAAACACATTAACTAATCGTCCGTAAATGGACGAATGGTGTGTACTCCAGTAGATTCGACAGTTCGTATTTCTTCGCTCGTCGTGCTGTGTTTTTAGCATTATGTTGACTTCCTTGTAGCGTTATCAGTACAGGGCCAAGATTATAATGTTTCATTTCAAAATATTCCTCGACAGTTCGTATTTCTTCGCTCGTCGTGCTGTGTTTTTAGTATTATGTTCACTTCTTTTTAGCGTATCAGTACAGGGCCAAGATTATAATGTTTCATTTAAAAATATTCATGATTTTGAGTAGAATCCATCGGTTATCTGCAGTTCTTTCTGCCACTAGCAGCAAAATTAACTCGTAGATCAGCGGAACTGGGCTGTTGTTTTACCTTAGTTACAAGTTTTCAGCTAGCCGTCTTGTTCTTTCAGACACGTACCTCGCTATGTGCTCAGTCAATTGAAATTAAAAGCAAGATTTAAAGAAAGGACAATTCGAAAGTAAGTAATTTGCTTTTTCAATTGGCGATAACAATAACGTTTAAAATCGAATAGCGTTCTGAATAGCTCGTCTACAAGTTTGTTCGATCGAAAATTGTCAAATGAACAATATCTGTAAACGAAAACCGGAAAACAAACTTAGTAAAATAGGGGCTGCTTTTAGAAGTTGCATTGGATGTAGTCCAATGCATTTATCATTTATCACCTTCTCTGACGAGACTTAATAAGGTCAAAATAGTGGCTGCTAGGAGATCGAGTAATTTTTTTTATGCGAATGTTTGCGGTCCGGTGCTTTTTGACGCCGGGTGGGACTAACCTAACCTCCGAAAACAAGGCGCCCAGTCGTATGTTTCAGTAGGACTGGGTGGTTCGGAGCGTCGTTTTTACGGCGTCTATGATCGCGTGGGTGGTGGATCAACTCACGCTTCGTTGTTGCGTCCTTAGATAAGATGCTTCACGATAATTATCCCTGCTTGGTGGAGTCCCAAGCAGCAAATTAAAGAAGTCAAAAGCAAAACTCATCCAGAAAACTCGGGAAAGAAAGGCAACTTCTGAGCTAGCCTGGATTCGTCCTGCGTATGGCGTCTCCGTCGCTTTCTTGTAACAGGACGGTAAAAGTGAAAAGGCAGGACCGTAATTTTGTAAACATTTTCGATTAGGATTGGGCAACTAGGCATTAGTTAAAGTGCTGCAGTTTTCTTTTCTACGAATCAAACTGCTCTGTACGCAGTTTGTTGAGAACTTGTAATAATCTTTTGAAAGTGATGCATGACGATACGTTTAGACAGCAAAAAATTTATCGTCGGTATTTTAATGAAACAGAGAAAGAAACATCCGTCTCAATAATGGAGAAGATAAGGTGTCTCGTGTTCCTCGCAATGCCAGATCTATACTGGAAATTGATAATGAAGTGGAAGAAGATGAGTAACTGTGTCTTTTCCAGCCAAAGACACGTAGTTGGGAGTCGAGTCCGTGGTTTCTGGGTCGGATTCACGCTGGATTTCAGTTTCAAATTAGATTCTGATCTCCACTTTGATCGCTCTAAAAGTGTTAACTGTTCATTATTATCTTGAATAGCTGGATTAGGAGTCGCTCGACCACAGAAATTTTATTTCGTCCGTAACTGGACATCATTAGTCTTTTGAAGAAGACTGATGAGGCCCGTTTAAGGACCAAATGAATTTCTTCATGAAGTTTGTATGATAGAGTGGAAGGGAGGTGGGAGGGAGTGGGAGCGATCGCTGAGGGAATGAGGTGCATCCGGCCACCTTCGGTCACGAGGAAAAAACGGATTAAGATTGGATGATGATGGTAGTGAATGAGTGATCCTACTATTTTAAATAATACTGAATGATGAACAGTCAAAAATTTTTCAACGAAAGCAGGTATTTTCTTTGCAATACCACCACGTCACGCATTGGGGCAGATTTCAATGAAACAAACTTGCACGCTGTAGAGTTACTGTTTATTTCGGATTTAGTTTTTGAATTTTGGCACCAGTGGTTTGGCGCTTTCTAGTTTTACAAGTCTTGCGAGACACACATCAAAAATTAGTTATTTTTAGGGGTTGCAGATACATCGCATATGTCAGAAAAGATTTTGGACACTTGCCTGCACGTTTTCGCGTTTTGCGTCGATTTCAATTTTTCAGGAAAATTCAAGTTTAGGAATTTCGAACGATGTCTTTTGTAAAAGTGTCTAGCTCGAAATTGGGGCGTAACAAAATAATTTGGAGAAAAAATTACTACACAGTGATAGCACAGAACAATCGACAATCGGTTAAATAATGCGAAAGATCATGATCTGAAACCTTACTTTCCGGCGCGGTATCTATGTTGCAAACGTAAATCGACTATAATACCACCGGCGAAATGGAAAATGTCATATTTGTCTAGTAAACCGTCTGGCTTGTGGACTTTTATTGAAGTGTCAAATTGTGGACTACATTTTCTTTTAGCCAGTTAAAAAGTTGTTTTTTCTTTCTGTTCGTTGCAATTGAACAATAAAGAAACTAGTTCAAACAATATATCGATGTGGTCTAGCAGTAAATATGATAGATACTGAATTTATTTCCAAATCATCGAAAAGAAAGCAAATTGATTAGCAACAAGCGTGTAGGCAGCGAAAATGTAGATGGGGCAGGGTCGGATTAGGCTATGACAGAGACCCCGTTTTTATGCGGCCTTGGCAATCGAACTCTAGCAGAAAAAGATTTTCTTACGTCTAAAAGGGAGGAAGCCAGTGTTCCGGTTGCCCAGCTATATCACTGATCAGCGTCAGTTTCACATGCAATCGACTTCATGCGTAAGACTATCACGAGGAACCTAATTTTTCTGATTTGTCACTTATTTAAGCAAACTGATTGTTGATTCTTCAAATTACTGATCTACAAAATGTTACAACTAGCGACAATCCATATTTCATATTATATTACCAATTCATACACTTAATTGGACAATAAATTAATAAGATTAGGCCTCTAGGTTACAACATGCAATTCGTACGGTTTATTTCATAAATTAAACCATATGAATTCGTAAAAAACACATTAGTACGGATGGCAAGAACATAAGTCCTCCGTACGTAATTACCACCTCGTAGCGGACCCTGTAACAAAAAATTTGAATTTTTAATAAGAAATAGAATTCATTCTAAGCTCTTACATGCAGCTATGAATTATAGAATGACTGTTGAAATTCCAAGGACGCTTGAATGAAAATTATTGAAACAAGCTTTTGTATTTCGCCTCGGTTTTATTTCAACGTTGGGATGTAGTCAGAGATGAGCATTTATTGGCGATAATTTTTCACCGATTATCGTTATCGCTCAAAATAGTTTGGATTCATCGATTATCGATATTGTAATATATCTTGTTATCGCCGATAAATTATTGCGATAAACGATTGTTTATGCACACGGTGGTCAAAGTTAGGAAGTTGGCGCTATGGCAAAATTCACGGTGTCGATAAAGTCTTATTGCAATTTAAAAAATCTCTCTTTGTTGCGTTTAATCCCACAGCAGAGTCCGTGAGCTGCTCTCTTTTCTTGATTTTCCTCGAAAAATCTTGAAAGATCTTAAAAATCGCTTTCTCGTGATAGAAGGATAAATATGCAACTAACTAACTAACTTGTTGCAATTTCAAAAATTTCTCTTTGTTGGGTTTAATCCAACGGCAGAGTCCATGACCTGCCAAGAAAAAAACTTCGTCAAACATATTGAAAGTTTACTGCAACATTTATCGGAAAATTTTATCGGCGATAGTTTATCAATTACCGATATCGCTTTAAGAAATTGAGATTTATCGATTATTGGTATCGCCCAGAGCATTTTTGAAATTATCGATTATCGTTATCGCTTTAGTAGAGAAAGGTTTATCGTACCCATCGCTGGATGCAGTCTATATTGGTCGCAGTCTCTTCCATTTTAACATGTTTTTGATTTTAACAGTTTAACCCAGTTGACTTGTAAGAAAGCTTGGTAATTCTTACTCGATATTGATTTGGCTCAACGTGTTCTTGAAAACTTGTTGCTTCTAGCTAGACAATCTAATAGTTGTGTTGATTCGTTACGCACTCTGATAGGCTTATCGCTGGATGTAGTCTATATTGGTCGCAGTCCCTTCCATTTTAACATATTTTTGATTTTAACCCAGTTGACTTGTAAGAAAGCTTGGTAATTCTTACTCGATATTGATTTGGCTCAACGTGTTCTTGAAAACTTGTTGCTTCTACCATAGAGCACAGAGCATCAAATCTTTATCAACAGTTAAGTGTAAAAAACTGTATGTTAATTATTTGCTGGAACAATACAAACCAATCAATTGATTACATTATTAAATTACACTGAGTGAACATTAATGTGCTGAAATATCCACATACTGCATATTCTGATATTAGGTTAAACAAATTATTATTTTTTATTTGCTTAGCTTATTAAGCAACAAATTGTTGTTTTTATTTTTTTTTTGTGGTTTTGTTTGCTTGTTTTACAGCGTTGTGCACATATGTAAAGACTGAAGCCGTGCTGGTGAGGTGGCAGCAGACTTGCTGACCGTATGGTCTTTTTGCTGTCTCCTCACCAAGTGGTTCCACTTGTACACCTAGCCTACATTCATTCGTTTATGTGTTACCACTTGGTGGAATAAATTGACTTGCATTGAATTCTAGCTAAATCTAATAGTTGTGTTGCTTCGGTATGCACACTGATAGGCTTATCCGTCATGATTAGTGGCCAGGAGCGTAGTCAGGGGGGGAGGCAAAGGGGCATTTGCCCCCCCCCCCCAAAATATTTTCAGTTACCACCAGCCTACTTAAGTTATATCATTCTCTTGGTGTAGGCAGGCAAGGGCTCACCCAGGGGGGGCATCGTGCCATGGCCCTACGTCCCTACTACCCTTTGACCATAGTGTGATCAACAAAAATAAAAGTTTTTTGCATAAAGTGCAGTCTTAATTGTGTCCGACTGACAATGGTCCGTTGTACTTGTCATTGCTAGAGTATTTATCATCATAGAACAAGGCGAATGGATTAACCAAGATTCTAGTTTCTGTAGCATGTTGAAGGTATTTTTTGCAATAAATAAAAGTGTATTTTTGATAAAAAGTGCAAAAAATTACATGTTTTTTATTTGAAAAACTGCAAATATTCGTCAGTGGCTGGGGGCTTTGCATCCAGCCACCAATATATTATTACGGTTTTGACATAAAAAACACTTTATTTAGTACACTTTTTTATTGAAGAAAGGCATGCAGTGAGTGCAGTCACTATGGACAATTCAAAAAATTTTTCACAGCGGGAACGTATTTTGGGGGGCATTTTGCCATGAGAATCATTTTGACTTTACCTTTTAGCGGTTAGTGTAGCCCTTTTGACTTTACCTTTCCTTTTAGTAAAAAAGAAAAAAAATTAATGGTGCCAAGTGACTGAAATATGCTGGGCTACTTCGATGGTTTCTCTAGACTATGGCCAGGAACGGATCCAGGGGGTAGGATGAAGGGTATATGATATTCATCCTCTGACTAGACATTTTCAAAAATGTTTTTGGTGAATACAGTTGTTACAACACCAACTTTGTGTTATCAAGGTATCGAACCTGAGGACCTATAACGGCTCTCACGTCTTTACTATGTTGTGAAATCATCTGGCCTTTTCAATTAGTACAGTGCGCTTCACACTGCATTGCAGGTTTTTATATTTCCTAATTATGATGATTACATTGTATTTCACCATCTGTGCACGGCTGCTTGAAGCAGTTTCCCCTTTTTTTCTTTATCTAGTTTTTTACACTGACTGGCGTGTCTAGATTAGATTAAATCGTGCAACGCCGAAGCTAGATGCGAAATTGCTTTGGTTATTTTGAGTTCATTTTTGGTTGAGTTGGGAAAACTTCAGTTATTTTTTACTGTCTTACTGTTTATTGCCTCGCAATTTTGGTGAAGATCGTAGTGGTTTCTGATTTTAAATCAATAAAGCCTCGTCTGAAAAGTCAAGTGCTTTTAGAAGTCAGACATATTGCCAGGCGGTGAAAGTCCACTGGCTCCCAGTGGACATTGGAAATTCTGAATATTCCCGTCGTTGTTAACAACAGTTTTTTCATAATTTTGAACCTTATCGATAGCAGTAAGCCATAGGCCTAGGCACGATTAATCGAAAATGTGCCAACAAAATGCATTATATTTGGCGAAGCACTCAGAGTTAAGGTCAAAAAATTTGAACAAAATTTGCGTGAAAATTATACAAAAAGCACAAAAATATGCATTATATATAGCATGTAAATTTTTAAAATTTTTCTGGGGGAGCATACCCCCGGACCTCCCTAGAGCCTTTCTTGATTCTCAATCAACTTCAAATTAATTCCGCTGAAAAAAATACCCTTGTAAAAAATGTGCAAATTATGCCCCCCTCCCCCCCCCCCTTTTAGAATTTCTCGTTATGCCAAGCAGAAGCTTGGCTAAAACAAGTGAAAGGAGGCTGCAACCATTATTAGTTTGAGAAATTATAAACTGAAAGTTAGGTTTAACACAGGCATGGGCAACATACAGGATCCGGCCCGGGAAACCATTTAATGTGGCCCGCCGGCACTTACTGATACATAAGTTCCGATCACGAATCAAGCCGAAGACCTTTCATTTTTTTAATGGACATCTGAGGACAAGTAGACCTTTTTTGCTCTTCACCGCAGGAGCGTATTTAGGGGGAGCATTGTGCCATGCCCTCCCCCCCCCCCTTTGACTCTTAATTTAGTAAAAAAGAACAAAATTAATGGTGCTAAGTGACTGAAAATGCCAGACTCTTTTGATGGTTTCTGTAGCTTATGGCCTGGGGCGGATCCAGGGGTAGGATGAGGAGTATGCATCCTCCCATCAGTCATTTTCAAAAATGCTTTTGATGTATACAGTTTTCCATAATTTCGAACCTCTTTGCCAGCGATAACTCTCACGTCTTAAGCAGGCATAATCGAAAATGTGCCAACAAAATGCATCATATTTGGCGAAGCACTCTGATTTAGGATCAAAAAATTTAAATAAAATTCACCTGAAAACTATTCAAAAAGCACTAAAACAGCCATTAGCCTTCAGCATTTTAAGCTTCAAAAATTTTATGGGGTAGCATGCCCCGACTCAGACCCCCTAGAGCTTTTTTTGTTTCTCAATCAGCTTCAAATTAGTTTTGCCAGAAAAAAATATGCTTAAAAAAATGTGGAAATTATGGTCCTCCACCCCCTTATAAACTTTCTTGCTACGCCACTGTACGTTAGTGCTATCTGAAAGGCAAGCGAAGAGTAATGGCTTATGATGAGATCTGGCATCCATGAGAATCTTATAGCATTGTAACAGTTGTAAAATAATATGTAATAAATTGAATATCTAATAAGTTACTTACAGTTGGCTATGCTTTTTTGAATGATATGAAAGCAAAAGCGGCATACTTTTTGCGCTTCCGCTTCCACTGAAATATGACAGCTTCCATCGCTTCTGCTTCCACATCCCTGACAGAAAGTTTAATTCAAGTTTTGCCATGAATTTGAGTTTGCAGAGTATGATACATTCATTTTGCAACAAAAAATTTCGCTAAAATCATTATTCGTTATTCCAGTAGGCAAGCTCAAGAAAAATACTGCTCAAGATTTCTCAAATTTTGCACCTTAGAGGACACAGTGATCTTGTGCTCAAAGAGTTCTGTTTTTATCCATAGCCATATATGAATACATATATATAGCAGCTCAGATGGTTAAGTGGTAAGAGTGTTTGCCTCTAGAGCTGTAGACTCTTCATTTGATTTGAGTCGGATCAAACCAATGATTTTAACATTGTTATTCACAGCTATCCTGCTTGTCACTCAGCATTAGAGGGACACTGTGGAGATTAAGCTAGCAAGTTTACTTGTGCCATTACAAAAGTACTTAACAGGATTCCCCCATCTTGATGTGGTTGACAGGTGGTCTGGTCTGCAACTATTAATGAGCTTGTCATAGCACTTAAATCGCTTTCTCGTGATAGAAGGATAAATTTGTACCGTAACTAAATATTAAAAGGTAGTAGGCGTAGCCTATAATATTGGCAGCTAAAATCTGGTAAATAAGTGTTATGATTTTGTAGGTTGTTTTCAATTTCACAAAAATGTGGTTTGTATGTACTACTGGTGTCTTAGCTTGATTTATTGCCTGTTTTATGATTATAACCAGCATTTTTGATTTGTATCATAGTTTCATTGTCTTAGTTTGATTTATTTGGTATTGGAATGGGAAAACCAATTCTTGCCTACTGGGATGTTCGGTGTCTTGCAGAATCGATTCGATTATTGCTTCATTATTCTGAGATTCCTTTTGAAAACAAGTGTTACCCTACTGGTGATGCCCCAGATTATGCTAGACCTGAGTGGGAAAAAGATAAGTTCAATCTTGGACTGGATTTTCCTAACTTGCCATATTGGATTGACAAAAATGAAAATGTAAAACTGACTGAAAGCTGGGCAATTACAAAGCATATTGCTCGGAAAAACAAAGTACTTTACCCTAAAACTGATCTAGAAGTATTGAAATGTGACATGTTGCAGGGTGTTATCGAACAATTTCGGTTTGGGTTTATTGATATGTGCTACTCTCCAAATATGGAGGAATTCACCAAAGCAAAAAAAAATATTTTTATCTACTCTTTTTCCTGATTTGAGTAAATTTGAAAAATTTATGGGGAGCAACAAATGGTTGGTTTGTGACAATATTCTATATGTGGATTTTGTATTTTGTGAGACATTGGATCAAATTCGAATGTTCATGCCAGAATTTTTGAAAAATCATCCAAAACTTAGTCGGTATCTTAAAAATTTTGATGAATTGGAGCAAATTTCATCTTATCGTGCTTCTGATGCTTACCATCCATTACCAATTAACAGCAAATATGCATATTGGGGCGGTGGCTTGACATTGTAATCTTTGTAGGGAAGAATGTGAATGGGAGGTGCTAACATTTAATTGAAACTATGTCTTCTAATGAAAGTAATTTCTGTGATCCTGGTGCTATATTCTTTTGGTTGCTGAATAAGTACCGTATTTCAATAGTAAGCTTACAGCAGATAACAGTATTTGTGTATAGATGCTGCGCTATTACCAGCGTTTCACAGTAAAGGGTTAATGTTTACTCCACGTGAAGGTAGAATACTATGCTGGTTCACCGCATAAACTTGATGGTTTTGTTATTATAATAGTTATGAAACCAAAGCTGTTATGATTTTTTGTGTATTGCTTGACTTAGCTTCTTATCATCAAAAATAAACAAAGCAAAGCTATGTATACTCGACACGGTTTTCTTACGTTTGTGGAATGATCTACAGAGGTGCAATTATGTTTCACTGTTGAAATCACTGTGTTGTATCAGTGATAATTTTGGTGTGCAATTTGTTTTTGGTTGCAGTATGTTTTTTCTTTACGCTTACGTTAAATATGGTTAATTTTATTCATATGCACTGGTAAGTGCTTACTTTCTGAAAAATTTCGAGTAATTTACTGAAAACTGCCAAACATTCTTTAAAACGCTTGGTAAGGGCCGAAATTTTCAGGAAAATAGACTCTTTGTTTTTGCAGGTTTGATAATAAATAGTTACGATTTTTGTGCAGTTATTTTGGGAGACCATGCTTACAAATCGCATATTAAAAGAAGTTTTACATGGTTACACCCTTCGAACTATTACTTGCAATACTTATATTTCCGCAATACAAAGGCATGAGCATGTTAATTGCTGCAAAACAAAGACAAGAAGATTTTTCAGTTGGTGTAGACATGAAGACCACTTACTTCAAATATCTTCCAAAGCAATAACATGTGAAAAAAGATTGTTCTCTGCATCAACCAATAATAATGATTTGGGAAAGCTTCTCTATATAGGAAGAGAAAAAAAGCGATTAAAAAGTAAGTGTTTAAGGAAAAAAGTTATTTTTGATTGGGTCATGTGTTGTGAACAACTAAAAAGCAATGTCCTTCCGGGCGGGCAGTCATGACAACTTCCTCTTGTTGGGTCAGAGGCTATAACAGCATTCCATCACCAACAGTGCAAAGCACTGCAGTAAATCGTACCGTAGAGCGAGACAGCGCTGTTTCTGGCTATTAGCCTTCACCAGCCCCCCTCAGGTAAGAAACAAATTAAATAAAAATGAAATAAAACTAATAAAAGAAAAAAATCAAATAAAACTAAAAATGCTTTTTAGTTGTTGATCTTCACCCTGGCCACGTAAAAGGTTTGACTGGAATGGTGAAGTAGCCACACGAGTGGATATGCGTACCACAAAGGTTAAATTCTTTAAGAAGTATTTATCCGAAGGGATTAGTGACGCTGGGAAGACTTTTCGTCGTGGAAGATGAATGTATCTTACCTGAGGGTGGCTGGTGAAGGCTAATAGCCAGAAACAGCGCTGTCTCGCTCTACCGTACGATTTACTGGAGTGCTTTGCACTGTTGGTGATGGAGTGCTGTTATAGCCTCTGACCCAACTAGAGGAAGTCGTCATGACTTCCCGTCCGGTAGGCCAGGAAGGACATTGCGTTTTAGTTGTTGATCTTCACCCTGGCCACGTAATGGGTTTGACTGAAATGGTGACGTAGCCACACGAGTGGATATGCGTACCACAAAGGTTAAATTCTTAAGAAGTATTTATGCGAAGGGATGAGTAATCCTGGCTAGATCATTCGTCCTGGAAGATGAATGTATCTTACCTGAGGGCGGCTGAAGAAGGCTAATAGACAGAAACAGCGCTGTCTCGCTCTACGGTCATGTGCTGTGATAGCTCTACTATGAAATGTATTGCTCTTGAATTGGCCAACAAGAACATTATTATCATCAGATGCTTGAAACGATATGCATAGATCAGATTTTTGAATAAAGCACTGGCACAGTAAAGGTACGATCATACCAACTGAGACGCTGATACCTTTGAAACATTGTGCAGATTTATCTTATTATGACATCAGATCCGCACAAAGTCATTGAGACGTGATGTTATAATAAGATAATTATGCGCAATGTTTCAAAGGTATCAGTTAGTGTAATTTCTGTGATGTCGCAAATCAATCTGAGAACTGGTAAAAAAAAGTCGAAAGCTTTGTTTATTTAGAATCAAACTTGATTGGAAGCTGATGTAACTCATGTTAATAAATAACGGTAAGAAGACCTAAACAGTAGGCTCGTGTATAATGTTTATACTGGACCACACCAATTGTTATGTTATGATGCACTTGTGTTGAAAGCAGGGATGTGGAAGCGGTTGATTTTTTAACTAGCTATAATTCCTCACCTATTGCGTCTACTACCTTTTTCTTTCCCTTAATCAACACCAAATGTGATTTAAGGTGGATTTACGCAGAAACCGTAAGTGCGTTAATACGTGGAAAAGTAGGACTCTGTTCTACTATAAAATTTACGCCCGTAAACGGACAAAAACGGTTTCTGTGTAAATTCTCCTTTAGTATGTTTTTACAAGCATAGTTGTGATGACATTGGTGAATTTTTCTTCAATTTGCTTTGTCAGTCAAATAACCCTTGCGCAAACGAAAGCAGTGCGGTTTCCGCGCTTCTGCTTTCACGGGAAGAAAACCGCTTCCGCTTCCACGTCCCAATTGAAAACATCTTGTGTACCCAAATGTTGAATTGCATTACATTGTAAATTTTAGTGTTGCTCGGATCATTTTACGCTCTTGGTGCTGTCACTGCAATTGTTTCTCCTTATTTGTTGAGTCTTGTCTCTACTTCAGTGATAGGAGTAAGTATAAGATATTTGTTTTTGTTCATTTGGTCAGTGCTTGGTTTAAACAGCCAGCACAAGCTTGTAGCTATTTTTCAATTAATGATTTAGCTGTAGCGCAAAATGCTTGTTGTGTTTTGAATGGCTTCGTTTTCAAAGTATGAAAGCTAATTGGCTTAGTGGTAACTACTACGACATCGCTGTTGGTGCAGAGGGTCTAAGGTTCCATTCCTAGGCTAATCGAATCGGAAATAGTGTCGCCTCCGCTGCGACGTTTCTTCGAAGCTGTGTTGCCTTGTCGTAAGCCGCGGAAATGGGCCCCGCTGCTTTTATTGTACCGCGAGTATGATAAAGATTTTATTTCCATTTGGTAATGGCTAGGATGCAATTTCTGCCTGCCAAAGCTTAATTTGTTTTTACCTACCAGGCCATGCATGGTACAGTGTGTCCCTAAAAGAATGGCAGTTTTGTTTTTGATTTTTGTTTTTGATGGTTGCAAAACGCTGAAGTTGTTGCAAATCACGTTGTGGGTTTTTCATGTTTTTGATCCATGTTGCGCACTCAAAGTTAATTGAGTTACTCAGAAGTAAAACGTTTCTCCTGTATTTCAATGTGTCTAAGAGATGAGGTTGTGCTTTACAGCCAAGCTCTGAACCAACTTTACTGTATCTGCGTTATTTTCCATAAAGTTGCCTTATATGTGAAAAATATAAGCATTGCAATCCAGTTTTGATACTGTGCTTTAAGGTTCAAAAATTACGTTAGTCGTTTACCTACACAAGCAAATAATTTGTGTTTAGTTGCATACTTTTCCTATCACGAGAAAGGGATCAAAGCGATATAATATAACAAGCTCACCAAGACTTGCCGGCCACCTGTCTACCACACCAAGATGGGGTAATCCCGCTAAGTGACTTTCCCAACGGCACAACAAGTGAACTTGCCGGCTTGTTCTCCACACTGTCCTTTAATGCTGAACGTCAAGCAGGAAAGCTGCGAATAGCAATTTTGAAATCATTGGTGTGAACCGACTCAGAAGCAAACCCATGTCTACAGCTCCAAAGGCAGATGCTCTTACTCGGCCTTCGAAGCAGGATAACGTTAAATTTTTTCGCAAGCAAGCATTATAACCCAAAAAAACCACGAAGACATGTATGTGCTGTAGAAAAAGTTATAACGGTGGTGGCTATACTGCTGCCGTGTAATGAAACTTTCACCTTAAAAGATGTATTGCTATCATTTTTGCAGATGATTGCCGTAGGCCTTCAAATTGTTGGAATTGTTGTGCTCAATCCGATTTTGCTTTATCGATTTGGAACACGGCATGTTAATGAGTTGTACTTTAATAAAAAGACTGACACCTACACTGCAACGCTGCTATCGCCATTAGTTTATAAAGACATCAGGTAGGCGATCAGGAATTGAACAGGAATTGCCAACTGCTTTTAATATAATGTGTGTTCAAGCTGTAACTTTGAAAATATGTTTATAGTCCGGCAGCCCAGAGGTCTGAGCCTAGCTGGAAGCTTACCAATTTTTATCCCTATTATCGTTTAAAGTAATTCAAACCATGCTCGAAATCAGATATCTGCCGGGTCCGGGGTGGTGGGTGTGGCCAGGGTGAGGGGGTACAGAGGGTAAAATCGATGAGCTGGCGCAACAAGGTACTTACCCTATACAAGTAGTTTTAGTCGTTTATAGTCGCAGTAGAGCTCTCATTTTGGGCTTAAACGAATAAACAAAAAATACAAAATATATTTAAGAAAATATCAAGTTAATTTTATTATGACGTCATGATATTTGAGCTTGCACTTGATTTTGCTCAATTTTTCTGTAGTCGGGGTGCGTAACTTTAACTATAGCGTTCAAGTTTATTGAAGGAAATTAATAAAACTTGTTCCAGCAGGAAAGTAGTTTCTTACCCACAAAATGAAATTATTTGGACGCTTTTATAAACACAGACAAAATAACGCGCAAATATACAAAGACTCGAAGAGCGCAAGCTGACTTCGCAGTCTCCCTCAATCACTGTTAAATTTTCAGTTCAATATAATTTGAAAATAACCTCAGTTGTTCATTTTATATATTTAATAGCGACATTGCTAAATATTTCATTTCGGTAAATTTTCATTTCTGTCTTAGTAATTGTTCAAAAAATAGTTGCTAAGTTGTCACAAACATTCCTCGTCTTCATTTCCATAAGAATTGTTGTGAATTAAGTTGCTCAAATCTTTCATATCTGCGCAAAAAAAATTGCTAGATGCTCGAAAAATGTAATTAAACTGCAGAGCCACATTGACTTTGAAATATTTGCATTGTTTTTGTCCAATATTTGCATTTTTTAGATTATGCTTTATCCCACCATTTTCCGCACTGTCAACGTATGACCAAACTTGGTTGACGACTATTGTATTAGCTATGGCGTATATTCAAGGCAAGCAAGAGTCTTTGTATTGGCCCCAGTGCTAAAATATAAATCTGGGACATCAATTTTGTTGTTCGCACTTCAACTTTTCCGCCGAATGAATGTACTTACATCAACTGGTTAAATAATTTTATAGAAAGACGTTGATTAAATTAACATTTAAAAACGTAGCAAAATTCGTACAAAGCAGTGGTTCCTAACCTGAGGTGCACGCCTACCTGAAGATAAATTTTTGAGGGAGCTCCATGGTCGCAATGTGTTTTGCAACAAATGATCAGTTTGCTTTTACACGACTGCGACTCCGCAATAGCTTTCTGATCAGGAAGAAACTAGAGTACGTTGGATCTCTTCCATTTTCCATCAGTCGTTCGTTTGTTTTTTGACGTATTCTTCGCAATCATTAACACTGAGCTAGCAAAAATTGAAGTGTTCGATTCCTGCACAACCGTGCTGTTTTCTTATGTGTCTATGGGGTAAGTTTATTACCCATAGCATGCAAAGATATCAGGGAAGTTGCATCTCTACTATACATTTAAAGAATTTAATTGGTTAGTGGTTTTCTGCAAGTCTGCAAAACTGTACATGCAGGTGGATAAATAATCTGACTCGAGATAACGTATGATTTCCTGATGAAAGTGCATTTGTGATATGGTACTACATTTTATCAAAATGTTTTGGTTGGTGTTATGCCACTTCGTAACTAATTAATTTGAAAAAGCATACCATGTTGCTGTTCTTTTATGCAGAAGGCGTGGAGGGCATGAGATAATTTTTCAGCTCTGTGGCTTATGCGAACCCGAGACATTTCCTTGGATGGTACAGATTACACAGCATAGCTACAGCAGATCAAAAATCCCTAACAAAATTTGAAAATCTGAAAGATGGTGGGATAAAGCACAATCTTAAAAGATGCGAGTATGGGACAAAAACAATGCAAACATTCCGAAATCAATGTGGTTCTGCAGTCTATAAATCACATTTTTCCAACATCGTGCAATTTTTTTTGCACTGCTATATGAAAGATTTGAGCAACTTAATCCATAACAATTCTTATGAAAATGAAGAAGAGGAATGTTTATGATATCTTACCGACTATTTTTAGAACAATTTCTAAGACAGAAATGAAAAATTACCGAAATGAAATGCTTAGCAATGTCGCTATTGACTGAAACAAAAGTAAATTTCGTATTTCTACCGGATAAGTTTTTGACCACATTTAGAAAGTAAAATTTATTAACCCAAAAGGGATAATCAGGGATATCCAAAACCAAGTAGAGGTTTAAAAAATAAAACTAAAATCTATTAGCTCACTCAGACACTGCGCCTCACAAATCTACGTATGAACCGTAACTAACACTGTGTGCTGGCTGAAACAGACTGTTGGGTTTAATATATTTTACTTTTTAACTGTGGTGATATTGCATATTCGCTTTAACTGAATCTAGTTGTCGAGCATTTTTTTGAAATACTGATCTCCATGATTATGGACAAGTTTTTGATGTAGATGGGCACAGCATCGCGATGAAACCTCCTTTTTATTCAGTGCGTAGGTGAAAATAAGGTCAAAATTTTAGGATTTAGAGATTAGCTTTCGTTGATATTTTGTTCCGTTTATGACTCGCGATCCTCTAAACTTTTGGGCAAAATCATGCAAAAACATGATAAATTTAGCGATTAGGACTAAACAGCGAAACAAAAAATATTATATTATGCAATTTACAGTAGGCCTAATTAAGCGAAAACTTGATTGACTATCGTGAAATAAATTCAATCATATTTTAACATTAATTTTTAGGGTTTGTGGAAATAATCGAACGTGGTTATCCAATTTATCAATTAAACCTGGTGATCCTCCGTTGATTAAAGCAGAATTAACTCAATTTCGAGATACGAAATTGCAAACGAATTAACTAAGTGATTGATGAAATCAATATTTAACTTACCCGTGGGTTTTTCGTAATTGTTATTCAATTCACAAAAAATCGTTAACTTTGGGGTGCTTGTAACTGAAGGCTTTTATATCTCTACATCCAGATTTGAAACCCTCTATTCTTATACCTCGCATTAATTATTTGCAATCTTCTTGAAGAATACAGCGAAAGAAACGTATTCCAACATAAAATAGCCCAAACGCCATGCAATTTCGTAGAGAAAGCAGTCGTGCGGAACCCGCGTTGTATGAAAAAGCGTTTAAAATTAACCATGCGTCTTTGTATATTTGCGCGTTATTTTGTTTGTGTTCATCATAAAAGCGTCCAAATAATTTCATTTTGTGGGTAAGACACTACTTTCCTGCTGGAACAAGTTTTATTAATTTCCTTCAATAAACTTGAACGCTATAGTTAAAGTTACGCACCCCGACTACAGAAAAATTGAGCAAAATCAAGTTCAAATATGATGACGTCATAATAAAATAAACTTGATATTTTCTTAAATATATTTTGTATTTTTTCTTCTTTCGTTTAAGCCCAAAATGAGAGCTCTACTGCGAGTATAAACGACTAAAACTACTTGTATAGGGTAAGTACCTTGTTGTGCCAGCTCATCGATTTTACCCTCTTCACCCTGGCCACACTCACCACCCCGGACCCGGCAGAAATTTGATTTCGTGCATGGTTTGAATTACTTTAAACGATAATAGGGATAAAAATTGGTAAGCTTCCAGCTAGGCTCAGACCTCTGGGCTGCCGGACTATTAGTGGTTTACACGAACATAAAAGTCATAGGTACTCGTGGCACCAGTAGTTTTTTGAAACAAGTATAATTGTTTCATTACACAGTATTATTTTGCTTCAAATGTTTTACTTTCGAATTAGTGCTGAAAAAATGACGCTGCTATTATTGTGCTGTTGTAAATTTTCTTTGGTGCGAAAATTTTTAGAGATGATTGTTTTGCGTAAATGTTCCTTTTTCTGAGCGCGGCTAATGAAGGTTGGTTGCTCGAAACTGCGCCGTCACGCTTTATGGAACGTCGCTATTATTTTGAATAATCTGGCTTCATAGTCAATATTATGAATAGGTCGAAAGAGTGAATTTTCGTTTTCCTAAATTGCAACTCACACTTTTTCCAAGCGTCGTATAGCAGTTACTTCTGTTGAACTTCCTGAATTGAAATTTAATGATTTAATACATTGGTTTATATTATATTTTGCAGATTTACGTTTACTCCAAAAGATTGCAAAATGCCAGCAGGTCCCACTTTATTTACATCATTTTTTGCAAAAAATAAGGCACTTTTTATCAATTCAAATGCAATGAATTACGATGCTTACATGAGAATGTTAAGGTAATGTATTCATTGAACCTAGTCGATTATCAGCCAAGCCATGTGATTGCGCCGACTAGCCACATTGGAGTCCACTTCATTGTTGGTTCTTTTTAAGTCTGGGACTAATATACTGTAACCGGCTGTTAGCTCAGTTGGTAAGCACGCGCTACCGGTGCAGGAGGTCTGAGATTCGATTCCCGGGCCGGTCAAATCGGCACAGTGTCGCCAACGACTCGCCACCGTTGCGACGTTTCTTCGGAGCTGTGTTGCCCAGGCGCTAAGCCGTGGAGATGGGCCTCGCAACTCGTTACACGCTTCGGCGAAATACGGCAAGAATAATGAAGATTTGATTTCATTTTTTGACTAATATACTGAAAATTTGTCGATATTTGCTGGGGCAGAGCCTGATTTTTGTAAGGGAGGGGGCTTTGTGGACCTACAATCAACGATACCCTTAAAATGGGTCAAAAATTGTAAGGGCTCTTTGACCCTTTTTGTTTTTTTCTGGACCCGCCAATGAGTTGAAGCACCTGTGTATATCTCGCGTAAATTTCTTATGCTTCTTGCTATGTTTTGCTCTCTAGATATGCCTCTGATTTTGATTTCGAGAACCCGGATCGTCAGGAGCAGTATAGCGATTCTATTAAAGCTGCTGTGGAAAGAAAACAAGTTGAACAAAACGAAAAAACTGCTGCGAACCAAAGCAATAAAGAAAAATAGTGTTTAGTTGTTTTCGTTATTTTTTTTTAATAAAATAATTATTGTTTTGTTTATTCTGGACAGATTAATTGAGCTTTCAAAGATTTTTTATTGTATGGCTTTATTGCAGATTTTTTTTATTGGGATTTTTTAGGGTAGGGCTAAGAATCGAATCACCTATATTTTTAACTTGGAGCTTTTTGCGTTTAGCAGGCAAGTATCTTGTCGATGTAGCTTAGCAAGTCTATCAAAGTGTCATACCATTGCATTATCGTGCTGGCCTATTACAATTTTGGGGAGAAATTGAGTCTTTTTTACCCCTTCCCCAATGGTGAGTTGGTCCATTAAAAAGTAAACGAAGTTTTTCTGGAAAGTTTGAATCAGAGCGTAATTTGTTAATTGTTGCATATTTATTCTATCACAATAAAGCGCTAGGCCTATTACGAGCTCGTTTAGGAGCTGCCGGCCATCTGTATGCCACACCAAGATTAGGAAATCCCCCTAATTGCCTTTCCCAATGGCACCACTAATAAACTTGCCAGTCTTTTTTTCTTCACTGTCCCTTACCCCTTTACTGCTGAGCGTCAAGCAGGGAAGCTGTGAATAGCAATTTTAAAGTCATTGGGTTGACCCGAACTCTTGAGGCAAGAGCAGACGCTCTTACCACTCTTTATTCGACATGACAATGTAACCAAGCTCAAGCAAAAATGCTTTGAAGTTTGCTGTCCTGGTGATAGTTCATTACTAAGCAAACAGTCAACCACAAAAAAAATCATATCTACTGTAAGTGAATCATCGGTTTCGCTTTATCCAAAATTTAAACAATGAAGTGTCATCCTAAAATTTGAGAGGCAGTAAAAAACTTAGCGAGTTGGTGTAGGCTAATAATGATTATTGTTGGGCTAGGAAGCAGGCGGGGGCGGTCTAGGGTTCATGTCTGTGATCTGACGGCAATGAATGATTTGTTGGTTTTGACATTGTGATCACAGACAATAATTTGTAATAGACTTATATGGGGAGAGAGAAAGCTTTCGAAATCCGCCTTTGGCGACAGGTTACATTGGAAAACCTAGGGTCTTACATTAGAAATTAGACACCATGCTCTATTAGTTTGAAGCGTGCTTATGCTAGAACAGAGGTGGAGAGCGGGCAAAGCACAGCGGGCCACATTTTCGTATATTGTTTTCAGCGAGCCACCTTTACTTTTTGTAAATTTTGCCCAAAAATGCACAATTTTAAGTCGCAAATTTACGAAGCATACATGCCGAGTTGTTTTTACTTAAAATCAGAGACTTATGTGCGGTTTTTATGTCACAAAATGTAGAATGCAGTTGAATGTGAAGCAGTTTTTTATGGAAGATCAATGGTTTCTATTTTGCTCGTTTTTTGTACACTTAACAAAGCTTTGACGCGGGTCACATTCAAAACTTAAGTGGGCCGCAGGATCCTTCCCTATGTGCTAAAACACTGGATTAAAAAGCAGGAAACAGCGATAAAACAATATACCGACGTTTGATCAGTAGTTGATATCAAGACATTAAATCACTCATTTTAAACACAAAACCTTTTTCAGAGCCAATGTATGGAGAGGGGTTAAGTTTTCTATTTTTGCAAACAAAAATATAAATTTGATTTAAGAATAGAGTTACCGCAGACTATTATTACACCAGAGTTCTCCATGATTACACTTATATCAATCACCAAAAACAATTATGATATCAATCACCAAAAACAATTATATGCAAAAACAACGAAGAATTTTAATACCGAGGCTGTTTATGAATTTAAAAGGTACCGAAATAAACTTACACACATAAAAGAAGCCGCCAAACGCTTATACTTCAAAAAAGTTTTCAACGACAATGCATGCAACAATCCCTCTAACACATGGAAATATATCAACAAAGTTCTTCGAAAAACAAAAACATCGGCTACTGCGCCAGTAAGGTTGATTAATTCAAATGGTCAAACAATAATATCTCCCGAAGAAATATGCAACGAATTTAATCATCATTTCACAAATATTGGCCGAAAAATGGCACAGAAAACAAAGAACTCTCAAAACAATCATAAATCTTATTTAGGAAAAAGACAATGCGCTTCAGTGTATCTTCACCCATGTGATAACTACGAAATTATTGCGGCTATTGATAAATTAGATCCAAACAAATCTTCAGGATACATTGATATTCCCATAATTTTAATTAAACAAAGTAAATTTATTATTGCTGATGCTATTCGACGTGCTTTTAATTATTCTCTTCAAAATGGTATTTATCCGGATATCTTAAAAGTTGCAAAAGTTACTCCCGTACATAAAGGCGGATCTCAAAGTGATTTAGGACGATATAGGCCCATCTCAGTCCTTTCCCCAATTAATAACATTTTTGAATCCTTGTTACACAAAAGATTAATTTCATTCTGGACCAAACACAAACTGTTTCATAATACCCAATTTGGCTTTAGACAAAACTACTCCACCCAACTTGCAGTAACTCATTTGTATGAGTCCATTCTCGAAAAAATGGACAAAAATTCAAATGTATGTGGCGTCTTTTTGGACCTGGCTAAAGCGTTTGATTCCGTAAATCATCAAATTCTTTTGGATAAACTTGAACATTACGGCATTCGTGGTGTGGCATTTGACCTTTTAATTCATATTTGACTAACCGCAAACAATACACTTCTCTTGACAATCTCGCTTGTTCAATACTATCTGTAAATACCGGGGTGCCGCAGGGAAGCGTGCTAGGTCCCTTTCTGTTTTTGGTTTATATGAATGATTTTCCACACTGTACAAACTGTAACACAACTCTGTATGCAGATGATACTGTGTTAACTATCGCTAATTCCGATTTAACCGATTTAAAAAAGAAAACCGACATAGAATTGAACAATGTTACTACATGGTTTAATAGCAATAAATTAACTTTAAATTACAGTAAAACCCAATGTTTACTATTTTCTAATAAATCACTTAAACACTCTTTTAAAATCAAATTAGGAGACGTTGAAGTTACCTATTACAACACGGTTAAATATCTAGGTACTACATTAGATGATAAGCTTACTTGGCAGTATCACATCCAGATAGTAGCTAAAAAACTCAGCATAGCTGTTGGAATATTAAGTAAACTACTGCACTATGTACCTAAAGATGTTCTTATTAAAGTTTATTATGGTATTGCCTACCCATACCTATTATATTCAGTCACTAATTGGGGAAACGCAGCCAAAACACACCTCCAAAAAATTCAAGTTTTACAAAATCGCCTGATAAAAATTATTTCTAATACCTTTAAGTTTAAAACGAAACTGCTGCCTCTTTATCAAGAGCTTAACATCTTCAAATTTCATAACATCTACCGCCTGGAAGTAATTAAATTTATGAATAAACACAAAAATGGAAAGCTGCCTGCCTTGTTTAACGATTATTTTACATTGACTTCCAAAGCGCACAATCATATGACTAGACAAGCAAGTAAAAATAATTTCTTCATGCGTCGTGTAACAAAATCGCCAACCCAACAATCTATAAAAGTATCTGGCCCTAACATATGGAAAACTCTTCCTCCTGAACTAAAACAGTCATTTGAAAACGGACGACTAACCTCTATTTACAAATTGAAGCGCTACCTTCTTAATATACAATCATCAACCACCTCGTAATGGCCTACTATAGTTTACAACTTGGCCTGCGTCGTAAATTTGCTTAGGGAAATAAAACTTTGGTTGTTTGATTTGACTAAAATTACCTTACTTTCTTGTAAATAAAGTATACTTTTTTTTTTTTGTAAATAATTTGCTTGTCTTTTTTTAGGAATGTGTGTGTGTGTGTTTTGTTTTTATTTTTTCTTTCATGCTTTTACTTTTACTAATGTAAACCTGTAAGTAAGTAAGTTAGATCTTGAGTAGTGAGAGGTTACAGACTTGATGACCTCGCCAGGCTCGCTTTGCGGACCTGGATTCATGGTCTTTCGTAGCCTCTCACTGAAAAGAACTTGTATCTACTATGTGCTTTAATGTTTTTGTACTTTATTGCCTTTTCGTTTTTGCATCAATACCTCTTCTTTTCAAACAAAAATAAATGCATCATCATCATCACACTATTGTTTTTGTATGAATGAAATGGCAACTCCCTTAACTGCTTGCGTAAGAAAAATTTTCTCCCGTTTCGTCATTTAAAAAAAATGTTTTACAATGGAAATATAAAACCTATAACAACGCAAATTTGAAATATAAAGTTAATTTTCTTTTTATACACTTTAATTTTTTTGATAAAATAATAGTTAAAATTGTATATTGTTGAGGTATTGAACGTTTTATTTTAATACAAAATAATTTTGTTTAAAAACGTCATTTCCTATGAAAATCACGTGGTATGATGTCATAAAGAAAATTAAGCGTAGAGAACACGGCAGCCATTAGGAAGCACGGTTTCGTCTTGTTGGCAAGGAAAGGTTTGAGCTAAAATGCAGCTTTAAGCTGGTTGAAATAGTTAGGATAAAGATCTGATTTTAGTTGTGCCTGAACGTGGTGACTGTACTTTTTCTGTTGAATGCTTGAGAATATTTCAAGTTGTTCTTCACGATGCAGGTCAAGAAAATGATCTGCGCTGCTGCCACGTTCCAGGTCCATAGCTTCGGTGCTTATCAACCAACAAACATGAGATGCGTTGGCTGGTGGGCGACGTGAAGGATCAGATCTTATTAATGTAATCTTCTTTCATCTGGAGGACCTGGATGTTACGTGTCAACCGGGTCAACAGATGAAGGAATAAGGAAAGAAAACCGTAAGTCGTTTGTGTAACAGTATAATTTTGTCTATTGGGCTCACAGAACTTAATATTCAAATGTTGTTTAATGGCTACTGGTAGTTTCTTTATCCTGCTAGCTGTAAAGTAATTGTAGTGGCTATTTTTATGTGACTGTAAAAGTACCCTAGAGTTTTTTCATACTGGTACAGCGGTAGTACCTTTACTGTACAGCGTAGTACTCTGGTAGCATATTTAACACTTGAGCCTGCTTATCAACTAGACATACCGGTAGTATAGCCTACTAATGGAAACATATTATCTAGCAAGATCTCAAAATGTGGACTGCCAGTACTGGTATCGGTACATTCCTGCAATTCTTTTGCAAAATTTTATACCAGTACCGTATTAGCTGTTCAAGTTTAGTCTTCTGGTATAGATTTCTTAAAAGGCTTTACTGCAATAACTTTAATATTCCATATTGCTCTTGCTACAATTTAAAACTGTTGCTGTGTAATCGTTCACTGATCAGGTTTAAGGTTTTTAACCAGTGTTCCCTCTAGGATTTTGATTAGTACGAATTTGCCCAAACGATAAATTCATTGAAATTTTTGCCCAAAAATTTCACTACTTTTGAGACTTTTACAATTTTTTGCATGAAATTTGTTTAAGCCCAAAATTTTCCAAGATACAAGCTATCTACAGTCTTGCATTAAAATATTCAAGTTTTTGTTTAATTTTTTCGGTTTTGCATTTCGTAATATTAATTTCTAGTAGGGATGTACCAATTCACAAATTTTTGTCGATGCCGATTCTTGTTGAAATGTTGATTTCAAAAAAATTGCTGATTCCAATGCCGATTAATTGGCACATACAATAGGTAATGCGCTCGCAAAGCAATAGAAACTTCTTTGTTTCTTTCTTTCTCCCAACACTTGTATTTTTTCGCTTCACTTAGCGTGTGTAAACACTTTCGTAAAAAGAAATATGTTTCTGGCTAGTAAAAAACCCTAATATAACACTATCTTATTTGAGAAAATTAGCAAGCTTCTTGTGTATATATGAAGAATCAGTAAGTATTGGCTATATTTTACCAATGCCAATACTTGCTGATGCCGATTAATTGACACATCCCGAATTTCTAGTTCAAAATCAGTGAAATTTGCCCAAAAATTTTGCATTTTTCTCAAATTTCTCACTTGAGAGGGAACACTGTTTTTAACTGTTAACCAATATTAGATATTGTTACCATATCCATCAGTCACTGGACAGCTGTAGTGGAGCATAAAGACCTTGCTGGACATTGCTCTAATTGTATGCATTCATGGCTTAGCCCAAATGACAAACTTTGCTGTTACGATATATTTAGCGGCTGTCAAAAGTGTATCTATACATGTATATGCATTTTTGTGTTCAGTTTCAAAATTGGTCTTTTGTGGTACTAGTACAATCTAATTTCATTGTTAGCAATGTCAACGAGTTGAAACGTTATGTTTAAACTCTTCTTGTTTTAATATTAATGTGATGAGTGGTTATTGCTGCCATGTTACTGCGTTGTAACACCTAAAGGACATTTCTGCAGTCACATAAAAATAGTCACAGTGGGGGTCTATTCTGGTTGCAGTCAAGGTTTTCATGAACTTGTAATTAGGTATGACCTGATGAAGATCTGTTTCAAGTTTAACTTTTTAAAGTGGGTTTATCTGCTTATTGTGTTGGTTGTCTATCATTTTTTGATTTTAAAATTTTGCATTGGTATTAATCGAGATTTATTGCTTGAATTTCCTCTGAACTGTGCATTTTACCTTGCATTGGTTGGTACCAGTATGCTGTTTGATACTTACTGCTAATATAAATTTCCATTTTGTGTTTTTACTGCTACCATAAAAATTTTATTTTCCACAATTGGTCAACAGGTCAAGTCCACTTAAGGTGGTGAACTGTCAAGTTGCAAAAGACATTTTACCATCTCAAAACTACAGGGTTAGTAAAAATTGCACCCTTTAAAGTACTATTGTTATTTTCAGGTGGATTGACGTATCCTCTTCAATTATATTAACTTCCCTTTTTTAATAAATTTTAATTACAATGCCTGGTTATCAACATGGTGGCGGTCGGGGTGGATACGGAAGTCGTGGTGGTGGATATGGCGGTGGCGGTGGATACGGCAGTGGTGGTAGTGGTGGATATGGCAACAGAAATGGAGGCGGAGGCTACTATGATCGATTTGGAAGTGGTGGAGGTCGTGGTGGATATGGCAATGATCGTGGAGGCTATGGAGGTGGAAAGAAATTTGATTCACCTGGACAAAATTTGCGAAAAATCAAATGGGATATGTCGAAACTAATACCTTTTCAAAAAGAATTTTACCAAGAACATCCAGCTGTATCAAGTCGACCTCAATCTGCAATTGATGAATTTTACGAAAGTAAAGCTATCACTGTACATGGAAAAGTCACTCACAAGCCTGTTTTTAATTTTAATGAAGTAAATTTTCCTGACTACGTATTAAAGCGAATAGCAGATAATGGTTTTACATTTCCTACAGCTATCCAAGCCGTTGGATGGCCTCATGCTTTAAGTGGTCAGGACTTGGTTGGAATCGCTCAAACAGGATCTGGAAAAACGCTAGCTTTTATTTTGCCTGCTTTGATTCACATAAATGCTCAACCTTATTTAGAGCGAGGGGATGGCCCAATTGCTCTCGTACTTTGCCCTACTAGAGAACTTGCTCAACAGGTTCAAAAAGTAGCCAACGACTTTGGTGCTTTATGCCAAATCCGCAATACTTGTGTCTATGGTGGAGCATCAAAAGGTCCGCAACTACGTGATTTGGAAAGAGGCTGTGAAATTGTGATTGCAACTCCAGGAAGACTGATTGACTTTTTAGAACAAGGCAAGACTAACCTCAGAAGATGCACCTATCTGGTATTGGATGAAGCAGATAGAATGTTGGACATGGGTTTTGAACCTCAAATTCGTAAAATTATTGAACAAATTCGCCCGGATCGACAGACTTTGATGTGGAGTGCTACGTGGCCTAAAGAAGTAAGAAAACTGGCAGAGGATTTTTTGAATGAGTATGTCCATGTTCAAGTTGGATCCTTGACTCTGTCAGCCAACCACAACATCTTGCAAATTATTGATGTTTGTACTGAAGATGAAAAGGGTGAGAAGCTCATGCGTCTTATGGAAGAAATTATGGGAGAATCTGAAAACAAAACCATTATTTTCACTGAAACCAAACGAAAAAGCGACTTGTTGACTAGAAATATGCGGCGGGATGGATGGCCGGCAATGTGCATTCACGGTGACAAATCCCAACCTGAAAGAGACTGGGTTTTGAATGAATTTCGTACTGGAAAGTCTCCTATTTTAGTTGCCACTGATGTTGCTTCTCGTGGTCTTGATGTTAGTGATGTAAAATTTGTTATCAATTACGACTTTCCCAATCAAGTAGAAGATTATGTTCACAGAATTGGCCGCACAGCCCGTGCTGACCAAACTGGCACTGCCTACACGTTCTTCACCTACGATAATGCAAAGATGGCGTCAGCACTTATATCAGTTCTTCAAGAAGCAAAGCAGCAAATCAACCCACGTTTGGTGGAGTTAACTTACATGGCAGGAAAAAGCAATAATAGACGTGGAGGTCGCAGAGGCAATGCTTACGTGGGAGGACAAGGTCGTTCTAGTTACGGCGGAGGTGGAGCTCGAAGAGGAGGCGGTGGATATCAATCTCGCGGCGGTTATGGACAATCAAACGGTTACAATTCTCGAGGTGGTTATTAGATCACTGTGTGAATGCATTCCAGGTCCAGTTGTAAATTTTTCTGACACTTAAGAGTCATACTAAACACTAACAAAAAAAAAACAATTGTTTTCCTGTAACTTAACGTTTTTGTATTTAGTTTTTGTGAATTGGGATTCTTAGTAAGTTTTTTTTGTTTAAGCTGCTTTTTTATTTATTAAAAAACGCTTTCAATTTTTTTACAATTCCGTTATTAGGATAATTTTCGCGTTGAATAGTTCATCTTTGTACAGTTAACTCTCGATATAATAACGAACTTCAGGGGCCCGCAGAAAAAGTTCGTTAGCTATATCTAGAGTTTGCTATATCGAAGTCATGCCTAAAGCCATAGCTAAGGTGACAGTCTGTTGCCTAGAACGTCGCAAAGTGTAGCAGTGGGTAAATATAGGACGAGATTCATGAAACGTAATTATCAGAACACTGCTACAAAACCGTATCAACTGAAACATATCAAGTGTAATGATATCTGCATTCTGTGCCTTGTTGCTAAGCAAACCTCCGCTAGAGTGTACGTAGGCTACAGCTGCTGTATAACGTAGAAGGCTACAGTGTAAAAGGGCTGTGGATTTTATAGCATAAGAAGCTTATTCAAGTGTCCTACACAATACTGTAACACAAAACACACTATAAAGTCAGTAGGTCCGAATACTGTATCAACTATTATTCCAGCATTAAACAGCTTTTCTTTTTCAAGCCATTGGTCACTGGCATGCAACTAAATGAAAAGCACATTGTGCAAAATCACCGTACAAGTCTCAAAAAAAGTCATACAGCTGCAGACTACAGTATGACGGACTGGCGGTTATATGGTCACGACAGCACAACTAGGTCAACTATGACGGCTTGACTGTTTGGCAAAATGAATTATGCGAAAACAATGGCTAAATGCATTGTGCGGTATGAGACGAAATAGGCAAAAGTTCGTTATAAGAAGAGAAAATTCTCCAGGGACCGAAAGAATAGTTTGTTGTAACAAAAAGTCCGTTATATCCAAGTTCGTTATACCGAGAGTATGTTAATTAGGAAAAAAATCGGGACTTCTGAATTGATTCGTTATATTGTGTAGTTCGTTGTATCAAAGGTACGTTATATCGAGAGTTGACTCTACCATTCAACGTCTTACGTTTAGCAAAACTACTGTATGTCCTTGATTTTACCAGCTAATTCTGACTAATCGATATCGTTTGATCGGTTAATAGTAAAACGTGGTACCGTACTTAAACTTCGAAAAAAGTTACCGTATGGAATTTTGTATTTCGATCGCCGTTGTACGTACAGTATTGCCAGATTTCTCCATTACAAGTAATAAATGGCAATAGTTTTTCATTGTATCATCTTTTCGTGAAGAATTTCGGTAGTTGATTATACTTTGCTGTCTACAAAGCCTTTCGAGAAACAGCGTGTTCAAAACTTACCGTAAACAGTTATGCTTGGTGGAAATCGCCCCGTTAATTGCTTGGGATTTCTTTTATCTGGGTTCATTTTGTTAGTGCCATAATCAATTGAGCAGTAAAGACTTTTTGCCGAGAAGTCTGTTGCTTGAAAGAGTTTATTGAAAAGTTGTTGTAGCCTACCTTACTTTCATTTACCGGTCTAAGCAGCAATTTTATTTTAAGTAGTCATGGATTGCTTCCAGTAAAACATAAGTCAGTTATGATCAGTTAGATGAGTGACCTAGCTAAAATTAAAGTACCAGCGTTGGCTTCTGACTTGGCCATTAGAAAAACTTCGGACTTGTCTAATCGAATCGTGATTCTCGCAGAGTCAAGTCTTAAAAAAAATCCCAAAGTTTGTGAGCTTGTAGAAAATAGGAGGGAGTCGCTGGATGATCCAAGGCGATTTTATCTGGTTCAATTACAGAAGTCGTCGTGGGTTGATCGTAAATTTTGTTATGACACAAGTAGTCATGTGCCGGTGTCTTCAAAACCGTAAAAATTTTCGTCGGGACCTTTCGAGAAAAGTTGAGGGTAGCGGCAAGTCATAGTCTAATAAAGAATGCGCGAAGCTGTTTTTATGGGCTGGTGATCAGCAATTTCTCTATCAGGCCATACCGAAACTGCGGCACGCAAGCATTAGTGTTGGAAATAAGTTTTTAATTCTTATAAACATTTGCCGTGTCGAAGTAAAAGCCAGGCTCTCGTCAGATTGTGATTTAATCGATGTCCTGTGAGTAGTTTTACTACTGCTGGGATTAAAAATTTATGGGCTGATTTTTGATCATAATTTATTGTTTCAGAATTGCTTTCTGCCATAATTGGTAGTAGCGAATACTGGTGGCAGGTATATAGTAGCGAATACAGTACATCCTCGTTTATACGGCCCTCGATTATCAGGCTCCTCGATTAACCGGTCGTGTGAGTTTGCTGCTGAAAGGCGAGAAAGCACTATCAAACAAACCTCCATCCTTTCGTTTTTCAGCAATAGCACTGATGAAAGTTAAACTGTTTAATAACTTATTTTGTTGAACCATGTGATTTTAAACTTTACCCAAATGTCTCTTTCGTTTAGCATTTAAATTGTTTTGTGGCTAAGCTTGTTCTCATACTAACTTCGTTTTTTTCGTTCTTTTTTGTTAAGGTCTTTTCTTCCAGCCAAATGCTTATCCGGTCAAGATTTTGGAAAAAGGTTCAGGACCGGATTAAGGGTTTCTGAGGTCTGGGGCTATTTGGTAGTCAGGGGCCTGTTTTGTCCCCGTCAGTCCTAGACCTGCTGAAATATGTAACCTACATGCCAGTATTAAACACATTCAAAAAACAAATTTTCTGAACCTATTTTGCACATACAAAGCTTTAGAAGATGTCATACCGCAGAGCCCCAATTTCCGCAAATACGCTTTCTATTTGTTGTTTTGTAAGTGATTCTACGATTAGTTTTCCCCAAGCCATGCAAAGTTTGCGTCAACCTCCTTCACAGCCTCTATTTCAGGGATGGTAAACCACTGACCCGCGAATCACCTAGTGACCCACTTGTAGTTTCAAAAATATTGCGAAGAAAACGGTAACGAACATTAACGTAGTGAAGAAAAGCTTATCTTTCCATACTGCGGCATTGAAGACGGGAAACTGGGTATTTTTGAGGTGAAGATCCATTTTTTTTGTTCTTTGCACAGATTTCGGAAGAACTTGGGTTCAAGCCCTTCGTTAATATGATTACATCCACAACCCACGTTTTTTTCTTGTTTCGGTCTACGATCTTAAATTTGATCCACCAATTAAAAAGGTTCGCCATCCCTGCTCTATTTCGTATCCTAACGTCCTTTTACGAAAATTCGTACGGCATTTTGTGTGAAACCATAAGTCTATGGTGAAACCATCTTTAATTTACGCTGCTGTCTATGAATTATGCAACGAAATAATCATAAATTAATGACTCGCTAAAACGACGACATTTCTTCGAAGCTGCGTTGCCCTGCAGGCTCTATGTCACGTAGATGGACCCCCGCTACATGTATCACCCTTCCGCGTAATCTTGAGTTAATGAAGATTTAGATCAGGGGAGGGGAACCTGCGGCCCGCTTAAGTTTTGAATGTGGCCCGCGTCAGAACTTTAATCGTTAAGTGTACAACAAAATGGTGGAATATAAAGCATTAAGATTTCTGAAAAACTGCGTCACATTCAACTACATGCTATATATTTGTAGCATAAAAAACGCGCAAAAGTCTCTGATTTTACGAAAAAAAAAACAGCTCAGCATGAATGTTGTTAAATTTGCGACGAAATATTGTGCCTTTTTAAAGCGAAATTTAACAATTAAAAGTAAATGTGGCCCGCTGAAATTATTATGCAATCAATGTGGCCCGCTGTGCTTTACCGGTTCTGCACCCCTGATTTAGATTGATTTCCTTCTAGTTACAGGATAGAACGTTAGCCTACATCACACACTGTAACCGACGCTGGGCTATTGATAGTATTTGATTGTGATTTGTTTCAAAATTTACACAGCAATGAACATTCATATCGATCATCATTTTATTTATTCAGTTTGAATTCTGTTTCGAAAACCGTTAAATTCGTTGCACAATATGCTGCAGAACAATCATATTGCGTCGGAATGTTTTTATATACATTGTTTGGCATTTTTTTGCTTCCTGCAATTTTGACCCAAAACATAGAGACATTTGATTTGTTAGGAGGGGCTGGAATAATTTCAAAGCGAGCTTCTGGACCCTGTTTCCTGCTCCGATAAATGCCTCAGCCGTTGGGCTGGTATCGCAATACTGGTCCGAATCTCGCAACGTAAAGTATGTCCAAATCTCACAAACTCGTAATCAGTCTTCTTGGATTTCGTTTACTTGCCGCAGATCTTGTGATTTAAATTCAAGAGTAAAATCGTTGAAACTTTTGGCGTTGATACAATCTTGAATCACTCACTTAGCCCTGACCTAAACTGGATAGATTAGGCCTATAAAGATTGGTAATTCGGATTCAACTTTAAAATAAAATAGTTGATTGATCAAAAAATCACTTAGTTGTTCATAATAAGTTGTAATCGAGAGGCCTATTTTGGTCGGTGGGCCTGGGGCTGCAGCCCCATCAGCCCCCGCCTTAATCCGGCCCTGAAAAGGTTGCCCAACATGACCGGATAATCGAGGATGTACTGTACTTTATTTGTGTTTATTTAAGCTTCTCGCCCTAATCTAGAATTTATTAGCCTAATTATGGATTGGACGAGCCATTAGGGTAAGCTTATATCAAGTTTTGAAAAGCCAGGTTAGAATCAGGGAGTCGAACCGTTTAGTTTTTCCGGTTGGGGTTCAACAGCGGTTTGAAATTTCGGTTCAGTTAAGGTTCAGATAAATCGACACGCTCCGGTTTGGGTTCGCTCCAGCAAAAAATATTTCAAAACCGGTTTATAAAGTTCAGGTTCGCAGTAAAAAACGGTATAATTTTAGTAACACAATTTAAAATAATGAAACGTACAAAGCAATTTTTCTTACCATTGGCAGGCCGATATAATGCATAAAATAGTTGTAGTAAAATCAATTTCGAGATAATTAAATTGTTGCTACTTGCTCTGACACCGGTGGCCTATACTTTGATAAAGAAACAGTGGCGTACGCACGGGCGGGGGGGAGGGGGTCGGGGGTCAACCTCCCCCCCCCCATTGACGATAAGAAAAAATTAAAAACCGCTCTTTTTGGACCGATTAGCCTTTTTTTTATACAGAGATTGTGTTTTTCTGTGCTATATCAAATTGCCTATAATCTCGAGAAACTTTGATTGTGATGCAATAATACCGGTAGTCAAACTTTTCTGATGTGTAGTGCTTGAACCGGCAATGGCTAGGCTGGCTCAACATGCAAGCTTGGACAAGGTCAATGGGCACTAAAGCTGGAGTCGTGTTGTGATATCATAAAGACATTGTTCTCAACGGCTATGGCTGGACAAGACAACGTTTCGGCGCAGAAGGCATTCTTGGAAGAGAACGGTTGCAACGCATGCAGATATTTCGCTTGCGATGTCATAATTTTGCGCCAAACCGGCCAGCAGTTGGCGTAGTGGTTAAACACATCGCTATCGGCGCGGGAGGTTTTGGGTTCGATTTTTGGGCCGATCGCAAGTATGCAACTCAAATTAAGATTAGCATCGCAAGTATGCTACTCAAGCATGCTACTATATAAGCGCTAAGCCGCGGGGTCGGGCCCTACCCGAGATCCGGTTCACTCTTTGCGATTTTGAAAAATACGACTTGGGTTTGGTTAAGGTCCGACAAAAATGGCGTAAAACCGGTATATAAAATTCGGGTTGGGTTCGGCTCCCTTGTATGCAGGGGCGTAGCCAGGGGGGCAAAAGGGGCAATTGCCCCCCCCCCCCCCCCGAAATATTTTCAGTGACCACTAGCCTAGAAACAAATAAACTAATCCAATAACGTAAATGTACTATCATTGCAAGCAGGGGCGGATTAAGACCACTCGGGGTCCGTAAATCTACTAACAACGCAAGCAGGGGCGGATTAAGACCACTTTTCGACAAAAAAACTACGTCAAAACGAGTATTTTTCTTGCAAAAACCCTAAAAATCCGTGGCGGTTGGGGGTTTTCCCCCAGCCCTCCTTAGCCTCCGGCGGCTGGGGCTTCGCCCCCACACCCTCGGTTAAGGCACCCTCTTTTCCGAATCCTGGGTGCGCCACTGGAAAAGCCTATGAAGTTTTGCCCCCCCCCCGAAATTTTGGGCTAGCTATACGCCACTGCTTGTATGGATATCTGTAATCAACTTCTAACGATTTGAATTTAAGATTTGTAACAACCGTTTTTGAACACTCACAAAGCAACAGGCTAACGAAAGAACACAAAGGTAAAGTCTATTTTGCCTTTACAGGGGCGTACCCAGGGGGGGACGCTGGGTCCGCGCCCCCCCTCCGCTGAAATATAAGCTGATATACATCTCTAGTCAACGGAACTGTGGAAACAAGACATCTGAGAACGCGATGACTTTATTTTGGTTTTCACTTGATTTTGGGGGGTAAATTTGGACATCAAAAGACGTGAAAACCTTTTTTTGGTTTTCACTTGATTTTGGGGGGTAAATTGGACGTCGGAAGACGTGAAGATCTTATTTTTGGTCTTCAACGTAATTTTCAGTGGAAATGAAAACAGGAAATTGCGGCTCCCACCTTTTCAAATTTCTGGGCGCGCCCCTGCATTAACGACATAAAGCTAATAACAAAGCAAGACCGCAACCAGGGGGGCGCGGAGGGGCGGAGTCCCCCCTAAAAAAATTTTCGCCCCCCCTACAAAAAATTGGTTACTATAATACATGTTACCGTTATAGGTAATTTGGTCTCCCTAAAATATTTTTCGCCCCCCTAAGCATTTGCTTCTAGTTGCGGGCCTGTAACAAAGCGTCTTTTCTAATCCTCTTCTAACTATATATTGACGCATGATAAGTAAAACCTTATAACCCCAAAGTGAAAGCACATGCCGGTATTGAAAGCTACCTCAACTCAACCCTCTAACCAGGACCGGATCCAGAAAGTTTTGATGGGGGGGATGTGATTTTGAATTAGATTGAATGTTAACTAAATGCGAAGACGTCTAGACTCGATCGGAAACAGGCATAGGCTAAAAAAGCCTTTTAAAAATGTTTCATGTCAGGGGCGTATTCAGAAATTTTTTCTGGTAGGGGACATCAAATTCCATCACTTTTCAAGCGTATATTTTTTCCGGCAGAGTTAATTTTAAGCAACTTAAGTAACAAAAACGACTCTAGGGGGTCCGTGGGCATGTTTCCCGGGAAAATTTTTGAAAATTTACTTACTGTAATGGCCATTTTAGTGTTTTTCGAAGAACTTTCAAGGAAAGTTTGTCATATTTTTGGCCCCTAATTTTTAGTGCTTCGCCTAATGTATATGATGCATTTTGTTCGCACGGATTCGATTAAGTGTGCTTAAGGCGACTCAGGTATATTGTTATGAAGAGGTTCGATATTATGGAAAAATTTCATTCATCCAAAACATTGCCGAAAATGGCTGAAAATTGCCGAAAATGCATACCCCACATCCCCCGTGGATCCGCCCCTGCCTGCAACACAAATAATCCAGAGATGAAGAGCGTGGCATATTGCTCATATAACAGCAAAAAGGACACTTCCTATCACAAAACTTCATTTATGTAACCTACGTAAGATATTAGCTTTTAAAAAAAAAACGTTCAGAGTTCGTTGTGTTGTCGAAAATATTGATAGATTCGCCTCACATTCGATTTTTGATACCAAATTTGAGCGTGGAATACGAATAGCCTAGCTACACCTACCGGTAGGCCTACCGTACTTCAGATTTTAAAGAACAAGGAATACGTAGCATTTTTTATCGAATATCTGCAGCCTAACAAACGTTCGTCTGGCAGCGAATTTTGCGTAAAATTTTTTTGAAAATTAGTTTGAGACCAGCACAGTGCCGAAACTAGCGCACCCGAACCCCTCAACCGGGAGGGGTCACAAAAAGGGGGGCCCCGTAAATAGTCAGTACGTAGTACTATTTAATCAACGAATGATAAAGGTGCCTTAGATATGCCTATTCTAAGATTCAATATATTTTTTGTCTTAACTCGCGCGATATGGGGCCCCCATACCATATTTATGCTTTTGGCCTTGGGGGCCCCTGCAAATTATTCGAAAAATAGCAGTCGCAAAACTAGCAAACAAACGTTTAGTAGCATACCAAGGGCTAGGGGCGGATCCAGGGGAGGTGTGGGGGATGCATCCCCCCACCAGCCATTTTCAACAATGCTTTGGATAAATAAAGTTTTTCTATAATTTTGAACCTCTCATAACCATGGGTGCAAATCCATGGAGGGATGTATCCCCCCCAATAACCCGGCAGCATCCCCCACAATATTTTTATGTCCCAAAACTGGACGTCAGCGCAGGTGATGACCTTTTTTTGGCCTTCACTTCATTTTGGGCAAAAAAATTGGCATCTGGGAACGTTATGACTTTTTTTTTTGGTCTTCACTTCATAGTGGGCAAAAAATTAGACATCTGCAGACGTGTCAATTTAGCTAAATCATCCCCCTCAATATCTAAAAATGGTCGATTTTGCTAAATCATCTCCCCCAATGCTCAACATAGATTTGCATCCCTGTTCCTAACAATTAACCTTAGTCGCCTTAAGCACGCATAATCGAAACTGTGCTTACAAAATGCATCATATTTGATAAAGTACTCAAAGTTAGGGGCCAAAAATATGAACAAACTTTGCCTGAGAATTGTTCGAAAAGCGCTAATATGACCATTACAGTATGCAAATTTTCAAAAAATTTTCGGGGTAGCATGCCTCCGGACCCCTCGAAAGTCGTTTTTGTTACTTAAGTTGCTTGAAATATCTCTACCGGGAAAAAATTGCGCTTGAAAAAGTGACGAAATTTGGTGTCCTTTCCCTGAAAAAAATTGTGAATACGCCCCTGACATGAAACATTTTGAAAGGACTTATTTACGCCCGTTTCCGGGTCTAAACGTCTTTATATTTATTTAACATTCAACCTAATTTAAAATTACATCCCCCCCCACCAAAGTTTTCTGGATCCGCTCCAGCCAAGGGCCTCTCATTCTCAAGTGCAAGGCGCAAAAATAAGCCTTAAAAACGTTTTTTCTTCGTACAGGTAGCGAAATGTTAGAGTAGAGTTCGCTTGCAGCATTATTTTAGTGGGTTTGGAAGGGACCTAGTTAAACAGACTACTAAACCTTGTTAAAACTGAGGAGTTTTAAAGGCTCAAAACGCACAAAAAGCCTCCAAAATAAGGTGAAATTCCGCAAAATTTTCTGGGGGGGGGCATGCCTACAGACCCCCCTAGCTTGGCATCGCCCCTTCGGGGCTCGCTCTTTTGCATCACCATCCAAGAACAATTTTTTAGGGGGCCCAGAAAGATGATTTTGGGGGGGGCCCGCATTGCTTAGTTTCGGCCCTGGACCGGCATTAGTTAGGCCTATAGCTATTTTTCGACCATGAAATACCATTTTGCGAGACATCATGCGCAACCTAAGGAACATTTGACAAATGTTGAACCGCTTTTAATAAACCCCCAGACAGTGGATATAGTGATAAATTGTGAAAAAAATCAGGGGGCACAGAACAGTCGACTTAAAGGGGCCAAGCGTCTATTAAGGGGAGCTAAAGTTCGAAATTATGTATAAAAGCCGCTGTCTTCAAAAGAGTAAGCTTGTTGGTTGGGGGGGGCAAGCTTGTCGATTGCCAGCCCCCTTGGCCCCCCCTTGGCGTCGGCCATGGGGGGCATGAACTACAAAAAACATCAAAAGAGTCTGGCATAGGCCAACCGGTATTGCAGTCACTTGGCATCATTTGTTCATTTTTACTAGGCTAAAAAGCAAAGTGTTGTAGGCCTATTATATTTTTTTGCATTTGGCTGCATATATATTGTCCTCCCACGTGAAAGCGATCAAAGCGCCAGAGATGGCCGGAGTCGCTTTTTTGAGATTCCGACTCCAATCCTGCTCCTAAATTTCAGAATCCTTCTCCAATCCTGGTCTTGTTTACACGAGAAGCTAAATACGCAAAAAATCATTTTTAACAAACCCGCTACAGCGTTTTAGAGAGTTACGTGATGCGTAAAGAAAGTATAATTACAAAAATTTTACGATCACATGGCAACAGTGACGTGTTGTAGGGAATAGTGTGATGGACTGCCACTCGATGGGCAGGAGATCAATGCCCTCCTAGATTTTGATTTTTTGTCAGCGCATTATACTGAAGTCGCTGTAGCGATTCTGTTGAAAATGATTTTTCGCGTATTTAGCTTCTTGTCCTGTTTACGCCAAAAATCAAAACTCCAACTCCTGTTTTCACTCCTGTTACTCGGAGTATTTTTGCAAACTTTGCAATCACAATGTTATCCGAACTTTAGGCCTATGTTAAATTTCATGCAAGTGAGATTACTGGTGTTTAGAGACTGTGCGCGAACCCATGCCTCACAGCGAGCATAACTTTTGTCAATGTTCAGTTTACATTACAATAGTAACGTAAAGAAATGGTCACTCCGGCTCCAACTCTTACTCCAGTTTTGGCGTTAAACTTAACTCCGAGTCCAATCCGGCTCCGGAAAAATTTGCTTGACTCCGGCTCCGGCCTCCGGCTCCTGTGCACATCTTTGCAAAGCGCTGTAACAAACGAGGAGTTGCCGGCCATCTTTCTACCACACCACGATGGGGAAATCCCGCTAAGTGCCTTTCCCAAAGGAGCATAAAGTAAACTTGCCGGCTTGTTCTCCACACTGTCCCTTTAATTTTGAGTGACTATAGTAGGAATTCCAGGGACGTGCCCAGGAATTTGAAAAGAGGGGAAGCCGCAATTTAAGCCGTCCGTTTTCCGCCCAAAGTCGAGGGAAGAGCAATTTAAAAAGGGTCAACACGTCCGCAGATGTCCAATTTTCCGCCCGAAGTGAATATATTACCTTTACACTACGACGAAAGTTTTGTACGTTTGTCTGTTGAGGAGGGCGGCCCAGTGGCGTAGCAAGGGGGGGGGGGGGGGGGGGCGAGCGGGACGGCATTTTGGATAAGCTTTATGTAATTATTTTTCTTAATTATTTTGAGCAACTATTACTTGGCTATATCGCTTATTTGCTAATCCTAAATCATCTTACTGTGTTGCCCAGTGTCCAGGCGCAAAGTTGCGGAAATGGACCCCGCCATCTCGTTTACGCTTTAATTGGTGTATTCCCGCGAGTATAAAAAAGATTTGATTGTAATGTGTATTATGTCGCAATTGCCCACTGTTTTCTCCTTCGTATTTGCGTTATTTGAATCGCTCACACTCAGCGTGCGAATGCAGTAGACCTATAGGCACTATAGGCAGTTCTACGCAAGTAACATGGGTGCACGCAGGGGGGCCACGGTGCCATGACCCACCCCTTTGGCTCTGTAATAAGGTGTTAAAACGTAATTTTCAGTCTATAATTTCTCAAACAAATAACGGTTGCAGCCTCCTTTCACTTATTTTATTAACCAAGCTTCTGCTTTCAGACATAAACTCCGAAAATGTTTTTGCTGTAACCCCCTCCCCATTGAGCCTCAAATGACGTCATACATAATCGAAACTGTGCGCACAAAATGCATCATTGGTGAAGCACTCAAAGTTAGGAGCCAAAAATATGACAAACTTTCCTTAAAAATTGTTGAAAAAGCACTAAAATGGTCATTGCAGTATGCAAATATTCAAAAATTTTTTGGGGTAGCATGCCCCCGAACCCCCCTAGAGTCGTTTTTGGCACTTAAGTTGCTTAAAAATAACTTTGCCAGAAAAAATTCGCTTGAAAAAAATGACAAAAATTGATGCCCCTCCCTGAAAAAATTTCTGAATACGCCCCTGACATTAACCATTTTCAAAAGGCTTATTTACGCCCGTTTGCGAGTTTAAACGTCTTTGCATTTAGTTAACATTCAACCTAATTCAAAATTACATGTATCCCACCAAAACTTTCTGGATCCGCTCCTGTATACCACGTATAATCAAATGTGAAGTCATTCCCAATCCCCCCCATTGCAAAATCCTGGCTACGCTAAGGGTGACTGCACTCACTGCATGCCCTTTTTCGATATAAAAGTGTGTTAAAAAGAGTGTTTTTTCATGTGAAAACTGCATGGTTGCTTTACCTGGACATCTCGACTTCATCTCTTTTCTAGGTTGTGCCCTATTTTTGGCAGGCGACTGGCCCCAAACAACGATACCCAATGAAAGAGCCTATAACTACTAACCCCAAACTAAGTCACCTAAGTAACTTTAAATAACCCAAACAAACTAAGTAACTTTATACACTTAGTTTGTGGTTAGTAGTTTTAGGCTCTTTCATTGGGTATCGTTGTTTGGGGCCAGTCGCCTGCCAAAAATAAGGCACAACCTAGAAAAGAGATGAAGTCGAGATGTCCAGGTAAAGCAATGCAAAAAAGAGTCTTTACAGTCTGGAATGAGTTTAGCGTGAATTGGCTGTGCGTAGCAAGGCTGACGAGACTTTTGTCATAGTCGAAACATTAATTTGTCCCTTGCAAATAAGCTCGGATGGCCGAGTGGTATGGAGCGTCTGTCTCTTGAGCTGTAGACTCGGGTTTGATTCTGAGTCGGGTCAAACCAATGACTTTAACATTGGTATTTACAGCTTCTTTGCTTGACGCTCAGCATTGAAGGGACAGTGTGGAGAACAAGCCGGCAAGTTTACTTGTTGTGCCGTTGGGAAAGGCACTTAGCGGGATTCCCTCATCTTGGTGTGGTAGACAGATGACCGGCAACTCCTAAGCGAGCACGTATAGCGCATTGATCGCTTTCTCGTGATAGGAGGATAAATATGCAACTAAAAAAAAAAAATTTTCTAATTTAAATTTTAAAAGTCATTGTTCATTGGTTTGACCCGACTCAGAATCAAACCCGAGGGTAAAGCTCCAAAGGCAGAACTTTTACTATCTAGCCATCTAATCTGTTTAAGTCGAAAGGGGAAGACATGGCATAAAGCTCCCCGTGCAAACACACTACTGGCTACTGTTGCCATTTATTGCAAAACACTTTACACTTGGAAGATTGGACCCTGCTTTTATGTTACGGGTATTAAATACATTTGCAATTTAATTTCAGAAGGAATGCTGTGGCGGAGCATTGTTAATAGTCTTATGTACCGGTACGGGTAGTAAAATCATGAAGAGTGAATAAGCAGTTTGACAAAGTTGCAGGCTGAAGAAAAAAAATAGACTAGGTTAGTAGGTTGGCAAGTGCAGGTTCAGACTTTTTGCAGACCAACAATCCAGAATCCAAAGACTGATTTGATGATGAGAGCTACCAATAATCTGTACCGGTATTTAGAGACAGGAGAGGAAAGTTTGCCATATATATCTCGCAGACAGTCTTATGGCCCTCTTGCACAGGTGTGGTAAATTTTTTGTGCCCCTCCAGTGAACCACTGGTCTAGTAACTTAGGCTAATCGGTTGATATTACTTATTGGCAATTCAATTCACCAGTGGTCTAAAAAGTAGTCCAAAAATCTAGTTAAGTGAAAGTATTGTTCCTAATGGTGGAAATTACCATACTTGAAGTGGAGTAGACTAGAACAGTAGAATGTACCGGTAGGGGATGTAAAAAGTATCGTAACCAAGTAAAAGTAAAAAGTACCAACAACTTGTAGCTACTCAAGTAAAAAGTACGGTAGCGTTTGCAAAACGATTGCCAGTAACGTTGCCACAGTAAGTTTGCCGCAGAAACTTTGTCTCATGGTAACTTCGCCACACTTTGAGAAGGTGAGGGGAGATGTGGGAACAGTAGGAAAATGTGTTGGGGTGTGGGGGGAGGAAGGGGAGATGTGGGAAGAGGTATGAGAGGAGGTGTAGGAAAGTGTGTTGGGGTGTCAGGGAGGTAAGGGGAAATGTAGGGGAAGATAAGGCTGTAAGGGGAGTGAGGTGAGGGAGGAGATGTGAGGAAGTGTGTTGGGGCCCCACACCCAAAAACACTTCCCTGCACCCCCCATTCCTCTTCCCACATGCCAACACATTTCAACACATTCTACAGCTCAAATGGCCGAGTGGTATGGAGCGTCTGTCTCTTGAGCTGTAGACTCGGGTTTGGTTCCGAGTCGAGTCAAACCAATGACTTTAAAATTGGTATTCACAGCTTCCCTGCTTGACGTTCAGCATTGAAGGGACAGTGTGGAGAACAAGCCGGCAAGTTTACTTGTTGTGCCGTTGGGAAAGGCACTTAGCGGGATTCCCCCATCTTGGTGTGGTAAACAGATGGCCGGTAACTCCTAAGCGAGCTCGTATAGCGCATTGATCGCTTTCTCGTGATAGGAGGATAAATATGCAACTAAATAGAAATAAAAATAAATTTCCCCATACACTCTCCCACTCCCCTTTCCACACTTCTCCACTCCCCACACATCTTTCCTTACCTCCCCCCACACCCCAACATACTTCCCTACACCTCCCCCTACACCCCAACACACTTTCCCACTCTCCCCATGCACTCTCCCACATCTTCCCCCACAGTTTCGATTATGTGGCAAAGTTACCTTGTGACGATGTTACCGGTACCTTAATAAATTTAACTGAAAAAGCGCGATAAAATTTTGTACGGCAACCAGGAATTTAAAGTTTTGTTTCGGTGGAGGCAATGTAAATTTTCGATGTATAAAAATGTGGCGAAGTTACTGGCAGCCTGCAAAACCGGTCCTACTAAACACCGCAAGGAACTACAAGGTACTGAAAACAGTGCAAAGAACTACAAGGTACTACAAGGAACTACAAGATACTTTCAAACGAAGCACAAAGTAGCTGAAAACACTACAAGGTACTTTTAAACCAACGACAAGGTACTTGAAAACACTACAAGGAACTACAAGGTACTTTTAAATCTACGAAACGCTTGAAAACACCACAAGGACCTACAAGGTACTTTTAAACCAACTACAAGGAACTTATGGACTAACGACAAGGGCGAAAGGAACATCCCATGGGTTGGAGTTGGGGGGTTGGAGTCAGGGGGGTGTGGAGTCGGGGGGTGTGGAGTCGGGGGGGTGTGGAGTCTGGGGGTTGGGGTCGGGGGTAGGGGTGGGTGGGGTTGGAGTCGGGGGGTGGAGTTGGAGGGGTTGAGGTCGTTGGAGTAGGGGGGTGGAGTTGGGGTTGGGAGGGTTGGGGTCGGGGGGTTGGAGTTGGGGGGTTGGAGTTGGGGGGTGGAGTTGGGTCGGGGGGGTTGGAGTCGGGGGGATGGAGTTGGGGGGGGTTGGAGTCGGGAGGGTTGGAGTCGAGGGGTTGGAGTTGGGGGGTTGGAGTCGGGGTCGGGGGTTGGGGTCAGGGGGTATGGGGTCAGGAGGGGTGGAGTTGAGGGGGGTGGAGTCGGGGTGGTTGGAGTCAGAGGGGTTGGAGTCGAGGGGGGTTGGGGGGTTGAGGTTGGGGTCGGGACATTGTACTTGGTTTGAAATTACCTTAAAAGTCTTGGTACCTTGTAGTTTCTTGTGCTGTTTTCAACTACCTTGTAGTTGGTTTGAAAGCACCTTGTAGTTCCTTGTGCTGTTTTCAACTCCCTTGTACTTGGTTTAAAAGTACCTTGTAGTTCCTTGTGCTGTTTTCAACTACCTTGTGCTTGGTTTAAAAGTACCTTGTAGTTCCTTGTGTTGTTTTCAACTACCTTGTAATAGCTATAAAAGTACCTTGTAGTTTCTTGTGGTGTTTTCAACCACCTTGTAGTTGGTTTAAAAATACCTTGTAGCTCCTTGTAGTGTTTTCAGCTACTTTGTACTTGGTTTAAAAGTACCTTGTAGTTCCTTGTGCTGTTTTCAGCTACTTTGTACTTGATTTAAAAGTACCTTGTAGTGTTTTCAAGCATTTTGAAGGTTTAAAAAGTACCTTGTAGTTCCTTGCAGTACCTTGTAGTTCCTTGTAGTGTTTTCAACTATCTTATAGTTGGTTTGAAAGTACCTTGTAGTTCCTTGTGCTGTTTTCAACTACCTTGTAGTAGCTATAAAAGTACCTTGTAGTTCCTTGTAGTGTTTTCAAGCATTTTGAAGGTTTAAAAGTACCTTGTAGTACCTTGTAGTTCCTTGTAGTGTTTTCAACTATCTTGTAGTTGGTTTGAAAGTACCTTGTAGTTCCTTGTGCTGTTTTCAACTACTTTGTACTTGGTTTAAAAGTACCTTGTAGTTCCTTGTGCTGTTTTCAACTACCTTGTAGCAGCTATAAAAGTACCTTGTAGTTCCTTGTAGTGTTTTCAAGCATTTTGAAGGTTTAAAAGTACCTTGTAGTTCCTTGTAGTACCTTGTAGTTCCTTGCGGTGTTTTCAACTACCTTGTAGTTGGTTTGAAAGCACCTTGTAGTTCCTTGTAGTGTTTTCAGCTACTTTGTACTTGGTTTAAAAGTACCTTGTAGTTCCTTGTGCTGTTTTCAACTACCTTGTAGCAGCTATAAAAGTACCTTGTAGTTCCTTGTGTTGCTTTCAACTACCTTGTAATAGCTATAAAAGTACCTTGTAGTTTCTTGTGGTGTTTTTAACCACCTTGTAGTTGGTTTATAAGTACCTTGTAGTTCCTTGTAGTGTTTTCAACTACTTTGTACTTGGTTTAAAAGTACCTTGTAGTTCCTTGTGCTGTTTTCAACTACCTTGTAGTAGCTATAAAAGTACCTTGTAGTTCCTTGTAGTGTTTTCAAGCATTTTGAAGGTTTAAAAGTACCTTGTAGTTCCTTGTAGTACCTTGTAGTTCCTTGTAGTGTTTTCAACTATCTTGTAGTTGGTTTGAAAGTACCTTGTAGTTCCTTGTGCTGTTTTCAACTACTTTGTACTTGGTTTAAAAGTACCTTGTAGTTCCTTGTGCTGTTTTCAACTACCTTGTAGCAGCTATAAAAGTACCTTGTAGTTCCTTGTAGTGTTTTCAAGCATTTTGAAGGTTTAAAAGTACCTTGTAGTTCCTTGTAGTACCTTGTAGTTCCTTGCGGTGTTTAGTAGGACCCTGCAAAACCAAGGCCATAAAGCTGAGTTTTGACAAAAGATAATTTGCTCACTTCCCAACTTGACATATATTTTGCCAATGCTAAAGTGTATTTAGGATATTTAGCACATTAATTTGATGAAACAAAAAGTGAAGTGTGTCGTAATCTGCAAAATGCAACCTTATTGTCCATGCCAAACACAAACAACAAAAGACCACGTACGGTAATATCATGAAATTGTAAAATTTCAAATCAAATCCTCATTATACTCGCAGTGGTACATCAAAACGTGTAACAAGTGGTGGAACTCATCTCAGCGGCTTAGGGCCTGGGCAACACAGCTCCAAAGAAACATGACAGTGGTAGTGAGCCGCTGGCGATGCTGTGCCGATTTGACCGGCCTGGGAGTCTAACCCTAGACCTCCCGCTCCAATAGCGTGCGCTTAGCAACTGAGCTAACCGGCTGAGTTATATTTGATGGTAATCTGCTTTTCGATAAACATGTTAATAAAATGGTACCGCTATGTGTTTGCTATAATAGTATATGATATCTTGGTAGAATTGGTTCAAAGCTCTCTATCTGTCTATACCTCTGAAAACGCAGCTAGTGCACTCAACGATTTTGTCTGACCTAGATTACTGTAATGCAATTTCTTACAATTTACCGGTACCTGCATTTCTTGTGCAGAAACTTACTAAGGTGCTGTATGCTGCTGTACGTTTTGTTTTTAATACGCGTCTATCAGGAAATCGATGTCATATGTTGTCGTATTTGAAGAAATTGCATTTTTTGCCCATTAAGTACTGAATTAATTTCAAGATTGCTATGCTGGTATTTAAGTGCTTGCAAGGATTCTCACCACAGCATCTTCACGATTTACCGGTAGTTGCTAGAAAAATACCATCGGATAAATATAATCTTAGAGATAATGAAGATCTGTTTTTGCTTGAAAATATGTGTAAGTGTCGAACAGTTGTAGCAGAATGTATGTTTTCATGTTTATCCTCTCAAGTTTGGAATGCATTACCACTTTGCATCAGAGAAATTGATAATCTATAAACTTTCAAGTGCAAATTGAAGTGTCATTATTTTGAGTTAGCTTTTTGTGATGTACCGTACCAGATGTTTAAAGTGTGTGCATGTGTTTTTCTTTCTCCTGTGATATTGATATTATTACTGACTGAGATATCTGTAATGACTTGGTTGTGTACTATGTAGGCCTAGCCTATGATGTGTCCCTTAGTCGGATGATTGACAATGAGGTTGACTCTCATGTCAACAGGTTAAGGGACTAATACATCCTTATAAGTACCGGTACTAGTTACCAAGCAATACCGTAATACTTAAGTAATCTACTTACGTGAAACTACTTCGTTACTTTGCACCACTGCAATTCACATTGATCTGTATTGTGCTGTGTTGCATGGTGTCGCAATTGCATGGTGTCGCAAGTCCATAATGACCAGATGATGGCAGATAGACTAGTAAACTAGACTCTGAGGTCTACCGTATATCCTCTTAGTTTGATCTTAACCTAAGCTTACCATACGTCTTCCTTTTGGAGGACATGTTTTTCTTTTTAGTCAAAAAAAATTGTCTTTCGAGGACGCCAAAAAATGCCCAAATGTCCTCCTTTTTGGCATTATAAACAATTAAAACATGTCAAATCATTCTTCCACGAAAAATTTTGGAAAGTTACAGAACGAAGTACGGCCTGCGGGCGGGATGACCTTCTTTTGGTCTTTACTTGATTTTGGGCAAATAATTGGACATCTGCGGCATATATAGGTGCACGCAGGGGGGGCACGGTGCCATTGCCCCACCCCTTTGGCCCTGTAATAAGGTGCTAAAACCTAACTTTCAGTCTATAATTTCTCAAACTAATAGTGGTTGCAGCCTTCTTTCACAAGGGATGTCCATTACTGAATCTCGAGTCAAATTCGAATCCTAAATGATTCGGAATCTTTTTTTGATGCTGCCGATTCAAAATGAAAAAACATATTAATGTGATGCAGTTGCATCACTTATCTCGGAGAATTAATAGTATATATAAACACAGTCACGCGTTTGCACTGCGACAGCGCAGTGGTGCACACGCATGTTTAAACAGGGACCAGGGTGCGCTGATATCGTAGATAGCGGTGATGCACACACACTAATAAACTGCACACACCTACTGCGCAAGCTTATGCGACAAACACATGCAATTGCCAATGACTGATGGCTGTTTGTGACAATTGTGCGTATTAAAGGTGCATTTTTCGACACGCGGCATCGCTACACATGACAAAAATTATAATGTAAGAAAATGTAGGATTTCGCAGGTTTTTGCGTGATCGGTGTATAGTAAAATATAACAAACAAGGTGTAGAAAAATTTTGTCGCGTATTGGTAAACGTGCCTTAAGGCGTGCTACTCAAATTATTCGCTTCGGTTCCGGTTCACTCTTTGTGATTTTGAAAAATACGGCTTGGGTTTGGTTGAAGTTCAACAAAAATAATGTAAAACCTGTTTATGAAATTCTTGTTCGGTTCGACTCCCTGCTCAGAACAGCTTGCAGTATCAAAATGCAAAATCAGCTTATGGATATTGAAGAATACATATTATAGATTAAAACGTAACGTAACAGCATAGAAAATCATTTAGGATTTAAGTTTAACTGCAATAGCTCATTGCTTTAGCAAAAAAATACCCGTAAATGTAACAAATTAAGTATAATTATGATTTAACTGAAATATTGTAAATTGATATTGGCCAAAGGTTTTTGGCAATACTTTTTAGTAATTCAGCGAAGTGTTTGTTTATAACACCCCACAACCGCAATCATAGTTTAGGTTGGTAAGTTACTTGACTAAATTTCTTTTCTTGAATTGTGTTCCGTTATTGCAGATTATTATTATTTTTGCTCTTTTTTTGGATTTCTCTAAAATTTTATTATAGATATTATTTTGCATTATACTGCCTGGTTGAAAATGTCTAAAGATAACGTACGTTTAACTGAGAACAAAGTGAGCAGCGATATTATGGAGGTTTTCCTTGCAATATCTCAAAAACCAAACCCAGCACTTACAAACAATTAACTCAATTTTATTATTATCTTAAGATGACTGAAGTTGAACCATCCTTTTGGGATGTCATTTTACACATCAGTGGTGGCTTAGTTTTGATCCTGCCTGCAGTAAATCCTCGACTTCCTTTGATTTTTATCAAAGCTATTCGCAGAAAAGTAAAAGACTTATAATACTGAATTTGGTGAAGGATATTAACCTAAACACGCTAAAGTCCACGCGAAAAGTAATTTTGATAAGAAATTAAACAAACTTTTTAAGGTATCTGCCTGTACTTGTTCATTGAAAACCACGTCGTGCATTGATGCTCGAGTCTATTGCAAGCTTGTGGGCTGCAAACAAAAGCATATTCTTTGCTTTTGCTCTGCAAATCTAAAAGTCCCACTAGTACCGTAGAGCAGGACAGGCCAGGAACGACTTTGCTTTTTTTAGTTAAGTCTTACTAACTTGAGGAAAGATCTTATCTTCAGGATCAACGATTAAAAGCTGGCCCGAAAGGCAGTTTTGAAATGGCATCAGTTGATCGAGCCGCAGTTAAAAGGTTACAAGCTTTGAAAGTTGTCCAAAGGGATAATTGCCAAAGTTTTGAGTCGCAATTTACGTTCGTAATTTTTAGCTATAAAGGCAATTAATTATTGCCAGTGTTACGAAGAACTGAACTGCAAGTTGTGATTTTGTTCACGGTTTCTTTTTCAATTTGTTTTATGTTTATTGATGTAAAATATTTTTTTTTGTTGCTTAATAATCCAATTGCCTTATACAGCAATGTAATTTTAAATTTTTATTTACTGTTGACATTACGAAATATAAACTTTAGATTGTTTATTTTTTTTTAAGTCACATAATTGCAGCTTGGGTTTTCACATGAATGAAGAATATGCATCATGGAAGATGACCTAGCTGAGCGTCGAACCCGTGAAACCGGTTCCAGAGCCCTAGGCACCAAACACTTGGCCAACTCCATGTGCAACTTTAAATAAATAAACAACTGAAGTTATTTTCAAATTATATTAAACTAAAAATTCAACAGTAATTGAGGGAGACTGCAAAGTGAGCTTGCGCTTTTCGAGTCAGCAGCCACCTGTTACATACGTCAAATGCAATTGGCTCCAGCCGCAAATCGAACCCGTCACGTAAGATCTGTCACCTGCGTGCAGTACCACTAGGCCATGTCGCTAGATTGTTCATTTATTTTTTTTTTTCAATTTATTAAAGCAATAAAACAAGAGGTGCATAAACAAAACATATGAACGATCGAAAAACTCTACAGTTTATTCATAAATTTATCGAAGGTACCATTTTCTTATATGTGACGTCAATATATTATTCCTTTTCGCAATGCAATGTTCGGATGCTCTCTTACAATAAGCATATTGAAATATTGTAACATGCTGGGTATGTTTTTAGAGTATTTACACCGATAAATCAAAAATCTTGCACATACAAGTCATCCATATATAAAATAAAGGTTATTTCACTTTTCCTGAAATACAAACAGCTTATGCTTATTATTACAAATTACATCAATACCACTTTTGATTGAACTTTAGATTGTTTAATTAACTCAAAAAAATTAAATTTAGTCGGGCGTCGTCTAGCGGCAACGAAAATATTGCCAAAAATAATAAAAAATTAATTATTTTTCCGCAAGCGGTTTCTCATTGGACATGGCTGATATTTCGTGTGAGTGAGTGTTTATGCTTTATGAAACTATTGGTACAATATTCAAAAATTAGTTAAAAATCGACCTGCCCTAATGTTGAGCCCCAAAAATAACAGGATAAAACATAGAATATTGCTGCATCACGAAAACATATATATACTGATATCTTGCACTTGTATCAGAACAGTGCAGTAAATTATGAACTTGTGTTACATTGCAAAATGCCTTTGACAATCAGACAATAGAAAGCGATAACACAAGATAATTTTTGCATCTCTTACAAGATTCACAATCAGTAATGCAGTAGTAATAATATAACACTTGCACAACATAATTTAATAGACATCAAAGCTTTCAAATGCCAGTGTAAAGATGAAAGTAATGTATTTTTAGCGCCTTTGGTCTTTCCGACTGCATTTAAACTGTTCACTCATCTTTTCAAACTATTCTGATATCTCACAGTAGTGGTAAGCTGCACTAAAATGTGTTGTTCCTATTTTCAGTGAAAATGTTTATTGCCTTGAGTGTGAATTCAGATTCTACAGTTGTTTTGTCTAAGTTTAGTCTGCCTTAGCCTGAGTTTTTTCTTTTGCACTAACTTGTAAAAATCTATTTATTATTCAGACAATTACGTGCAAACACAAGCTTTGTGTAATACATCTGTGTGTGTTTTTTGTAAGTCGTAGACTAGACTACCAATCAGAATTTCTGAATGAATGCTCTGGATACAGTTGTGATTGATCAAGTCAAGTTTTAAAAATGGCTGTAAAGTTTTAAAGGCCATATTTCTGTAAGATAGCATTTGGAACCAGTATATAGCTTAAGAAATTATGTATAGCAGTGGACGAAGCAATGCTTATTCTAATAATTCTCGAACGTCGAGTAAAAATGGCATAAAAAGGTTAGTAATGATCTATGTTAAAATATGTTTGTTGTTTATCTGTGTAATGATTAAAATAAAGCTGTCAAATGTTATAGATTGAAACACCGTGCTGTTAGATGTTTCCTAGCTTTTAAAACTGTTCTTTTTTAGCATTTTGTTTGTTTTGTCGTTTTGTGCTAATCTTATATAAGAACATTCAGTGATACCATATTTTCTTGAATAGAAGTCGCCGCTATTATATTTTATTTGTAAACAGTTTGTTCAATTTCTATTTGAGGACAGTTGAGGTCAGTTATTTGAGGACAGCACTAATTCAGGTCAGTTATTTATGTGAACTCCTTTTGGCAGGCGACTGACCACAAACAGCGATGCCTATTGAAAAAGCTTATGACTCTAGGTTCTTTTTTTTTTTTTTTCGGTCGTAGTCCAAATTAAATTCGTAAAAAGCGAAAAAATTGAAGCCATTTTGGTCAATTGACCGAAGTAAATATCTTGCCAATATGCAAGCAACAATTCCAAACGGACTACCGGTGTCACAGTGTCAGGTTTAACACACATCAAACTGATCAAAGTAGTTTTTATTTGTGTTGTGGTTACAAAGGAGTAGGTGTATATTCCGTTCGACGTCTTGTTACTTTAAACATGACCGGAAAAAAAAATTGAAATGAGCAAAATTTTTGTAGACAGGTTAAAAATAATCGAGTTACGACTTCTAACCCACGACTAAGTTATCGGTAGGCTAACTAGCCCACATCACTACAAGCCCCCATAACAATCCACTACAAAAGAAATGAAGTTGAGATGATTTAGATGAGCATTGAGCAAGCAAAAAAAGAGTTTTTGCAGTCTGGAATGAGTCTAGCCTGGGTTGGTTGTGCGTAGCAAGGCTGACGAGACTTTTGCTATACATAGTTGAACCACATTGTTTAATTTTGCAGGTTTGTAACGAGCCACAAGATTTCTCATATTGCGGTTTTGTTTTTGGTTTTATTTTTGTTATTTCATTATTTCACCGATCACTTCTTCAAGCTACCAGCAGTAAATCTTTCGTCGGACCCTAACTCCCCGTATTCATCTCACAGGTAAATTCTTTGGGGATAGTTTGAATTAAGCCGCCTCTTATAGAATGTCCACTTTAAAGTAGGACTTCCCTGCTAACGTCACCACTTTAGATATTATAACAATGCGAGTGTCTGGCTCTATACGATAACGTGTTATGTGCCGTCTGAACGCCAGCGGGAATTTCCGCTTTAAAGTGGACATTCTGCAAGAGGGGGTGTATGAGATTGCATAGAATATGAGATTGCAAAGTGTATGAGATTGCAAAGTGATCGAAGCAATGTATGAGATTGCATAGAAGTTACCAGCCACCTGCCTACTACTTTAAGATGAAGAATCTCGCTAAGTGCCTTTCCCAACGGCACAACAAGTAAACTTGTTGGCTTGTTCTCCACACTGTATCTTTAGTGCTGAGCGTTAGGCAGGAAAGCTGTAAATACCAATTTTATAGTCGTTGGTTTGACCTGACTTGGAATCAAATCCGAGTGTACAGCTTCAGAGGCTGACGCTTTTACCACTTAGTCATCTAAACTGTTTACACACTGAGTTTATTAGGATGGAAAGTTGACCACACGTTCTAGTGGTTATTTGTTCGCAGGACTAGAGATCTAAAGCATATTGATGAACTCAACAAAATTAAAAAGTCTGTTTCGAACGAACTGAGAGATTTGGAAAATAAACGCAACCAAATACAGGTAAAGTTTTCATTACAATTGTCCTCTGTCAGCCTTAAAAATCAATCACTTTAATTTTTTTTTATTTTCAAAGCGTGTAAGATATTTCTGTTTAAAAATATTGGCGTTCTTGTCTGTTTGGCTGAATGACAGTTGCAGGTTGCATTGAGCTTCTGCTCAGCTTCGTTGAAAAGCAGTTTCATGGTAATTAACTCTTGTAGGTTGATTTTACCTGGTAGTAACTTGTATAAACAAAAGCAACCGGAATTTGTATCAACTTCAAATATTTCTGAAATCATTTTATGCTTGGTGTTCGCCTTTGTCACATTTGTGTTAGGAAGTAGCAATAAAAAAGTGAAGTTTTAAATGTTTATGCGTTCAACTTCTCCCTTTTTTTTTTCTTGCTTTGGCAGTGTATCCATGTTACTAATTTACTTGTTTATTAATTTCAGACTGACATAACTCATCAACAAAATTCACTTGCAAAAACAGAACAAGTAATCAAAAAAGCACAAACGGATTTGAAAAAATTGGAACGGGAAATCGTGCAGGTAGTTGTGAGTGCCTTGTTTAAAATGTAAGGGAATAACAACTTGTTTCTAACTCCTTAACCTGGAAAAAATCAAATCTTCATACGCGGAAGCGAGGAGCCCATCTTTGCGACTTAGGGCGTGAGTAACGCTGCCCAAAAAAAAACATTGCTGCTTTGGCGAGCCGTTGGGTGCTGTGTTCGATTTGACCGGCCCAAAAATCGAATCTCAGACCTACCTCCCCGATAGTGGTGCCTGTTACCTCTGTGCTAACCAGTCGGTCTCATTAGCTTGATCATTTAAATATCGGCACCGTTTTTGTACCAAAGTTTTGGCATATGTGAGCGTTGTCTTGAAAAACATTATTATGTAACAGTTGTTTTTTCAAATTTAAATTCTAAATATCCACCGAAAATAACATTTTAACGTAGCCATAACCATTTTTCTTAGACCTTATTCTAAAGTAACTGTATCAGTCTATTTCTTTGTACAACACTAATCGTCTTCGTAATTCACTTTTCCTTCGGCATAGCAAGAAACTGTAGCTTATGTCTTACATTTAGTTAAAAAATGAACAAAGGGAAGCTGCCAAGCCAAAGATGGTTGCTCCTGCTCGTCTTCTTGCGTCTGATGAAGATAACGTTGACATTGATCCTCCATTGCATCATAACAGGTAACAAATTCTGCTTCACTTCGTGACCGAAAGGTGTGTTTGGTTACTGGGCCGTGGGCACTTTCGCCCTTTTCTATATTCAACTTCACGTGTTGCTCAAATTGTTTTTGTAAACACCGTTGCAAATGCAAAGCATTTGTGTCTCATCTTTGGCTTTTAAAATCCAATTTGAATAATTTGTGATCAAATTGCCCAATTATTGTGCTTGTGGTGTAGTGCAATACACAGAACAATCCTCAGATTTTAATCATGTTTTGTGGACTTCAATGCGTCAGAGTAGTTTTTCCCATGCGCAGATGGATTTTCATTACCGAAATTGGCATCAGTTTACCCACAAGAAAACTCTTAAACTTGCCACTAGGATATAATGCTGAAGTTGCAATATATTTGCAGATGTACGATGTCGGATTGTTTTGATTACTCAAGATGTTCTCTGACTTCTCAATTTCCCGTATATGTTTATCCTTTTGGTGAGAGTGAAATAGGTGAGTGACAACTGCGTGCATGGGGTCGCAATTTCATGTGTTGGTTTTTTTCAGCTACAAGCCCTATTCGCAACTCTTCCGTTAGACTTGGTCACCACGGCTGGTAGACTGCATAGCTCGATTGGAAATGTATTTTTTTGCGGGGGAGCTGCAGATGTGTAAAAATCTTGTCTAGGAGTTGCCCGCCATCTTTCTACCTCTTTCAAATGGGGTGATGCCGTTAAAGTGTGATGCCTATTTTTTTTTTCCTTTTTCCGATGAAAACAGTCATTTAGTTTTGTTGCTAAAACGATGAAGTAAATTTTGAGGATCTAAGTTTTAAACTCTTGATCTACCGCTTTTATGACATGAGAGTCATTCGCCACTTCATAAGGTGCGTTGTCAAACCATTGATATAGAGTGCGTGACTATTCACCGTAATCAACTCGGCGGTAGCATTAACAACTTGGCGCATCATACCCTAACTTTAAACCTAACGCGAGCCCCAAGCCTAGTCCGAACTCTTCACACTGAGAAGTTCTGTGCCGTTGATCGGAGCTATTTGTTCATTGTACAGCAACGGAAAGATTGTAGAGTTCGCATTACATTTGATCGTAGAATCAACTGAGATTGTTTTTAGATGATTCTCCTTTTCCGTTGACGTCGTATATTGTCAATGCAGTGAAGCATTCATTTTCCAGCATACCGTATATAACGACCGACCCTAGGACTGCCTGCTTGTATGTTGTGATATTGGGCGAGGTTGAAAGTCCAAATAGTTGTAAGTATAAAAATCAAATCTTCTTAATACGCGCCGTATTACGCCGAAGCGAGTGGCGGGGCCCATGTCTGCGGATTAGCGCCTGGGCAGCTGCTCTGAAGAAACGTCGCAGCTGTGACGAACCGTTGACGACACTGTGTTCGATTTGACCGGCCCGAGAATCGTACCCCAGACCTCCCGCACCAATAGCGTGTGCTTAACTGATCTAACCGGTCGGTCGCTATAAGCATGTGTGTAGCAAAATTGTTGTCCTCTGTTATCACCGCAAATTGATCCTAATGAAGGGATGCTAACTCGCTTGATTGATGCTGAACTTAATTATGTTAAATCTCTGCGAATCTGAGTTTGAAGTTTGTTTTTTTTTAGTGGTTTTTTGTCTGTTTCGACGAGACGATGTGAGAGCTGTTAAGAGCTTGCTTGAGAATTACTGGTCACTTAGGTACCACTTCAGGGTTGAGGCAATCTCAAATAGGTAAATTTGCAGGCTTGTTCTTCGCCATGTCCTTTGGGGCAAACGACAAGCCGTAGGCTGTGAAATCTTGGAGACTGCTTAGAGCTGACTCCAAATAAAACCCGAATCTTCTGTTTCTGAGGTAGACGCTCTACTCACTCCGGCCGTTGTGCTTTTAACACTTCAACGTAAAATCTAAGAAGTAGCCATTCGAGCTAAGGTTTGCGCGGCATTTTGTACCAAAAAATCAACAAAATATAATCAAATTTTGATTATACTCGGGAAATTACGTCGAAGCGAGTGGCGGGCCCATCTCCACGACTAAACGCCTGGGTAGCACTGCTCAGCTCTGAAAAAACGTCCTGTACATGGCGAGCCGTTCGCGAGACTGCGTCTGATTTGATCAGCCCGGGTACCGAACCCTAAACCTCCCGCACCGATAGCGATGCCGTAACCACTAGGCTTGCCGGGGGTTCTGGCTCTGCTCAAAATATTTTACCACAGATTTTCTGATCGTGTTGATTTTTTATTACAGTGTTTGGCAAATCTACTGTTGATGCTGAGGCTGCCTCCAAGTGGTTAAAATCTTTACGTTTTTGGCGAGGAGACGGGAGAAACCATTTACTGGTGTACCTATCCCGTCAGACCACGGTTCAAAACCCCCTGGTCCGGGTGGACACAGGTCGAGCTCTTGTGGCCCAGAGTAATTTTCTTAAGGACCAATTCCGGTATGGCTTTGACATAGCTTTGCCAACAATTGCTGCGTCCGGTGTCGCTGGTAAGTGGGATACTGGTGGTAGTTTAAGTTGATGCTGATATTGTGTTGCAACTCGGCAAAAATCTAATTTTAGAATTTGTAGAGCTGTGGGGTTGGTTTCATTTTGGGTGTAAAAGTTTTTTTTTTTTTTTCAAAGCAAAATTTTTGGTGGTATTACGCAACTACTCAAGTTTTTTCCTGCTCATTTTGCTGCAATACTGCGAAACGCAAATAGATAAAATTTGGTGAAGATTAGCTGTTATTGAAGGCGGTAATCAAAAACACTGATAAGGGAAAGCTTCAAAAGCTAAATGTTTAAGCAACTTGCGAACAGCAGCCTAAAAATACTGGTGTCTGAATGAGACGTTCCTAAATTTTCGCGTTTAAAAAAGATGAAGATCTCGCCCTATGCCGCTTCTTACCGATTCTGCATGTTTAATCATGATGAAGACAATATACTAAAATATGGCGAAAGGTCTTGGGTTGTTGAAATTTATGAATTCTAGATCATCGTGGGGCTCATTTGGAGCAGGAAGTAGATGACGTGGATGTGGAAGAATGGAAAAAGGAGGGTGATCCGTGGAGTTTTGATGAGGTTCCGTTACAGGTAAAACTTGAACAAACTATTCAAACATGCTGTTAGTGTATGGGGTTCTTAGTTAGCTTTCGAAGCTTGTATCTAGTGTGCCTTTGAAAGGATAGGGTTATTTTTTAAAGCAGGGTGCAATACCCGCTACCCACTTTGGACATCGAACTTCGTTATTTTTTTTTGTACAAGCCCATGTGTTTTCTACCAACTGAGCTTCGATGTATCCTCATAATAGGAGCCAATTCACCCCAAACAAACTAATATGGTGGTGCTTTTTAGGTCCCTGCAATGCGAGATTACATGCTCACTTTCCAAGGCCAGTGGGGATCTACTGAGGAACCGCAGATTGGAGACGTTAACGGTAATTTTAATTTCTTACGTGACCGTTTTTTAAGGGATTATTATGACGTCAAAATGACAATGCAGGTTTGAATGCAATAATTAAGTTTATCGCGTTTAAGTTGAAGAAGTTTGATAAGGTTTTGAATTATAATTAACTTTTCTAGACACGCTTATCCTTGGGGGGTCGTGGGGGCAGCTGCTCGAGTTGGAGCCTCCAAGCATCTCGATCCTCTGCTACGAAGTGTAGATGCTGTGGTGAATGCCAAGGCAAAACCAACTTACTATCTTCCCCGTAATCTCGCCGTCGAGTTCTGGAACGGCCTCTAGGCCTTCGACCAACGAGTGTTAACACGGCAGTTTTTTTGGTTTTTCTTTCCTGGGACAATCGTGTTACGTGTCCAATTGTCTATACCCTTTTAAAAATGAACTTAATTATTCCGAACTTGGTGACATGTTTAAAACTCAGGCCGTGACGTATTTATGAACGTAGCTCTACAAGTGATAACTTTGGTACCATTTACTATTAACTCAATGCTGGACGGATAAATATAGACTATAATGCTACGCAAAGTTGAAAAGGGTTTATATACATGTTTCTGTAGAATTTGCGACATTTTTACAGAACCGAATACGATGGAAAAAGATAACGCGGAGACTCCCTATCACCAAATATTTCTCAGTAGTTTAAAATTGCTTAAAAGTTCAAAATTTACGGGAAATTTTCTCATTGAAACCGAATGTGCCGATGACAGGCCAGTTATTACCGGCCATAAGTAAGTTTTTTTATTGAACAATTTTGTTTGTTGTACTGCGTCGGTGGGCACCGTGCGAAGGTTAGGAATGTATTGCGTAGCAAATATGACTAGTGTAACATTTCAAAATTTTAATCTGATCCAATTTCTATCTAAATCAGTGTTTCTCAAGCTTTTGCTGTTTGTGGTCACCTTCTAGAGACTCTCATCAGCAGTGGCCCTCTGCTCAGCTATTAAACTTTTTGTTAATATTCCATTCATAGTAGTTACAGCTGTCCGCTGGTCCTAAGTGGTTAATTACCAGTAATAAGTCATGCGTTTGTGGCTCCCTGGTAAATGTCCCGTGGCCCCCTAGGGGGTCATTATTTCCCGGTTGAGAAACCCCTGGCCTAAACCATAATCCAAATCCGAAGTTTCACTAGAATTAAATCCAAATTCTAAATAGTTCGGTATTGATTTGCATTTTTCTTCACAAATTCGATTATGTCAGCGGCATGGCCTAGCGGTACCTCGCGCAGGTTAGTGACCCTACGTGACGGGTTCGATTCGCGGCTGAAGCCGATCGCATTTAACGTATATTTCGGTGGCTGCTGACTCGAAGAGCGCGGGTTCACTTCGCAGTTTCCCTCAATTATCGTCGAATTTTCAGTTTAATATACTTTGAATATTGGTCATGCGTCCAAAATCCTGATCCTATCCAAATCCAGTAAGATTGGCAAGGTCCAATCCAATTGTAACCAAATTTGTGGACATCTCTTGCTTAGTTGGTCAGCGACGCGGCCTAGTGACACCGCACGCAGGTTACAGATCCTACGTGACGGGTTCGACTCACAGGTGGAGCCGATCGCGGTTGACATACTGCGGATGGCTGCTGACTCAAAGAGCGCAAGCTATCTTTTCACTCTCCCTTAATTACCTACAAATTTTCTGTTCAATATGATTTCAACAAAATAATTTCATCATCATTGCAGATCAGAATGGTCACTTTGCGGATCTTTTTCAAGCCGTTCCGCTCTTCTTTCTCGCTCCACGTTTGTATTAGTTCCTCCTCCGGAGCATGGAGATGACTCCATCCATACCTCATCATTATTCTTCCGCCGCTTAGGAGAAGCTGTAAGAGTTGGTGCTATTCCCGTAATCCCTGGAGAAGCGAATAAACTGCCCTTTGCTGAATACATAAGATGGGAAAAAGCTTGCGTTGTAATACCTAAGGTTTGTTATAAGGTGTTAAAACAAGGCTTGATTTTAAGGCATCGCTCAAGTTACATAGCGCTTGACTCGATGACCGCAAGGTCTGGTCGTATTCTCTCTGCGAATGATGACTATTAGTTGTTTTTTTTTTGTGCGAGTGTGTGATTACGATTGGCTGAAATAGATCTTGTTGTTGCTGTTTCACATGCCGGCAAAAGTACTATGTTTTCCTGGAAAAAATGATGTTACCGGTATTCGTATTTTGTGGTCTAAAATCGTTTGTAAAAATCTAAATTTAAACTGTTTGTAAATATTTAGTTGGGTTTCTGAAGCACTATGTTCTATGCTTGTAAAATGGCGCGTCATGCTTCAGTAACTAAGATAGAGTGTATACGTGAAATTGTGATTTTAGAGACATTAAAACACACTTTTATTCGACAATTTTTAATCTTAAAGTTTTTTGAAAGAGGACTTCCTTTTTTTCGTCAAGCCTCCTGTCACGAGAAAGCATTCAAAGCGTTATAATGAGCTCTAAGGAGTTAACGGCCACCTGTCTATCGCACCAAGATGGGGGATTGGGGGAATCCCGCTAAGAGCTTTTCTTAACAGCACAACAAGTAAACGTGCCTGCTTTTTTTCCTCACTGTCCCTGCAATGCTGAGCGTTGAGTGCGGAGCTGTAAATGCCAATTTTATGGTCGTTGGTTTGACCCGACTTGAAATCAAACCCGAGTCCACAGCTCCATAGGCAGACGCTGTGTCCACTGGGCCATCCTAACTGTTGAATCCCAGTAAGTTTTGCGCACAATCCTCTCTGTTTTTCAGGCGCGCGTTACAGAGCTCTCCTTTCTTCTTCAAAGTCTTCCACATGAAGACATTTTATCGATGAGGCGTCAAGGTCGCATCTTATTTCAAATGTATTTTTCCTCCACTTCTCAAGTAATGAGATCTTTGCTTGAACTCGTACGGACCCGGCTGCAAATTCCAGCGCATCCTGTCGCAGACATACAAAGGTAATGCAATAATGCACGCTGTAGCGTAGTATTTTTATAACGATTCTAATTCCCGATTTCTAGAAATATAGACAGAGTTAAGATGGATTCCTGAAATTTAGACAAAAATCGAGTCTCTAGAATCAGGAAAAATGATCAAGGAAATTAGCATTTTGCATTATTTGGGAGTCTCCAGCTACTACCGCTCAATTTTAAGCCTCCGAAGGTTACTTTTGAGTACTTAACGTTTTCCTTAAAAAATCTGCTGTGGGGCCTTTACTTTTATCTTCTTGTGGCCAAGTAACAAAAGACGCTTTCCGTAAAACGAATCCGAATTCGCATATGAGCTGGTGTTCTAAGTCTTCCGAATGATTTTTGCTTCAATTAAATATTTGTTGGAATCCACCTAAGTAAGTCGTGTGAAACATCCCAGAGCGCAGCAACAAAGCTTTGAAATCGCATTCAATTACGTTGTGATCAGCTTATTCAAAAACCCCGCTTTCGTCTCAAACGTCACGTGACCGCTTTCTCTCGCAAACTTTGTCATTGTGTGTTTATTGGTAGATCCAAAAATAGGGTAAAGAGGCCCAAGCCCCCTCTGCCCTCAATTTTTAGCTGTGAATATTAACAATTTATTACGTCGACACTTCGGCCACTCAAAATATAAACTGTAAGGTAAACCTATAAACCCCTTTAACATTTTATGGAACCGCCTTTGAGCAAGAATCACAAACTTCGCATATTGGCTATGTTTTGTCAATGGTGATTCTACTGTCACGGTTTTTGTTCTGTGAAGCGCTTTTGGTGTGAATTTCGGTCAAGAAACAGCGCTATACCAATGCGTCGTGATTATTGATCATTATTAGCAACTTCTGCGTAACCGGCCTGTTAGCTCAGTTATTAAGCTCACGCTATCGGTGCGGGAGATCTGGGGGTTCGATTCCCGGGCTGGTCATATCAGAAAAGTGTCGCCACCGCTAAGACGTTTCTTCGGAGCTGTGTTGCCCAGCTGCTAAGCCACGGAGATGTGCCCTGCCAGTCGTTACACGTTTCGGCGTGATACCGTGAGTGATAAAGGTTTGGTTTTTTGATTTTGATCATTGACAACTTGTGCGTTTGGTTCAGCACGGTATTTGATCACAAGAGCTACAAAGTGACTGACCACAGTCCTTCTCCCGGTGATGCCAAGTCGGAGTTTGGATATCCACCCTCCGAGCCGAAAATCGACTCCAAAAAATACCGCCACAATTTCACTTCCGTTCTCATGGACTTCTCGGACACGTGGAACTCCGCTCCGGGTCCGTTTTCGCTTTATCCATTCCTGCCCACGGATCGCTCGCTGCCTACGGACGCTCAATACTTAGGTATTCTAATGTTATGGCTGGCATCAAGCTACATTGTGATTACATAAATAGATCTTTTCAACTTTATGCCTCACCGGTTTAAACTGGTTTTAACTGGTATGCATTTAGCAGCACAACTTGCTGCAATGCAGATTGCCGACAACTTAAGCAGGTATGATCATCTGAAAATATCAAATACAGATATCGCAATTACGAGTTTGAGAGTTAACGATTTTGTGGAAACTAAATATTAAACGAAATTTTGACACGCTGCTGTTAAATTTTACACTATTATTTTCACAGGCTCAAGCGAGGGATTCCGACCAATTGGAGGGGGAGAAGGTGGCACTGGGCGTGTGTACCAAGAGTCTTTGGGGGGTAATTATCCCCGTGAACAATTTACTGTGGTTATGCTAACGTATGAACGAGTGGACGTGTTAATCCAAGCTATAGAACGGCTAAACGATCTTCCCCATTTAAATAAGGTAAATATAATAATAATGCTAAAGTCAGATTTAATGCTAAACTAATTCTAATTACATTTCAATGATTTCATTTTAGGTAGAGCAAAATGTTGAAAAAGCAATATTTTTAAGTTAATGCAAGCTTTCGTCGTCCTAAGATGCAACAAACGCCATTTTAATGTATTGGCGTGTGGAAACTTTGACTTGGGCTTGCGGTTGTTACTTAAATATTTTTTTTATGGCGTTTCTCTCATCGGTCGGTTGGAGTAGTGGTTACTGATATCGCTATTAGCGTTGGAGGTCATGGCTTCGATTCTCAGGCCGGTCAAAATTGGACAAGGTGTAGTTGACGGCTCGCCACCGCTGCGTGTTTCTTCGTAGCTGGGTTGCCCAGGCGCTAAACCGCGGAGAATTGGCCCCGCCGCTCGTTAGTACACGCTTCGGCGTAATACTTTGGGTACAATGAAGATTGGATTTTTTTATGTATTTCCGTCTGCTTGAAAAAGAGTCTTAACGCCAAAAGCACAAAAGGAAAATCAGGCAAAAGTACCTAGTGTGGAAAAACAAAAACTTTCAATATACTCATTGCTAATTTGTAACGTATGAACGAAATTACTTTAGGTCGTAGTAGTGTGGAACTCTCCAACCCCACCTAGCGAGGACCTTCATTGGCCCGATATAGGCGTTGAGGTCGTTGTTGTTCTGGCTGAAAAGAACAGCTTGAACAACAGATTTGTTCCATGGGACGCAATTGAAACCGAAGCTGTTCTTTCCATCGATGATGACGCACACTTACGTCACGATGAGATTTTGTTTGGATTTAGGTACACAGACGTTTGTGCATATCTGTTTTTCATGTATCCTGTCCACATGTCTAGTTTAAGTGGTTGTATTTTTGTAGTTAGTTACATATTTATCCTCCTATCACGAGAAAGCGATCAATGCGCTATAACGAGCTCGCTAAGGAGTTGCCGGCCCTCTGTTTACCACGCCAAGATGGGTGAATTTCGCTAAGTGCCTTTTCCAACGGCGCAACAAGTAAACTTGCCGGCTTGTTCTCCACACTGTCCCTTTCATGCTGAACGTCAAGCAGGGAAGCTGTAGGTAGCAATTTTAAAGTCATTTATTTGACCCAACTCGGAATTAAACCCGAGTCTACAGGTACAGAGGCGGACGCTCTTACCACTTGGCCGTCTGAGCTGTCATAAAGGCCCACCGGTTTTCTGCTTCACAAGTCAACTTTTGATGTCATAATCACTTGTTTTGATTATGACATCAAAAAACTAATTATGATGCAGAAAAGCCCGTTGGTCTTCAGAATCAGTTAATCTGGTCGTGTGGACAGCGTCATTTTTTGTCTATTTAAAAATCTGTAATTGGCTGAAGAATGAGCAATAAGGATAACGCCGTTTATTTTTACTTGGTGTTTTTGTACTCCCATTACAAAACATAAAAACGCAAACAAAAGCACAAACGTGGAATCATAAAAGCGTGCTTTTATCACATACCGAGCTAGTTAGATTATATCTATTCGTTGAAATGTTTCCGTATCATTCAAGTTACATTCAATTTGCTGTTTACAGCTAGCCGTCGACCAATTAGAAAGTATTGGTTTTTTCGCATATTTAGTCTCCTATCACGAGAAAGCGATGAAGCGCTATAACCAGCTGTTTTAGCAGTTGCCAGCCACCTGTCCACCACTCCGAAGTGCTTTCCCCAACGGCACAACAAGTAAACTTGCCGGCTTGTTTTCCACACTGTCCCTTTAATGTTGAGCGTCATGCAGGGAAGCTGCGAATAACAATTTTAAAGATAAAATATCGTACGAGTTTTTTGCCGTGTTTCACTTTAAAGTTCTAAAAAAATTATGGGTTTAAAAATGAATTTTTTGATCATTTTTACAGAGTATGGCGACAAAGTAGAGATCGTGTCGTTGGTTTTCCTGGTCGATTTCATGCATGGGACGAAAAAAATGGTGCATGGGCTTATAATTCGAACCACACTTGCGAATTATCAATGGTCCTGACCGGTGCTGCGTTTTTTCATAAGGTAATTATTTGGAATGCCAAAATACAATTTGGAATTCATCTTTTGAAGATCGCTTTGTTTTAGCAAAAGAAATTTGAACTGCTGTTAACAGTGATTAGTGGTACCACAAGATCTATAGCAAACAGCTCTTTTATGGTTGTTTTTCTTTAAGAAAATCTTTCTAAAAAATCGAAATATTGATACTGTGCATTATTGTAGTGTAGGCATTACTTTGTAAGCGATATGGCCTAGCCTACAGATCGTTCTGCATGGGTTCAATTCTCACTGCAGCGGATCACATTTGACATATAATGGATGGCTGTTGATTGGAAGAGCGCAAGCTCACTTCGCAGTCTTCCTCAATTTTGTGGAATTTTCAGTTCAATAATTTGAAAATAATCTCAGTTATTATTATAGTATTACATGTATCTTTACACGTACTGGCTACCTTCTTTAATTCGTGACACAGTAGATGAATTCATGAATTGCGAAGACATCGCCATGAATTTTCTCGTCTCTCACATTACAAGACAGCCCCCTGTTAAGGTAAGTTTTACATTTTTCAATATCTTTTAACATACACCGATTACACCGGCTACATAGCAATTGCTCCTTTGCTTGATGCTTTGACGGGAATTTGCATCAGAAATGTAGGAAGCATCTTAGTTCTTCATGATTATCGCTTTCACTTGTTTGATGCGCAGAATTTTGTCATGAGTCGCTTTGGCGCAATTTTGTCGTGACTCATTTTGGCCCGATAAAATTCGGCGTACCCAGGCACGGGTTGTGTTTTATTTTGAAGAATATGCAAAAACAATTGTATTCCTCCTCGGTAGTAATACTAGCCCTGTCTGAGGTTGAGAATGTTCATACCGATTTTGAAAACGCCGAAGAATCTTACAGTTTTGGTAGTTCTACAAAATGATGGTTGTAAGCCAAGCTATAGTGAACGATACGAAAGCAGCTTGGCTCACACCAGTCTTTCTAAAAAATTACCCATATTAAAAGATGCTTCCGACGTTGTATGAATGGATATGAAAATTCTGTTTCGCTAAACATCTGTAAATTTTCACTATTAATGGATGGGTAATCCTATCGGTGCGGGAGGTCTGGGGTTCAATTTCCTTGCCGCTCAAAATGGACATAGTGTCGCTAAGCCGCGGAGATGGGCCCTGCCACTCGTTACACCCTACGGCGTAATACCGCAAGTGTAATGAAAATTTGATTTTTTGATAGATGAGTAATAAAAAGTTCACAACGTGTTAAGTATTGCTTATTGAGACACTTCCTTTGTTTTAAATTTCAAACTTTTTTTGTCTAGGTCACGTCACGGTGGACTTTCCGCTGTCCTGGGTGTCCAGTTGCTCTGTCTCAGTCGGACGAACATTTTCTAGAGCGCCACAAATGCATAAATCGATTTGTGAAAGTGTTCGGTTACATGCCTTTAATATACACCCAATTTCGAGTGGATTCGATCTTATTTAAAACGCGATTACCTCATGATAAACAAAAATGTTTCAAATATATTTAGCAGCCAATTTAAGAATTGGTGAACTAATCAAATTTTTTTTAAAGCTTGTGACTGTGAAGCATTCCGGGAAAATGGATAAGGTAAAGGTTTACTCAAAATACGATTTTCTCCTAATTTCGCTTTCGTGAAAAATTTTATACGATTTTTATAAAATTCGCGGACTTGTTTTAGGCCTTGTCTCCACATAATCCTTACTCGGACGCGTGTGTTCTGCATGCAATGATAAGGATCAATTTCCCGGTATTTCTCCGTTTAACGGAGATGAACTGATCGACCTCAATGTAATATTCACTCATCGTCGCAGGATCTAACGGGGTATGGGTACTCAAGCTCCCCTCTAAATTTTTAGTAATACGTAATAATACATTTGTACTTTGATGCTTCTAGCCGCCAAAGTTGCAAGATGATCATTTTTTCGACACCGAGACCCCCTCCCTCCCCCTTTGAAAAATTTCTGAATCCTCTTCAAGTTCTCCTTTTCGTTCCGATGTGGGCAATGGGCATCCTTTAGCTTTAAACCAGTTTTTTCGTATTCATCCTGGATTTTGCAAAGTAGCATATAGTTGTTTGCTTCATAGTCGCGTAGAATTGCGTCGGCTTAACTTAACCGATTTGTCGTAGCGTAGGTTACCTTACGTTCGAAAAAACGTTCGTATTTTGCGTAAGCCTGCCTTAGCCATTTTCAAGCATGCCTCATTGCCTCGTATATAGTGCTTTACGCTGCTCAATAATTTGTATAAAGTGGGTTTCGTTTTGTGAATTTATATCACAGGATAAAATAGCAATGGGCCTAGTAACCTATGAATATTGGCTTCAAGGGGTGGAACGATAAGAACTACCTGCAGTATTTGGCGTTTGCCATTGCCTACAATCAAATATTATGGTGTTCCTTTACGATTTGTGGCATTTCTTCATGCTTTTAAACAGCGTGCTTTTTCGTTTATTTGCAAGATCTAGAACGCTCAGAGAAGACGCTGTATAAAAACAAAGCCTCAAAACTTTACCACAAAAGGCCCAAATATATGTGTAGTGATATTATATTACTAATATTTATCTTTTGGATCTCGTATTATACGTCGTTTAAGTACACCGTTAAGACTTGGGGCCTATGTCCCAATGCCCCCAGCCATTTTTGCTTTCTGTTATACGAATGCGTTTTTCTCGCGAGTTAAACTTGTTAAGCTATTTATTGACGTGGCATTGTTATGTTGTTTCGTGGTGCTTCCGTTTACCTTTTCGGGTGTTCTTATGACTTTGTTGTGAGATTAAGAAATAATTTTTATTATGTGCAGAATTAAGGCTTTCTATTTGAAGTGGCAACAGTTGAAGCAATTCTTTTGCTTATTGCACTATTTTTGTAACCACTTGGGCTATCTTGCAAGTTTGTCCGACCCTCTTCTTCTCGTTTTGTGGGATAGTGCTTGAAAACCTCCGTTATCTGCAATTGCGCATGTTTTTTGTTTTGTTTTTTCGCTGTTTGGATTAGGGAAGCTACGTGTAACTTAAGCTCGTGTGTGGGAACAAGATTAACTGAATCATGAATTAAGAAAGCCAAACTTGGCTAAAACCGACTTGTGTTTGCGATTGATAATATGTTTTGCAGCTTCTTGTGCGCTTTGAACTAGAAACAGACGTAAATGCACACTTAAAAAGTGCTAATATTTTCTAATTTTGATAAAAATTCGATTTTTTGACACTGTGTTAAGATGGTGGCTATTTACTATGATGCTTTTTTTCTATGAGAATAGTTGGTGCTATTTGTATGCTTGATGCTATAAGTAAGACAAAAATTCAAACGTTAATTTTTGCTTCTGTAGCTTTGTAACGCATGTGTTATGCTGTTTCTCTGTGGATGATGAACTTTTTATTAGTCGCAGTGGCCATGTGATTACTCGTCAGCAAACAGAACTACAAAAGCACAAGGCTAAGTGTTCTTATTTCATGCCCCCGATTTGCATATTATAAAATTAAGCTACAGAAAATCGATCTTTTTACTCATTTTTCGGTTACGTGAATTTGTATTCATTATTTTTCCGGTTAGTTATATGAGTCTCGGTAAGGTGTTTGAATTAAGTTAAATTTGTACTACATGGTTTTTCAGTTCAGTTTCCTCGTGCTCAATGAGAAAAAGTCTTGAAAACAGGGTTTTTAACCCGGGATTCGTGAACCCCTAAAGGCTCCGTAAACTTGTTTGAAATCAATTTAAAATATGCGCCTTATTTTGGGTCATAATTAGCCTGTTGCCATGTCCACGAAAAACGTGGGCTTTCTCAACATGGGCCGGACTAAGGACAATTTTTGGAAGCCCACTTTTGCAGAACACCTCTTTAGGTGCTGTTAGGAAAACCCACAAATTTGCAAAAATTAGCCCGCTAAATGTGGACATGGAAACAGGCTAGGTATATCACAGTTGTTTATCAATTTCTGGTAGGCTATTTCATCTATGGACATCTATTAGGTAGGCTACAAAGACAACCTTCCCCATCCACTGGCTTCTGACCGATTACTAAGCAGAGGTTGAAACTTTTGTTGATGTTTTTCGCCCCTACTTGCAATCGTTGCAGTTTGTATAGTTTCATCCCACTTAATCTACATCTTTAAGTTTATGTAGGCCTACTCGCAAGCATTTACTTTTTTGTATTTTATTAAGCAATTAATGCGTTTTATTTCATTTTTGCTTGTTTGTATTTCATCACGTTTGTGTTTGTTGGTTTTATCACTTTATTTCTCGTTTTCGTTTTGGTATGTGCGTGTAAGTAGGTCTACCGGTAATAAACTAATTATTATACGCTCTTGCAGTATTTTACTAAATTATCGGATAGGTAGCTCAAGTAGGCTGTAGAAAAATAAATAACTCGGGAGTGGATCTAATTTAAAAAAAAAAAAAGGGTTTAGAAATTGCAAATATGTTCATGTTGGAGATTTGTGCATCATGAAATATGAAGCGCTGTCTACATAAGGTAAAACTACAGTGATTGTTTGCGACACCGAGCAATGCAAGCACAACATGGGCCGGGTGTACACCAAAGCTTAGTGCAGGGAAAAGGGTAACCGGTTATCATTTTTTTCGTCCTTATAGACTCATCAGGTGCACAACTACGAGAGTCAAAGCTGGTTCTAACTAAACTAACAAAAATCGAAGGTTATATACAGCTTGCTGATCAGAAGGGCGTGGCAAGGCAGAAAGCGCTCGAGGTCCAAAACTTGATTGCAAACTCCAAGATTTCGTAAACCGCAGAAGCACGGCGAAGCAGAAAGCGCTCGTGGGTTAGTTTTAAACCACACAATTACTGTAGCCGTATCATGCACGCGTAAAAAGCAAATTTAGTTAATCTTAAATTTTACTTAAAACTCGCCTTTCAAGATGCTTGAAATTTAAGTCCTAAGGTATCAGCCGTCTATTTTTGTATTTGTTACAATTAGTATTTGGTTGCATATTTATCCTCCCATCACAAGAAAGCGATCAATGCGCTACCCGAGCTCGTTTAGGAGTTGCCAGCTACTGTCTACCACACCAAGATGGGAAAATGCCGTTAATTAAGTGTCTTTTTCAATGGCACAAGTGAACTTGCCGGCTTGTTCTTCACACTGTCCCTTTAATGCTGAGCGTCAAGCACGAAAGCTGTGAACTGCATACCAATATTAAAGTCATTGGTTTGAGCCGACTCGGAATCAAACTCGAGTCTACAGTGCTCCCGAGGAGGGCGCTCTTACCACTCGTCCATCTAAGCTGTTTATCTATTCAAATACTAACTTCAGAAATAATTTTTTACTACATTCTTTTTAATTTGAATGAACCACCTAAAATATAGCGAAGATTTTGAGAAGATTGAGTTTGGTTTTGTCTTTATCATTTATGTGACAGAATTATGAAAAAAATTAATGAAACCAAAATCCAGTGATATTATTAAAATCCGGTTAAATTAATCCGTAAACAACCGTAATTTTTTCTTGACACGTCACTTGTGCAGTGTGTGAGGTGAGGTTACATCTGCAAGGTGCCGGTAGTGCTCTAGGCATTGGCTCAACCTGTCAACTATGTGGATGCAATTGTACGCTGGTGAAGCTAGGTAAGCTAGAAATTGTGGTCAGTCGAGTGCAGAAGCTGGAAGCGTCATATTAATTATAATAAGTAAGGGGTCATTTCTAGTATCAGCCCCCAAGCTTTTTCTGTCTGCCAATCTTAACATAACCTATGACCTTAACCTAACCGAACCTAACCCTAGTCGAAACTAATCCAAACCTAACCCTAACCAAACCTGGCAGCCTGAGGGCGGATACTAAACCTAACCCATAAGTAATTGGGTAGGCCTATATAGCAATATACCGGTAGGCTATACTTTCATGTGCTTGCCAGTTACTGGCAGTGATGGGCATGATAAACAGTATAACCTTTCTGCACTAAAGCAATGACGATGATGGATAACTTCAAAAAGCTTTGAGCAATACCGATAATCGATAAATCTCAATTTTTTAAAGCAATATCAAAGCAAAAGCAAAGCAATATAGAACTGAGTGAGTTGCAGACTCATAATTTGAATGTCTGATGTTGTATGAGTTGTCTGTTCACCACAGCAAATAATTCTTCAATTGTCAATGCCCATTGATTGATACGATGTAAAAGCGCTTGCGCTTAAATCATCTTTTCATTTATTATTATTATTATAATATCGGCAGGCCTAATCAATAAATTATCGTCAATAGATTTTTCCAAAAATGTTGCCGTAAATTTTCAATGCGTTTGACGAAGTTTTTTTGCAAGTCACATTGCAAAAATGTGTTTCTAGGTTTTTCAAGAAAAGAGAGCAGTTCACGAACTCTGCCGTGGCATTGCAAAAAAAAAAAGTTTTACGAACACAGAAGAAAACACAAAGTTGCGAAATAAAAATCATGTGACCAATAATATCATTATAATTACGAATTACGGAGGGCAAAAGAAAACAAATTAACCAATGGCGTGCGGAAGGCGTGGTTATCGGTCACGTGGTCGTCACAGCATTAAATGAAACAAAGAGAGATGTTTTAAACTGCAACAACGCTTTAGGAACACAGTGTATTTTTTCCATAGCCTAGCATTAACTCACTAAATTTGAACACTGTGTGCATAAAGAATTGTTTATCGCGATAATTTATCTGCAATTACAAAATATATTACAAAGCAATAGATCTATTGGTAATCGATAAATCTATTTTGAGCAATAATGGTAGGGTAGGTGGTTGCCAGTAACTTCGCCACATGGTAACTTCGCCACAGTAACTTCGCCACATGGTAACTTCGCCACACTTTCATACATCGAAAATTTACATTGCCTACACCGAAACAAGACTTTAAATTCCCGGTTGCCGAAAAAATTTTATCGGGCTTTTCGAGTTACTTGGTAACTTCGCCACATAAGCGAAACTGTGGGGTAAGATGTGGGGAGAGAGGTGTGGGAGAGTGCATGGGGTGAATAAGGAAGTGCGTTGGGGTGTAGGGGGAAGTCAGGGGAGCTGTGGGAAGAGATATGGGGGGTGTGGGGGGAGATGCAGGGAAATGTGTTGGGGTGTGTGGGGAGGTAAGGAAAGAAGTGTGGGGAGGGTGTGGGAAAGTGTATGGGGTGAGTGGGGAAGTGTGTTGGCGTGTGGGGAAAGGATGTGGAGAGAGGAATGGGGAAGATGTAGGGAAATGTGTTGAGGTGTGGGGCCCCAACACACTTTTAATTCCCCACATCTCCCTACCCTCACCTTTCCCTACATCTCCCCTTACCTCCCCCACACCCCATCACACTTTCCTACACCTCCTTTCATACCTCTTCCCACATCCCTCCTTCCTCCCCCACTCCCCAACATATTTTCCTACTATCCCCACACATCTCCCTTCACCTTCTCAAAGTGTGGCGAAGTTACCATGTGACGAAGTTTCTGTGGCGAAGTTACTGTGGCGAAGTTACCATGTGGCGAAGTTACTGGCAACCGGGTAGATTCACCACCCTGCGACCGTCACCACTCCACGACCACTTTCGTTTTTTTGTAATTTAAGATTGAAATATTAGTTTTTTTGCTTTCTTGTTTCACACAGCTAAGTACCTTGATCTTACCTATTAGTCCACAAAAAATGAGTTATTTTTGTTAAAATTTGAATTGATGAGACTTCGACAAACTTAATCTCGAAAAAACTGTCTCTTTTTTATCATAAAACCACTTTTTGTTTTGTTGCGTTCAAACTCTCGCCAAAATTTAATCGCTGCAGCTAGAGATTTGATTTTTTCGATGGAAACTTCTTGAATGACTTCGCAGATTTGGTCAAAAATCTGGTAACCTACCTTTAGACCCTTATATTTTATTTAAGATTTTTGCAGGGTACAAATGAAAATCTTGAGGTAACCACTGTGCGACCACCTTGCTGATGGAAATTTTGCACGTGCTACGCAAGTTCGAATGAAATTTTGTTTATGATGTCAGAATAATATGTTTGTTTTTACATAATGCCACTTTAATGGAGTAGGTAAATAGGTAGGGCTTAACCTAAACGGAAGAAAAAGAAGTAGAAAAAACAAGAATTAAACTTAGGATTTTTTAAAAATAAAAATTAATGAAATCATGCCAGGAAAAATAGTAATTCATAAGGGGTATAGTTGCACACAGAAACATTTAGAAAATGAGTTATCATCAATAAAAAGCAAAATATCGCAGAGAAGTGCTAGCAAAAAACACGGCATTCCAAAAACAATTGTCGCTAATTGAACATCAGGTTGATGTTTTAAACAATTCAGACTCTTTGACGATTTCAAGCCCCATCCATGTATCAATGCAGCCACGTAGACTACCCCTTTACATCATAAAAAGACTGAAAACTTTTTAATTTCTATGGATATTCCTACCTGTTTTCTTTTCCCAGTATTAAAGCCTTTTGAGTTCGAAGCTTTTACACTCATTCAATCGCAGTCTCGTACCGGTATGGCGCTTCACACTCTTGGGGAAAACTTTCTTTGAAAACTTGATTAGGTGTCATTAAAGTTTTTTTTTAACATTCAAGTTTGTTATACTTGCTGCAGTCACTTCTCACTTGGTCCAATTAATACAGAGTTTATCAATATACGTTCGACTTTGTTGTGTGTTAACTTTTTACATGCAAATCTTCATTATACTCGCGGTACCGGTATTACCGGTACACTGAAGCGTGTAACCAGTGGCGGGCCTATCTCCACGGCTTAGCGCCTGGGCTACACAGCTCTAAAGAAATGTTGCAACGGTGGCGAGCCGTTTGCGACACTGTGTCAATTTGATCGACCTGGGATTTAAACCCCAGACCTTCCGTACACAGCATGTGCGCTAAGCAACTGAGCTGAGGGCCGGTCTAACGGGTTCAATTAAACATCGCAAAGAACGACAAAGAACTGAAAACACTGCAAAGGACGTCAAAGAACGACAACAGACTTTAAATTAGTTACTAAACACCGCAAAGAACGACAAAAGACTTGGAATCATAGTCTCGAACATAACAAGAAACGACAAAGGACTCAAATTAACATGATTCCAAGTCCTTTGTCGTTCCTAGTTATGTTCGAGATCATAATTCCAAGTCCTTTGTCGTTCTTTGCGGTGTTTAGTAACTAGAGATATGGGCGAATAGTAATCATTCGTTGAAAAGTAATGGTTAAGAAGAAGTAACGGATAGTAACAGATTCATTTTGTCAAAATACCGATTCCAAATGGTATTCGTTTGCCATCCAGGGCCGAAACTACGCAATGCGTGGCCTCCCCCGAAATCATCTTCCGGGGCCCCAATGTCCAATTTTCCACCAAACATCGAGTGAAGACCAAAAAAAAAAAGGTCTTCACACCATCCGACGTCTTTTCTAAAGTAATCACTTGGAACTGTTTCTCAAAAGTAACGGTTAAGCACATCTTTAGAGAAGATATTGCATACTTTTTATCCGTTACTTGTATTCGTTTAGGTACTCACGAATCGATGTTTGGGGGAAAAAATGAAGACCTTTTTTTTTTTTGGTCTTCATTCGATAATTAGGGGAAAATTGGACGTCGGAAGGCGTGAGGACCTTTTTTTTTTGTTTTTGGGGTCTTCACTCGATAATTAGGGGAAAATTAGACGTCGGAAGGCGTGAAGGTTTGGTAGAGATGTGCTTCACCTGCTTAACCGTTAATTTTAAGTTCCTAATGATTACTTTTAAGTTCTAAGTTTTCACTATCAAAGGGGCAGAATGGAGAACAAGCCAGTAGTTCGCATGTTGCACTGTTGGGAAAGACACATAATGGGATTCCCTTATCTTAGAGTGGTAGACAGATGTAACGGCAACTTCTAATTAAGCAAGCTTGTTATAGCCCCTTCGCCGCTTTCTTGTGATAGGACTAGGAGAATGTAAATGCAAATAAAAAAAGTTTCAAAGAGAGTTAAACCAAGACCATGAGAATAATCAGACCTAAAGTCTTGGTTAAATTCAACTTCAAACTCACTATCACACTATCATTGCCTTTCATGTCGGCAGCGTGGCGCAGTGGTTCGGAGCATCGTTTTTACGACGAACATGATCGCAAGGTTAATGGTTCAACTCCCAACCTAGTTTCGTTGTTGCGTCATTGGATAAGATGCTTTACGATGATTATCTCTGCTTGGTGGAATCTGGCGAGCAGCAAATTAAAGAAGTCAAAAGAAAATTCAACCGGAAAATTTGGAAACAAGGGCAACTCCTAAGCGAGTCTGGATTCGTCCTACGCATAGCGCCTCCGCCGCTTTCTCGTGATAGGAGGATAAAGATGAAGAAATCAAATCAATCATGATGCTATGCTATAAATACGAATAACCTCATTCTGGAAAAATTTTTGTGTCATTTGACCTGAGACAAACAAATGTTCTTAGTGATGTCACAATTACATGAAACAGGTCGCAGAGTGGTTACTCGAAAAAAGATAAAAATGAAACATGGTCGCGAAGTGGTTACCTGGTCGCAGGGTGGTGAAGTAAAAGGGGGTGTTTAATAGGGGTTTTAGCCCCTTTAATGAAATCAAAAATATTGAAAAATTTTTATGCTGGTAGAACAAAGCAATATTTATATGGAGTGTGTTTTATGGAGTCGTGTTTCCTTAAATTGATAAGTTATGGCTGACTGATCACAAGTGGTCGCAGGGTGGTGAACCTACCCTAATGGGTACCGGTTATAAATTATCGCCGATAAAAATTATCTCTATAAATGCTCATCTCTGGTTACTCATTAGCGTAGACTACTGGTACTGACTAACAGAGCTCTGGTTGTCTAAGTAGTTCAAGAACAGTGCCAATGAGTTGCTTGGTTATGCAAGAGCACCTTTCTGGGTAGGCACTGGTAATTTGTTGCTTTAGACTGTTAGATGCAGAGGCATGGTTTAAAAGAGATATATTATCGGTACTGTGTTGATTAGTGGACAAGGGCCTTGAAATTGGTTTAGGGAGTATTGTAACAGTTGTAAACAATCAGACGTCAGTGTGTAATTGACCGTCTGCAATCTTTCTTGGTTCCTGTTTTTCTGGCATCAAGCAATGTTGAGCCACTAGTCAAGGGTTAGGGTTAACCCTTACTACCGATACCTTAACCTTCAACCCTAATAACCCTCAAAAGAATGTGAAATATAAGAAGTTACTGACGGCCAATTGTTCACTTTGCAGCAGGAGTCAAATGAAACCATTTGTAACTCTGATATGGTTTGTTGCGATTATCGCGTGTTGTTTGCCTTTGATTGTCGGATAAAATGAAGATCCAACGTAATTGCGCTGATTGTTTATTGATTTGCTTAAGCGCTTTAGTAAATTTGTCTCCTTGTTTGTACAGTACTGAGTACTTCCCCGATTACCTGCACCTTGTTTATCTGGCATTTGATTATCTGTCCATTGGGTCGGACAAAGCATACCGGCAGTGTTCCCTCTAGAGTGAGAAATTTGAGAAAAATGCAAAATTTTTAGGCAAATTTTACTGATATTGAACCAGAAATTAATATTATAAAATGCAAAACTGAAAAAATTTTAATGCAAGACTGTAGCTTGTATCTTGGAAAAGCAAATTTAATGCAAAAAATTCGCAAAAGGGGTCCTCAAAGTAATGAAATCTTGGGGCAAAAATTTCAATGAATTTATCATTTGGGCAAAGTCGCACTAGTCAAAATCTTGGAGGGAACGCTGCATACCGGTAATGAAATTAAAAAAAAATCAAATCTTCATTATACTCTCTGTATTACGCCGAAGGGTGTAACGAATGGCGGGGCCCATCTACGCAGCTTAGCGTCTGGGCTGCACAGTTCCGAAGAAACATCGCAACGTTGGCGACACTGTGCTGATTGGACCAGCCCGGAAATCAAACCCCAGACCATGCGCACCGATAGCATGCGCTTAACAACTGAGCTAATCGGCCGGTAGACAAAGCATAATGTTGTGTTATTTTTTTCTCTCATGCTAATGTGTTATTTTTTCCTCACATATTATTTTCATGGTGTGTTATTTTTTCCTCACATGTTAGTGTGCTTTGGCTTATGACCTAGCACCATTGTGTTATGTCTTAAATTCAAATGATAATAAACAATTAAATTAAAATGATAATGAAGTGTTATTTTTATAAAATTTTGCTCAAGCCTTGTCACTTGCCATTGTATATATATAACCTAACAAGCTCCTTCTTCCGATACAGAACCATTGGAATGAGACAGCTGGCATGATCATTTACTAGTTATTACTGTAGTCGACAGTAAGCCAACTTTTAGGAGCAGATTTGATTAAGCCGGTTACACACTTCAGTTTCAGATTAGGAGATTTTTTTAGTCAAACAGCTATTCTTTCTACGAGCTTTTTAGCTGGTTAAACCTACCTGTTGCAAACAAATATTTTCCGACTTGCAATGCTTACTCAAGTGGAACAACGTAAGATTTCGTCTGACGTAAGCGGGTTAGATTTACTGGGTTAACCCGCTTAGATTGTGCATATATATTGGCTTAGAGTCGATTGTCAAAATAACCTTAATCCTACATTTTTGAGATGGCTAAATGCAAAAGAGTTGTTTCGTCAGTTGATGAAAAACTGAAAGTAAGTGAGATGTTTCGAAACAAGATTTCTAAAACTGACATCATGTTAAAGTGCGGTATTGAAAAGTCGACTGTCAACGACATTATTAAGAAAGGAGAAAGCTTAATAAACTTCAAAATGGGAAAAAGCAAATTAGAAATGTGTTGATTCATTTTTTAGGCCTGTTATTGCAAGTGATACTAAAAATAATGATACACTATTTTATATCCTGATCACAGTTGCAAAGCATACTTTCTAACCGGTTAATAATAATTAAATAATAATGATAGTCTGGAATTAAGTTAATGCACCAACTTAGCAATTTCCATTTATTGTGAGGGTAAAAGATAAGTGTACTGTAATTTTAACTGTCACGGATACTTACATTGTTTTCAATAAAGAACTGTTATCCTCCAATGCTGTACAGAAACTGATGTTGACCCTCATATGAAGTTTTGGTGCATTACAATCTGTTTCTAGCTGTATTGTTTTGGTATAAATAAAGCTATTCAATTATCCCTTTTTTTTTTGCTTATCTGTTCAGGTTTCTAAGAAATGCTGTAATCAAGGAAGTACTGTATATAAATTATATTCGTTGCTGAGATTAGAGCGCAGTTCACACCTTGAAGTTTACGTTACGGTGGTTCATTTCATTTGACTGGGCCCTAATGTTTTTCTTTCTTTTGTTTGTTTATTATTTAAAGTTAAGAATCAATATATTAAGAATATATTAAGAAACCATTAAAGTTAAGAATCAATATATATCTATTACGGTCGGTGAATTCTATTGTTGGCTAAAAAGGCGAGGAACAACTTAGCTAAGTCAAGCTCAGTGTAGTTTTTCCTACAACTTCACCTGATTTATGTAGGTAATGTTTTGAATCACTTGCACTGTACTCTATCAGCTAGACTATTAGTATTGATGTTGTTATCATACACTGTGATTTCGCTTATGCACGTGTCAGTTCAGTAGGTACTGACAGCTGACCATGCATGTTACCTAATCTGTCTACCAGTTGATTTTTCAAATCACGTGGTGCAGTGACTTCCACGCTTTTATTTTTATGAAGGCTAAAGGTGTGCTAAGTGAAAAGTAGCATCGCCTGTAGCAAAATCAGTCATCAGCACAACCTGGTGTGTATATACATTAAACGCACATTTAATTTTTCAGGGGATCAATTTTGATTGTGCTTCATAACCTAAAATTACATTTTGTTGTTTCGCAGTTTGCAAATTGGAGATGTTTAAATGGTTGATTTTTGAAGGTTAAGTTTAGCTATAGAGGTTGCTATGAGGTGGCAACAATATCAATATGTTGAGTTGCCAAGGGAAAATGTTCAGCTATACTATATCTACTTTACTAATTATCATTTTTTATGTTTTTAATTCATGATACCAGTATCTATAGTAATTTAATACTAAATAGCAATTTGCTTTACTGCGTTGTCATGGATGGGATATTGCAACCTTCTTTATACACCGTGAAAGCAATTTTGATATTAGACAACGATGGATCTCGACTTTTGGCCAAATATTATGATGACACATATCCTACTGTTAAGGAGCAGAAACAGTTCGAAAAGAAGTTGTATGAAAAGACCCACAAGTCCGATTCTGAAATTGCTCTGCTTGAAGGATTAACTGTGGTGTATAAAGGCAACGTAGATTTGTTTTTTTACGTCGTAGGCTCATCTCATGAAAATGAATTGATTTTAATGTCAGTCCTTACTTGTCTGTTTGATGCCATCAATTTGCTTCTTCGAAAAAACGTTGAAAAACGTATTTTGCTTCGAAATCTTGACAGCATCTTTCTACTGGTTGATGAGATCATTGACGGAGGCGTCGTGATGCAAATTGATGGCAGTGGTGTGATCGAACAAATTGCTACCCGAGGAGAAGATATACCTCTTACAGAACAGAGCATATCTCAAGTGCTGCTTTCAGCGAAGGATCAGATTAAGTGGTCTTTATTAAAATAACTTTTTTCCTGTTACAATTTACAAAACATTGCTATTTCCAGTTTTGACTTAGCTTACTTCGTGGTGTGCAGAACGCCAACGTGGCAAAAAGTTGTACATGGTTGGAATATAACACAAATTGGTAGGATATTGATTATATGATATGGAAAAACTTGCCTTGGCTCTCGAAGAAACTTTTGTTTTTCTCTTTTTGTCTAAAGTAGTGTTCTGGCAACATTTATATTTTACCAACATTTATTTGCATTCTTGCATCTTTATTGTATATATATATATATCTACTTTTTTCATGCGTTAGTGCAGAATTTTTGCGCGAGCATGACTATGTGATCTGGAACAACTTGGCGTGACCGACTCTTAACGTTAGCTCTAACCTGAACGCTTACCCCTACAATAATTTTTTTCTTGCATTAAGCGATAATGTTGATGCAGAATCTTTTTGAGAGTGCAACTATTCGATGTGGGACGACTTGGCATGTCCAACTCTTAACCTTGGTTTTAACTTGAACGCTCAACACTAACTCTTGAACTTAAAGCAACTCAAACCTTACAATGTTGTTTTTATGGCAAGTTGTCCCCTACTGATGTGGTCACTCCAAAAAGCCCTGTTTTGGAATTTAATATATCTAAACTATCCACAGTTGAAAGAGGTGCAATTGTACTTATCAAAAGCTTTGTTTTGTAAAGACATTTTGTTTTTGCTGCGCTTAAATACCATGTATTGTAGTCTTTGTAGATCATGGAAACATATGAATTAGTGCTATCAGATATTCATGTAAACAAAGTTTGCGATGATAGAAAAGACTTGCAGCTGTCCCGTTTCAAGTTTTGTATTCCAAAAACTAAACACGAAGCACGAGACTTCGAAACTCGCAGTTCCCACCAAGTGCCTGTCTTTGATCAAGATGGTGATTTTGATATTGTAGTATCTGATCCAGAATTTGATTATGATGTCATACATATATACCATCACATGTCTACTGAGTTGAGTGCTGTTGGCTTGCAAGTTTGGCGCGGTGCCTTACTAATGTGTGACTACATTATGGAAAACGAAGACAGATTTTTTGACAAAGACATTCTTGAATTAGGTTGTGGTACTGGACTTACTAGTATCGTAGCAGGGCAGTATGCTCGTGGTGTGGTTTGTACTGATGCGGAAACAGCAGTTTTGAATCTTTGCAAAATGAATTTTCAAGAAAACTCGAGACTTATCAAGGCAAATTGCTCTATTTATGTTGAAGAGTTGAATTGGCTTCACGGTATTGACGCGAAAATTTTAACCAACTCACCAAATATCATATTAATTGCGGATTGCATATACGATAATGACTTAACTGATGCTCTTTTTCATACTTTACAAAAACTTGTATTATCTCCATCGGTTAAAGTTAAGCCCATAATTTTAATATCACTGGAAAAGCGTTTAAATTTTACTTTGATTGATCTAGACGTTACTTGTCGTGAATATGATCATTTTCGAATCTGCTTACAACAATTTGAAAAAAATTCGGGGTATTTTTCTCAATCTATCTGCGTTGAAACATTACCACATTATTTTCAGTACGATAGAACTAAATATGTTGAGTTATGGGAGTTGCAATGCTGCCAACTATGATTTTGGTAATTGTTTCATGGTTTGTTGGTGCATTAGTCTATATTTTTGCTGGATTCCAAATTATTTCGTTCAAGCCTTCCTTCTTGTAAATGCTTCAGTTTTATCATTGTCTTTTGTATGAGCTACACGCTCTATTTACAAGTCTTACCATGAACTAATCCTCCTTGTTTGCGAAGGAGTTACGGGTGATGTGTAACAAACTCGTCTTGGGTTGGCTCCCATTTGTCTACAACTGTAAGCTGGGGAAATCCAGTTGAGACCTTTTCCAACATCTCAACAGGCAAACTTGCCGGCTTGTTTTCCACACTGTCGATTTATTGCCGAACGTCAAGCAGGGAAGCTGTGATTACCAATTTTGTGGTCATCGTTTGACCCGACGCGGAATCGACGCATAGTCTACCGCTCCAGAGGCAGATCCATCCACTCGATATCAATCAGATTGTCTGGTGGATGAACGTCTGCCTCTGGAGCGGTAGACTATGGTTTGATTCCAACTGGAGTCCAACCAATTACTTTAAAATTGGTATTCGCAGCTTCCGTGCTTGACATTCGGCAGTTAAAGGGACAGTGTGGAAAACAAGCCAGCAACTTCGCTTGTTGTGCCGTTGGAAAAGGGTACGGAAGATAGATGAACGAGCTAGTTAACACCCGCAGCTTCGCAAAAAAAAGATGATTAATTTCAGTGAGTCCGTGCTATTTAACCGCGCGGAAAACCGATATAATGAAAGATTTGCAAATAGAGTGTGAAACACAAACATTCAGTTTCTTTTACGACAAACTTTAATAATGTTCGACGATAAAACACGAATAAAGATTCTGAATGTATAGTCATTGAAGTTCGTCTCTTTGGATCCAAGGTGTTGTAACATCACTCATGACGTTGACGTGTGCACATTCGTCGTCTTAACATAAAGTACAGTAATACAAAGAGGGTGATTGATGACGTCATAACAATGGCTCCGAACATGATAGTCCAAATTACGTCATCTAAATTATAAAAACTCATTATGCACCGGTCTGTTGAAGACAAGGCTGTCGGCGCGGGTGGTTCTGGGTTTGATTCCTAGGCTGGTCAGATCGGACAGTGTCGCCAACGCTGTGACGTTTCTTCGAACCTGTGTTGCCAAGCCTCGAAGATGGGGCCCCGCACTCGTTGCACGCTTCCGGACTTGAAAAAATTCTATTGACGCTCATAGAGCCCATGTTTGTGAAATTAGTAACTTAATTCAATCAAATCATTATATTCGCGGAATTACGCCGAAGCATGTCACGAGAAGTGGGGCCCCTCTACGCGGCTTAACGCCTGGGCAACGCAGCTCCGAAAAATCGTTACAGCGCTGGCGAGCCGTTAGAAGTCTTTCAAAAGTACCTTATGCAATTTTTTCTTTCGCGACTTAACTGTACTTGAGTAAAACGAGGTGATCTTGAAAATCAAGATCGTGATCTTAAGATCAAGATCAAAAGTTAACAATAACTAATGTAATTACATAGCTTGATCCAACGTTTGAGGCAGCAAAAAACATATTATGAGAATTGAGAGTTTTACCTTTCAGTAGTTTTTATTAAATTTGTTACTGAATATTTTATTCTTTGCGTACGACTTGTTCTTGACAAATAACTATGATTAGTAGCACATTACGACATTTTGAGGTTATCGTAAAAAATAATTGAAGTTTTATTAATATGAAAAACATTTTTTCATTCTTTTCCACAATTTTACTATGCTGCAACCAGAGATGGGCATTTATCGGCTATAATTTATTATCGCTATCGCTCAAAATAGTTTAGATTTACCGATTACCAATATCGCTTTTGTAATATATTTTGTTATCGCCGATAAATTATTGCGATAAACGATTCTTTATGCACGCAGTGTTCAAACTTTAAAGTTAGAAAGATGACGCTAGTATGGAAAAAATACACGGTCTTGTCGCAATTTCTAAAAAATCTTTCTTTGTTTTCTTTAATGCCACGGCAGAGTCCGTGAACTGCTCTTTCTTCTTGAAAAATCTAGAAAAACATTTTTGCAATTGAAAATTTACCGCAACGATTATCGGAAAAATTTATCGATTAGCGGTATCGCCCCGGGCTTTTTCAATTACCGATTATCGTTATCGCTTTAGTACAGAAAGGTTTATCGTGCCCATCACTGGCTGCAACGCATAACCTCGGTAAAGATACAACAGCTCAGTGCCTACAGTTCTTAGCGATTATTGGGGTAAAATCTGAGCTAAAAACTCATGTTAGTCTTAAAATTTACGCTAATCGCTTTAAGAATTCTTAAATCTAGCTGTTTCAAGGTTTTTCACATCAGAATGTTCTCTGATTTTATGATTCTCCGTGATATTGATTTGTATGATATTTCCGCAGCTTATACTTAAACGTTAATTGTGGTCAAATCTGACCCCGAGAAAATAAAACCACTTTTAACTTATGTTAGTCGTAAAATTTATGCTAAATCGCTTTAAGAATTCTTGAATCAATCTGTTCCAACGTTTATTATATCAAGTTTTCTCTGATTTTATGTTTTTGTATCATAATATTATATATTTCTGCAGCACCTACCTAAAAGTCAATTGGGATCAAACTTGACACCATGGAAAGTGACTGATGTTTGTCAACCCGAGCTTGATTGCTCAACGTTAGCCCAATAATGAAAATGGGCTCCCGTAGCGGCTTTGTCTTTCCCAACCACTACTTTTGTGGTTTTGTCCATTTACCGTCATTATTACAGAAAAACCAATTGGGGTCAAATTTGACTCCAAACGACTTTATGCGAATGAAAATGTGATTACCTTATGAGGGTTAATAGAAATGTTTACAGCAGATGGTGATCTTTAAGCTCTTTCCTGGGTGAACCAAAATGTTTACAGCACTTGAAATGCGTGATCTTGAAGATCAAGATCAGATCACGATCTTGATCTTAAGATCACGATCTGATCTTGAAGATCAAGATCATGCCCATCTCTGAAAGTAGCAAAAAAAAAAACTACTTAAAAAAGTACTCGTTACCGAAAAAATCTACTCAAGTAAAAGTATTTCGTTACTTTACACCACTGCACACTTGTTGATGCGGCGATGATGGACTTGCTTTGAAGATGGCAAAATGGTGAACCAAAATAAATTATTACCGCCCAGATGCATAGGTGGCGGAACCGAGGGGGCCCTGGCCCCCCCACTTTTTTTTCAGGGGGGCCCTAATTTACGCGTTTGTTTCTACAATGTTGCCTCTGCATGAATGTATTTGAAACTTAATAGGCCTACCATCGAAATTAAAACCCAGGAAAGAGCTTAAATCCAGAGATGTCTTCTTTAAGATTTTGTTTGTGCGGTGGGGTAAAAGAAACTAGAAGCAAGAACCGTAGGTCTGAAGCCCACATAAATTGGACATGTCACATGTGGATAGGTTAAATATGGGTTGTAGGCATAGGGCCGGATTTACGTATAGGCTAAGCAGGCTGAAACCTAGGGCCTCGGAGAAAATGGGGGGCCTCATCAAGAACAATCAAGACCTTTTTTGTTCTCTTCACTGATACTTTCACGGGAAAACAGAACATCTGAGTTCGTGCATACCTTTTTTTTTTTTGGTCTTTACTATACCGATATTTTCAGTGAAAACAGGACATGTGAAGACCTTTTTGTGCTCTTGCAATCAGTGTCATCAAATAACCTAGGGCCTCTCATTGTCTAAATCCAGTCCACAGGAGCGCATTTAGGGGGGTATTGTGCCATGCCCCCCTCCCTTTTGACTCTGCCTTTTAGTAAAAAAGAACAATACTAATGGTGCCAAGTGACTGTAGCTTATGGCCAGGGGCGAATCCAGAGGGGTAGGATGAGGGATATGCATCCTCCCACTAGCCATTTTCAAAGTTGTTTTTGATGCATACAATTTTTTTATAATTTCGAACCCCTTCGATAGCTATAAGCCTCACGCCTTAAGCACGCATAATTAAAAATGTGTGAACAAAATGCATCATATTTGGCGAAGCATTCAGAGTTAGGGTCAAAAAATTCAAACACAACTTGCCTGAAAGTTATTCAAAATGCACTAAAATAGTCATTACAGCAGGTAAATTTTCAAAAATTTTCCGGGGGAGCATGCCCCCGGACTCCCCAAAAACTTTCCCCATCTCGGAGTTTCTTAATGAACTTCAAATCAGATTTGTCAAAAAAATGTGGAAATTATGCCCCTCCTTTTTTTAAATTTGTCGCTGCGCCACTGCTGTCCTTGGTTGTAGATGAAGAAAATGTCGTCATTGGTTTTGGGCCCCCCACTTTAGAAATGCTTCCGCCATCGCTGCCCAGATGGCCGAGTGGATGGAGCGTCTGCTTCTGGAACGGTAGACCCGGGGTTCGCTTCAGAGCAGGGTTAAACCAATGACTTAAAAATTGGTATTTGTATCTTCCCTGCATGACATGTAGCATCAAAGGCGACAGCGTGAAAAACAAGCCGACAAGTTCATTCGTTGTGCCGTTCGGAATCACGCTCAGCGAGATTTCCCCATCTCGGAGTGGCAGGCAGGTGGCTCGAAACTCCTAAGCGAGCTCGTTACAGTGCCTCTATCGCAAAGAAGGATAAACCTGAACAAATAAGCATCCACGCAGTAGCGGAGACCGGCTTATTTCTGTCAACACTTCAATTTTAAGTTTTCAATTTGCTTTTTTTCAATAATTAAGGTTGAAAAGAGAAATACGATCCAGGTTTATGCAATGAATATAATTATTTTTGTGAACATATTAAGCATTTTCTGTTACTTGCGGTCATGCAGTATTTACATACAACAGTGACATTGCATGCGACGCAACTTTGCAACGCAAGATTTTAGGTGCAAAGAGGGATTTCAAGTGAGACTATAGTAACTCAGGGACTACTATGTACTTTTCTAAAATAAAAACTACCCAAGTAAAGTTACTTTTATAGTACTTAAGTAAACGTAAAAGTAGCCAAAAAAAAAAAACTACAAGTATTTCGTTACTTTACGTCCCAGGTATTGAGAGTTGGTTGCATAAACCTAATCAGAAAATAATCGGATTATCTTTTGTCAAGATTTGCAAAAGTTTGATAATCATAAACTTCAAGCTTACTTTACCGACACAATCTTTGTTCAACTGCATTCCTATCCAGCGGTGATCCAGGGGCTCAATGACCCTAAACTTTTAAATATAGGCCTACATGGATGCTTTGTGGCGTAGCGAGAAATTTTAAAGGGTGGGGAATCACAACTACAAAAATCATCTAAAGGGTCTGGGCATGTTTCACTCATTAAGCAACATATGTTCATTTTTGCTGTCGAAAGGAGGGGGCCATAGCACAATGCGCTGACCTAAATACGTGCCTGGATACTTTTGGTACGTTTATCTTCTATCGCTCCGCTACAGTCCACAACTTACTTTCATTTTCAGATGTATTAGTTTTGATTTCTTCCGTGTGTTGCCTAACTGCTGGTACCTCCTCCAGCACTGAGAATGGTCCAATTGTTAACACTTGGTTATTTTCCACGAAGTCCGATGAACGTTTTTTTCTTTGAGAGGAGCCCGAGCAAGCGAGATGCTGCAATGAATAGAGCAAAATTCAAACCAACTATTTTGTCGCTTTTAGATGTGTTACGATTTCACCGTCGCCGTGACGGAGAGTACGTATTTTTTTGCTTGTGCGGAACGCACAAACCTTCACTGCTTTCGGTTATTTCTTTGCACAACTTTCAATAAAATCTTTTTATATTCAGAGTGCTTCAAACGGAATAAAAACAGGAAATAAGCAGCAAAAATCAACTAAAATTCACCAAGGGTGGCAAAAATCTTTCGACGTCTAAACTCATCGGCTTCCAAATCGAAAAGACCTCATTCTTCTCAAACCGCCAGTGCAATCAATTAAAGTGTGTGATTAGAAAAAATAACAAGAAAAACGTTATCCTAAGGTGTAGTGCGTGTTGTACGAGAACTAAGTGCCGATCTAACAAATTGCGTAATCAATTGGTCAAGACATAAACCAACTACGCTTTGAATGATAAAATCTGGATCTCGATCGTAAAGAACAGTAGGTGAGGGTTCGAAACCAAAGATAGTGCTAAAAACACAATATACGAATGCCGGTTTGCTTACAAGATGAACTTATAAGGGTATCCCGATTACTTAAATGAGGAGTTTTAGGCCACAATTAGGATCAAAAACGGCTAATCTTGCAGTTTTGTGGGTTTGGAAATATGGCTGCACTAATGGATGATTTTGTGCAATAAAGTTTTGGGTAAGGGGGTGAAATTTCAAAAAATCGGAAATATTGAGGCTATGCCAGTTTCGTCAAAAATCATCAAAACACGAATTTTTATGAAATCTGTGTTCTTACAAAATTTCAAACACTTTGAGGTTACGGGTTTGCCAATTTCGCAAGAATCGGCAAACTACGAACTCTTATCAAGCCCATATACACTTGCAAAATCTCAAAAAATCGAATTTTCAGGTTGTTCCAATTTTTCAAAAATCGTCAAAATACGAATTTTTATCAAGCCTATACACTAGCAAATTTTTTTTTAAATCGAAAATATTGAGGTTATGCCAATTTCGCAAAAATCGTCAAAATAAAAATGTTTATCAACCCCATACACTAGCAGAATTTCAAAAAATTGAGATTATTCAAATTCAGCAAAAATCGTCTAAATACGAATTTTTATCAAGCCTATATACACTAGCAAAATTTCAAAAAAAAACATGAAATATTGAGGTTATTCAAATTTCAAAAAATTGAAAATAATGAGGTTATGGCAATTTTGCAGAAATTGTCAAAATAGCCAACGAATTTTTATCAAGCCTATGCACTTGCAAAATTTCAAAAATTTGAAAATATTAAGGTTGTTCCAATTTTGCAAAAATCGTCAAAATACGAATTCTTATTAAATTTATACACAAGCAAAATTTCAAAAATTTGAGTATATTGAGGTTATGCCAATTTCACAAAAACTCTCAAAATACGAGTTTTTATCAAGCCTATACACAAGCAAAATTTCAGAAAATCGAAAATATTGAGGTTATGCCAATTTCGCAAAAATCGTCAGTACGAATTTTTATCAAGCCTATGCACTAGCTATGTTTCAAAAATATTGAGGTTTTGCAAATTTCGTAAAAATTGTCGAAATACGACTTTTTATCAAGCCCATACACTACAATAGCTGAGTTTCAAAACATATGAAATATTGAGGTTATGCAAATTTCGCAAAAATCGTCGATATACGAATTTTTATTAAGCCTACACAGAACACACCAGCAAAGTTTTAAAAAATTGAAAATATTGAGTTTATGCCAATGTCACAACAACTCTCAAAATACGAATTTTTATCAAGCCTGTGCACTAGCTAAGTTTCAAAAAATATGAAATATCGAGGTTATGCCAATTTCGCAAAAATCGTCACTATACGAATTTTTATCAAGCCTGTATTCTAGCTAAGTTTTAAAAAATATGAAATTATGAGGTTATGCCAATTTCGCAAAAAACGTCAATATACGAATTTTTATCAAGCCTGTACACTAGCTAAGTTTCAAAACATATGAAATATTGAGGTTATGCAAATTTCGCAAAAATTGTCAAAATACGAATTTTTATTAAGCCTACATAGAACACACTAGCAAAGTTTCAAAAAATTGAAAATATTGAGATTATGCCAATTTCGAAAAAATCGTCAAAATACATATTTTTCACAAGGCCATTGTACACTTGCAAAATTTCAAGAAATTGAGGTTGTTCAGTTTTCGCAAAAATCGTCAAAATAGGATTTTTGATCACTTGCAAAATTTCAAAAAATTGAAATATCGAGGTTATGCCAATTTCGCAAAAATCGTCCAAGTATGAAATTTTATCAAGCCTATTAGGCCTGCAAAACATTTTCTTCAAAAAATTGAAATGTCAGAAATGAAATTAACCAAAGAATTAGTAGTTAGATAATACCTTTTTTATTTTTTATGTTTTAGTTGCATATTTATCCTCCTATCACGAGAAAGCGATCAATGCGCTATACGAGCTCGCTTAGGAGTTACCAGCCATCTGTCTACCACACCAAGATGGGGGAATTCCGCTAAGTGCCTTTCCCAACGGCGCAATATGTAAACTTGCTGGCTTGTTCTTCACACTGTCCCTTTCACGCTAAGCGTCAAGCAGGGAAGCTGTGAATGCCAATTTTAAAGTCATTGGTTTGACCCGACTTTAATCAAACCAGAGTCTACAGCTCACGAGGCGGACGCTCTTTCCACTCGTTACCTCTGCTGGCAATTTTTCACTGGACTATGGTCTAAATTTTCACCGAAACGTTTCTAAATTTGAGTACGAATACACCGTAGGCCTGGTGATATTTTTATCTTAGCTCACCTTGTAGCAATGTTGGAACTGGTAGAAGCAGATGTGTACTTCGCAGTGTAGGTACACATAAGTGCTATTTTCAAACCGAAACACGTAAGAACTCCAATGAAAATGGTGCGACACGGAGTTCGTGTTGTGAATTTTCACAAAATCAAGTTGCGGACAACTAAATAATTAAACAAAAATTCAAATTTTCGTTATACTTGCGGTATTACGTCGAAGAGTGAAACGAGTCTCTGGGTCATTTACGCGGCTTAGCGCCTGGGCAACATAGTTCCAAAGTAGCATCACAGCCGTTCGGCGGGAGTGTCCGATTTGACAAGCCCGGGAATAAAACCTAGAACCTCCAGCACCAATCGCAATTTTCTTACTAAATACTTAAATTTATTTGTTTCATTTTTATTCTTTTGCTCTAAAAATGGGAAGCGCTGCACACAGCCAAGAACACAAGTAGCAGCAAGTTAGTTAGTTAGTTAGTTAGTTAGTTGCATATTTATCCTCCTATCACGAGAAAGCGATCAATGCGCTATACGAGCTCGCTTAGGAGTTGCCAGCCATCTGTCTACCACACCAAGATGGGGGAATTCCGCTAAGTGCCTTTCCCAACGGCACAACAAGTAAACTTGCCGGCTTGTTCTCCACACTGTCCCTGTAATGCTGAGCGTCAAGCAGGGAAGCTGTGAATACCAATTTATACAGTCATTGGTTTGACCCGACTCAGAATCGAACCCGAGTCTACAGCTCAAGAGACAGACGCTCTGTACCACTCGGCCATCTGAGCTGTTGAACTCCAATGAAAATGAAAGTTAATAGGCTACATAGGCCCTACAGTAGTTAGATATTCATACTTTATTAGTATGTGGGTTTACGAACTCTCGGAGCAACTTTCCTTTGGACCCTCTAAGAAATTTTGGACCCCGGGTGGAGAACCCCCGGCTCAGCTATTACTGCTCGTCGGTTGAAGATACTGCAGGATTGTATGTAACTACGTATTATTCATGGCTGGAACAGATTACACTTGACGCACATTATAGATAGTCGTCATTTCTAGTCTCCGCATAGCAATATTCGACTTTTAATTTGTTGCTTCGAAAACAAATCTCACTCTAAGTTTTTATAGTAGTTGTAAAAAAAATGCACAAACACCAAGTTTTAAAAATAATCCTTTGTCACTATGGTAAGATATTTCCATTGGATGTTTTTAAAGCTTACGAAACCATTGGTGCTCAAACAAGCGAGTAATTTGTAAAAGCTATCCGCTTTTTCACATATTTCTATCTTTGCTTAAGATTCTTTCACATGAGATAGACATTTGAAATTCGCATAAAAATAGTCCACAAAATCAAATCTTCATTATACTCGCGGTATTTTTTTTTTTTTATTACCCCGAAGCGTGCAACGAGTGGTGGGGCCCATCTACGCGGCTTATGTCTGGGCAAGACAGCTTCGAAGAAACGTGGCAGCGGCGGCGAGCCATTGACGACACCGTGTCCGATTTGACCGATCCGGGATTCGAACCCCAAACCTCCACACCGATAGCAATGTCTCAACGACTCAACTAAGCGGCAGGTTTATAGTCTACAAATACGGCGTAAAACTTACAAATCTTCAATAAGAAAAAAAGTTCTTTCATCGTCTCTGTTCTCGGATGGGGTTCCCCAACATCTTCTGACCTCAACAACAGTGTCTAGGGGGCCATCCAGTAACCTTATCCCCACATACAAGCTACAATAATGACATCACAATCAGTTGCAAAGTAACAGACTAATGAAATACACATCTTTCCATTGACACATAGCACAGACAAATCTTTCCATTTTCGAAATTGTAAGTAAATAATGTTCAATAGCAAGGCCGTATAAGGAAAGCAGGGCCGGCGCTAAGGGGGGGCCAGGGGGGCCTGGCCCTGGGGGCGGCGGGCCAGGGGGGCCCCCCTGGTAAACGCTTGGCCCCCTCGACTGCTCTGGCGCCGACTCTGAAGGAAAGATATGGGGTATCAACTCCCCCTCGGAACATTTGACCATTACCCAGTCGTCTTCCTTAAAATAATTCAAGTATCAGTGTTTATATTGGCATTAACACTACATAGAATTACGCTCAAAGCCCAAGAAGGGTACTTTTTTATGCAACGTCCTCTAAAGACCTATATTCCGCATCAAAATACCCTTGGAAATATTCTTCTAGATACGACCTTTTTCGATAGCCTAATCTTAATATTGCTAGTCGGAAATTTTTAAAAATCGTTTTACAATTAGCAGTTTTTGTCAGTGCATAACAGTTTTTACAGTGAAGAGCTAGGCTTGCTGGCCACATAAAATCCGTTCCATGAGAAGTTTGCTTCAAAACTGTTCGTATCTTTACATTATTTTTTACTGGTAGTTCAGCAAAATAAATAGGTAACCAGAAAATATTATTTAATATTGTCAAACACAACAGTTTGTTACGGAGTTTAGTTCGCTTTATTAAAAGATAAAAATTGCAGCTTGCTCTCCCATAGGCTCCAATCATTGGATAATCCTCTTAAGCGTGAATTAGTTCTCTCAAACTCTCAGTTTCATATCATGCAAAGGTGCAATCCAGCAGCCTGTGGGATTATAGCCTGGTTCGATTCCGCGTCAAGTCAATTGAGAACTCAAAATAAATACTCATGCTTTGCAGCTTTTCCTGCACTAAATTTTGCTGCTTTAACTAAAGACATACAGAATGTCGCGGAAAATCATCAACGATACGGGAAAAGGCGTAACCTACATAAAGGTTTCTATGCGCGCCCTCCCTCAGGACTTTTCCGATACACGTTAAAAGTCTTTATCGCTATAATTGTATCGGAAAATTTGCGCCAAAATATGGGAAAACTTCTCAATCTCCTTCGAAAATTTCCCCGTTTGCCCGTGATAGGAGCAGAGCCAGCTGAAAATTTAGGAAGGGTTTAGGGCCGAATTCAGACAATGGAGGCTCCCTTTTCAAGCGTCAAAAAAGGGGGCCTGGCTACGCCACTACCCCGGGGATATGAGCAGTGAGCAACTTCACCGTTTTGAGGCAATTTAAATTTCGAGCCATCTAATCACGTTACTGCGTTTTTACCCTCAGGTATTAACTTAAACTCACTCACGTATCATTCATGTTGTAATTCGCTGGAGATGTGAGAGCAGTGACGTATTCAGAATTGGAATAAAGAAACATTCCAACATGAAAAGTTCCGTATCCGGTCCCGGATTCACCAAGATTCACAGTAATCTCACGGATTTGACTATAAGAAAATACTTCAGGATATTTTCAAATAAAATCAAAAATCAAATTTTCATCATACTCGCGTTATTACGCTGAAGCGAGAAACGAGTGGCTAGGCCCATTTCCGCGGCTTAGCGCCAGGGCAAGGGACAACACAGTTTCGAAGAAACGTCTCACGGTGGCGAGCGGCGTTGAGACATCGTGTCCGATTTAATCCGCCCAGGAATCGAAACCCAGACATCTCGAACTGACAGCAATGTCTTAACAACAGGAAATTTTGCAGTGCATTAAAGGAGACTGTGAACCGTGGAGTGACCTTGCTCTTTCCGAGTCGGAAGCCACTCGATAATTTATGTCAAGTGCGATTGTCTATTTGCTCTAACTGGAAATCAAATCCGTCATGAAGAATCTGCAACCTTCAAACGTTACAGCAAGCCATTTCGCTGGCTGAAACTGCAAAAAAACGAATAGTTTGCCAGATTTTATTAGGCAAATTAATTTGGGCAAAGCTTGACGGACAAAAAAAAACCTGAAAGGTGTCTTTCCTACAGCGTATAAGCCAAGCAAAGCAAAGGCAAATGCAATACTGGGTCTGACATACCTTCCCATTTCGAGCGAGTATATAGCTGGTATTATGATCGCAAAAAGCATTGTTAATCAAAAAAGATTCTGGGCGTGATTGCTGTAATTGTCAGCAAATCTTAACCCACAAAAGCTTTTCAAAGCTTGCACTACGCAGCTTATTGAATAATCATTTGTACAAAATGCTTTGGTGCGCAAGAAATTAACGTCAAATCATAAAAAACAGTTTTTGTTCTTGTTTAAGCAGATAGCTTCCTAGCGTGGTGCAACTGCAATACTGCCAAGAACGCAGGAGGAGGGGCAAAGCCGAATTTAGACAATACGAAATCCCGTTTTCATTCGTTCTTGGGAACAACCTTTAAAAATGATCTTCATACGTCAAAACTTAGAGGCTAGTGCCACCCTGACTACGCTGTTGCTCACCACTTTTATGCTACTCAGTTGCTGAGTGCAGGCCTACTGTTTCTCATACAGCTTACCTTGTAACTGGTAAATAATAAAAATTTCTTTCCAAGTTTGCCGAAGACAAAGACACGAGATAGTTGAGGGGATATGTGCAATCCCACGGAACAATGTGCTTCTTGTATGAACCAACTACAACATTGGGGTGATTTATATCTTCTATTTCTTGTGTTTGCAACGAGTTCCTGAAGATGACATGCGTGTCATTCTAAACAAAACGTTTAAACTATGACACAATTTACTCACAAAGAACGGTTTACAAAGCAAAGGTGTTGATTTGCTAAGATAAATGATTAAGCGATTTTTCTCGTTTCAAATAGGTGAATAACACGCTACTCAGGCTACTGTATGATGCAGAAGAATAATGTAGATGAAGATAAAACTGCATTATTAGACAATTTGATGCATATTTATCCTTCCATTAGGAGAAAGCGATCAAAGAGCGATAACGAGCTCGCATAGGAGTTGCCAGCCACCTGTCTACCACACCAAGATGGGCAACCCCACTAAATGCCTTTCCCAGCGTCACAACAAGCAAACTTGCCGGCTTGTTCTCGACCTTGTCTCTTTAATGCAGAGCGTCAAGTGGGGAAACTGTGAATACCAATTTTTAATTGATTGGTTTGGCCAGATTCGGGATCAAACTACACTCTACAACTCTACAGGCGTTGAACGCTCTAACCACTCGGCCATCTGAGCTGCTATTAAGATAATACTGGTACTCTAAAAGTCATTTGCCATACACACAAAAATCAACCTCGATCGCCTACTTATCGCTAACGAAAGGTGTTTTAATATACAAAATATTTTCTATCATCATTCGAAAAAACAGATGAGTCTGAAAAAAAATTTGTAAGCCTTTTCTGGTAGTAAACGATATCAAATTCAGGTGACAGGGACTTATTTAGAGGAGACATTAGCTCAATTGCTTAGCGCACATGCTATCGGTGCGGGAGGTCTGGGGTTCGATTCTCGGACCGGTCAAATCGGCCCAGTGTCGCCAAAGACTCGCCACCGCTGCGACGTTTCTTCGGAGCTGTGTAGCCCAGGCGCTAAGTCGCGGAGATGGATCCCGCCACTCGTTACACGCTTCGGCGTAATACCGAGAGTACGATGAAGATTTGGGGGCATTAGGCCATGGATCAATCTATGGCCCAGGATCAATTTACAGCCGGAAAATAGACCTTTGAGCAAAAAAGACCCAATGTTGCCAAGTAACCAAAACAGACTGGCCCTTCTCGATTACCCCTGCAGCCCATGCCCCACTTTCAAAATTTCTTGCTACGACACTGGCAGTTGACACAAAGAATTTGGTGGTCTAATTAATCCCCTTTACCGTTTTATTCTCGTAGGCTCGCACACGTACGTGGCATTGCACATGTACGTGGCATCGCAATCATCAATTTCTCTTGGATGAAAACTGTTTCAGTGCACAACTATTTTTCATCATCATTTGAGAATAGAGATTAGTGCGAAAATTTTTGTTCATAAGCTTTTTCTGGTTGTTCGCGATGTTAAATGCGGCTAGCAGAAATAATTCGCTGGTATAACCCACTTTACTGTTTTATTCTCGCAGGCTACATGGCATTGCAATCATAATAGGCGTACAATAATTAATAAACATGTAGCCTAAAATGTGAGCGCAACGTTATAATACTAAGAAGTATACGACCCCTCTTTAAAATGAAAAATTGGCAATATATATTTTGTCGTTACCAGTCATGCGCGCATCCACACTATCCAGGATCAATCTACTGCCGGCAAAATAGACCTAAAAACTATTTTGCCGTTAACTTTAAAAGCCATTTTGCCGTTAATGGCAAAATAGACACTGTCCAAAAAATTACCAACAAACTTACAATTAGCATCTCTGTTCCACACGTCATGAAGCCCTGAGTGGTGCACAAAGTTCTGGCATCAGTCACTTGCTCGTCCGACACCACGGCGTTTGGACAGGGCTGGTTTAGTTTTAAAGAGTCCCAGCTTATAAAAGGTACTTGTTGCATCTTGAAGAACTTGGAAGATATGGCAATGCACATGTTTCCTTGAAGGCAGATAACTTCCGCTAAAGATGAAAAAATCAAAGCAAGGGCTTAAAGCAGGGGTGACGAACCTATTTGCGGTCGCGGGCCACTTTGTTACTACCAATAAGCAAGCGGGCCGCATAACTTTTTAGTCATAAACAGTGGCGTAGCGAGAAATTTTAAAAGGGGGAAGCCACAATTTCCATATTTCTTTAAAGCGTTTTTTTTTTCGGCAGAACAAATTTGAAAATGATTGAGAAACAAGAAAAGCTCTTGGAGGGTCCGGTGGCATGCTCTCTCGGAAAATTTTTGAAAATTTACATGCTGTAATGGCTATTTGTAGTGCTTTTTGAGTAATTCTCAGGCAAATTTTGTTTAAATTTTTTGACCCTGATTCTGAGTGCTTTGCCAAATATGATGCATTTGGCGCGCACATTTTCGATTATGCGTGCTTAAGGCGTAGGCTTATCGCTCTCGAAGAGGTTCGAAGTTATGGAAAAATTGTATACATCAAAAACTATTTTGAAAATGGCTGGTGGGAGGATGCATACCTCTCATTCTAACCCTTGGATTAGCCACTGGCCATAAGCTACAGAAACCATCAAAAGAGTTTGGCATGTTTCAGTCACTTGGCACCATTAGTTTTGTTCTTTTTTTACTAAAAGGCAGAGTCAAAAAGGGGGAAGGATGGCACAATGGCCCCTCTCTGAATACGCTCCTGGTCATAAACATATCGGATATCGGTCCAATCTTTTTGAAATACTCTTTTTTCATCTACAATATTTCGTTTTTTCGCTGAAGACATCGCTGAAGACAAGCGCCTAATTAAATATAGATTAAAAAAAGAATAACTAATACCTTAAGAAAGCAGTAAAATTTGCATATGATAAATGGTACTGCCACCTCACCAATTCTTTTCCGCAAACTCACATAATTCGTACTACTGTAAGGCAAGCTAAGCTCTCACTCGAATAGTTACCCGTAAACTGGTGCACTATGCTGATTGCTGAAGCTGCAACGGACTCGAGTTATGTTATTATTATTTCATAACAATGGATGAACTGCTGAATCCTGAAACAGATGACTTGTTTTGAGCGTTTGTATAATTACTGTGTGATACGCGCTTGATTAAATCAGGGGCTCAGCTTTTGATATCGCATCGCAAAGATTAGACGGGAAAAAAATGTTTAAAAGTGCTGGTCTCGCCAAAATGTTCGCGGGCCGCAGGAAATTCTTTCGCGGGCCGCATGTTCGTCACCTCTGGCTTAAAGGCTTAAAATAACGTGTGTAGTGAACAATCGGTCATCAGTGTGTAATCGGCCGTCTGCTACTTTTCTCGTTTTACGTTTTTCTGACTTCAGGCGAGGTTGAGCGAATCAGGATTAGAGTTACGGCTAACCTTTAACCCCTGCACATTAATTCTCAGAAGAACGCGAAACGAGAAAGTCGCAGAAGGCCGATTGCCCACCGACGTCCACGTTTCATATCCTAATGTGTCTTAAGTCTCAACTTTAACACGAAAACTTAAAAAGATTCGAATACTTTTTAAAGGTGCAGCGGCCGAGCTAATTCTTAAACTTGTATTTATATTTTAGTGTTACAAGTATGAAGTACGTCTTATCGTATATCATTTTGTCGCTATTTTGTTTTGCCGCGCTGTGGTTTGTTTTTTGATGTTTATAATTTCTTGGCCGAAAGTAAAAATTCACCACTACGACACTCCAAAAACTTATTCACAGATGGTAGTTTTTTGAAAACTGAATCTTCACATAAAAATCTCAACACAAAAGTTCAGTTTAGGTCAGTTCTTACAGGTGTAGAGATCTATCGGCCGTCAGTGTATAGTCGTGCGTCCCAGACTTTTCTCATTTTACGTTCTTCTGACGTTAGGTTTCACTTTAACCCCAGCCCACAACTCCTTAACCCCAACCTTCAGAAGAACGTGAAACCAGAAAATCGCGGGCAGTCGATTGTACACTGACGGCTGATAGTTTACTTTATCTATTCTCACCTCCTTTAGTTTCGAACCCACTAGACTTGTTTGTTACAACGTGATACAGCATATCTTCCAGGAGTAACCGCCTTCTCGTAGCTAAATCTACCAAATTCTCTTGCGCAATAACTGCCCAAAACTTGATCAAAATTATAAAAAGTTTTGCTATCTCCATAGCAAACTGGTTCTATAGCTCACTGGCCGAAGTTTACTTAAACTTCCACAAGGTCACTGCTCAATTTCATCGGCATTGCCACATTAGAAAGTTGAAAAAGAACAGGATCTAACACGATCTTCCTTTTGTCCTTCTAAAACGCATAAATAATAGATTTTAGCAAGATATAGCGAGTTAGCGACCATATTTTGCTGAGCATTTAAAAACCGCTTGCCATTCTTGCTAACAAGTTTTGGTCAAAGACACTGACTGCATCACGCAAGTCAAATTGCGTTGAAAATAAGCACATGCTACATCTGCCCTTCTAAATTACAATTAATTTAACTGCTGTAACCTTGTTTGACTGAAAAAACGCAAATCGCCTTCCGTGTAATTGGCTGTTTTGTAAAATTCAAGTAAACACAAGAATTGGTTGAAACGTGAGGTTGAAACTTGAGGCGTGGGTTCCTAACCTGGTCGAGTTGACGAGTTCAAACAAGAGTGATAATTCATGGAAACGCAAAGGTTCGTAATTAAAAAGTTTTTGACCCAAACATAGATGACTAATCCGAGTATTGAGTGGAGTCCTAGACAGGCTGAGAAGTGTGGGCCGGCTTTGCCAAAACTGAACCTAAAATTACAAAGCCCAAACCCGGTTTCAACGCGGCATTTATTGAAAAAACACTTTGTTTCAAATGGCTCTATGGGAAACTACCGCACATTCCACCTATTACTTTTTCATTTCAAATGCAACCAAGCTGCTCTCTTTGCAGCGGTAATACAGCAAATCAATCAAATTTATCTCACCATATCATTTTGCGTCAAGCAGCTGCTTAATTATGTTTTATCCCAATAGCAACCGCTTCTGCTTCTCTATATAAACCTAATGAAATTTTGCCCTTCCTTTTATTTTGATCTAATCAACTTGATGGATTGAAGTTACTGCTCTGTAAGTTACTCTAGCAGCTAATAGCTCGTAAATTGTCTCATCCACTTTTGAAAAAGCTTGGCGATATCGCGCGCGCGTTACATATCGCACGTGACGAGTTCGATTCACGGCTGGAGCAGATTGCATTTCATAAATATGTCGGGAGGCTGCTAACTCGAAGAACGCTAGCTCACTTCGCAGTTTCCCTCAATTACTGTTCAATTAGATGTTCCATAATTTGAAAGAAACCTCAGTTAGTATTTCTTGCCGGTTATATTTTTAGATTTACATTAAACAAACGTTCAGTGAGCAGTATTCGCTTTATTGATGCAAAACGCTTGTATTAAGCTTTCGCAGTTTCCAGAATCAATTGAATTCTTCATCGGTAATTTTTCGTGATTTGATTTCGCTGGTTTCAATTCCTGTGAGCTCTAACGATCTGATCTTGACGTCGTTTACAGGTTTATCCAAATCAAAATCATCTTCAAGAATGTCGATGTCATGACCAAAATCAGCTGCAAAAAATGTTTTTAATGTTTAAATACAATCAGAGCCGGCGCCAGAGCAGTCGACTTAGGGGGGTCAAGCGTTTGTCAGGGGGGGCCAAAGTTTGAAATTAAGCACAAAAACCACTGTTTTCAAAAGAGTAAGCTTGTTGGTTGGGGGGTCAAGCATGTTGATTTGATAGAATTGTTTGGCGCCGGTCCTAGATGCAATTGTTTCAAGTTAAATGCAAAATGGAGTCCATTTTAATCGCATAGCGCGTTATTGTTAAATAAAATGCGCTCAATAATTTCTGTGTATGTGAAGGTTTTGTCATCTCTGTGTGGCTTAAAATAACCAATAATTGGGGACAAAACTAAAAAATTGGTAAGTTTGTGGACCAGGAAACTGAAATACTTGGGCAATAAATTCACTTAAAGGACTTAAACAGCAACGGAAGTAACTATTGTAAAAGTTAGGATCGAAAATCCTCTCAGCGTCGATATTTAGAAAGTTTCTTAAATCTGTTCCATGCAAAGTACATAGACCTCTAGCGCTTTCTTGTGATATAAGGACAAAGCGATGCTACCAACTTTACTCTTTATATGCCGGCAACATTGCGACAGCTATTAACTCCGAATCGCAAGCAAGTAGCTCTGGAACAGAAGGTCTATTCTTTTACCACCCTTGGTTATCAGATGCTCTTCGTAATGAGATGCTCTTCGTAATGTTCAGCCAGCTTCTGGTATAGTCGCATCAGAAGCAATATTACCTTCATTATTCTTGCGGTATTACGACAAACCGTGTAGCGAATGGCGGGGCGCATCTCCGCAGATCAGCGCCTGGGCAACACAGCTCCGAGAAACGCCGCAGCGGTGGCGGGCCGTTGGCGACTCTGTGCTCGATTTTACCGGCCCTGGAATCGATCCTCAGATCTTCCGTACCGATAGCGATAAACTAAACAGTTCTAAATTTCGAATGAATGATATTACTAAATTTGAAATAAATGCATTCAGACAGCACGAATTTTTTCCTAGGAACGCAAAATGAGACAAAAAATTACAGCACCTTTTGTTTGAGTAAAACAAATCATAGCAACCAAACAGAAAAGAATACCCGAGCACTTGAAAGTCATCGCGTCAAGACAAGACTGGAATGTAAAAATTACAAGTTTAGTTCTGAAAAAAAAAAAAAAATATGGCTAAAAAATTGCTTTAGAGATGTAGTTCCAAACTTTACCCTCTAAATGTACCGAAAAAACGACCTTTCATGCAATTTTTTTTCAGTAAATTTTGATACTAACAATTGTCCTTGATATAAAGTTCTGCTAAAGGGCTTACACCCCCTTGCATGGGGGTGCAAAAAGTCGAGCACCCCTGTTTAAAAGCCACTGCTGTAGACGATGATCCACTTCCATATTCGTGCCGTCGGAGATTCAAACCTGGGTTCGATTCCTACGCCAGTTTTCGTTTAAGCAACTATAAATCCAACAAGCAACTGCAGGCAAATGCTGAAGCAGTTTTCTGTATTGTAACTATGCTCACTAGCAAGCGTGTAGTCCTCAACCTAGTGGTGGGATTCGGATTTTTTGTCAGCCGGTTCTATTAAATAAGTTATACTTTCAGCCGGTTCTGTTTTAACCAACGATACATGTATAACCGGCAGTACGAGTCGGTTCGCTAATCTGATATAATTCAGAGATGCAGTTCTACAGAATCGGTGCGCAGAGATGGGTAGTACCGGGTACTATTGTACCGCGGTTCTTTTTTAGTACCGATATCGTCGTTCCTTTTTAAAAATTGTACCGAAGTACCGGTATCGCGGTCTTTTTTTTAGTTTAAAACGGTACTTTGCTCGGTACTTTCATTGTTTATGAATTGGAGACAATAATATTGAACTCCGTATCTAATACGCCGAACTCATGGCTCTGTGAGTAATGTGATTATGACATCATAATTCAAAAAAGTAATTATGACATCAAGCCTACAGCAACAAGCCCACATAAATCGGACATGTGGACGGGGTAATTACTACCGTATCGAGTACCGCGGTACTTTTTCTAAAACGTACCTTTTTCTAAAAAGTACTTTTTCTAAAAAGTACTGTTACCGGTACCGACGGTACTTTTTATGCAAGTACCGGTACCGACAGTACTTTTAAAGTACCGAGTACCCAACACTGCCGGTGCGAACCGGCTGGAAACCACCACCGCCTCAACTTTAAACTAACATCCAATCTATGAATTTAACTGCGATCCTCTCCACTGCTACTGTCGTCGACTCTAGTTGACACATTAATTTTGCTTTAGCTCACTGCAGACATAATACAAAGAAACAAACTAGTGATCCGGTGCAGCGTTGCTTCGCAAAGCTGCTCCAGTGCTAACTTTTACTCTTCTAGTAACGCTAATATACACTAACACTAATAACATTTACTAGGCCTATGCTTTGGAAATCTTGTCTTGCACAGCTTAATTTCCGACAACGTATCTTCTGCTTCATGGTGGCTTCACAAAAGCTTAAAGCAGGATGTGAAGGCTGTATCAAACCTACGCAAAATTCTACGTTTTATAACGAACGCAACTGACTTTTTTGTTAGCGTTAATTTTAAATAAAAAGTGATTGAGTTCTTTCTTATTTGCATAAAACGGAAAAACGACCAATAATTTCCATCCAATTTGAAGTCGTTTTTCGGTTTAGGCCTACATCTATTGTACAGAAAATCTAAAATAGCGCATTGTACACAGAGCCGGATTTAGACAATGAGAGGTCCTAATGATCAGACATATCTCCACGTGCATAAGGTTTTCATGGGCGATTTCCAAAAAAAAAATTTTCGTTACATCGTTGTTCGTAGTGAGTTCCCTTATTTCACCGATGTCTTAGGCCTTAGCCTGCCTAGCCTATTGGTAAATCCTGCCCCAGGGGTGAAAGTAAGCTGAAACGGCCCGGTGCTCCGTTCCGGTAAAAGATTTGCTGCTGGAACGCCGGACCGGTAAAAGATTTTAAATATAAATCCAGCCTATAGCACATTTTACAAGTAAAATCACCAAAAAAAAAAAAAAAATTCAAGAATGGGCTCACTTTTATTAAATAAATTTATTTTTGTATAGAATTAATTTCAAAACTTTTCATCAAAATCAAAATTCTTTAATGCGAACAGCCTTTTATTCAAAGTGCCCGTAAGCTAAATAACCGGGTTTGTTTGAGGGTCTCCTCTGCAGCTCAAAAAATTCCCTAAGTTTTTTAGGACCCGCCCAGACGAGGCATTTTTTTACAAAAGTTTGGCCACATTGATGAGGAAATTGGTATTTTATGCAAGGAATTAGGCCTATTTGAATTACGGCAGCAGAGATGGAAAAATTCACTCAGTGGTTGGAGCGAATTAGCACAAACTGTGTGACATCACCAGAGCTGCGAACTCGAACTTAAACTCGCTTGAACTCGATCATTTTTGCCGAACTTGGACTCCAACTTGAACTCGAAAAATAAATTTTTTGAACTCGAACTTGAAAAAAAAAACAATCGATCAAAACGAAGTTTAGCCTGCTTTTGATTTTTTGTTGTACTGTAGATTGAATGATTGCAAATTTGCAATTTTGGTACCGATACTGCACCTGCATTTCATTTTGCGTTGTCTCATTAAAACTTTTTTATTGCATCATAAACGGAGTTCCGAAAAATTTTAATGAAAACGCAGCTGCACTGCAGCAACAGTTACCTGTTGTTTATGCGGTGCTGCAATCTCTGTTCCAACTGTTACTAAGTGGGTCAGGGGCGGATCCAGGGGTAGGGACCTTTTTCAACAATGCTTTTGATGAATACAACTTTTCCATAATTTCGAACCTCTTCGACAACTATAATTCCTACGCTTTATACCGGTACACAGAAATCGAAAACGTGCGAAAGAATCGCATCATACCGGTATTTGGTGAAGACCTCAAAATTAAGAGCAAATAATTCAAATACAATTTGCCTTAAAACTTGTTCAAAAAGAACTAAAATGGCCATCATAGAATGCAAATTTTCAAAAATTTTCCTGGAGAGCATGCCCCCGCACCCCCCTAAAACCGTAACTGTCCTCATTTTGCTTCAAACTAACTCAGCCGGAAAATCTACGCTCAAAAAAGTCAAACTTTGGTGCCCTCCCCTTAAAAAAATTCTGGTTACGTTCCTGGCATGAAAACATTATACCTTCCTGGCATGAAAACATTAATTTTAAATAGCTTAGACGCCCTTTCTCGAATCCAAACGTCTTTGTAACTAGCTAACATTCAAACTAAATCAAAACTGCATCCCCCTACCAAAATTTTCTGGATCCGCTCCTGGTTAGGGTATGTTTAAGAGATATTTTGAACAGGGCTGTGAACTCGAACTTGAACTCGATCATTTTTGCCGAACTCGCAAAATAAAAATCTTTGAACTCGAACTTGCAAATGTCTCTTGAACTCGATTACAAATCGATCGAGTTCGCAACATTCTAAAATTTTCCTTCGCGCAAATGATAGCCTCATTTTAATGACGACTTAACCGGTAGCCTACTAGCCCAGGGGTTCTTAAACTGGGGGTGCAAAACGCTCGCAAAGGGAGAGCGAAAAATTTTATCAAATGTTTTGTTTTTACAAGGATATAATGAGAAAACTGTGTTACGCAGACAGATAAGCCGCCAAATGTTTTAGCACTGTAATCATATTGCGGTTACTAATATTCTCTCTCAGTGGAAGTTTAATTTGGTGTTTCCGTCACCGAATGGTGAACCAGTTGGCGGTAATTGTTTCTATTTATTGTGTTTAATCAGTGGCGTACGCACGGGGGGGGTCGGGGGTCAAACCCCACCATTGACGATTGGAAAAAATTAAAAACCGTTTTTTTTGGACCGATTAGCGTTTTTTCATTCAGAGATTGTGTTTTTCTGTGCTGTATCAAATTGCCTATATAATCTCGAGAAACTTTCATTGTGATGCAATAATATCGGTAGTCAAACTTTTTTGGTGTGTAGCGCTTGAACCAATGGCTGGCTCTAAATGCAAGCTTGGACAAGGTCAATGGGCACTAAAGCTGGAGTCGTGTTGTGATGTCATAAAGACATTGTTCTCAACGGCTATGGCTGGACAAGACAACGTTTCAGCGCTGAAGGCATTGTTGGAAGAGAATGGTTGCAACGCAAGCAGATATTCCGCTTGCGATGTCATAATTTTGAGCCAAACCGACTAGTTGGGGTAGTGGTAAAACATATGGGCGCGGGAGGTTTTGGGCTCGATTTTTGGGCCGGTACCGGCCGTTAGCTCAGTTGTTAAGCGCACAGGTTATCGGTGCGGGAGGTCTGGGGTTCGATTCCCGCGATAGTCAAATCGGCACAGTGTCGCCAACGGCTCGCCACCGCTGCGACGTTTCTGTGTTACCCAAGCGCTGAGAGATGGGCCCCAGTGACGTTCGCAGGGGTCGGGAGTCAGCACTTCCTTTCCCCCTTGTCAATTGCAGAAAAAACGAAACCTTTCTTTTTTAAAACGAACCGACTTTTCTTCATGCGGAACTTGCCGAAATTGCTATCATGTTTTCATCCCAAACAACACCATCCCCCCACAAAACATTTTAGCGTAAACCATTCCCTTACAAGTACAATGATCATCCCTCTTTACGTCGGCGTGAAAAGTTGTACCATCCCCCCATAAGTGTTTTTACAACTCGAGCACTGATTAGGATGCAATGCTATAATACCGCTACCCAGTAGTCCAACTCTTCTGTTGTGTTTTGCTTGAAGTGCATTTTTGTCATTGATGTTGCTGTGAAACAATTAAGAAGTAAGAGTTTCCTTAAATGCGGTGTATCTGCAGTAACCATGGCTGCACACAAATTTTTTTTTTTAAATCAAATCAAATCTTGATTATACTCGTTTCATTAAATTCGTTGCTGTACCGAAACGTGGTAGCGAGTGGCGGGGCCGGATCCCGAGGCTTAGCGCCTGGGCAACGCAGCTCCAAAGAAACGTCGCAGCGGTTGGGAGCCGTTGGCTACACTGTGTCCGATTTGACCGGCCTGGGAATTAAGTCCCAAACCTTCCGCATCGATAGCGAAATTATTTAACACTACGCTACAATCGCCCGGTGTTTTGAGAAATTTTATTAAAATATAAAACTAAATTGACACTGCTTTAAGTGCCAAAAGTAAGATAAAAATACTGTCAAAGACGACCATAGACCAACGAAAGATTTGAAGAGGCCTAGGGGCGGAACGAGGGAAGAGACATCATTGGTTTTTCGTATAGTAGGCTGACTATCTCAGGAGCTAGAGTTCTTCTTTTCCCATAGACACCCCTATTATGTGTTTGAAAGCATCTGATATCGACGCTGTGATTTGGCAGAAAAATGCTTAGATAATATCGACGCTGTTTTTGACTTTAATCGGATGATTAGGGATTCCTCTCGCGCATAATTTGTTTTAGTTCAAAAACGTTTTGGTAGGGAGGGCAGTTTTTTCTTATGCTCCAATATCTTCACTTTTCAAATTTCAGACGAGAAACTGCCCCCTTCATAATGAGTGTACCGTATATTGACTGTTTACAACAAGGTTTAGTCTATATGCGTTGTTTATATTAATGTTGGTTCTTGAAAAAAGTTTTTTTTGAGAGAAGGAATTGCTTGTTTTACCCCTTGGGTGCACCCTGTTTGTGACGTTGCGACACCTAACCAGCCTACTTTACTCAATTAACCTTCCTATGGCCCAAAAATGGTTTTAACTAAAATTTTTTCAGAAAATTTTTAACCACGGCCTGACAGCTTGAGTTTCTGTGAAACCTTTTCTCTCCTTAAATGAAACGCAAAGCATTAGGCAAAAGTGTGAATGAAATATGTTTGTTGTTTCCTTAGTTATGGCATTATATAGCTTACTCATGGTTAACAGCAATTTAGGCTGGAAAAATTACAATACGATGCACTTTAATGTCTCTAAACTGCTGTAATTATAATGTAGTATCTTTACGTCATCACGATGTAACGTCACTGAACCCCCCCCCCCCCCCCCATTGAAAAATCTTGCGTACGCCACTGTGTATAATATCCATCACATTGATTTTACAGCTCTCATTGACGCAACAGGAGCTGATTTTGCTAGTATAACATTATGACGTAAAACTGGTCACATACGACATACTGAACAATCATGCGAGCTTCAAGTGCAGAGCTTGCAATGTTACGATAGCGATAGTAATAGGAGTATAGCATTAGCCAAATCGTTACGTTTGCGTTGTAATAGTAGATTTTGGGAATCTTTTGTACTTATCCCTCCCCCAAAAATAGCTTTTTCAAATTTGGTGTCGAAATAGTTCTGTGGCGAACCTTTTACTCTCCAATATGCAGGCAACAGTACTACAGGACATTGTTTCGAATCTCAGATTAGCGATTCATTCTAATCCAGAGACAAATTAGTTATTTGCGTTTTAGTCATTCTGATTCATTCTAATCCAGAGACAAATTAGTTATTTGCGTTTTAGTCATTCTCGGATTATCTGACTTTTCATAGTTCGTTAACATTTAAAGTTTTGGGTATAATTAAAATTAAGGCGTTGAGGATTTTGAGATTGGATAAGTGAATACCTAAGACTCATTGGCCTCTTTTCATCAGCAACTACAAAATTTTTTTTTGCTTTCACCACTGTTCTGGGCTTTTGGCGCAGTACCGGTAAGAAAAATTTTCTACTTGCACCACTGTCTGCCCTGACTGTATATCAGATCCCGTAATCACGCTGGTGCTGACAGTATCGTCGGAACATTTTTTGAGAAACATTTACATAACCTGAAATTGAAATTCTACCGAAACACACCAACACTACTCAATCATAAGAGTTTCGCAATTCTTTTTTCGAAGTCGGATCATCAAACAACAACGCATTCAGCAGTTAAAACAGAAAGTGACAACCGCTAATAAGTCCACATTAATGCACATTTAAATAAAGCAATAGCAAATTTAACACTTGTGGTACGCAACAACAACTTTTACAGATTTGCAATCACAAATACAGTATCAATTGAGCAAAATATCAACATGATTGAGCATTTAATGTAAAAGTGTTTACATTATCCAAAATAACACCCCTGACGAGTTCACTTGCAGCGAAACCCATAACTCATACAATTTGCAAGGGAGTGATATAAAATCGGATAATCAGTCTCGTGGGTTCAATGGAGGTCAATGCGAAATACATACACATCTACATTCGACAACAAGTGTTTCAAGAATACGCAACGCACATAAAACTCACAACGGTTATCACCTCCACATCAAAACCCTTACTTAATTTCATGCTTGTACCAATAAAAACAACACATTTGGCCAGGAGCTTCTTCAACCAAGAATAAAGAGTAGGGGCAATTCCCTTTTGGGATTTAAAATTGCAACGTATCTGCATCTGAGCTATTTTTTTTCACCAAAGCGGCCCTCCTTTGCATCCACCAATGTTGGTAAGCAGATAAAAAGTCTAATTCAGATTTGAAGAAAAATGAGTTGGCAAATCGTATTGCAATATAACACCATGTGATTGCTGTTCAAATGTCATTGCAATTTTTCCACCTTGTGGATAAAATTTTAGTGTAGCCACCTTATTCTTATTTTGCACCAACAAAGCAACAAGAAAATGGACTGCAGCATGACTCTTTGGCGCTATCTAGGCAGCCTTTCATAGAGTTCCGTAAAGAGTAAGATGGCTTGGGCTGAGCTTGGACCACACCAAGCGGGCCTCGATGCGCCTCAACTGTTTGCGTCAAAGCTTTAGCCCCGCTTTCCAAACCAGCCCCTACATCAACGTCACGTTTCAGTTTCGCTGCAGCGTCTTTGATTTTCACGTGATCAATGAGCATTTCGAACGCTTTGCGCACATTGGTTGCGTCTTTTGCTGAAGCTTCGAGAAAAAGTACATTTTTGCTCTTGGCAAAACTTTGACCCTCATGTGAGGCAACGGAGCGATGATGACGCAAATCGAGCTTGTTGCCTAGCAACAGGATCACCGGATCATTTGAACCAAGCGTCTGGCGAATGTGATCGATCCAACCTTCTGTGTTTTCAAATGATCGGATCTTGGTGATATCATAAACGACCACAGCACCAACAGCACCTTTGTAATAAGCAGTCGTCACGGACCTAAGACACAAAAAGTTGCAATCAACAACTTGGTAGAACTTACACAGTCCAAACAACGCTAAAATGTATGGTTTAAAGAGGAAAAATAAAACTACAGTAATTCTCAAACTGGACGTTTCGACAACTTAGATTCAGCTGTCATCATCAGCAGTGCAAGCAGCTGAATCTATGTTGCCAAAACGTACAATTTCGAGAACTGCTGTCGCCTTATTTTTCCTTCATAAGCTTTTCCGTCCCATATTTATTGCATTTAAAAATGTACGGTATTGTGAGGTGCTTTGGTACTACACTTGGTGGCGCAGTCTATACTGCGAATTCGAAAGATTTTTGCATTTAATTTTTCGAAGTCCACACTAAAAATAGTGCAAAGCCAGTTAGCTGAATATCACATTTTAAACATGATTTAGCCGGTTTTGGCACCCAAGGTACGACTGGTAGCAATTGGTTGGAAAAAAAAAATTTTAAATTTCAAGCCTAAAGCGAAAAAAATACTAAACAATAAAGTTCATTGAGTTAAAATATTTAAATTGCAGCAAATTGCGCGTTTTTGCAAAGCCTACATAGCAGCAATTGAAGACTTAACTTAAACAACGGCACTTTCTTAGTTTTAACCTTCAGCAGCAGCCCTAGGTTTGAAATGGCAGACCTTAATATGAACTCAACCAAACTTTGATTTTAAAAACTCGAAAAATGAATTTAAGTGATCAAAAAAAAGTGCTAGAGACTGAACTAATACATGTACCCTTCATTGCAATTAATCGGATTACGTCAAGCCTCTTATCTCAGTGTTATTTATTTACTTCTTGAAGAGGTCTTCATTAAAACAGAAAATAAGCGGTTTAAAGCGACGGTGAAACTTTCCACTCGTAACTGCGATTAAGCATCTCAGGACAAGCGAAGGATTTACCCTGTCCTTCAATATAATCGGGCTAAAAGCTTGCGGGCTTTTTGCATCACAAATAAATTTTTGATGTCAATTGCTTTCAATTATGACATCGAAAATTTGATTATGACGCAAAAGATCGTGGGCTTTGAGCACACTTACTCTGGACGTATGGACACATGGACAGAGTAATAATTGTTAATTTTCTTTTGCGTAATTTTTGAATCTGACCTCTTCTCATTGATTAGAATTTTTAAAACTCACACGCACCTGATCTTGTTTTTTTGATCTGCAGACAATAATCAATTTCGCGTTAGCTCAGTTGCATAGCGCACACGCTATCGGTGCGGGAGGTCTGGGGTACAAATCCCAGGTCGGTGAAATCGGCACAGTGTCACTAACAACTCGCCACCGCTGCGACGTTCCTTCGGAGCTGCTGTGTAGCCCAGCCGCTAAGCCGCCGAGATGGATCCCGCCACTCGTTACACGCTTCGAAGATTTGATTTGCAATTCAACGCAACGATCGTTTTCAAAAACAAACATGCTTAGGGTGTTTAAAATGATTGAAAAGCTGTTCAGTTTTCGCTACTTTTCCAATTTTGTGTGAGATTTTTCGCTGTTAAGATGTGACAAAACCAGTGCCGAAACTAGCGCCCCCCGAGCCCCCCAACCGGGGGGGGGCGCACAAAAAAGGGGCCCCATAAATAGTCAGTACGTAGTATTATTTAATCAACGTATGATAAAGGTGCCTTAAATAGGCCTATTCTAAAGTTCAATATATTTTTTGTCTTAACTTGCGCGATGTGGAGTCCCCATATCATATTCATGCTTTTGGCCATGGGGGACCCCTGCAAAATTTTCGAAAAATAGCAGTCGCAAAACTAGCAAACAAACGTTTAGTAGCATATCAAGAGCCCCTCATATAATGCATTTAGTCTCATATCACTTGGATATTCAAGACCTCTCCACGTAGGTGTAGAGAAAACTGAAACAATAATATTTACAAAGCAAAAATAAGGAAGGAGTAAAACAAGCAAAAAAGTTTAGAGATTTTGAGACATAAATAGCTTAAAAGTTTCTGTCCCAAGCCATTTGGCAAAACTGATTCAGATCGAGTTCTAGAAAGTCTAGCAAATTTGTCACAAGCGTATTGAGTTTGCGACCTCTCCCGGTGTTGGGATTTTTTTCGAATGTCATTCGTTTGGTAGTACAGTCATTTGATTTTCTAGCTATGTGAGCCAGAAAGTTGACCTGCTGGTTTCGTATGTACGTGGAGATATCTTCAGTTTGGCAAATTTGGTGCAATAGTTGATTGGATATTTTGTAGCGAAAGTCATTATTTTGTCGGTCAATTCGTCTAAAACCACCCCAGACCATTTTGCGTAGCATCAGCCGATAGCTTCTATCCAGTTTGTCAAGTGAAAGGCTCATCCTCAAGTGAAAGGCGCAAAAATAAGCCTTAAAAGCGTTTTTCTTTGCATAGGTAGCGAAATGTTAGAGTAGGGTTTGCTTGCAGCATTATTTTAGTGGGTTTGGAAGGGACCTAGTCAAACAGACCTACTAAACCTTGTTGGAACGAAACTGAGGAATTTTAAGGGCTCAAAACTCACAAAAAGCCTCCAAAATAAGGTGAAATTCCGCAAAATTTTCTGGGGGGCATGCCCCCAGACCCCCCTAGCTTGGCATCGCCCCTTCGGGGTTAGCTCTTTTGCATCACCAACCAAGAAAAAAATTTTAGGGGGCCCCGAAGGATAATTTCGGGGGGGGGGCGCATTACCTAGTTTCGGCCCTAGACAAAACAAAAAGGTTAAAAACTAAAACAAAGTTTGGTTATTGGGACAGTAACTTGTAAATCAACTACAGAAATTTTTAAAAGCACTTGAATTCAAGCTCAAGAAAAAAAATTGTACTTCCCCAGCGCAAAAGATATTATAGCAGGTGTTTTACCAGTTCTACAATGCGAAAGGTTATGACTGCGTACCAACAAAGACTGTTTACAGGTTTAGCTATGGTTGAATTGTTTCTTTGGGTAAAAACAAATCAGTGAAAGTACAAGAAGACAAGGTTCTAGGTCAACATGGAGTTAGGTTCAACAACAAGAAAACGAACAATAATCCCAATGAACTGGGCTTTAAAAATGTTGAGAACAAGACAATCATGAGACAACAACAATCAGAATGTGCAAGTCACGTTCGACTATACTTGTCGTGTTTTTTCAACGTGTAATACTGTAAGCAGCAAGCAGCGTGACTTGATACACAGATCAGTAAACCCACAAATTCGTCTAACTAAAATAATGACTAATATTTTCAACAAGATTTTTTGTCTGCTTTGGATAAAGATCAAAGCCTAATGACGCAAATTGGCAGTTTTGGTCATGGCGACAACCTTAGGTTATCGTATGGAGAGTCAGTGCTAGAAACTGCGGATTCTGACTAAAAATCAGTCAAATCGGCTTGAAACCGGCCTTGTTCATAATACAGATAAGGTAATTAGCGCAGAGCTCTTTAAGGCGCGGGGCTCGATTTGATAAAATCGGTCAAATCGGTCTAAAGGTGCGTTTACCGACAGGCGACAACGCGACAATTTTTTATCGTACTTTGTTTGCTTTATTGTACTGTTTAGCGGTCACGCGAAAATTTTGTACGTTCAAGTACATTATTATTTTTGTCGCGGGTCGCCTGTCGCTTGCCGCGTACCGCGGGTAAACGCATCTCAAAAACCAGCTTCATTGCATATCAAGTATTTGGTTATATTCGACAGGAGACTTTTATTGTGAAACTAGCTTTACCATCGAAATATTGAAGGAGATATTGAGTTTTTGCAGATGCTGCGAACCGTAAAATATTTCCTTTTCAAAAATCTCACGGAAAATTTCCCAAATGTCAAAAAGTTTTTTTGTTATTCAGTTCGTTACGCACTGAAGAGCAGATTTCAATACAAAAAAACGTTTTTAAAGTCTTGGCAGCTTTTTGCATAATAACGGTAAAAACAACTGAACCAGGACCTTCTCAAAAGTAACTTTACAGTAGTTCTGGTTCTCTGATCGTTACGCACTACATCGTTTAAAGTTAGCTTTAACTGCAACTACGCAAATAAACAATTCAATAGCTGTAGAACCCAAAAATTATCAACACAAAAGTTTAAAAAACCGATTGACGCGCAAAACTAGGCGAGGGCTAACTTAGGTGCCGTAACTCTATGAACCTAACTAGTTTGGCGTATTGGCAAAAGTTTAGGTTTGTGATAGATTGCGATTCATCAAATGGAAAAAACTTTTGGAAAACAAGAGGCAGGTCGTAAAAAATGGAAGCTTTTTAAACGCTTAAACTTTAACCAAAATCAATTTATTGATTTAAATGAATTATTTATGCGCTGCGTTCCATCAGAGATGTTAAACCCAAACGACAAAGCATAGATTCTCTCTTCCCCCGAGCAAAAAAGCTTAAAACAAAAACTTTTACCCAAATAAGTTATAACCTCTGCATGTTTTTCGATTTCAAAAATTAATAGGACCATTTCAGGTCTGAAAAGCGACACACAAAATAAAACATGACAGTACAAGGAAACAAAACACTATCACATCATTGTAACCAAAACATACGAACAAGAAACGCACTGCTCAAAAAAATGTTAACTTTTATGTTAAACTCGGTAAATCATAGCATCGATTAAACTCGGAAAGTTACAGGTTTGATACTCAAACAGATCAGTTTTTTGTTTTTGAGAAGGGTTAACGCTTTTGCTAACACAACAAAGCTAAAACAAACAGCTTTTTCTTCCTATTTCTGCTCTGTAGGCACATTTGCCGCAGCAGTCAAAAATTGTTTCTCAATAGTTTAAGAGCAGCTGATATTTGAGGTAGCACTTTGCACCAGAATGTTTTTCAATCTTCTTTATTTGAGTCAAAAAATGCGGCTTTATGAAAAGTAAAACTGTTTGATCAGAACCAAACATTTTATGCCCGCACAAACAAAGCACAGGCGGCGCAGGGGTTCAAGACATCGCTCTCGACCCGGGAAATCTGGCGTTCGATGGCCGAGCCGGTCAAAGCAGACATGGTGTCGCCAACTGCTTGCCACCGCAGCGACGTTTCGCTGGAGCTGTTTTGCCCAGGGGCTAAGTCGCGGAGATGGGCCCCGCCTTTCGTTGTAATAACGCGAGTAAAATCAAGATTTTATGTGATTTTTGAAAAAAAGGTTTCAACTAACCTGAAAATGTCTCTTCCTGCTAGATCCAAGATCTGCAAACAGGTTCGGGGTTTCAACATAATTTTTCGGGTGTATTCCATCACTACTGTTGGGGGTAAGTGTTCCGGAAACTCGTTTTGGGTAAAACGTGTAGTGATATGGGACTTCCCCGTTTCTGGGTCCCCCACAATGATGATTTTGTAAGCATGATCGTATATCGTCTCCTGTTCTTCCTTTTTTCTGCAAAAGCAAGAATTCAATTAAAATAAGACATGACTTGGCACCGGGTGCTGCCCCCTTTGTTATTACGATGCTTAACCTGAAGGGTGCTTAGTTCATGCCTAACGTCCTGGCCCAAACAGATCATACTTCTAAAGCTTTGGGCCCATGTAAATTACCCTATCCTTATGTGTTGCTAGTTGCCCTCCTGATTCTAACTTAGTCTTCAGGCCCCAGGTAAAGTAGAAAGCTACAAACTAAGATTGGTTTTAGCTTAATAGGTTATCCTAGTTCAGCATTTAAAACCTCACAAGTATGAGATACCGGCTCATGAACATATGTGAAGAACATCGCCTCAGTGGGGGAGGTTTGGGGTTCCATTCCAGGGCCGGTCAAATTGGACACAGTGTCCCAATGGCTCGCCACTGTCGCGACGTTTCTTCGGAGCAGTGTTGCCCCAGCGATAAGCCGCGGAGATGGGTTTCGGCACTGGTTACACGCTTCGGCGAAATGCCGCGAGTGTATTGAAGATGTGATTCTGATTTTTTAACAATCTTATAAATCAGGTTCTTATCAAAAACCGACGTTTCGTGACAGATTTACAGCAACATTCTGGCAGATAAGCAGTTTGCTGCTAGAGTCCCAGCGGACTTCAACCACCATCTGGAGCGTGAAAAAAACGTTAAAAAGATAAGGCGAAAATCAATTGATTGCGTTGGTTAATTGAACCATTAACTACCAAAAAAGCGTATTTATCAGCTGAGTAACATGTTGAACAGATTTCGTTGCTTTTTGCATTTAAAGGATTTATGCATAATGTTATGACTCTGTAAGTCTTTGAGCAAATTAGGTCAAAATGAGCAAATTCATTCACTCCATACACAATTAAAATGTTCTTTTACTCGTAATAACAAAATTGGAAAACACAATAAAATGCAAAACAATAAAGCTTTGCCATAATATTTTCTGGCTACATCCCGTGAGAAAATCTTTCCAAGAGCCCAACGCATTACAAAAGCATTGCATTGCATTACGAAACACTGCTCTACTCCGTTTGACGATGCCTAATCTAAAGCGCGTTTAAAGTATTCCATACAAAATTTTGTATTTAGTTGCATATTTATCCTCGTATCACGAGAAATAACGAGTTCGCTTAGGAGCTGCCGGCCATCTCTCTACCACAACAATTTCCCAACGGCACAGCAAGTAAGCTTGCCGCCTTCTTCTCTACACTGCCCCTTAATTGCTGGGTGTCAAGCAGGGAAGCTGTAAATACCAATTTTAAAGTCATTGGTTTGACCCAACTAGGAATCAAACTCAAGTCAACAGGTCCAGACGCAGACGCTCTTACCACTCGGCAATCTGACCTGTCATACAATATAGCGCAAGCTTTGATCTATGGCAATTTGGCCATCCCCTCAATTTTTAACGGGCATACCTATGCTTAAAAGTACTTTTATGTAGTAGACGTCAACTCTCTTTTACCACCATAAGTGTTTACTTGTTTTGCCGTTAGTCATCCATCCCCTCGTACAACGTAGTTCCCAAAAAAATCTTTCAAAAAATTTCGTTTCGGAAACATTTAATGTTAATTTTAGACGTGGATTGACTTTTCGAAATGGGTAATGCACTATAGAGTTTCTAAAGTATGCGTCAGTAATTTAAAATTAATTTGACGAGAAGTATTAAGTTTCGACCTGTGCCATACAGGGCCATAAATCTGGCTGCATAATATATGCCGCAAATATTTGCAAATCCAAATGCTGCTTTTATCGGTACGCAACCTGCCACAACGCGATATCTTTTTCGTATCACCGTTGTTTTATTACACTATTTATTGACTGCATGAAGTTCTACTGCTTGCATTCGCGTGTCGTTAGCCGGTAACAGCACCTCAAGATGACTTCCCAATGTCTAATCTACGATGTTTAGTCCGGGATATAATGCTACAAGAACTTGGCTTACCCTGCAAGGATTTAAAAGCCAGTCTGGCCTTTGTTTGAAACAAACTTTTTGAGAATAGGTTAAAGGCGGTAAAAGTAACCGCCTGGCGCACTGAGTGTAACTTTGAATCTTATAACTTTAAAAATATAGTAAGTATTTTTTCTTTTGAAAGGCACTTTACGGTGACTTCTGCTTCAAAAAAGTAATCCACTATAATAATTTTGAAAACATGTAACTACAAACCAAATCACGAAAAAGCGACCAACTGAAATGACAAAGAGGTAACTATAAGCAATCTAACCACTAGCAAAGTTGACAAATTTCTACCATTCATTACAAATTACAGTACACGTATACGGAGGTCATGCGGTGCTAGCATTAGAGCCCTAGTTGATGGTTTCATTTAGTTTTTAGGCAGATTTTGGAAATAGAATCATTTTAGGGAAAACGAAAATGATAATACATTAAAGGTTCCTTTAGTTGGCGACAGAAACGACTCATAGCTGTTTCGGTAGCAATGGAACTCGTAATGTTTGGATCCAGTGTCTGTTTTTTAACCTCGTGCAAAAACTTGTGATTTCTTCTTCCATTGCAGGCAAATTATTCCCCAATCAACATTAATATCCGTTTTCCGCACTTGTCTTAAGAAATTTGAGGCGTCGTTTTTTAAAACGTTGCATGGAAATGGTTAACCGTGCATGACGTCATTAAGTTTGCGCACGTTTTTTGACAATAACATTACAACAAAAACTTAAATCGATGACGATTTTTAGAGCTTGACAAGTCTTACGGTTTGTCTTTGACATGGTCTAATGCTTAAGCAGTTATCAACCTGTATTACCGGTCCATTGTCACGGGTTCGATTCACGGCTGGAGCCAATCACGTCACACACAAATTTCAGATGGCTTCTTCAGATTACTACTAACAGCTACAAAATTTTGCATTATGTAACTTCCTGAATTTGTTTTGTAAATAATTCACCCGTTGTTTCGACTGTTATAAAACCAATTGACCTATAACTACACGTTTTTGAAAATATATGGAAAGTATAGAAGAGTATTAAACGCACGGATATCAGATGTAGGCTGATGAATTAATCTAATATTTACATAAAAAACATTGCAGAGTCCATTAACCAGAGAAAGTTTGTCATTGCGTAAAAAATTAGGTATTTTTTCTAGCTTTTGAATTTGTATTTTTAAGGTTGCTTTCAGTGACTAATGAAAAATTATGTAGCCTATATCGGCGCAAATTTTGTTGGAAAATCAACTACATTTTCGCTAGTTGGAAAATCTTACAGGTCAAAGATGAGCTTACATAACAGGGTAGCATAAAATTACTTTTGTCAAAACACTGTTGCAGAACAAAACAGAATGAGAAGCCTCACTGTAAAATACTGAGATTAATCGCTGCACGGGTTTGCTGAACGCAAAGTTAGAGATCAACAGTCAACACCAATTATGTTCGGAATAAAAAACATTTTGAAAAAAAGCTACACTTAACAGGTGTCACTTTTTTGTACACACAGACTATGACTGGTATCAAAACCACAAACTGGCTTTTAGCAACAAGAAAAACAAACCAATTAAACCACTGCGATAACATGGCAGTAACATGCTCAAATTAGAACAATACACCTGAAATGTTCCGCTGGAATGCGAATGAAAACAAGATTTGATAGCTTAAAAAACATCAAAACCTATATTTTGAAATTCATAAGTCAGCGCAAGCGAGACTACGGGTATTTTATCAAAAAAATTAAGTGTTCTACCAGACGCCCAGTAATTTTTTATAAAATGCTTAATTATTAGGTAAGGTAATTAACTGTAAATTAGCCTAAGGTGAAAACTAAGTCATAATTCTTACCTTGGTAGAAGTTCGATTGGTTTTTCCATTGAGCGCATTGATTTGTCGAATTTTTAATTTTCACTCTTTAGTCCTTTAGCTTTATTTGCAGTAAACTTAATATCTAAACAATCATTGACACAAAGTCAGAAATAGGTCATAAAGAATTGCTAAAGCAAAATGACTCCAAGAAGGCTGTTTCACCGTCTAAGCTCTTCAGGGTTAACAGAACTAAACTTAAAAACGTTAAATTCTTGTTCAAATAGATTCTCTGCTCACTGATCTGGCGTTTGACATCCTGCAAGTGCAATGAATAAATCACATACACCATTTTTGATATAAATTACGCTACGATTCACGAACTGTGTCTACGCACACGTAGTCATGAAAATACTTCACGAGTTTACATTAGCTTTGCATCTGTGGTTTATTTACATAAACGCAAGATCTCGGCATGCAGTTTCTCTTTCGAAATACTTATGAAACCCCGGCAATTTTGTAGCCATTGTTTTCGTTTGGCGATTTGGTGATGACACAACTCATATTTTTGGCAGTGCCTAGAGTACCGGTGGCCATTTTCTTTGGAAATTGCTCTTTGTACACACCAACTCCTAAGTTACATTAACTTTAGGTCTCTAACCCTATCCCCAATATCCCACCCTAACTGTGCTCTAATACCCCTAATTCAATGTTTGAAATTACTGCTCATGACGTCATACCAGACACCAACGTCATGCAAAGAAAGAAACAAGCAGTCCGATACAGCAGCGCTTTTATAATGGAAACCGGGCCGGTGTTCTAGACTCTACCTATATTTTTATTCGAAATTCCTTCTAAACGATATATCGCTGCCGTTAAGCCTTAAAATTTAGCGATTTTCGTCTGCTAATTGACAGTTTTGACGCTACACTGCCTGTTTTCAGTCGTGTGAAATGATCCACCGAGAATCGCATTTTTTCAGCGATTTTTCTCCAGCAATTGATTAGTGCAAAAGCAGTCATCAAACAACTAGGCCTACGCATTTGCATTGAATGATAAAACAATGGGCATGGTGGCCGGAGGAAAGCCATAGGCCTATACCGAAAGAAGAGTTCTACAAGTTTCTAACATTCTTTTTGGAAACGTTTCGTCTTCCCAACATTCATATATTCGCCTAAAAAATCGCTTTCCCCTCAATTTCGAAGTTGCGTAACGAAAAGACATCTCGCACGCATGGGCGGATTTTAGTAGAGCTCAACTCTCAATTCACCCATAAATAAGTAGTTATAAGCAGAGGTGAGATTTAGCCGGTTCGTATACCGGTTCCACAAACCCGTCTCACTAAATTTTATTAAATCAGCGAACCGGCCAGCACTGTCGTTAATACAATCAGTTGAAATAGGCCTACAACCGGCTGAAAATATAATTTTTTGGACAGAACCGGCTGACAAAAAAATTGAATCCCACCACCAGCAGATTAGTTGAAAACTACGTCGTATGAAAACATTTCGTATTTTGATCCTTCCAGGACCACAAAGCTGCAACATAAGCATTCGTTTCGATTCCTAACCGTGTCCTCTTAAAATATCCTGAATCTGCTCCTGTAAGCAAAAAACTTCCTACAAATAGATGTAATTCTAAATCAGCTAGACCAGAGATGGACAAACTACGGCCCGCGGGCACTTACAGAAATATAAACTCCTACCGTGAATCAAGACCTTTTATTTACTTTTGACCGATTCTCGGTAGAAAACAGGACATCAGAGGACATGTAAACCTTTTTTTGCTCATCCAATCAGTGCGGCCCTCGGCTTCAAAATTTTTTCAAATGTGGTCCTTCGTCTGAAAAGTTTGCCCACCCCTGAGCTAGACTATCGGTACATACAGTTCATTGAAAACACAGCTTGCAGCAGCAAAAATTTAACATTGTTTTAAATCTACAAAACCTTGGACAAAATGTTATCTAGTTTTTAAGAGTTTCCAAATGCTGTAACTAAGGAACTAGATTTCATTTTCTACGACCCTCTTCTCAACTTTTGCAGCAACTGTTGTAAGAACACTTGCTTGCTGCAGTAAAAACATGGCATTGCTTTAGATCTACGAAACCTTAAACAAAATTGTTGAGATTCTCAAGAGTTTCGAAGAAATATAATTGAAGAACTGGATTTCTACGACCTTCTTCTCAGCTTCTGCAGAAACTGTTGTAATAACACAGAATATAAACACGTTTGAAAAAGATCGCGCGAAAGATCAAATTTCCCTAAACCGATGGAAGAAAAAGGGGAAATAGCTGCATGACGTCACATTCTAGATCGGTTTTCGCGCTAAAAATAGATTAGAGCAAGGATGCTTGAAACATAAAATCAAATAACAACGCATTTCTAAAAATATTTAATTTCAGAACAAAATTCGATTAGGCAAAAATAGTGAGCTCAAATCTAGTACTTTTCGCTTAGGTTTAAGCAGTGATAGGCACGATAAACCTTTCTGTACTAAAGCCATAACGATAATGGATAATTTTAAAAAAGCCTAGGGCGATACCGATAGATCTCAATTTCTTATCGCGATATCGGTAATCGATAAATTATCGCCGATAAATGTTGCGGTAAATTTTAGATGTGTTTGACGAATTTTTTTTTTTGTAAGTCAAATTGCAAAAATTAATGTTTTTTTAGATTTTTCAAGATGAGAAAGCAGTTCACGAGCTCTACCACGGCATTAAACAACACAAAGAGAGATTTTTTAAAATTGTAACAAGACTTTATGGACACTGTGTATTTTTTCCATACCGCCAACTCACTAACTTTAAACACTGAGTGCAACCGTGCGCAACGAATTATTTATCGCAAAATTTTTCGGCGATAACAACATATATTACAAAAGCGATATCGGTAATAAATTATCGCCAGTAAATGCCATCTCTTGGTTTAAGCCTTCAGCTCCAACACGGACGCTGTTAACGAGGACTGCGGGCTCGAACTGGGGTCTTTTTTGCCAAACTCGAAAAACCGATATTTTTGAACTCGAAAAAAGTGAGTTTTGAAATGAGCCTAAACTCGATAAAAAAATAGGCTACTCGAACTCGCCATAAACTCGACAAAAATCACTTCATTCAAACTTGAAAATTTTTAGTTTATTCTCTCAAGTATGTATCGAGCTCGCAGCTCCCCTTTGGACTGATATGAAGCGCTGGCGTTTCACACGAGCAACGTATAGCATATGGTTTATTTTGGTGGTTTTCATAGGGCATTTTTAAATTAGCATAAATACGTCGTAAAATTGAAGATCTTGAATGGCGCAACGTTAATCGTAATACTTTGTGTTGTAATTTCGAGCCACCAAATATTTGGATACCGGCCAAGATAGAGATGGTTCTATTTTTAACACGACGTTGATAAATAGGAAGTTATTAATTGTGCAATACTGAGCGTCAAAACAAATCACATGTTGATTATTACGTCATATTACGTATCGCGAAAGCGCGGTTGCTACTACACAATTATGTTCCCCATCAGCAATGCTACAGTCGGTAAAAAACCCAAATGTTCGCAAGCCCTCATCAACTCACCCAGCTAAAGCTAGGAAAGGATTTGAAATTTCAGAAGGAATTAGCAAAGGAAAATCAAGACTTCATTATTACGCCGAGGCGTATAGCGAGTGGCAGTGCCCATCTCTGTTGCTTGGCGCCAGGGCAACACAGCTCTGAAGCAACATCGCAACGGCAACGAGTCGCTGGTGACGCTGTATCCGATTTGGGATTCGAACCCCAGACCTTCCGCACCGATAGCAATGTCATAACACTGAGCTTACCGGTCGGTGAAACAATTATTTTGATGCTTACAGTTTGATAGCAAGGTCTTTCGTGACCGCCCGGGTTGCGCAGTAGGTAAAACCTTGCTATCGGCGCGGGAGGTCTGGAGTTTGATTCCCGGGCCGGTTGCATCGGACACCGGGCAGCGAACGGATCGTCATTGAAGCAACGTTTCTTCGGAGCTGTGCTGCCCAGGGGCTAAGTCGCGGAAATGGGCCCGCCACTCATTACAGCGAGTACAATGAAGATCTGATTTTTCAAAGCCTTTGGTTTAATTCCAATTTAAATCATGCCGTTATGTTTTTGGATAATCTGCTTTACGATTACAGCGCTTTTGGATAATCAGCTATTTAGCAGGAAACCAACGAAGTAAATTTAAAAACCAAACAGAATCTCCGAAGGATCTTTTGGCGAAAGAACATAAAAATCAAAAAATTAGTTCATCAAATTGGCAGAATTGTTAGACGTTATTGTCCTGCTAACTTGAACCAAAGAGATTAAGCTCTAGCAAAGCTATTTTAAGTCTATTTACACTTGGAAATATTCAGCAAGAGTTTTGTTGATAGACATCTAATTTAAATCCATGATAGCATTTTAGCTAATCTGAAGCCCAAACAGACTTAAAGTTAGTAAAGCAAGACTCAGGGCCGGATTTAGCAATAGGATAAGCAGGCTGAAGCCCAGGACCTTGGAGAAACAAGGGGCCTCGTCAGGAACAAAGGGCTGGGCTCGACACGATTACGAAAAGGCCTTTTGGATATTGACCATTATTTCCTTCGACATAAGTTCTATCATCGACCTATGAACACCAGCGGCACACCGGTACCTAAAATCAACCTTGCCCAGGGCCTCTCATTGTCTAAATCCAGCCCTGGTTAAATTTATCGCAATGTTAGTTATTTATTAATTGGCTTCTTTTTAGAATGCCCTAAGTTGCCCCATCACTGTCATAGTGGCAGCCACAGAAAGTCACAACAACACCAGAAGCACACAGCTTCCCCAAGTTATGAAATATATTTCAAAAATCTTAGTATACTCGCTGTATTACGGCGAAGTGTGCAACGAGCGGTGGGGCACGTCTCCGCGGCTTAGCGCCTGGACAACACAGCGTCCAATATGATCGAAAATCAAAACCAAGACCTCCAAAACGCCGATAGCGAGGTATTTAAGCATTACACCCTACGGCTCGTATATTATTATTCACATTTCCAGTAGAAAGCATCCAGTCGTCCGAAAAAATCTATCTACTTCATTGTAAAAAACATTACTGTTTAAATTTTTACCTAGCAAAAACATTCAGGTATCGGCAAAACTGCTGGCTTACCATTGGAAAAGCTGTTAGATTTTTTTTTCTAACTTCTTGGCTGTTTATTATGATCAAGCTTAACCAAAACGTTCGGATACGTTGACATTACAGCTAAGCCAATTTCTTTATAGTGATTAATGTATGAGATCAAGCAACGTTGTAGCCCTTAACAAGACCAAAATTATAGATTTTTGCACAATAGTGCCAGTTGTAAGAGAGGCACAATCAATATATAACTTAATTACAGTCTTCCAATACTTCGCTGCAATCAAAAATTCAATGTTTTTGTTTTCGTAGGACCAGCCAATCTTGAAGAAACTGTCCCAAGGGAAATGCACGGTTATAAAACCTTGTTTGTGCCATCGATCGGCAAAACTGCTGGCTTACCAAAACCTTGTTTGAGATTGGCTTAAAAATATTGATACACGAAACTTCTCCAGATAAAATATCTTATTTATGAGCATTGCACGTAACTGTGCAGTTGTCAATTACGCATGTACAATACACCCAAGATCTCTTCCAAACATTACATAAATTATCGAAAGATATTTACAGAATTGTTTTAAATTGGGCAATTAAGAAATTCTAGTCCACCTGACGGCCTATCAAATGTAAAATTCCACTTTTAGTAAGAGTAAAAGTTTACCAAATTTTGAAAATAATCAAAAGACTTCAAGATAGTGGCAGCTTATTAGTCAAAAATTTAGAACTGGCGATGTACTTTTACAACCTTTCTTCCGCCCATTTCCTGCATGACTGTTGACTGTTCAGGTATTAGCTCAGTCCAGATTAAACTAAAAAGAGCAAAACATGCTTTTACAACTAATCACGCTACCAATGTTGCTTTGTTCTAACTGATAATAGCTTAACTAACAAGCAATTAAGCGCAAATGCATGATTTTGCGGTCTAATCGTTTGCGTATATTCTGCACATATTTTCGATAGTAATAACTACATTGTGCTTTACAGATGCGATGTAAAAACTTCAGACAACATACAGCTTTCGGGCATAACATTACATTCGAGCGTGAACTACTTGGCTCCAAGGCTTTATTTCTACCTAATGATTACAAATGATAACAAACAACTAATTAAGCACAAATGCGTGATTTTGCGGTCGAATCGTTTGCGATAATTCTGCGCATATTTTCGATAGTAACAACTGCATTGTGCTTTACAGATGCGATATAGGAATTTTGACCAAATATAGCTTTCGGGCATAACATTACATTTGAGCCTGAACTACTAGGCTTCAGGCCCGTATTTAGACTTGATGCTAATTTTTTGGGAGATCCTCATGCTTTTTTACAGACCTGGTTTTAACGTCATCGGAAGGTCTTTTTTATAGCCTCCATAGTCCCCTTCCCTCTAATCCGGCTTTGATCGGCTCGTTTACAACTCGGACGTAATCACAGTTGAAATATGCGATTAGTGCCGATCAAGTGTGTTGTGCAAACGATCGACCAGGGCAGCTACAGCAGCTGAGATTAACGCAATGCTGCAGCCGAAAATTGTCGTCTTTATATCAAGCCTAAACGCATCTAGATAAAAAATTGATGTTGCAGTCTACAAGCCAATCACAACGCGATTTATTGAGAACGGCAGTTAAAAACTGTAAATTTTTGAAATACAAAAACGTCATCAAAAGTTTAGAAATGGAAAGATCTCCTTGCCCAGCGCTTTTATTAATGTCCTACAAACCATAGAAACACCAGAACGCAATGAAGCCTTGCTTCCTAGCTAAACTACGGGAGTTTTCACACTTCTTGCTTCTTAGTTCTATCTTCTACTACATCTACATAAAATTTCAGTATTAAATGAAGGAAATGCTTTATACTCCATCAGTTCCTGCGTCCTTAACGCACGATCAGTTTATTTATATACAGACAACAACTACAGTCGGCCTATATCCTGAAGGAACTAATTATTCAATGCATCATTAATTGCAAAATTAACTCCAGCTGCAGACAAAAGCAAACCTATCAATATTATTGAACAGGTCAGGCAAAGAATCACTGCACCAACTGAAAAGCGCAGCATCGGTAAGGCTATTTCCAAGGACTGAACAAAAAAAATGACAGTGCAATGACTAAGAAGAAAAATGCAATGGTTTTACATTGGCAAATTTAGAGGGCTATGGTGATCACCCATGCACTACATTTTTAATGATACACACTAATTCCTAGGTAGACTAATTCAATACTAGACGTACGAAACTGCATAAGTATTTCTCCTATTCTTACTCCTCCAAAAACATTTTCGACACGCCCCTTGTCTTGCCCAACTTGTGTAGTGCGTTCGTTTTCTCAATAAAAAAAATGCTCATGTTTTATGCCCTGATGCGTTCTTGCCTTAAAACTTAAACAATTATTTTCCCAAAAATACAAAAAGAACAATATTTTCCCAAAAATACAAGTTACAACTTGTATCAATCAATCAAACAATAAAAAAAACATTAAGTCAAGTCATAGTCGGAGTAATGGCAAGCGAAGTATTGCCCCAGGCCATTGATTGAACTTTTAGAAAGTAGCAGTAGCAGCCACTGGCATACCGTACATTTTAAGTTAACAGCCAATATTAATTGTAAGCAGCGGTGCGTGAGAATATTTATTTTCAAATTGCACATTGTGTAGAAAAAGTAGGTCTTCGGAATACAATAAATATGTGACGAAAATAGCACGAGGAAAAGTAAAGCCGCAATAATTCTCAAACGCGGACATTTTGTCGGCATAGATTCAGCTGTCATTATCAGCAGAAGCAAGGCAGTGCAATTTCAATTTTATACTGCCTTGCTTACACTGCTGCCGATGACAGCTGAATCTAGGTTGTCGAAAGAGTCAGTTTCAAGAATTACGGTAGCTTTTTATTCCTTCTTCAAAAGAAAGTTCTTTTAATCGGACTTGACATTCTCGGCAGACCTACAGTACTTTAATCCAGTTTACGAATTTTACTTAGGCGGCAAAGACTGATAATGCACAAAAATTGCAAAACACGCAACAAAAAATGTTATGGAGCTGGCCGAGTGGTTGGTGCATTGGGCTCCGAAGCTGGCTTCGCGGTTCGATGCTCAACTAAGTCATCTCTATGATAAAATCCTAAGCTGCAATTAAGTGGCTTGAAATAAGAAAAAAAATTTAAAAAAAAATGTTATCAACCGGTACGTTTAGTCGAATACGTACTGGCATATCAATGCGATTAAGCAACAAAGGTTTTTATCGAAGTCTATACAGGGTTGGGAAAACTCGATTGTAATCGACATTCAATATTCTTTACTTTTTGTTCATCGAATGCACTGGATGGAGCCTTTACTTTTTTTTTTCGGCGCAATTCAATATTTTATATTCGATTCTTTTTGTCCAGGTTACTTCATCTCACCTTCGTAAATTTAAAATAATCGTCGGTACGTCATTACCTTGTTTTTGCTGACAATTTTTTTTTGTGTCAAAAAAAAACAAAAAAAAGATTTTTAATAGCAAAGTTGCTTCGCATATACTATGACCGTCGTTTGTCTGTAAGTTACCGCATGAATGTGAGGACATCACAAAAAATGCTTGGCGTAACCGCTAAATGCTCAGTGTAATATCGAATATCGATTACAATATTCTTTATTCTTTACTTTTTTAAACTACCATCGAAATCGATAATTTCTTTACTTTTTTGGGTAAGGATTCCCAACCCTGAGTCTATTCTAATTTAGGACGATTTAAGCTTAAAACAGAAAGATTTTTCTGATTACGTTTGATTTAGCTAACATCTCAGTTGGTCAGATTCAAATTCAAGTCATAACTGAAATTTTTTATACGTAATACTTCCCTCTGTTACAATGGTTAAAAAGACCTTAATCTTCATGGCTATGTCTTAAGGCGCGTTTACCGATACGCGACAAAAATTTTCCCACCTTGTTTGTTTTATTTTACTGTTGACGTTATTTTACCGATCACGCGAAAATCTGCAAAATCCTTCTACATTTACTTACATTATAATTTTAGTCGCGTTATCGCGTGTCGGTAAATACGACTTTAACCAACTTTTAAAAGATACATGTGCATTGTGCAGTTTGTGCTCGGCGCAGTTAATGAGAATGTGGCTTTTCACCTTGTGTTAATTAGTCACGTATGAAATTACATTGTCATATTTTGTTCATTGTAGCGCGTGAAATTACACCAATCATGTTGTTGCTAGTTCCATTGTTATTGTTTAACGCTGATTCAATGTTGTGACGTCATGTTTATAATGCTACCGTCGTCAGTTCAGGTGAACAACAATCCATAAGAATCAATACAAAAGCATATCAAGTTACAAATATGACGTTGTGTTTTCCGATACGCATGATTTCAAATTTCTGGGCAACTGACATCCGCTAGCATTTATCTTCAGAAAAATATTACGTGCCCAAATCAATCTTCAAGGACTGAAATTAAGAAAATGCTTTTTTCACCTGATTTTCTCATGAAAATTCTTGAAACGCATTGAGCGTATGTTTTTTAAATATATTTTAAACGTATTTTTGCAGTTTTGATAGTGGGTTCGATACTAGGTCCAGTCATACAAATAACTTTTAGCTACCCAACTTAGCGTTTGAATTCTACAAAATTTTATCCTAATAAACTAATTACGTACGTCGTCCTATCGCAGCACCGCAGTCGTTTCAGAAATCAAATCTTCATTGTACTAGCGGCATTACGCCGAAGCGCGTAAGGAGTGAAGGGGTCCATCTCCGCAACTTAGCGCCTAGGCAACGCAGCTCCGAAGAAACGTCGCAGCGGTGGTGACACTGTGCAGCAGCCTACGAGTTATTAGTTAACCAGCTGCAGGACCGACCACATGATTTACCGTATCGATAGCAAAATCTTTAATCATTACGCCTACTGGCTACTAAAATAAGATCATAAGAAAAATCCCACTCTTTTGCTAAACGTTTAATATCACTTTGATAAATGTTTAATACCACTAAAAAAAGGTTGGCGTTTTTTGTTGAAAATTTTCATTTTTCTTCTTTCACGGAGTATTTCGTGAAGAAGCTGTTCACAGGAACAGGAAGTGGAGTGTCCGAATCAGAAACCGGCTGGTAAACAAACAAAATACAAACATTTTCAAGTTATTGAATGGCAGAGTAATTTTTTGAAAGCAATACCCCAGAAATTAGACAGCAAACTGGTAGGAAAAATTGCAAATTTCTCATGCTTGAGTCTGCGACCACTTAAAATAGTCGTAAAATATGATGGCTTTAGCGTGGAACCTGTCATTTTCTACAATCTGGTAAAGACCTATTTGGTACCCAACTCGATATCTCAACTAAATATGGTTGAAAAAGATTTTTCGTCAGAGTTGAGCAATCTCTCAATCATAAATGGTCTACATCTATCCTCAAATAGGCAAAATAAGCATCTATCTATCTATCTACTAACAAAGTAACATAATTATGGAAAACAGTACTACGTGTGTGGCGTATCTGCTTGTTTGGAGTACGTGTTGTGCGTGTTAAATTTAGAGGACAAAAAGAGCTACGTTGCTTTATACTAACAAAGCGGCGAATTCAGCAGTAACGCCAATTCCAGAAACAAAAAAAAGTTATTTTTTCAAATTAGTGAACCGCTAATTCAACAGCTGCAATTGATGGAGACTGCGAAGTGAGCTAGTGCTCTTCAAGTCAACAGTCACTCTGTATACATGTCAAATACGATCGACTCCAGCCGTGAATCGAACCCATCACGACAGACTTGAACCTGCGCACACTACCGATATAGGCTATAAGTCGCTGAGAAGAAAGACTACGAAGCAAGCTACACATCAAATCACTTACAAAATTTTCTCACCTCAACATGATCCAATATTTTCTTCTGATCATCTGGATGCAAAACAACACTGGCAGGCAAGCAAAAATTGAAAAACACTATACTTGATTGAAGAAGAAACTCGATCAAACCTGATACAACAAAACAAAAAAAATAAAAACAAAAGTATTGTTTTGGAAAGCACTTAACGGGAATTCTCCACCTCTGAGTAGTAGACAGGTGGCCGGTAACTCCTAAGCGAGCTCGCTACAGCGCATTGGTCGCTTTTTTGCGGTGAGAGAATAACAACAGAACGTACAAACATAAAGCAAACTGTTAAACAGCATCATAAGTTTAATAAACAGCCCATCATTTACTTACATATAACTGCTAGAAGTACAAACAATCCCCAATAATTGAATTTCTTGATTTCGGGATATACGTAGATAATCTCAGGAGATAAAGTAACTAAAAATCAAATCTTAATTACACTGAGGGTGTTACACGAAGCTTGTTACGCTAGCTAAGCCCATCTCCGTGACTTAGCGCCAGGGCAACACAGCTTCGCCACGAAAAAACATAGCAGTGGTGGCGAACCGCTGATGACGCCGTGCTCGATTTGAATGGCCCGAGAATTGGGCCTCAGACCTCCCGCACCGATGTCTTGAACCTCTAGGCTATTCGGCCGGTACAATGTAACCAAAAACAACGTAAAAGCTTAGAGCCAATATTAAGGGACGAATCAGGAATTTTGAGAAGGGAGGCTAAGAATTGAATAAACTTGCAGTTTCGGGTGCCAAGAAGTATCCATGTACAAATTCTATGAACATGTATGATTGATACTTGAGAAAGCCTGTAGCCTCTACCAACTTTGGATGCGCCTATGAAACGATTGCTATTTACTAAAATCATAGCGGTACTTTGAGAAAAAATTAAACTGAAAAGATAATTTATTGAAAAGATTTATTTTGAATGATCGACTATATTTAAATTGTATGTTTCTTTTTGCAAATCGCTCTTCAAGCGACGATGAGATTGCACGTGGTGACGCGCGCGCACGCGTTCGTAGCTCAGATTGCGATCTTCAACACTGAGTATATTAAAAGATAAAGCAAACTGCTTGGGCAACTTTATTTTGTCCTGCATTCCAGTTTTTTTGTTTAAGCCACATCCAGTTGCAGCTTACGTTTTAATTAGCGAAGTCCATGCATCATGGAAGATGATTTAGTTGAGCATCGAGCTCGCGAGGGCAACTCTGGAGTTCAATGTTGGAGCTCTGGAATTCCATGAGCTTATTACCATTTTTTTTGTTTTCAAATCTGGAAAGCTTCACGATTTCGCGTGTCATCCTTACGCTAGGGGCCATGCTACTTACCAGTGTGAGTAGTGGTCGGTTGCGGCTCCTCTGTAACTCCACCATGCGGCGACACTGGTTCGTCTATAATTCCAGTAATGTTTCGATTCATTCCAAGTTTACACTGAAAATAACATCATTGACACAGAGTCACACCGGAGTTATTGGGATACCAGACTCCGGGACCAAATTTCTACGGGTTTGAAGCTTTAATTTCTTTTACGTATTTGTTTAGCTGAATCGTTTCATTATTTGTTTTTATTAAGAGCTACTTATATATTTAGAGTTTTAATACCTAAGCTACAGTAATTATAAGCTACTAAAATACATGAGAAGCAAAAAACTAAACCAGCAGAAGTTAACTGCCTTTGTTTTAATGAACTGATACTTGGTTTAAAGTTGGGACAATATCTTGCTCTTTAAGTTGCATTTACGTTGATTCTCCAATTTTGACAGTTTTGAAAGAACACTATTGCTGATATAATTGGACGTAAGCAGGAGGGCAACAAATTCATGTACTCGAAAACAAGTCACTGAAGGGACTGTTTCAATTCCTCACTATCAATTAAACACAGATGGCCATGAAAGACAACACACGTCAGCTTGAATCAATTGTTTTACACATAATTTAAATCAATTTCTAATAACCGCAATACAATACGTATAAACTTACGGCACACTGCTTACTACTTAAAAGAAGTTAATAGAAAATTGTGTCTTCTAAAAACACAAAAAGCGACTGTAACAAATTTGCTTTAACATTATTAAGTAATTATAACTTACTCGTATGAAAAGCATAAGTTCAGGCAATGGAATACGCTGATGAGTCAATATACCGCACGAAACAGCAATTTTTTTAATGTTTCTCATATTGTATTTTCCAATTCTAATAATAACAGGTAAAATGTTGCTGGTGCAGAGACGTTCTGCTGCTTGTTTTGGATTATCAAGAAAAAATCCGTCTGTGAAAAGAAAAAGAATCCGTGCAGGAATGGATACTTTATTGCACTCTGAACTCCGGCCATCTATGAGCAACTGGGCTTTGAAATTTCCATCTTCATCGAAACGGATAAAATTTTCCTCTCCATCCACAGCACTAAGAATGAAACAATCTTCACAAATAGTCAAACTTGCTTTACGATAATCCAGTTACGTATTTTATGAGAGAGGAGAAACGTCCCCAAGAAATTAGGCAATTTTAAAACAAGGCAAGCTTTACAACACTCTTCATTTCGTTTAAACACGTTTTCAAAGGCAACGCTATCGGTGCAGGAGATCTGGTTTCGATTTCTGAGCCGGTCAAATCGAATAGTGTCGCCAACAACTGGAAACCGCTGCGATATTTCTTCGAAGTTGTGTTGCCCAGGCGCTAAGTCGTAGAGACGGGCTCCGTCACCCGTCACACGCTTCGGCGTAATACCGCGAGCATAGTAAAGTTCGATTTTTTTGATTACCTGGTATGATACCCGAATTAAAAAGCTATCGACATTGAAACATCAAGGGTCTTGTTAATGCGTAAATTAGAAAGGCAACTTCAAAGTAATCTACTCAACTTACTAAAACTGTTTCACTCTGGCCACATCTAAAGCATTGCCAACATAGGTGTTTCCTCTGGTTTGGGGTAAATTGTTGACACGTTGAAGAAATATTTTTCGAGAAACTGACACATCGGTGATATCAGAAACAATTGTTGTGCTATGATCAAACGTTACTAGACCAATGTTGGATAATCGACCATCCCCCGCTGCCAAAGGACTGAAAAAATTTATACCTAAATTTTATGAATTGACAAAGTATTCAAAATAAGCTTTTTGTCCAAAGCTGTAAATTGCCCAATATTTCGGCCTGACCAAAACCTACACTTGAAAATAAACATGCTAAACGGCCCCAAACTCGCGGGCCTATGAAACGAAAAAGCAAAGGCCCAAAAGTTTAAAGAACCAACTGTTTGCGAAGCAATTACGGTACATTACAAATCCGACACTTTAACTGATTAGAACAACCGTTTACAGCAGAGGTTTTGAAATAATATAGGCAAGTTGGCGTTGTAGCTCAAGACATTGCTAGTGGTGCGGTAGGTGCGAGGTTCGATTCTCGGGTCGGTTGAATCGGACGCAGCGTCACTAACGACTTGCCGCCGCGGTGACGTTTCTTCGGAGCTGTGTTGCCCAGACGCTAAGTCGTGGAGATGGGCTCCACCACTCGTTAAACGCTGATCGGCGTAATAAAACAAGTTTAAATTGTTTTTGTTTAATTTGTCCCCCTTAAAAGTGTTTTAGCACCATCCAAAATGTGTTGTCGTTTCGTAGGATTTCGTAGGGTAACACTAGGAACAGCAATTTCTCTAATTTCTCTCGCACCGTACAACAAAATATTTCAACTTTATTTTGCAGAGTTTTTTGAAAAATATTGTTCTATTATCCTTACCCTGATGGCGGCGCAGCAGCCCTAACAGGATCTGGAATGTCTCCCGGAAAGTATAAGAATTTTGCTGCTTCAGTTATCCACTTTCTAACAGGAATTAAATGTTTATCGCGAATACTTCCCGACACATCGACCAGAAACACAATTTCAGCAGCTAAAAACACGTTTTTTACACCGTGTGTCGTGAACACTACGTGGTGTTAAGTCGTATTGTCTCACATTCTTGTTTGAAATGAAAAGTTGTATGGTTTTAAGGCGCTTTATAACTACTAAGGTCCTTTAGCGCTAGGACTAAATTTGTCAAGAATTCACTGACGTATTTATATTCTCTGTTAATTTCACCCTCCGCGCTACACTTAATTGCTGAGCATTAGCAAGTGTAACAGCAGATACCAGTTAGTCTTTGGTTTGACCCGACTGAGAATAGAACCCAGTCTACCAGCTTCCAAGGCGAACGCTCTTAACCACTAGGCCATGGCCAGTGGCAGGCGCCATGCAACGCAGCACTTGTTTGCATTATTTTCTGTTTCTTGATCAAGCAGAACCCTACTACATTATTTTCCTTACTTTATAATCTGCGTCGCCTTACCGACCGCCGGTCAACGGACTTTTATAAGACGTTGTTTATGTGGTTTGATGTTGGAGGTATTAGTTTGATGCCACGCCAGGATTTTGGGTTTTCGAATTTTTGCGAACTATTTTTGAATGAGATCAAGCTAGCCTATTTACGTTTGAGCTAAGAAAAGGATTTCTGGGTCAAAGCGGACAAATGTACAGTAACTACGGTACGAATAAGCCGAACAAAACACGCAGTTTTTTAAGAAGATTAAAGGCACTTCAATGATTGCATGTAGCCTCAGAGTTAGGAAAGCAGATATGCGACCGGATGTACCCATTTTCTATGCAAGTTGCTTCATAGTATGTGAAGGTTACAGATCCTTTGTGATGGGTTCAATCCATCGCTGGAGCCGATCGCATTTGACACATGGATGGCTGCTGACTCGACGAGCGTGAGCTCACTTCGCAGTTTTCCTTCATTACTCTTCAGTTTTCAAAATCAAAAATCTAACTCTTTGTTATATTCGTAGTATTACGCCGAAGCGTGTAACGAGTGGCGGGGTCCATCTTCGCGGCCTAGCGCCAGGACAACACAGCTCCGAAGAAACGTCGCAGCGGTGGCGAGCCGGTGACGACAATGTGTCCTGTTTGACCGGGCAGGGAATCAAACCCCAGACTCGCCACACTGATAGCGCGTGCTTAACAACTGAGCTAACTGGCCGGTTTTTCTTGAGTTTTCAGTTCAATAATCTGAAAAATACCTGTCAGTCTTTTGATGATACTTTTTGAGATCCAAGTTGCGTGAAATCCAGCGAAATTTTGCTTGTTGTCAGACTGAAAGTGGACAAGCATGTGCTGATCTGAACTACGAATTGGAGGCAGATCTTGGATATTATAATAACCACTAAAAAAACAATAATTTTAAACCCGGCCAATTGGCGTAGTGGTTAAACACATTGCTGTCGGCGCAGGAGGTTACGGTTTCGATCCCCGGGCTGGTCAAATCAGACTCGGTGTTGCTAACGGCTCGTCATTGCTGCGTGTTTCTTCGGAGCTGTGTTGCCCGGGCGCTAAGCCGCGAAGATGGGCCACGCAACTTGTTGCGCGCGTAAGCGTAATTCCGCGAGTATAATGAAGATTTGATTTTGATTTGAAGCATATTTACAGTAAAGCTGAAAACATGACAAAAAAAAAATAAAGCTGCGGTAACTCTTCCAACTAGACGTTTAGCAAACATAGATTCAGCAGCCATCATCAGCAGTGTAAGCAAGTACAAACTTGCTGCCTTGGATACTTTGCTTATGATGACAGCTGATTCTATGTCGTCGGAACGTTTAGTTACAAGAATTACTGTGGTTTTTTTTTCAAGCTATTTTCGTGCCATATTTACTCTGTTCCAAAATGACTATCATGCCTCTAGCACGGGTGGTAATATGCTTTTGGTCTGCCAATGAACATTTATGAGGCTACAGAGCGCATATACATAAATATTTAAAGGCTTTCCTATGACATCTCCTTTTCGGGAACATAGACAAATTTCCCATCAATTCTCTTTATCATATCCAGAACTAAAGTATTTGATGAAAGGAAAATCAGGGTCGGGTCCAGTATTTTTAAGGGGGAGAATTTAAGATGGTGTAACTCCCTTCTTAGCTCCGCCAATGCACATAATGACCAAATAACCACTTTCAGTTTCATTAATTTTTAGTTCTGATTTTTCCTTGCTTAAATTACCTTAGTTTTGCCAGAAGATCTTTCTCTTTTATTTCGAAGCCATTGTAAATTGTCACGTAATCAAATCGTGTTTCGGTGTTAAAAAAATCAAATCTGAAAGCATGACAAAAAATTAAGAAAAGCAAAGATTTTTGGCAAACAGTGCAATTGGAAGTGCAAAACGGTTTTAGCAAACGGTAGGCCTATAAAAGATTTTTTGGCAAACGATGCAATTTTATGCAAACCGTACAGTTGGCAATTTAATTACAAATAACGCAGCCAAAAAGCAGCTAAAAATACTGCTAAAAAAAGCTAGAAAAAAAGTGGTGTTTCGGCTAATTTCTGGTGCCATTGTCAACGCTATGATCCTACGCTGAGGTGGGTCTTAAGCCACGATGCAAAAAAATTTTTATCAAAAGCTTCAGTTATAAAGTTTAACTTTCATCAAGTCTTCGTTCAAAACCGGATCACTTGGAAACTTAAAAAATGACTATTTCTGCTGACATTTAGCATTGAAAGATCAGCATAAAGAACCAGGAGCGTGGCCAGCGAAAAAAATTAGGGGGAGGGGGGCAGCCGGGTAAAAAAAGGTCTTCGTGATACGTCAAAATATGGACAGTGCCCTTTCTCCTGGCTATGCCACTGTGGAGAACAAGCCTGCAAGTTTACTTGTTGAGTCGTTGGGAAAAGGTACTTAACGGGATTCCCATTTTTGAGTCATGGACAGATGCTCGGTAACTCCTAAGCGAGCTCGTTATAGCAGCTCCATCGCTTCCTCTAACAGAAGGTAAAAACTCATATCACATCTTTATTATACTCGCGGTATTATGCTGAAGGTGTAACGAGCGGCCGGGCCCATTTCCGCAGCTAAGCGCCAGGGCAACACAACTTTGAAGAAACATCGCAGCTGTGGCGAGCCATTGGCGACACTGTGTCAGATTTGACCGGCCCGGGAATCGAACACAGAACCTATCGCACCAATAGCGATGTCATTAACCACTACATTTATCGGAACAAGGAAAAATTTGCAAGGTGAACAATCAATAAACCTACGACCAATCATTACATCAATTTATTGCAAACTGGTACAAAAATTCTCATTATCGACTCACATTAAAATTGCATAGTATCCTTTCCTTACAGTAATAGTCCAAGAGCAGTCCAACAAGATGGGATAAAGCATGGTGCTGAAATAATGGGGGCTCCAAATGGCCCGGTCAATGACATGATATGTGCCTGGGCAGGTACTAACTACATTGCCATCTAAATACAACAGTTTTACTCAAGAATAGGAAATTTGTAAGATCAAAAGTTGAAATCATTAAAGTCAGGTTTAATGCAGGAATTTTGTAAGGACATCTATTATTAAAAATGCAGCTTATGCTGTTTTATGAAGCCAACAATCGATCAAACATGCTATAAAAATCTAAAACTGCCTCTAAAAGACAAACTCAGCCTACATTTTGTGTCTAGTAGTAAAAACCGTTATGCGTGAACTGAACAAGGCATGCCAACTCCTAAATACCCGTAGTAGGGGTCACTACAGGTGTTATACAACTTTTAGTTCAAACATATCTCAACGCACCGGTATACAACATTATTGCTACATTGTTATTGGCCCCCGGTATTAATTACCCTGTCCATAGGCTCTCGGGCTCTCTGCATCACAGTTAATTATTAGATATGTCACAATCACATGTTTCAATTATGACATCAAAAACTGATTATGATGCGGAAAACTTGTGGATGATTATGTTGCTGTGATTTATTATCTCTTAATTAAAATAAAAATTACTACTGCTGCTGTTATTTTCAAGCAAGAAAACAAATACAGCAGATTTCCTAAACCACGAATCTTAATAGGTGCCACGCAAAAAATATTCATCATTTAAATCATGTTTAAACAAAGTGAACTCTGCGAAAAAAAGCCATATACGTAAAAAGTACAAAACTTTACCTCCAAACCAAGTGTACGGGGTTGTTAATAAATCCGTAAAAAGATTTGCGAAAGAAGCTTGATTTAGATCCGCATAACTCTGAATGGAAAATCCGTATTCTGGCCGACTGGCAAGGGCCTATGTTTTATCAAGACAAAGGAAAAATCAAATCTTCGTTATACTCGCGTTATTGCGCCGAAGTGTGTAATGAGTGGTGGGGCCCATCTCCGCGGCTTAGCGCCTGGGCACCATAGCTTCGAAGAAATGTCGCAGCAGTGGCCAGCCATTGACGACACTGTATCAGATTTGACCGAACAGGGAATCGAACCCCAGACCTCCCGCACCGATAGCAATGTCTTAACAACAGAACTAACAGGCTGGTTAAGACAAAAGATTGTTTCAAAAATTTGAAATTACTGATGTCTGTAGCCTTACCTGTGCATAAAATAAGCTAAGGTCGAGCGAGCTTTCACCAGCGGGTAGTCTATTTATCCGTGGACGAACCAAGCGTCCTGCGAACCGACCCCCTGTTCCTGAACCGTCATTTGAGGTTGAGAAATAGACGTGGTCTTTCAAAATATTGCTGATACTGCAATGTAACACACTTCCGTCAATATCTTAATTTGCCTCCAATACAATAAAAATCAAAATCAGATCTTCATAATAATCGCGATATTACGCTGAAGCGTGGGCCCATCTCCGCGCCTGGCCTGGCAAAACAGAAACGTCGCAGCGGTGGCGAGCAGTTGCTTTCAGTACAAGTAAGCTAATTCTTTTTTTTTTTTCATTTTTATCCTCCTGTCACGAGAAAGCAACGGAGGCGCTGTAGGCCTGCATAAGACGAGTCCAGACTAGCTTAGGAGGTGCCAGTAAAAAGAAGGGCACCAGGTTCTGGTCCTACTTTATCAAAAAATCAATATTCGGAGAGAAGAGGGCATCTAAAAACAAAAGCTGCGCGAAGGAAAAATAAAGCCGCTGTAAATCTCAAAACTGGACGTTTCGACAACATAAATTCAGCTGTCATCATCAGCAGTGTATGTAAGGCAGTACAAAACTGTAAGAACTAGAATTTACAATTCACTTGTACTAGAATTGTAAATTCTAGTTCTGATTCTTACAGTTTTGTACTGAACTCTAGTTCTTACAGAATTACAGAACTAGAATTTACAATTCACTTGAACTAGAATTGTAAATTCTAGTTCTTACAGTTTTGTACTGCCTTACATACACTGCTGATGATGACAGCTGAATTTATGTTGTCGAAACGTCCAGTTTTGAGATTTACAGCGGCTTTATTTTTCCTCCTTAAGCTATTTTCGTCCCATATTTATTGTATTCAAAAGCTGCGCGGCTATTTAAAAATCTTTTCAATATCTTTAATTGGTGAAAAACCTTGATAAAGATTTTACGGAGCAGGCTTTTCCCATGGAAATGGGATTCTCACAGCAAATGTCCAATGGGATGGTATTGGATGGGACAGCACGCATTGCATTTCCCATGTGACCTATGGAACATAATCTCGGTATACATCAGATTTGCTAGTAACAGGAAAAATAAGAAAATGGTTGAGAAACTACTCGAACTGAATTATCACTATCAGAAACAGTTGATGAGCAAGAAATTGAAAATTTATTGAATGAGCACAGTGATTCAGATTATGAGTGCCAGAACGGTAATGAATTGCCATAGAAAACTCTTCTAAACATTAACGTTAACAAAGTCAATAAATTTTGTGGTTTTTTATCATTCTTTGTACATGCAGTACTATCTAGTACACATCATACTTAAATTTGCATAAACTTAATAATTTTTATGGAATTGTACTTTGATGGGAATCCCATGGGATGGGATGAGACAGGCATGAATTGCTGTGGGAAAGGACAGACAACAACGTCCCACGGGCAGCTTGTTGCGGAAAACTTACTCAGATTCAGTTCCATCTTTTTTTCTTCTTTTGCCCGTCCGAGTCGCTTCTAGAAGTGCTTTCACACCTCTGCGTTTTTTTAAATTTCTAAAAACTAAATAATTAGCGAAAAAAAAATGAAAAAAATTTATCAGCAGAAGCAAATAGTAACGTAAAATCTATCGTTGCTAGTACATAAGGAAGGGAACTCGGTAAGGTTTTATCTGCAATGTTTTAAACCTGTATTGCCATTTTGCAAAAATAAAATGCAATCTTTTCCTTACAGAAAAATATCGTTAAAATTTCACCAAACATCCTTGGGGACAGACCATTTAGTTTATGTTCTTTTAAACCTTTTACGCCAGTAAAGAGCAACCGAACCTTTTCCAAGCTGTAGCGTACCGAAGGCTTTTACATGGATCTATATTTAATAAACATTATGTTGAAAAAGTACAGTAAGACTTTTTCGTAGGACAGCAATAACGAAATCACTTCGTACCTCCCTCAAGAAGCCAGTACATTTCATGCACTTTATGAAAAAGGACGCAGCCAGCAAAAAATATAGAAGAGGGGCAACGTCCCAGTGCTTCGGTCCTTTTATCGGCTTTAGTGATTGATCTCTTGTAAAAAAAAGGCTTCTAACGTCAGAAAAAAGTGGGCTTCAGTCTCACTGAATTTGCTTTACCACGTCTTCATCCAAAACAAACGCTACCGTCCCTAAACCTTTATGCTATATATTTTCTACCTTCTATCGTCGACTAATACCATCATCAACCAAGCACCATTCTTCTTACAAGCTTCTATCTCTTCAACTGCTGCATCAAGAAGAGCAAGACTGGATCGCATTGCTTTGAGATTTCCCACGAAAACCAGAAGCACTGGTTTCTTCTTGGCTTCATTGCTACTCAAATATTTTTCTATTCTTACAAAAACATCAATAGTTTAGTCAGTGGCTTCTTGAAGATGTAATCAGCGAGGAAAATAAGTCTAGTGACTGGTCGTTTCGGAAATTAGGATTCAGCAGTCATCATCAGCAGGGTATGCCAGTAAGCTACATCGAAGGTCATCCGCAGAAAGTTTTCTACATGGGGAGAAGCAATCACACCTTTTTCTACGGAGCCATAATAGCAAAAAGCCCAATTTCACTCATGCATTACAATGCTTATATTAATACCAATTTCAGACCAACGTTCCTTTGTTGACACTCATGACGATTTTGGTTTATTTCGCCCTTTTAAGCTGTTTTTTTGTTACTTCTATACTTACCCGCCTGTTGGCGCAGCGGTCGAAGACATCGGTGCGGGAGATATGGGGTTCGATTCCCAGCCCGGTCAAACTGGCACAGTGTCGCCAACGGTTCGACACCGCGTCCACGTTGTTTCGGAGCTATGGTACCAAGGCGCTAAGCCGCGGAGATGGGCCCCGCCACTCGTTACACGCTTAGGCGCAAAACCGCAAGTAGAGTAAAAATAAGATTTTTGATTTATCAGATTTAGTTACCGTAAACTCTTTACATACCACGGACATTTTGAAAACCGTAGCGGACATCAATGGATTCAGGATCCCGGTCAAAATGAATTGTTTCATCAAATGATCGTTTCAAAATATAATATTCAAAATCAAGAGAATTGACTTTTTTAACCAATCCACGCCGACCAAGTCGGCAACAGTTGTTCCACTTAATAGGATGATAAGCCAATACTGTAAAAAATGAAACGGCAACTCTGGAAGACCTTACTCCGATTCTAGACAAAGCATTTATGGCTTGATCAATAAAAGCATGGATATGTCGCAGGTCACTCTCCTGCAAAGCAAAAAAATCAAGTCCTCATTATACACGCGGTATTACGCCGAAGCGTGCAGCGGGGCCCATCTCCGCGGCATAGCGCTTGGGCAACACAGCTCCGAAGAATGTCGCAGCGGTAGCGAACCGTTAGATCAGTGTTTTTCAACCTGTTGGTGGAGCGGAACCCCAATGAAACATTCCAGAGACTCGAGGACCTCTGCGCAATAATTTAATTTACTTGAACCCAGCTCTAAATTGCAAACTTGCGGAATTCCTGTTGAAAACTACTGCGGTAGACACTGTGTCCGGTTTGACTAGCTCGAGAATCGAGCACTAGAGCTCCCGCACCGATAGCGATGTCTTTAACTACTACGCCAAACGGCCAGTAAAACTGATTATATTATAGCCTAACGTTGAAAGGTGATTTTATCAGTTTTTGATGAAGTTGTTTCCTCAAACTTTAATTTAAAGGCAAAGCTGAGCTTTGTTTAAATCTCTATCATTTCTTGTAATGTGGCTCCACTCGCTCCAGCGTGTAAGTGGTAGCAGTGTCTTTTATTTCTGCCGGGTCAAATTAAATATAAGAATTAAACACATCACTACAAGAATTCAACTGCAAACAAACACAGAAAAAGGAAGAAGCGACAAAACCATTAACGTTGTAGCATGCAAAGAATGAAAATTGAAGATGAAGGGAATAGTAGGCATGGTCGCGACCCCTGATCTTTTAACTTCGTGCTGCTTTCGGTAACTCCTCTGGAAGGAAAATTCAGGAGAGGAGTGATAAAGATTTTTTCAATCGGGCCATAACCACCAATAAGAACATTTTTCATAACTATTCTACAGTATATTTGCTGAAGTGCATTAATTGATATTGAAAGGGGACAAAATAATATACAACTTCGGAATACAATAAATGTGGGACAAAAATAGCCTATGGAATCTATGTTGTTGAAACGTTCAGTTTTGAGAATTACAGTGGCTTTACTTTTCCTCCTTAATATACAACTTACGGTTAATCCCGGCCTTTGAAATAGGAAAATCACATCCGGGTTTCCAATGACGTCAGCTTTATGGCGTGACACGACTTGACGTTTAGGTCGCGGAAGAATTAAATCTAACAGTAAAATTTCTCAAGTAATGTCAAGAGACGAACCCATAGTATTTTCTGCATTTTATAAACTTTCAAAACGCTCCGGTGGTGTTTTTGTGACATGATTGTGAGCTGTTATTGTTGTGGAAAAATACTTTTAGAGAAGTAGAAATTCACCTTTTTGTATTTTTACTCCATTTAAACCCAAATTTTTTGAGTTAAAGACGTCGCAAGAATTAAAGGCTGGCTTAGCTTAAGACGTCGCTAGAGGGAGATCTGGGTTTGATTCCCGGGCTGTTGAAATCGGACGCAGCATAGCCAACGGCTCGCCACCCCTGCGACGTTTTTTTTGAAATTGTGTTGCCCAGGCGTTAAGCCATGGACAACTATAGACATAGGCTTTGGCACATCTTTAGGCGTAATATCGCGAGTATGAAGGCGTTTTGTTTTTAAATTTTTATCAAAAACTTATTAAAAATATCAAAACTACTGACGTAACTACAAGCGTGGTGATGTCACATTAAGCTTAACTGCATCTGTTTACTCACTTTTTTAGACTCAAACCTTTAATTCATAAAAGCATTAGCACAAAAGTGCTTGTAAGTTTTACATATAACCCAAAATGAATATGCACGCTAGAATTATTTCACAATTTCGACCAAACTCAAAACTTACCTTTGAGTCTCTTATGAAAACCACCGTAGTTTTTTGAATCAAAACGTCTAGGCTGGGTGTGATGATATTTGAGAATCCCTTGCGAAGGCAAAAGTATAAGAAATAGAAAGAAACTTAAAACCATATTTTGCTTAATAACATAGGCACTAGGCAAGAGTAAAAAAATATAAGCCTACAAAAACTGCATGCAGCTTTTATTGCATCATAATATAGCCTAAAGCGAGTAAGTTTTGAATATTTTTCGTAATATTTTGATAATTGCTGTATCTAAAATGCTAATTTAAACTGCAAAAGTGTAAAGGCGAAACTCTTTAGAAGTTCAATATACAAGTGTTACCAATAAAAGTTTGTAAAACTATTTAAGGTAGACCTACAGCACGATTTCAAAACCTCTTCAAAATTTTTTTTAATTAATGTAGAAGACTTTTATGTAAATTGTACAATAGATCTAAAACATGCATGATTTTCATCAATTTTCAAGTTACGCAAGAATACTCTACCAGTAAGCAGAAAATACTAGCTTTGACAATAATAATTTTTTATTAATGATAGTTATATTCGAAAAACGCGTTTTAGGATATAGCACCAGCAGATAGGTATTCCACGCTGAGCGAATTTAGTCTTGTAAATTTTTAAAAAACTCGAACTCGATCAAAATTTTTCTATATCGCAGCTTTGGTACCGGTACAACTTCACAAAAAAATATTTAAATCATCTTTATTTTGAAAATGAACAACTCCTCACATAGTTTCCCCTCATAACTCATGGGCACATAATATGCACTTATTCTATATTTCCAAAGAATCTTTTATGCTGATACTTGGTGCTTAAAAAAGCTGTTGGCTGCTGTTGGGTATTTTAATTCTTTCTTCCCGGTTACGATTTCAATATTTTCGGCGGAATCGGATGGTCTCGGATATCGCGATACAGAGTAACAAGAACTGAGACAAACAACCCCGAACCACAATACAATTTCAAGAAAACCTATGAGTAAAGCATAAAAAAATTAAATTGTTTTTTGTCGAAACATTATGGAGTAAATTTAACGAAATAATTCGATAAGTAAATCATAAATTGGCTAACGGTTACGTACTACAAAAGTCAAAATTTCCTGGATATATGTACTTTTACTGGATATATATGTACATTGTACATATATCCAGGAAAATTTGACTTTTGTGATACGTAACCGTTAGCCAATTTATGATTTACTTATCGAATTATTTCGTTATTACAATGATACCTGTCAATGATATTACAAGGATATCACAATGTACCTGACTACGGCTGATGAGGGCTAATATCCCGAATCAGTGTTGTCCCGCTCTATAGCGCAATTGGGAGTTAGAGAGCAATTTCATGAGAAGTATCAGAGCCAAAAGCTGTTTCTGGGGCGTATTATTTTTCGTCATTAAATTCAGAAATTACTCTGAACACAGCATCATTAAGCAAACGCTAGCAGAATCCAAGGCAGTTAAAATACTTCTGCCCCCCGTTTCACTATTATCAGGAGTAACTCTTATTCAAACAGAATTCAATTTGCCAACTGATAGTAAGAATTGGAAGGGGGTTATAGATTAATGTTTTTCAAACATTTCAATGAAAATCTCATCGTCTCGCAATCTCAACTTATTTAAACCATTCCACGCTGAGCGACGAGTCATTCTGATGGATAGAAGCCCAGGGCAAATAATTTTTGCAAATCATGATCTACTTTTTAAAAATTTGATGCTTAAATGTAACAAAAAGATGAAAAACCCCATGGGCAAGTGACCCACGAAAACTGGAACGAAACTAGAAAATTAAGTAAACAACAGAGCATCTGCATAGGGCTTACCTATAACTGCCATTGTAATCGCAATGCACCAATAGCAAAGCGGTTTGGGCTGACCAATAGTGGATCTAACCCCAAGGACGTAGATGGGTCCTAAAAACACATAAAGTTACGAAATCATAGACATGTCATGATGTTGACATCTTTTAAAAACGAAGAACGAACGCACTGCAGATCTAACAAAACCACAACTTTTTTCCTCGTGTCATGGCCATGCGTAATGCTGACATTTTTTTCTCTAGTCTTTTTCTTTCGCATGTTTTAGCGGTTCCTTCCGTCGTGTCTTCTCCTTTTTGAATTTCTTCTCTCAGACGCTGTTGCTCTTTTGTAATGGTTGCATTTACAAGAATGAAAAGCATTGGCTGATTGATTATACTAATTCAACAACCTGAAAATTCCATGTTTTAATTTTATTCAAATTTTTGTATGACTTACGTGGGGTTAATACAGTAGTAGTTGATGTTCGTTTGGGGAATGGTGGTATGGTTGGGAGTGGGGGCAAAGGCGGCACAAATTTAGGAGGAAGGATTCCAAACTTATACTGAAAACGACAAAATGTCAAAAATCGCAATATGTCAGTGTCAACTTCCCAATAAACTCACCTTTAGTTTGACGATAACTTCTGATAACGCAGTATTAATTCCGCAATAAAATCCGCAATAACTCTTTATTCGTTCCACTCCTCTCTTGCTGACTCGTCCTATTCCAATAATTACAGGAATAATATTGTTTTGGCACAGTCTACGCGCAGCAGGGGCTGGGTTGTCTATTGACTGAGCATCAGTAAAAAGAAAAACGACTTTCCGAGGAATTCCGACGTTATGCGAAAGTTGACGAATTGATTCCGAAAGTAAAGTACGAGCGGAGGAAAGAGGAATCTTTTCATATCCCTTTTCAAATGAACGAATACTGGCATCTTTAAGCAGACTGCAAACAATAGTAATATAAGCAGATTACGCACTAAAATCTTGGATATCTCCTCTACTTGTACTTCATAAAGTTATCGGAGTGCGCTCAAATTTGTCTGACCGTCTTTTTCATTGCCTTTTCTTTTTAAAGCAAATTTCAGCTTTCTACCTGGGAGTTGTAGCCATGCCAACTCTTGCTTTTTTAAACTTTTCTTCTCCTAACCGCATTATGCTACTGTATAACGTTAATCGTTTTGTTGCCTCTTCCCTTTGTATGTATTGTTATCAAAAGTTCTTTATCGTGGTGATGGCGCAGAAATAAAAGACACTACTACTACAGATGTATGCAAAAACGCAAAGAGACTCACTGTTGCAACAAGCATGTTAATTCTATTACTGTTATTCAAGCAAGCGGGAACCCAACGAAAAAGGTAAAAAAGAGCCTTCCAAATAAGAACCTCTTAATGGGCATGAATCGTAACTAAATATACTTACTTAAATTGTTTCACTCTTGTAAAATCCAGAGCTCGACCGATATAAGTATCTGCCATGGAGTGAGAAATCCGACTCACGGATTCAAACAAATTTATTCGAGCTTTGGTTTTTTCAATTCCGTCGACAATTTTCGTGTGATTATCAAATGACAACAAGCCAAACTTTGTTGACAATGTTTTCCTATCTTTAAGACTAATAAATAAACAATAAAAACATCAGATATATTAACTCCTAAGGGGTCCCACAAGGTGATGCTTGATGATAATTTTTTCATTTTTATCCTCCTGTCACGAAAAAGCGACGGAGACGCTATACATAGGACGAATCCAGACTCGCTTAGGAGCTGGCTTTGTTTTAAAGTTTTCCGGTTGAGTCTTAACCAAGAGGTCGGTAAACCAAATACACATACGGTATCACTATCTATTACATGACTGATTGACACTGGTCGATACATGTTTTTTACAAGGAGTCTATAAGCTTCATTAGAATATTTCAGAAGTCCGCAGATTTAAAAAGCAATTGATAAGGTAAAAGTAGTTTTATTTTCACCGTATTTAAAAGTGCCAAACTTACCTTAATATCGCATATTTGTCCATCTGGTAGAAATCATCATAAAGATAAAAATGCTTAACAAGTTGAGATAGGTAAATTTTTATAGCGTCGAAACTTCGTGGAGATATGCTCGCTGATGTGTCAACCAATAACACTACTTTGGCGTCTGAAAAGTTTCAAATAAAAAATGAACATTACACTCGCGGTATTACGATGAAGCGTGTAACGGGTGGAAAGGCCCAACTCCAAGGCTTAAAGGGCATCGGCAACACAAAATCAAACTTTGAAGAAACGTCGTAACGGCGGCGAGCCGTTGGCGACAATGTGTCCAATACCATGTCAAACAGTGGCCTGCGCAGTGACACACTGCCAGGAATTAAACCCCAGACCTCTCGCATCTGTAGCTATGACGTTACCAATACGTCTATTGCCGATATTCTAGAAAAAGTCATCAGTGAAAAATGGCAGGATAGTATTCAAAAACGCAAAATGGGTAGGAGGTCGCAAACTAGCAATTGTTTTCTTCTGACAGAGCTTGTAAATGTATGAGGTCATGCTTACGTCAGAAGCACGAGTTTTAAAACTGGCAGTTTATGTTGCACTTTTTAAAAGAGATTTTCTGTTTGTTTCAAATCTACATTAAATTTTTATGTAAGTTTATGCCGGTACGGGTACATTAACGGAACATTTCTTCAAGCGCAAAAGCTGGTTCAAACAACGCCAAAAAGCTAAACAAAAACATTTGAGCCAAAGGCCTTCTAAAAAGAATAATATTTTGATTGTTAACCGTAAAAAAAAAACAATCCGCCAACTCTGGGTAAAGTACAAAAACAATTACGTTCTTACCGTCAATTTTTTCCGTTTTCGGAAAGGTTTGCCAGGTAGCGTGAAATCCAAAATCTTCAGCTGCTGCATCTGATGTAAATGTAACAGTGAGTTCTTCTTCGGTGCTATTGAGCGAAGGAAAGTCTTGAGCTTGGTAACTGCCACTGTACAAAAAAAATGTCCGTAAAATTAACTTGTATTTCTGCATCTAATGGCTTGTCTTATGGGAATACATTTTCACCTTTGTGAAGCTTAATAGTTTCTGGCCTAAAAATCACACATTTGACAACTGCTAGTCCGCTACAGTAAAAACGCTCATTACAAAGTTGCGTAAGATGGATACCGGTAGCAGCTTTAAAATATTCTGAGCGAAACCACACATGAAATATTACTAAGATGAAGTACAGTTACTTTACCAGCTTTAGATATAAGGTTATCTTGAGCATCCAGGCATCACAGCTGCGAAAGTAAAAACCTACTTCATCAGCTGAGCATCACTGGTAGCACTTTAGCTACTATTTTCTAAACTTTTATCTAAAATTAATATTAAAACATATCTTATCAAAACTTTACCTATATTTTCCAAGGATTTGAAGCGTATCTTCGTAAAATCCATCATAAACTGTAACAAAATCGAAATCCTGCTCCGTATTTAGAAAATCAAATCTAAAAACAATTTTTTTTTACATTTAAAAGTATTAAAGTAAACGCATAATTGTATGACAACCACAGATATTATAGCTTATGAGCCAGTTTTATTTAGTTGCACTGTAAGGCTCGTATAGGACTTTGTACCTCCCCACCAGTTTACCCCTCAACGTTTAAAAAGTTACGTAAAGTGCCTTTCCAAATAGCACAAGCAAATTTGCCGGCTTGTTCTCCACACTTTACCAATGATGAACGTCAAGCAGGGAGGCTGTTAATAATTATATCTAAAGTCTGTGGCTGAACCTGACCCGGCATCATACCCTAATTCTACTGGTCTATCCAGCCTACTAGGCCAGTTCTTGGATCGGCATCGGCCTGCAATTAAATTTAACCAAGTCAAGAGGTAAACTATTTACCCAATAAGCAAATCAACCAAAATAATTGATTACAGACTAATAGACTACTCACTTCAATTCTATCTTGTATTGAGACCTGGCTGTGATTGTCCATTTACAATAGGCATTAGAGGGGTAAGACACCCCGGCGAAAAACCCAGGGTTCCACAGAGCGCTATCAACTTGGTTGTGAGTATTTAAACAGGTCGACTTTATTGCAGCCTCTAAATAAAAAATTCATTGTAAAATTGAAAGGACCTTCTACTTTTGAACAGAACTTGCAAACATTTTTGGTCAAGGTAAACTTCGAGTTCCAGTTTGGTACAAATTTGTAAGCCGAGTTTGAGTTTAAGTTCAGAAAGTTTTACCGAGTCCATGCTAAGTTCAAGTTACTTTTGTCGGGTTTAGGCTTAATTCAAGTAATTTTTGTCAAGTTTAGGATTTGTTTAAAACTCAATTAACTTTTTTCGAGATCGAGTTCAAGTTCAGGGATCTCTGTTTTTCAAGTTCAAGTTCAAACTCGCAGCCTTGCTTTTGACTGGCTTGTATTTTCTTACGTCATCACGAGGACAATAATAGTATCGCGCATTTTTTCAACGAGCTTGTTAGATTGACGAACGAGATTACTTTGAAGACCTTAGTAGGCTTAGCAGTGGCATCCCACCAGAGCATCTATCCTTTGTAGCAGAGGATCGCGATGCTCGCAGGCTCCAACTCCAGCACCTGCCCCCGGGACCCCCTCCCCAAGAATAAACTGGTCTAGAAGAGTTAGTTAGTTAATTAGTAAGCTCGACAAGTGTTTTTTTAAGGTGTTTTTAGAAACCGAAATGGTCTCTCAAGATCTGCTTCTACAATGTGTTTTACGTCATTAATTGCTTAATGGTTAATCCACAAGACAAATCTTTAAAAAAAACACTGAGCTTTACAAAAGTGGAGAAAGTTTGTCAAAAAGTGTATATTTCAACAAAATAAACATGGTCCTCTGTAAACGCTATGAATTTTTTGTGATCAAGTAGGCCTAGCCTCCAGAAAATGTTTAAAATGTAAAAATTGAAACAAAAACTACAATTAATTTAGAGCTAGACAAGAGCAGTGGTTCCCAACTGTTTGGTGATTGCAGACCCTTTTTATTGCGATAATTTCACCCAAGAATGGACGTCAAATCAAATTAAGTGTTTTGAAGAATCACTTAACTTGGTGGCGAATCCAAAAACTTTTTAAGGGGGGGGGGGGGGGGGCTTAAAAAATGCTTATTTTCTAGTTTAGTGTGCCCAAAAGTATCGAAAAGGTTTATTATGCATAAAAATTTAGGGTAGCTAGGCTTCCTTTGACCCCCTCGACCCGCCAGTGCAAAAAAGGCTAATGATACCACTCAAAACAAAAGTACTCAACGCGCTTCAATGTTTTTGGCTTTGCCCATAATTCGTACATCTCTCACCTCCATACCATAAAGCGGTATTATTGACTTGGCGGGCTAGAGTTTGGATAAGATCAAGGCTCAAGAGTTCAGCATAAGAATTGATTCTCATTCCAAGTAGGTGGATACTGGAAAGAACCTAGCTAGGAATAGTCTGTAATAGCGAGTATTGGAAAAGATAAAACGAATTTTCAAAAGGCAAAGGAAATAAATTAAAAACCATTATACTCAACAGTTTTACGCCACGAAGCGTGTTACGTGTGGGGGCCCATCTCCGCGGCTTAGCGCCTGAGCAACACAGCTCTGAGGAAACATCTTAGGTGGTGGCGAGCCGTTGGCCACACTGTGTCGATTTAACCGGCCCGGGAATCGAACCCCAGGTCTTCCGCACCGACAGTCATGTGATTAACAACTGAGCTAACCAACTGTTGATTTTGGCTGTCGTCTTCGTGAGAGCAACAATGCTCCTTAGCAGCCACTGCTACACCGTGCACAGGTCCATTTTAATTGGTATGATAGATCCAGGGGCTTTAAGCTCATATCACAATCAATTTTTTTGAAGTCATAATTAACAAGTGACTATGAGATCTAAACTTAATTGTGATGCAGAAAACCTGTGGGTCTTGGAACCACTTAAGGTGGACCTGTGGACAGGGTAAGTATTGGCTGTAGTAGGTCTCATCAGCGTGGACTGATTAGTGTGCAAACCTCAAAATTAATGTAAGAGCAAAAAGCTATGAACAGAAAGCAAAACATACTTGCGCATACAGCAGAGCTAGATCCTTGTACTCCATTTGGGAGGAAGTTCGTTCTTCATGTAAGTTCTCCAACTTTTGTAAGAAATAACGTTGTTGAGATGTAAGAGTATCTCTAAGGAAAAGCAAATTCGCAGGGATTGCATCCGTCAATAATTTACTTCCCCTGCAGCAAGAGAATTCCAGTTACAAAGGATGTGTTGGAAAAAATAAAAATAAGCGATTTTCAGAGTTTAGTTTAAGGAGCTGAAATTCGAAAATTTCATATTTTGCTGTTTTTTACTACTAAAAGTACTTAACGCGCGACAAATTTACACTCAGGTTTGTTTAACTTTAATTGTTTATTGACCACGTGATGCCACGGCTACCAGGATTTATAATCAACCACATCAGGTGTCGCTCTTTGCAGGGGCAGATCCAGGGGGGGGATGTGGGGGATGCATCCCCTCCCACCAGCTATTTTCAACAATGCTTTGGATGAATACAAGTTTTTCATAATTTCGAACTTCTTCATAACAATATACCTTAGTCACCTTAAGCAAGCATATTCCAAACTGTGCAAACAAAATGCATCATATTTGGTGAAGCACTCAAAATTAGAGGCCAAAAATATGAACAAAGTTTGCCAGAAAATTGTTTAAAAAGCATTAAATTGGCCAGTACAGTAAGCAAATTTTCAAAATTTTTCCGGGGGAGCATGCCCCCGGACCCCCCTAGAGCTGTGTTTGTCACTAAAGTTGTTTAGAATTAATTTTGCCAGAAAAACTTACGCTAGAAAAAGTGACGAAATTTAGTGCCCTTTTCCTGAAAAAAATATTAGAATACGACCCCTGACATGAAACAGTTTCAAAGAGCTTATTAACGCCCGTTTTCGGGTCTAAACGTCTTTGCGTCTTTGCATTTAGTTAACATTTAACCGAATTAAAATTTACATCCCCCCCACCAAAACTTTCTGGATCTGCTACTGGCTCTTTGCTCACCAGGCGCGTAGCCAGGATTTTGCAATGGGAGGGGGGCTGTGTCGCGGGTCTGGGGGCTTCGCCCCCAGCCGCTGAAAATTTTTGTATTTTTTACCTAAAAAAAGTGAATTTTAGTGCGTTTAACCGTATAATATGCTGTAACAATGTCTTATAGGCTATTATGTATTATACAAACACAAAATACTCTGACATCGCATAATTTATACACGATATTGAACATACATCTGTTACAGTATGTTATGCTGCAGAGCAGACTATAGTTGCAATATTGGATGCATCCTTATTGATTTGCAGCTCGGGTGGAGTGACAGATATGTCCTCGCAGCAGTGAAAACATCAAAACAATGAAAAAAAACATTATCAAAGTTATACAAAAACAACAAAACTAAACGAACAATTAGCGCAGCAAAGAGGTTCGAAACGTCCAGGGCAAAGCAAACAATTAATAAATTAACCATGTGTCATTACCACACCCATGTGATGGTTATGCTTAAGTCGTACAAAGCGGAAGTCTTCAGATCAATTTTATCTGGGGTCCTCTATCAGATCTGAAGTCTTTCATCAATATAAATTATATCAACTTCTGCTCTAGGCCAACCCAATCCTCAATTTCTAATATTGCAACTTCAGAAACTTCATAAAATGGTTTGCAGTCCTCTGCTAAGAGCTCTTCTACCCACTGATCGGGAAGCGTTGCTCTATGGTGAAAAGCAAAGAAGTAACCTCATGCCTCACTAATTTAGTGTAACAATGGCTGCTGCTTTAAAATACTTTTCTTAGCTTACATGTAAAAAATATGCAGTAATTGTAGGCTTATGAATACTGATAGCCAAAATGTAATGCGACGAAAAAATTAGAGAAATAACACTTTTTAAAATCAGAGAAGCATGCTAGTGGGTGAGGGGGAGCTAAAGCTTCCCATCCGCTGGCTACGCTACTGACGATAACGATGGTGCAGCAGTTTGTAAGCACTATCCAAGTTTACAGCAGACAATGTGGCATACCAATATAATGAGTGGGGATAACTCACCCCCCCATCCTCCCCAGCTATGCTACTGACGAAAACGATGGTGCAGCAGTTTGCAAGCATACTATTCAAGTTTACAGCAGATTGCTGGCATACCAATGGGGGGGAGGGCTGTAGCCACGCTAGCTACGCTACTGTTGCTCACTGTGCAGCTGACTGTAGCGTGCCAGTAAAGGGCAAATATGCACCCTAAAGCATTTTTTTCGGTTTATTAAAAAAAGTGCTTACATGCTGTCAGGAGCTCGTCTTTTGGATAAGGATTTTTGATTACGCGTTTCAACATCCGTGTGCAGATTCACAGAGTCACGTGACATCCATAAGTCGTTTTCCTGCATTCGACGAGGTTGCCTGAAAAAAATTGAACAAAATGCCAATGTGGTTAACATCTTTCATAGGCTGGAGGGCGATTAAAAACGAAATCAAAACAAAGTACTGTCTACATTGTTTTATTTTATTTAAAAGCATGTTTTTTATCTTATCACGAAAAAGTAATCAGACCAATAGCGAGCTCGCTGTGGAGTAGCTGGCCATCAGTCTACCACTGCAGGATGGAGAAAGTTTAGGAAATTCCGGCTGTTAAGCGCTATTCCATACCGCACAAGCATACTTGGGGGCTTGTTCACCACATTATCCCTATCATGCAGAGCGTCAAGCAGGGAAGCTGTGAGCATCAGTTTTAAAGTTATTTGTTGGACCAAACTCGAGAGAGCATATCGCTTCAGAAGCAGATTCCTGATGATGATCAGATACTTTTTGACTCTAGGTAAAAAAGGCTTCTAAAATTAGCTGATGGCATCTCCAAAATAATGAAGGGAGGGCCTAAATTTTCTGCTTTTGACTTTCCTCTTCATCAGAGGGGTCAGTACGCCTGTAACGCAAAACATTTCAATTTTGCTTTGGCAAAAAAAACTCTGAGCTGGCAGCAATTTCAACAAAGGCTCACCTGTTTTTCACTGGATCAACAATAATTGTGGCAAGTCTTGCTCCAGCATCTTTCGTTTTTTCGATAACTTCACTAGCCTCCAGTAGCAAACGGAAACTGGCGTAAGGCGACTGGAAGTTTGCCACAAAAACAACCAACTTTGGCTTTGTTCTCGCTTGACCGTCATTCAAATATCTCTCTATTCAAATTACACATCGTCATTTAAACAGCTCTTACTCAACTATCAATTGCTTCAACAATTGGCAAAAATGCAGCATATTGAGACGTAGCTATGGCACTATAGCATGTAGGCCAAAAAGCTTTTTTAAGCGCATGTTTAAAGTATTTTAGCTACCGGTATATCTACTCTCGATTTCTTCCCAAATTTCAATAATATTGCTCTCGTGCTACCAAGTCCATCGTTTGGTTAATTTTACTCTTTTTCAGAATAGGCCTACCTTAAAAGTTGGGAAACCTCTATTTCTTGTATACTGATGCAGCAATCCCTTAAATATAAGATCTGTTCCACTGTACATCTCTCATGCTGTTCAGCAACATATTTTTCCTCGTTGAAAATAAGCCTACGGGTTCTATCTACATCTTCATCATGTGGTTCGATTAAGAAAATGATAAAAGTTTAAGCGCAAAAGCGGGCGATTGCTTTACCACCACATTTGACATAAACAATTTGGATTCGTGCCAACTGCGCTTTTTGTAAACGTCGTTTTGCAGCGCCTGGTTGGCTAGGTTTTGCGCTTTTTAGATGAAAGTTGGCCATTTTGTAACAATATTAAATCAAAATCAAATATTCATTATACTAGCGGTATTACGCCGAAGCGTGTAACAATTGGTGGGCCCCATCTCCGCGGCTTCGACCCTGGACAACACAGTTCCGAAGAAACACCACAGCGGCGGCGAGCCGTTGGCGACACTGTGCCGATTTGACTGGCCCGGTAGTGGAAGCCCAGACCTCCCGCGTCGATACGTGGGCTTAATGACTGAGCTAACCGGCCGGTTTGTCACAATAACTTACTTTTTAAAAGTCGAAATGCATTGGTAACGTTAATTACGTGAGGGGTGATAAGGCTGTAATCTCCTTGCTTGTTTTCAGCGAACGCTTTTTGATTTTCAAGACGTAGATTGGAGATGTGCTGCAGAATGCTGTTTTTCCCTCTGGGGCAACAAGTTTCTAAGTCTATTGCATGACGAAGGGAGTCAGTAAAAAATACCACCCCAATTTTCCCACCACTGAGGGGTGAATTTGAAAAATGGGAGACACTTGCAACTATGAAATTCAAGAAACTTTGGATGTTGCGAAAATCGTCTTCCTAAAAGGAATTATTGTTGAATTCTTGAAAGAAAAATTAATAGGCTGAACGGTTTATGCTATTGCACATCAAAAGTTTGGGTTTGATTTTCGCAAATTACTGTAGAACACAATAGCTCTACCGCTGACATCTGCATGGGTGGTGAATGGTGATTGTATTTTAAGAAAACATCCAGACCCATACAGTATTGCCAATTGCCAGGAAGCGAACCTGAGCTTTTCAACTACCGGTACGTTATATTAAAGAAAAATAAATTTGAAATCGCAGCCTTTTTATATAGTATCCACAATTAGTTTCAACGTTGACACTTCGAAAATCAAATCCTCATTATGCTCACGGTATTACGCCACAGCGTGTAACGAGTGCCGGGACCCGTCTTCGCGGCTTAGCGCCTGGGTAACGCTGGTCCGAAGAAACATCACAGCGGTGGGTAGTCCGCTAGCGTCACCGTGTCCGATTTCACAGCTCAGGAATCGAACCCAGACTTCCTACACCAATAGCGATGTCACTACAAAATACGTGGGAAGCTACTCACCCAAAAAAGACTAAAGATTGCCTTCGAGTTTTCGCACATTTGAATTGTCGTCTCAATGATTTGAAAATTACCTCATTTTATTCACCGCGAGACAGTCTGCACTCATTTAGGCTAGGACCTAGGCTACTCCTAGCTCTAACAAACCTTAAATACACACAGAATTTTAGTATAGCTTATCTTACTGAAATCCCAGCTCTCTGAAACAAAAAAATAACATCCGGATCCAGAGTAAAGCGGATTCTACTTCCGAAAGGAAAACTTGCTTGTCTTTTTAGTCTTTCTGCGAGTAAACATAGTATTTAGGCATAGGTGGGCACAAATCGCTAATCCGCTAATTAGCGAAGCTAATTTTTTCACTAGCTGATTAGTTGTTCAGCTAACGTTCAAAAATGTTAGCGGACTGATTATCGAAGCTAATTTTTTCAGCCAATCCGCTAATCCGCTAGAATAAGAATAGATGCTACCGCGGTTTTAATAAAGAAAAGCCTTTAAGTTGCCATATTTTCCCGTTTTTTTGTACCAGAGAAATATCTACCGGTACTCTTTCAGCTAGGCGCTTGGATCAAACAATAATAACTCCGTCAATGTCATCATAATGCTGAGCTTGCGCAATCACTGTTTCGACATGTGGGATCTAAGAGATTATAGACCGGCAGCTGAGAGGGGTATGCATATCTTTTCTAGGTACCAATAACTACGTATATTGCGACCTACTACCTGATACTTGAGAATATCTTAATCTAGGGTGACTGCTTGACTCGAAGACCCTAAAACGGTTACTTTGCAGCATCCTCGTCGCTATTTTGTGCATATTTTGTTGAAGTTGCTTTTTATTATTGCTATATGGCGGCAAAACAATAAATTTCAATTTCGTTTGCACTAAGTTTCATGTGGTACCTAGAAAAGGTACGCTAGCCGGCTAGCATACCTTTGTGACGTCATCACTCGAACTTTGGGGGCTTCTGTCGGGGGTAAAGCAGCCAAAAAAAATTTTGTCACATACATTTTCGAGATGTGGTTGATGTAAGCTTTCGTTTCCATTAAGTTTCATGTGATACCTTGAAAAGGTAGGCCTATGCTAGCAGTTTTTTGGGGGGTCTTTGTTGGGCCCCCATTATTACGGCCAAACGCATCCAATCTGACCCGGCAAAAATCACTTTTCGCCGATATTTTTTGACGTAGTAGGTTGCAATATATTAGGTTATTGGTACCTAGAAAAGGTATGCTAACCCATCTCAGCTGTGGTCTATCAGCCTTGCATTTTGTAAATTGCATTTTGTAAAGGTGCGATAATAATCAAACATGGCTAGATTGATCAGACCGACGTTTATTTTAGTAGGCCTTCTGTGCTTATTTCCCTGCTCTACTTATTTCGGCAATGTGCTTATTTCAGTACTGTGCTAATTTCCCTGCCGAGTTTATTTCAATGCTGTAAGTTCTTTCAGCGTGTGCCCAAAACCTTGACAATATACCGTGCTATTAAATAAACTTTTGGAAACTGAATTGATGAGATATTGTTTAGATTCGGCTGATCAACTGAAAAACGCGATATCAAAATGATTGCGACAAGTTACAAAGTTGATTTTTCGTTGTTTTTGTCTCAAATCATAATCTTGTGGTTAATTAGCGGATTAGCGGACTAGCGTTAGCTTCCGCTAACGAAAAATTCGTGTTATCGGATTGTTGTCGAATCTATGAATCTATGTTGTCGCGACTTCCAGTTTTGAGATTTACTGTGGCTTTATTTTTTCTCCAGCAAGCTACAAATTGTTACTTTTAATTTTCACAACCATCAACAAACTTAGGAGCATATTAGTTTGAAACCACTTCTTTTTAAAAGCACAAAAAACAACACCGAATTACCTTTAGAAATACTTTTTTCTATAGGCGCTGACTTTGTTTCATTAAAATTTTGTTTTGTTGCTTTTCCATGAAGTACTTTTACAAATAAGCAAGTTGTAACAACAAAAACAACAGCTTTCTTCATACTGATGCTATATCTTTATGTAAACAAAGTAAACAGACTGCTTGTGATATTTATAACATGCAGTGTAGTGAAATTATGAGTCACAATGTTTAACACAATAAGTGCAAAAACAAAACGAATTTTTGGGAAGCAATAAATGAAAAAGTCGAACTTTTAATTACGCAGGAGTAAAAAATTTACTTGAATGCATGGCGGACCAATGAGAGGGGTGGTAAAGCGTAGAGCCTTCCCCATAGAATTTTTCGCTGTGCGTTAGTATCTTTTTTCAATACTTCTACACGCACCAGCCGGTTAGCATAAAGGTTTAAGACACCGCTATTGGCGCAGGAGGAACGGGTTCGATTACAGGATCGGTCGAGTCGGAACCAGAGCCGCCAGCGGCTTGTGACCGTTGTGACGTGTCGTCGGAGTTTAGAGCTGTGCTGTCTAGGCGCTAAACCGAGGAGATGGACCGAGCCCTCGCTATCCGCTTCGGCGTAAGACATCGAGTAGGCCTAAAATGAAGATTTGGTTTTTGATTAATAACTTCTAGACCAGGGGTCGGCAAACTTTTTCGCACGGCGGACCAGTTTAAGTTAAAAAATTTTCACGGACCGGCCCTAAAAATAGGTGAACATTCAGCAATTAAATTTTATTTCAGTCCATAGTACAATAATCACAAGGAGTGGGGAACCGGCAAAGCTTAGCGGGCGGCATTGATTGCATAATATTTTCAGCGGGCCACATTTACTTTTAAGTTGTAAATTTCGCCTTAAAAATACACAATTTTACGTCACAAATTTACTAATCATTCAACATGAGTTATTTTTTACCGTAAAATCAGAGACTTTTGCGCGGTTTTTACGTCACAAATATACCATGTAATAGAATGTGAAGCAGTTTTAAGTTAATGTTTTCTATTCTACTGGTGTGTCGTACACTTAACAAAGTTCTGACGCGGGCCACATTCAAAGCTTAAGCGGGCCGCATGTGGCCCGCGGGCCGCAGGTTCCCCACTCCTGCAATAGTGATTCAATGAGAATCATGAGCTTGTTTTGCAATAACCAGACACTCTCATCTTGGAATGATGGTACTCATCGATACCCGCAGCGTGTCTCTTAACGTTGGTGGTTCCTCGTCATCGATGTCAAACTTTTGAGATGGTGCTGACCTACTTCCAAAAAATCTCAGCAAAGATGTTCGTTTTTCACTCATTAGTATCAGACTAAAAATATTGCACCCAAAATGTAAAAATCAAGCAATCAAATCTTACAAAACGTCCGAAAGCAATTGGGTTCTTTAATTCTAAAGTAGCAAAAATATTTTAAAGCATTAATCTGAAAAAGTTCGGCCGCGGCCCGGTGTTTGCCGACCACTGTTCTAGACGACAAAACTGCAAAATGAGCATTTACTCAATTGTGAGCTTCCCTCCTCCCTATACCAGATGTCAACAGCACAAATTTAAGCGCTCTCGCTTGAAAGCACCTATTACAATAAAGTCAAAACTTGTACCAAAATTAAGTCAGCCGAGAAAAAAGCACATTTCACGATGCTCGTTTATTTCAGGACACTTCTTTGCGATTTGGATATGAGTTTAAGTTTTGAAAAAACTCAAATTCAAATAGTTTGACCACATTTAGTTTGGCATTACGTCATGTGTGAAATGTAATATTAAAAAAGGGCGAGGCAATAAGGATATCAACAATAAAAAAGAAAATATCACAAGAGTACAAAATTTTACCGTAAAACAAGAAAATAACAAACACAGTATCATAAACATACAAAAAGTATACACGTAAAAGGCATTTAAAAAATACTTTTTGATGTATTTTAGAGCTATAACAGCACATAGTATCAAAACCACTTGGTTCGTTTTTCTGACGTATCGTTTGCACTGGTCCACAGTTGATGAATTTTTACACGACGGTAAACCTTCTCAATTCGTAAGTCGTTTTATCAATACCCATTTGTCGTAAAATTGAAGGAGAACGAAGGAGAGAATCAGGCCGACGTAAGAGGGCGCTAGAGAGGTCGCTCACTGAAAATTCAATTACAGTTATTATATATTATCCACCATTTCCTTAATAATTCTATGAACAAATATTTATTAATATAGTAAATTACACACCTTAACAAATCAGGGCATTGGCCATAGCTTCATACTTAAAATTTAAACTTTCTTGTGCTGTTGAGCCTAAAACGGTTGAACAGACCTCAGTTGTTTTTTGTTTTCAATTCTTGGTGAAATGGCAAATTTGAAAATAGGAACAGTAAAAATCTTAAGTTATGAAACTTTTTTCCAAGTTGAAATTCGACGATTTTCCCATGAACCGGCTTTTACTTGAGTTTCGAGTTATAAGTGATGGTTCATTTGTTTCGAGTTAATTTCATAATAATTGCAGATTGAGTGCTAATAACATTAAATAATATAACAAGTAATTGAGATTATTTTAAAATTATTGAACAGAATGTTTAACATTCATTGAGGAAGGGTTCAAAGTGAGCTTGCGCTCCTCCAATAAGCAGCCTCCCAGTGCACAATGCAATCGGCTTCAGACGTGAATCGAACTCGTACCCTGACGCTCTGATGCTAACAACTTGATAAACAACTACTACTCTGACCCAACCAAAACATACTTTTATGCTTTTCGTCAAGTTCTTTTTCTTCTTCAATTTCCCACGTAAAATGGTCCAACATTTCTGCGTGTTCTTCGCATAGCAATGCTGCCTTCTGACGGTTCATTTTTTCTCGAATATTTAACAATTTTCGGGCAAGAGCGTGGTCTTCCATTCGCATTAACATCTAAATCAAGTTTTTATACATAAAAAGAATTCAGTGATTAAGCAAAATGATAAAAAATATTAAGCTATAAGTTTTACTAAGCTTGTGCGGGAAAGGCTGCTCATTTTGCCATTTAGATAAGAGAGGAACGTGCTCAAGGGAAAGATGCCCAACTAAGTAGTGTGCAAGTTCTTCTGTTGTGATGTATCGTATTTTGTATTCAGTTGCATATTTATCCTCCTATCATGAGAAAGCGATCAGAGTGCTATAACGAGCTCGCTTAAGAGTTGCCAGCCATTTGTCTATCACACCAAGATAGGAAATAGGCCTACCGCTGCGTGCTTTTTTCAATGGCACAACAAGTAAACTTGCCGGCTTGTTCTCCATATACTGCCCCTTTAATGCTGAACGTCAAGCAGGGAAGCTGTCAATTCTAATTTTAAAGTCGTTGATCTGACCCGACTCGGAATCAAACCCGAAACTACAGCTCCAAAGGCGGACGCTCTTACCACTCGGCCATCTGCGCTGTTGGATAACTCTAAACGGGATTTCCTCATCTTAGCCTTAAGTGGTAGAAAGGTGTCCGGAAACTCCTATACAAGCTTTTTATGACGTTTCGCTCGTCTTCTCGTAGTAAGAGGATAAATCAGAAATTAATAAACATCTACTAATAGTTTAACTTGTTGATTTAGAAGAACCTACCAAATCTTTTCTAATATTTCTTAAAGCGTCATCAATTTTTCGTCTTCTTTCGGCTTCGTTTGCAGCTAAAAACGAACAATGAAATCACTAATTTTGCCTCTAACATTAATATTGGATTCTGAAATGTACCATACACGAGATATGCAGTTTTTATCGCTCACACGCAAAAGATTATTGCATGGATTTCTTACCAATAACAAGCGATAAAATTCTCGATGATTTCAAGTCTGTTTCTTTTTTGTTAAATTTTGCTTCATTAATATTATTTTACGAATTCGATGAGCAAAAATAAAACCGTCGAACAGTTCATCCAAGTACACAACAACGAAGCTTGGGTGGAAGTTGAACTAGTCCTCTTGCGTTGATGGCCGTCTTAAAGTGAACCCTCAGGACGTCGATAATAAAATGGTCTAGTTGCATCCAGGGCTGTGAGCTCGCAAGTACAGGATTTTTAATCGGGTTTAAGTTCGAGTTTGCAAAAATTTGCTAGTCGAGTTGATTTTCTGAGTTCAAGTTCAAGTGCGAGTTCAGTAATTTTGATCGAGTTTATGATAAGTTTAAGCAGTTTTGTCAAATTTAGGATAAGCTCAAAACTCAACTAACTTTTTTCAACAACGAGTTCAAGTTTGAGTTCACGAGTTTTTGCTTTTCGAATTCAAGTTCGAGTTCTGCGAACAAGACCAAGTTCAGCGAGTTCGAGTTCGTAGCTGTGGTTGCATTTGTCGTTTACACACACTGCACAGTTGCTCATTGCTACTTACTGGTCTGTTTCTTTGTATCATTTACAGAAGTCTCAATTTCTTTCGAAGGAGAAGCAGATTTTGCTTGGGGTGATTTTTCAATATTTGTCCGTTGCGAAGTCTCAATTTCTTTCGAAGGAGAAGCAGATTTTGCTTGGGGTGATTTTTCAATATTTGTCCGTTGCGAAGAACATATTTGCGGCAAGATTTGTAATTTGTCTTCGTTGCAAAAGTTTGCGTTTTCATCTAAGGGCAACCCGTTTGCTTCTACTTCTAAGTAATCATGTTCATCTTCAAGATCACCTGGATCTTTGTTCTCCAGGTCATCATTGGATAAAATTGAGAAATCAGCCAAGTTGGCTTTGCTAAAGCAGATACATCATCAATTTATTGCGTAGGCAGCAATCGTGCCAAGATATCAACATTTAAAAAAACGTTAAGCAATTACGTTCCCAAAACGCAGAAACTTTTCCACCTGGGAACCAGCTACTGCCCCTTTAATGGCTGTGTATATGCTACTGGGAGATCATGGATTGAAGCTTTCGACAAGAGCCAAGCTAATTTTGAGTTATACGCTAATGTTTAATACTGGTCTAGGAAGATTTCAGGGATAGGGCGGAGAGGTAGGCCTACTAGCTACGCATATTGATGATAAAGCAAATACTACTCGCTGTGTAGCCAGTACTGTAGGTGGTTGGAAGTTAATTTTTGATCAAAGCTCCAAAATTCTATATTGAAAAACACGTTATCTTACCCTAAGAGTCCGTTTTGTTTTCTTTCTTCAATAATTTTTTTCCATTGCAAAACAGATCGTCTTTTAGTCGATAGATGAAGTTTTTGAGATAATTTTTTAACTCTGGATAAATGATCTTCCGATTGATTTTCTTTTATCGCATCCATTCCATTTGGCATGGATTTGATCGCATCCTCGGAGTTACTCATACAGTGTAATGTGTTAACAAATACGATACTCAGCAATTTTATTCTAAAAAAATTTGGAATATTATTATTACAAAGCTTCACAGCTCTGTTTCGGCTATTAGCCTTCACCAGTCGCTCTTAGGATTCAGCAATACGGTCAAGAAAAAGCAAAAAAATATTTAGGCGTTGTTCTATCTCAAAGCCGGTGACATTATTTACACTACGAGCACAGGGTAGCTGAATTCTTTCGCTATAAAGCGAAACCAATCAATTTTGACCCGTAATTAGCAGAAACTTGATATTAAATGCACTTATCCACTTAGTACTTGAAGCTTAAATGAAATTTCTTCGCATTATGTGGGAGATAATAATGTATAATTGAAAACAAAAAATCAAAACAACGTGCTGTTTTTGTACTTTCAATCTCAATCTTTTGAAGATTATGTCGGTAAAGCAATCACATGGAAAAACTTTGTTGAACGACCTGTTGCGCAACCTGTTCTGAACTTTGAAACAAGGGGGACAGGGATTTTTTGTTAATGCAGTTTTATAACCCTACAACAAAGTCATTGACGTGCCATGGGTTTTGAAACATGGAGCAAGTTTATTTTGATGATGCGTAAAGACATTTTTTCGAAGTTACCAAATCGTACAGCTATGGTGTGATTCTGTTGGTTTACCTCGCAAAAATCTTTTTGCAGAGTTGTAGGTGACACTTTACATTTAGTTGTAGGTGACACTTTACATTTACATAGTTTAGAGTGATTGCAATTTGCAGCAATAGTTTTCACGCAGGAACGTTACCCTTTTCTCAACTCCTGAACTCGCGATACAAGTTCGATTCCTGTTTGAGTTGAAGTACTCATTTGCAGCCTTTCCTCTGCACCGTTTCCCTTTAGTTTTCAATGTATTTTTTATATGACTTTTTGAACTCCACTGAGCAAGCCAGGCCTGATTTGATTTTAAGACTTGCCCGATAAACCGTTTTTTTTTTTGTGAAAAACGAACTCGATGTTGTTGAAACAGATTTTTTGTCAAACATCGCCGTATTAACAAGGGCTGCCGGTGCCGGAGGCAAAGTCATTGCCAAACCTTGATGCGATGTTCTATTGCTCATTCGTTCGTAACAAAAATTCGTTTTGTTTCAAATCGAAGAAAGTGTTTTGTGGTTAAATTTTAATAAAAACAGGCAATGTAATAATGCCTCTACTTAACTTCTGGGACCTTTCATTAGCACCAAATATTTTTGCTCAAACTATTGACTGTAGATTATGAATCTTTACGGAGTCTACAAACACGGATAACACCTTAGGTCAAATCAACTTAAAAACATGTGAAGATTTAAAGGGTTTGATGTTTCTAAACCTGATCCTACACACCAAGATTTTGAAAACGCAAGACTTGGCCCGATAAAAATAACTTGAATAAGTTAGGCTTATTCACAGCAGTGGCGTATGCAATGATGGGCTTCTGTACACTTGCCTACCCTCAAGCCTCATATGAAACACGTAAAAGCTTTATCGCACAAATTCTTTGAGAACAATAACCCTTTTGTTGAAATTCTCTTTACTCCCACCCTCCCCCGTCAGAAAATTTCTACGTACACTCTTGATTCGCCCAACTAGGTTCCAAATCTAATCTACGAGTCTTTATCGATCAGTAGCATTGCTCTGGCTTAAGTGAATCAACAAAAACTACTTTACAAGCAATTTGCTAGCAGACTAAGCGCTCTGCAACTGCTGGAAATTGTTACAATACATTGTCTTTACGCTTCCTTATATTTTACTTCTACTCCTAGCTTCGTAGTGATGAAATATCGCTTCCGGATATGACGCAATACAGGGAACAAATCACCAATTTCTGCAAATTTCGCCTCACTATTCTCTTGTTGCATATTTACGAAAATACTGCTTTCTGAATCTTTTGAAGATGTAGCCTATATTTATTGTCCTGGTAAAGTTATTCAAATCTTATTTTACCAAAGTCAAAAATCTCCCGCGTTTTCAGAATTTTTTTGAGGAGGGGGCTAGCAAAAAAAAAATGCTGATCGTGGAGTATTTGTCAGCACCATGGTATAGCGGTACCATGCGCTGGTGACAGATCCTACTTGACGGGTTCGATTAGCGGCTGAAGCCGAACGCATTTGACATATATATCGGGTGGCTGCTGACTCGAAGAGCGCATGCTCACTTCGCAGTCTCCCTCATTACTGTTGAATTTTTAGTTCAGTATAATTTGAAATTAACCTTGGTTATTATTGTTTGTTGGTTAACTATATCGAAAAAACGACAACCCTTCCCAGCTTGAGTCATAAAAAGTCATGTAAAATATCACCAAATAAACATTCAATTAAAAATACTTGATAATTTGCTACTTGTTTTATTAGTTGTTTACAGAATTTTGCTTCCACTGACTATGATATCCTTAATTGACTTTTATCTGACCTGCAAGCGACAGAGGGTCACGCGTAGCAATAACAGTAGGTGTATAACAACGAATTGAGTAATGCAATGTGTTTATATTAGTTTACAGCTACATGCATCAACATTTAAAAAGGGCAAAAATTGAATTACAAACTATCCACTAGGAAAGAACCACCATGACTGCACTTAAAGATGGATTCAAACAAATAACCAAAGCAAAGATTTGTTTGTTCTTTTTAGGATGTCATGCAGCTTGCCTTCACTCTGCTTTTGCTATTTATGATTCCTTCCTAAAAAAAAGAATAAATAAATACGACCGACCTTCCTCTAGAAATTTTTCTCGAAAGTTCATGGTTGCTACTCTTTTTATAAAAATACTGACAACCCTGTAAGATGTTACGACCTTAGGCTGGTAAACACTGCTGCATACTTCTATTTTCTATTTGTAAACTATAACGACACCTTCGTTTTACCAGACTTTACTAAATATCTCGCTCAATACGAGTGTAATTAACTACGCTAGGATTAGCTCAGTAAACACGGTGTTTTGCTAGCTTCACGTTTTTGAATTTTATTTTTTGCATACAAAAAATTCCCTAAAACTGCTTAAAGGAACTAGCTTAACAATTACATTTATGAGCCACTTCTTTTAATAGAAAACTGATGAATAATCCCTTCGTAAAATCAAGAAAAGTAGCAATTATACTGTGCGCACAAGGTACTAGCTAAACGGTTAACCGCAAATGAACAGTTTGCCATCCCTGTGGATTAATTTATACGCCTTAAATCATTAGTCACAATTCTGGTTTCCTTAATAAAAAAAATTAAAGCATTAATTCAAAAGAAGCGTTTATCCTGACGCAACGCACGCCCAGGTGACGTAAGTTACGCACGCACGCAATTTCAGCTCCTTGATTCATTTCCAGAAGGTTAGGCCGATTAGCGTAGTTAAACACCACTATCGGCGTACGAGATATTGGGTTCGATTACCGGGGTGGTCAAATCTGAAACAGTGTCGCCAACGGCTTGCCACCCCTGCGATGATTCAACAAAGCTGTGATGGCCAGGCGCTAAGCCGCAGAGATGGACCCCGCCACTCGTTACATGCTTTGGCGTAATACCGAAGATTTGATTTGAAATTAATTTATGAAGAAAATATGAAAAACCAGAATTTTGCAACCGTTTATCTGTTTTTCACTAAAGTACTGGCAGTGAAAGTGTTAAATTTTTGACGTTTTGCGTAAAAGGTGAAACGAGACTGCAATTTGCCAGCGAAATCGTTTGCACTCTTGCCTTAGACATCGAAGTACCAATAACGATTAAGTGTCATAGCCAGAGGTAGGATTTAGCCGGTTCACACCGGATCTATAGAATCGTCTCACATTATTTCATTAGATCAGCGAACCGGTTAGCATTGCTGTTTACACTTGTACCACAAGTTGAAACAGAACCGAGTGAAAATATAACTTTTGTCATACTGTAGAACCGCTCGACAAAAAATGAATCTCATCACTAGTCATAGCACTATGATTTCTCAATACCAAACGCAGGCAACTTCACAGTACTGTGTATTAAAACACTACCATTACAAGAAAATAAACTGTTTCCTGGTACAAGGCACAAAATATGTGAAACAAGACAAAAACGATTTTCAAAACCCAGCAAACAACACCACTTCGATCTTTACTTCACGTTGGAAGAAAAAGAATTAAGACATTTAATTCTTGAGTGGGACTTATGCAGGCGACAAATCACAATCGCAAAATGTATTGAATAACAATAAAAGTTTACTATATACGAAAAACATTAAAAATGAAAAACAGATTAACTGAACTGAATACGCAGTTACTCCTTACCTAGGAAAAGCCATAGCAGCAATGGACTCAGAAGGGAGGATATCCCTAAAAGAGCTGAGAGCACTTTCGGCGTAACTTCAAGTTAAAATGATCAATGCCCAGGCATTGATGCGCGCTTGTGCCTTAAAATTAAGAAGCAAACTCGCCCCACAAATCAGAAATAATATTCCGCCATGAGCCATACTAAACTACCAAAAGCAGCACAAAGCAATAACTGTAACACACAAAATCGTTAAAAAGTTGACAATTTCCAGGTTATCCCAGCTTAACACTAAAACATTAGTGATTACTGATCTATGCATTGTCCGCAAATGTAAAATGAACGCAGTCTGTTAAAATGTGCAAAACTTGATATATTTTACGAGTCAACGAAGTTCTATAGATGCAATGCTTTAGACATAATTACTGTAAATCCAATTAACAAAGAATTACTATCAACGCTAAATGCACAGTTAAGCAAACATCGGCAGTTACACAGCTAAAATCAACACAAAATGCAAACCTTTCTACACATTACACGCCCGCCTAAAATCATAACGCCTAAACCAGTGACTCTCAACCTTTTATACTTTGCGGCTTCTTTCTATAGACTATCATCACCAGTGGCTCCCAGTTTAGCAATAAAATTTTTCTGTCCGTATTTCATTTGTAGTGGCTACAGCCGTCTACTGGTCTTAAACGGTTAATTACAGTTAATAAATGTTGAGCTCGCGACCCCCTTGTGGGTCAATGTCTCCTGGTTGAGAACCCTGGCTTAAAATTAATTATGCAATTGAACTAAACGTCAGTTGTTATTTCCAAGTCCTTTCAATCTCGGCTGTAAGAGTTGTATATCATGTAGGAATACGGAAAAAATCCTTGCCTTTAATGTTCAATTAGACACACGGATTGTTGACTCCGTTTATGGAGAATAATTTACGTAACTCATTTAAGCATGGGAGACATTAAAGTTTTTAAGAATTTCGTATGGCCACAGCTTAAATTTGTACGTAGGTGGCAGGCTATGAAACACAGATGCCTTAGAACAAGCTTTGAGCATCACAACCAATTAAGCGAGCAAGAAATGAATAATGATCATGGCAATAGACATACAGCGTGTCCCACAATACAAAAAATATGGTGAAACCAACTTTTGGGTGTTTAGTGCACTTGAAGAACTCTCTTAGTTGTTTTCTGATGAATCACTGGTAGAAGCACCTAAACCGAATAAAATAACATTTGACATAGTTGATATCGTTTTCTACAAGGTCAAACAAGTGCATTAATGAAAACTGTCTCTAATCGACCTACACGATCTGAGTTAAGCTGATAAATTGCAATATTGCATTCATGTATGTACACTTGTACAGTACTATCCTAACGCTAAAACAATGCTGTTCTATAGAGGAAACAGGCTTTAAGTCACTTTATCAACAAAACAACTTGATATTTAGTTCGGGCTCAAACCCGAGTACAGCTATTTTAAGATCTTAAATTAAACCTCACCGCAACTTCCGCTCTGATTCAAATTTTTAATGTTCAATAATGCTGACTCATCAAGCCTAATTGCAGGGACGTATATTTTGAAACGTTAAGTCCTTGGTTTGGTTAAAAAATTGGTAATTTTAATAATAAAGCTGTAAAACATGTTACCAATTGGAGCTTTGTCCATGTCCAACTTCTTCTTGGCCCGGTTAACATCCGCAATATCCGGACCAGGGTCTCTTGGACTGGTCATGGGAGAAAGAGAAGGCGTACTTGGGAGTTCTAGAAGAATAATTTCAAAATTTTATACAAGTTGTTTACAAAACTAGGCCACCGTTAGACGTTCACAAATGCACTGTAGTTAATTTTCGTGAAACGAAAATTAAATTGTAAATAGCCGATCCTAATTTTAATCAAAAATAAATTGAACTGAAAATTCAACAGTAATTGAAGGAGACTGCGAAGTGAGCTTGCGCTCTTCGAGTCTGCAGCCACCCCGTATTTATGCCAAATGCGAACAGCTCAAGCCGCTAATCGAACCCGTCACGTAGGATCTGTCACCTGCGCGCGGTACCGCTAGGCCAAGTGATAATGATGAAATTTTACAACATGTCTTACCTAACGCTTTTCGGAGTACCGGTACATAAAACGGTCCATATATGGTTTGGTTTCTGTTGACTAGTTGTGCGTATGAGGTCGCTATGTTTGCAAGTTCAGCAGATACAGCCTGAATACAAATATGTTGTTGAGACATTTTCCAACACCTTGTGCGCTTTTTGCTAGCTTAAGTCTAGCCTACACTATATGCACATTTTAAGTGCTCAGCAGCTTCATAATTCTTCTTATTATTTCTGGTCGTAAGAGAGTCAGCAGATTGCTTCAATGGAGATTATAAACCAAGTTGGCGCCGCAAAGTCTAGGTTTAAAGCGTTGGGTATAACCGTAGTGCAGACTGGTTCTTACTCTTTTTACAACGATTAGACACTAGCTCTACTAAGAGCAAATGCGGGGTCCATAGCTGGTTGCTTTTCATATTGCTATGAAAATCAACCTAAACAATGATATTCTATACCCGGTATTTCGTTTCATATTTATGATTGTTTAAGAAGACTTTTTTCAAGAAGTTTTCAGTTTTCAGAATAACCGGCCTGCCGGTTAGCATTGTAAAGACATTTTCAAGAAACTCAGGAAATATCTCTCTTTTGGTGTAAATAACAACTTCATCTTTAAAACCTTTGCTTTTACAGGATAAACGCACAAACTTCATCCGTAAATTAGGTCAACATATCAAGCTCTTGCCAGGCGTTTTTTACCTTTTTTTTTATCAAAACTCCAGTGAATTTTTGCAAAATTAAAACGTATTTTTACACTAAACGCTGAATCAACTTAACCAAGCGAGTCAGCAGCACCTTAACTACTCATACGCCAGAACTCAGCAATCAGTGAATCACAATGTACCTGTAGACCTGGGGGAACAGCAACAGTATTCGAGGGAGAAGCGGCTGGTCTCCGACGTGCCAAATACTCAGCCATGGCAAACAAATATTCATGTATTCTCTTAACTAAAAGAAGTAGATACAGTAGGAACATTAGATAGCTGATGATAATTACGACGAGCTAATGACGATATTAACAACCACATTATTTAGTGTAACAGAACGTTTGGCGAAGTGGTTACACATTGCTATTAGCGCGGGAGGTCTGGGGTTCGATTCCCGAGCCGATCAAATGGGACACAGTGGCTCGCCACCGCTGCGATGTTTCTTCCGAGCCGTGTTGTCCAGGCGCTAAGCTGCGGAGATGGACTCGGCACTCGTTACACGCTTCGGCGTAATACCGCGAGTAAATGAGGTTTGATTTTGACTTTTTAATTTACCTCCAGAGAGGAGAAACCGCAGAATGAAGCAACTTAAAATTTTTACAAAAAAAATAAACAACTGGAAATGCAAGTCACCTTGGAGAAAACTTAACTGTTACAGCTTTCAAAAAAGTTGTTTCAAAAAGCCAGCAACAATCAAAAAACAAGATCTTCATTATACTCGCGGTATTACGCCGAAGTGTGAAACAAGAGGCGGGGCCCAATGCCCATCTCCGCGGTTAGCACCTGAGCAACACAGTTCTAAGAAACGTCGCAGTGGTGGAGAGCCGTTGGCGACACTGTGCCGACGTGACCGGCCCGGGAATCGAACCCCAGACCTTCCGCACGGATAGCCTGTGCTTAACAACTGAGCTAACCGGTCGGTGTCTGGCAGGTGTAAGCAACAACGTGCAGCCAAAAAACCACGAGGGTTGGTAAACTATTTAGTCCGACTTGGTCTGGAGCGAAAAAGTGTTTGTCTAACACGTGAAAGTCATGAGCAGAAAACACAATATACGGTTAAGTACTCACGTAATATCCGGTACACGGTATTAGTTTCGAGACCACTGAGTGCGGATATTTGCTCTTTAAACGCCATCTTCTGTTCAGTTGTAATTTGGGAAGTATTAGAAACTGTTTTAAAATGATTTGAAACTTTGTGCACAATTTGCTCTCCAACGCCATCTAGCGTACCAGATAAATGACTTTTATCTCTGAAAAATAACAACAAATAACAACTATTGTAAGACAAATCAAAACAACAAACAAACAAATATTCATTATACTCGCAGTATTACGCCGAAGTGATTAAGGAATAGTGGGGTCTGTCGAGCGGCTTAGCGCCTGGACTACACAACTCCGAAAAAACGTCATAGCGGTGGCGAGCCGCTGGCAACACTGTCTGATTTCACCGGTCCGAGCATCGAGCCGCAGACCTGCCGCGCTGATTTTAATGTATTTAAACACTACACCAGTCCACCTTGTACAAATAAAAAAAGGACTTCCAACGTGAATTGTCAACAACGGTCACGGTCGTAAGGTTTGAGTTCAAATCTAACCCAAGCATCTTGGTTAATATATGTCACGAGTCACAACGTTTATCTCTGCTCGGTGAATTTTTTAACAAACAACAAACGGAAAAAATACGTTTAAACTCGGGCAATTCTTATGCAAATTAAAATTTGTTTGTAAATCTGGATACACAAAACGCGAAGAGCAAAAGTTTTTTCGTGTTCACAAACACACAAAAACAAATTTAAACTTTAGGTAAAAAAAACTCACTATAACTTACAGTACATTCGGCTGCAGAATATCAAGAAGATCCTGCTTTAAACTGGCAACAAATGCTTGGTGGGAAGCTAAATCGGCAGACAGGGACGAAAATGTAATCAGCAATGTAGATGCCAACAATATCGACCGTTTCAATTGTACTTGGAGCTCAATTAGTCGCTTTTGATCGACCAAAACAGTCTAGAAACAAGAAAAATTACGACTATTGCATTGACAAAAGATCTAGCGGTGCTAGAAAACTAACGCATAAAATGCATCAAATAATTCCATTAACGCAGCTGCTCAGATAGTCGAGTCTGCTTATGGAGCAGTAGACTCCGGGTTTGATTCCCAGTCGGGTCAAACCAATGAGTTTAGAATTGGTATTCGCAGGTTCGCAGCTTCCCTACTTGACGCTCAACATCAAAGGGACAGCGTGGAGAACTAGCCCGAGAGTTTACTTGTCAGGCCGTTAAATAAGGCACTTAACGGGATTCCCCCAATTTTTGAGCGAAGAAAGATGGCCGGCAACTTTTAAGCGAACTCGCTATAGCGCTTTCTCGTGATAGGAAGATAAGAATACAATTAAACAAATCATGAATTAGCAGCGTTTGAGATGGTTAACTGATGCATTTATTTGACCATTGAGCCATTCCATTATAATTCAACAAATGGTGAACACCACCACCTCTTCAATTCTTTTGATTTTTTGATATATTGTAGTATTTTGCTTATAAATGTCATATCAGTTGGAATTTTTTTCTTATCTTTTTTCGTTTTCGAGATATCGCGGTTTGAAATTTTACATTTTTACCACTAGTGGCGCTAAAGCGAAACACAAATTTTAACTGCTCGTCTAATCCTTAACCAATTTTTTCAAGCAAGGTATCGATTTATGTGTTTTCAGGGCCAAGGAATCCAAAAATTCAGTTATGAAACCTAAACTGCAATCGTGTGCTGCTCAAAAAAGAAAAAAAAGCACTGTTACCTCAGGATAAGGTTTCCCTGGCTCCCAATGCAGCAATTTGATAAAAGCTCTTTTGAGAACAGTTAAAGGACTTGGAAGGTCAGGAAAAGCACTGCTGCCTCTAGCGGCAATCTGGCTGCAAAGCAATAAACAGCGATTGTTAAAAACATGAGAATTGAAAAGTTCAAAAAATTTTCGAAAAATTCAATTTAACAAACTAAATACAATCAAATCAAAATACCAATTTTTAGCGCTACTAGATTTCAGCTGTTATAAAGCGTCCAAAACATTGGATCTTTAAAAACTGTTATGTCCTAGAAGCAATAAACAATCTACATCCTTGCAGCAATAAACCATGTCTATTGTCTATGCTATGTGTATCACATCCAAACCGGTAAACGTCTTACTTCAGTTGAGTTTCTCTGTTTTCTTTCATTTCTTCGTAACATTCTGATATCCATTTTTCAGTCGTTTCCAGACCATCTAAAAAATTGAAGATAACTACTATCAAACAAGCGTAAATGATTGCATGCACAACCAAGAGTGCTCTATGTTACGAAGATCAGAGCGGATTACTAACAATAAATTGGTCATCAGTATTTCTCTCTGAATAAGATCTTGCTCCTGATGAATACCTTTAGGCATGAAACTGTCTGTAGAGCTATTAAATGAATATTCTTCATTATCAATGGAATGATAATAATAAACCTACCAATAACCTCCAACTTCCCAGCATATATAATATGTCTCTTTATCGTACGCATTCAAAAGCACCCCAGTTATGATAGTAGTTTTGCATCACATCGTGATTTTAAAACTTGTTTTCATGTTTTCTTTTTCTTGAAGCATTGCTTAAATGCTGCACTTCAGCAAATCCCGATCGCCAGCAACATGGCAAGCGGTTCCGGCGTGAGTTATTGATCTTTCGCGACGGGTTCGATTCACGGATGGAGTCGGTCGTATTTGACATCCAAAAAGCTGCCGACTCGAAGAACCCAAGCTCACTTCGCAGTATTCCTCCAGGCCCAGCCAGATTTGCAATTGCAGAGTTTAAAAAAACAAATGCAGTCATTTATTCTACAGCAACTATGTGTATATACGGTGCTCATGATGAAGCTGAACAGGCTAAAATACATACTTTAAACCACAAAAAATACGACTTCTTACTTGGAAGTTTTTCAAGGATTTCTGCAAACTTTTTTCGTTCATACTCGATATGGTGTTGTTGTAAGAGAGGACGAAAAGAAGAAATTGTAAAATTTACATAATCACGTTTCATCACGTCCAAAGTTTTGTAGATGCCCCTGTGGAAACAAGGGTAAAAATATACTGACTAAATCTTAGTTAGACTCACGGTATTACACCGAAGCGTGTAATGAGTGGCAGAGCTCATCTCCGCGGCTCAACGCCTGGGCAACACTACTCCGAAAAACGTCGCAGCGGTGGCGAACCGTTGGCGACACTGTGCCCGACTTGATCGGCCCGGGAATCAAACCCCAAACCTCGCGCGCCGATAGCGCAGTGAAACATCCTCAAACACCCATTAAAAATCGAAAAAAAATGTGAAAGTTGGACCGCTATGAATATTTACTTTATGTATAGTATGCGGGCGAAAAAAGATAAGTTTTGCGACAACGGGCGCCGGCCACTATGAAAACTCTTGGCAGTGCTGAGGACCGACATAAAACACATCCTCTTTTATGGCATTCAACATTAGATTATTTATCGGCTCTATCCTTGCTGCTGAACGCCTAATAATATAGCTGTGAAGATATTCGTATATCTTGACCTGACTAAGAGTTGAACCCAAGGTTTTGGAATTGGAAACATATTCTAAATCGATACGCTCATACAGATGGTCTAGAATAGATAGCCGTCATTTCTCAAGCTTCATACAACTGTAGTTAGATTTTTTTTCAGTGAAATACACATGTCATGAAAGATGACCTAGCTGAGCATTGAACGCCGGAATATAGCTCCGGAGCATAATGCGCCAACCACTCCTTCTAATCTGTTGTTTTTAAACCACATAATTGCAGCTTAAGTTTTTATATCAGTGAAGTACACGCATCATGGAATATGACCTAGTTGACCAACGAATCCGCGAAGCCAGTTTCGCAGCTCAATGCACCATCTGCTCGGCCAACTCCAATCTTTTTTTTTTTTTATCATTATTTCACGCCACTTAATTGCAGCTTAGGATTTTTGTGGTGGTGAAGTACATGCATCATGGAGATGACCTAGTTGAGCATCGAACCCGCGAAGCCAGCTTCGTAGCCCAATGCACCAACCACTGCTCGGCCAACTCCAATCTCATAAAGGTCTTACTTGAATATATCCACAACGCCATCTATCGACCGTAGTTGATTCACTTGCTCATCACGCGCAGGAGCGCACATCATTGCCATGGTATCAACAAGAAATCCAGTCAAAGACTGAATATTTAGAGTGTCATGTTGCGCTTGCTGCTTCAGGAAATCAATATCTAGCCCTTCATTTATCCTGAAAAAGATGAGAATAAATTCTCAATCTTATCCGTAAAGCTAAAGTAAAAAAAAAAAAATATATATATATATATATATATATATAAACCACGGACACACTAATAACAAAATTCAAAATTGTCGCGATGTATTTCGACGCAAAATTTTTGGTCAGCTTCAATTTGACAAATATTTGCCATCATTTAACCTACTCCGACCCAAAAGTTTGGGCCCATGCGTCACTAAAAAGTTAGTCACAACCACTCTGTTAATTTCTTCTGAAATGCAGCGTCCTGAAAGTCAAAAAAAAAAAATGCAATCTCTTGCGCACACATTGCAGACGCGTGTAATCAGTTCGAGTGCGCTACTGCACACAGCAACGAACATACATTTCTGTCACAGCATAAACACACGAAGACCTCGCTGAAGTTGAGTCAGGTACAGCTCGTTATCGCAATTCGCCGAATCACAGTAAAAATGAAACCTTACCGTTTGTGCAAAGATGTTTGCTGATTCGGTAGCAAAGATATCAGAGATTCCTTGATTTCAGCTAATAGAACAAACGCATGGTCAAGAACAGGAGGGTCAGATGCAAAATCTTCTGCCAGTAAATCCCAAAACGCTCGATGCACTGCATCTTTTGCTGCAGATTTAATCTTTCCTGGAAAAATACAATATAGTGTACAAAACTAAATCAAAAACCACAAATTTTATGTTCAAAGAGCACTATTTTTACAAATAAAACCACGTCAGTTTAAGTACAGATAACTCAAGTAAGAGAAGTTAGTTTAGATTTTTTTTCTTCTTTGAGTCTTTTGTTAGGTAACAAGAGTAGGATAACACCAGTTCGATGTTATGCTAAACAAGACCCTATTTCAGAGATCAATAGAGTGAAGAGATTTAGGGCTTACAGTCTAAAAATGAACTTTTGCATGCCCTGATCGCTTTTATTTATGACGAAGAATATGAAGCAAAATAGCTTACGAGCTTTTGGCACATGAAAAAATGGTTCATTTGTGGACTAAAGCGATTGGGCAACGACAACCATAGAAAATTTCACAGTTTCTACTCGGTAAAAGTTCATGCACTTACATTATATCTTGCAAGTTGGCGCATTTGGTAAGCGCACGTAATCACTGCGGGAGGTCCAGAGTTCTATTCCTGGGCCGGTGAAATCGGACACGTTGTCGCCAACGACTCGCCACCGCTGCGACGTAACCCACGCGCTAAGTGGGGGAGATGGGCCCCGCCACTTGTTACACACCTTGGCGTAATACCGAAAGTATAATGATGGTTTGATTTTTTGACAATACCTTGTACAGTATCATTTCGGTTAGAACTTTCATCTGGATCAGGCAGTTTAAATGCTTCATCGAGAGCTATTTCATGCATCAACACCAGCTTGGCAGCAGCATCGTTGGCGGCGATATAATCTTCCAGTGGAGTAATTTTTTTACTAGGAGGAGAACCTACGTAAATGAACAATTTGAATAGCGACTGTAGATGTCAAAAAACGCTATTTACCAACTAGCAAAAACTAGAAATAACTACATGGCAGCATAAATGGTGCTGATGGAAGCCACATTTTTAAAATAGCAGCTCGTGGAAACACAAGCACATAAATGCCATAAAGAAACTTCAAAATAAAGACTCACAGCTCAAATAGTTTACATTAATCAAAAATTCACTCGATCAAAAAGACAGATGAAGACTGCGACATGAGTACCAGACATACTGATTGCTGAGATGAAAATGCTAAACGGTGCAACGCATGAAAAGTGACATAAATGAATAATAAAAAACAGCGGTTAGTTTTCTCGAGTTCCATGAACTACGGACACCACTTTTTCATATGAGTTCATTTTATAAAAAACCTGCAGTGCACAAAACTTATGATGGAAATTATGCAAAACAAAAATTATCATTTACTACCATACTTACTGCTTGGGGTGCCATTTGACATAATCACTTTTCCGAAGTGTCCTAGAAACGATTTATACAGTAAACAACCAGTAATAATATCTCACCTACTAACTGAATTTACAATCACTGCAAGTTAGCACAAGACTATCGTCATATACCACCATATACAATGGTTATCATAGTTTTTATTTTGACCATGATTAATATTCTCCTTTTAAATCCATTGAACTACTGTTATCCATAAATGAGCATCTAATGGTATATGCATCAAATTTTCATTATACTCACGATATTGCATCAACGCATATAACGAGGGGTGGGGCTCATCTTCGTGGCTTAGCATCTCGATAACACAGCTTCAAAGAAACATCACAACCATTGGCAAGGCATTGGTGACACGTGTCCAATATTACTAGCCCAGAAATTGAACCCTAGATCTCCGGCATCACTAACAATGTCTTTATCCACTATGCCAACTGGCCCAGTAATGTCTTGCTTAATTTATGATTGCATAATTGATTCATAAATTTAAACACACTAACCTTTTGTAACATCTATAACAGGCTTTGGCTCAGAAGCCAAAGAATTATTAGATGATTCTAAGGGGTCAGAAAATGATGTTCGTTCACGTTTTTTCCCACTTTTATCTGAAATAATAATACCATATCTAAAATTGTCAAAATTTTTTGATGCACAGGAGAACGCTGATTATCCGAACTAATTAAAACCAGGTGAGGTTCAGATAAGTGATTCGTTCAGATAATCAAATTTTACGAAATTACATCATACATATTATAAAGTACACAACACATACAGTCTTTTGATATCAAAAAATTATGAAGTACGCATAAAATACTTTTATAAAGCACACACACTATTCTCTTACAATAAAAAAATGAACTATTTACTTTAAAACGCAGAGTATGTTTACCATTACCTTTTGATAATTTAAGTTGCAGTGAAAAACAACGGAAATAATAATAACACTAACATACCACAGCGTTTTTTTGTCAATAAAATAATGCTTATTAAGCATTTTATTATTCAAGGTACTGTTTCTCATGTCTGTAGACTATTTTAACAACTCAAAATCTCTACTTTAACCCTACACAAAGCACTGCAACATTTAAGCAAGCAAAGAAACAGTCTTACCAAGTAAAAATGAAAAACAGCATGCAGTACATTGCAAAAGTTACATTGGTGTATAAATTAGGAATGCCCAATTTTTCAGCACAAGCTGCAGTCGGTAAATTAATTAATGTGGCTTTACTTGACAAAATATCATTTTCTTTGTCCATTGATTTTCTTTCATCAGCACTCATCTTAGTTCACTTCATTTAAGGTTAAGTCAATTAACACCGTAACAAGACGACAACAAAACTACAAGGACTAAGACTCTCTGCAAAATTCAAAGGCAACAGAGTTAAACTTTGACAGGAATTAAGTACCAGCACAACAGTCTAGCTTATCTAATTGGGCCCTCTTCAACAGTGTCAAAATTACATACATTCCAAACTTTTATATCCAAAGTTTAAAAACTTCTAGATTATAGTAATTGCCGTTATATATATACTGACATAAATGTTTGATGTGGTACATCATTAAGCAACAACCTTATTAATTACAGAATAAGGTTGAGTCAAAATATGTTTTGTAGCTTAAATTTTCAAACATTACAATACAATTTAAAAAAATATTGGTGTAGATTATACAAATGCAGACGTAATTACACAGATAAACCAATATACTGTATTCAGAAAAACCAGCCAGGACCATATCCACGGCAATACAATTGAAAAGATGATCAACTGACCAACAAAAAGGAGCTAACGTTGAAGCTTAAGCTCATGCTTTACCAAATTCAAAGCTTTTTCATATTTCTGTGATTCAAATTACTGTGTGTTAAGTCCACAGCTGCACAGAATTTTTACTTTGCTGTGACTTCTGCGCAAAAGAACTGGCAAACCTTTGTAATCAGGCTATGATAAGCTTTCACTTTTATATATATAAATACCATGCTCTAAGCACTCTAGACCAGACCAGAGATGTACTAGCCTGCTAGCAGACCTGACAGCTACCATATCTACTGATATACCATAAACCTATTAGTTGTACTTGAACTAAGTGGGGTTGTTCGAATTAAGCAGTGATTCGAGTTTGGCCCGAACCCCTACTAATAACTTACTAGCGCCCCTAGCGGTCCTTGTGCTCATGATATATCTGCTTGTTATAAGATGCGGCTTAAATTAAACAAGCTCCAACTAAGCCTTCTACGTTTTAAATCAATGACCTAGTAACAAAAGGTACAAAGCAAATGCTTTAACAGTTAATTATAATTATATACTCACTATGATTCAAATCAATTCAATATATTTTCCAGCACTTTACGCAGAAGGAATAATAAAAAGTAACACGGCACTAAGCAAAGTTGATAAGAAAAAATAAACAGAGAATTACTAAACTTGGCAACTTCTAGTTTGTAAATGTCAATTAATTTTAGAGTGTTGGTTTCTTTGACGAACGAAATGAGAGCTCACTTGTAAAGGTCGTAATGTAGTGCTATTTGTGCTACCCCAAGTTGTGATGCTATACTGTAAATGTGGATAAACAAGTTCAAAATATAGTAATTGTAACACTTTGGTGTTAGCAAAATTTTTTAGCTTATAAAATACTCCACTGAATCTTGATATTCTTTTGTGGATATGCACAATATGTTGTTTCCCGGTAAGTTTGTTATCCAATGTAACACCAAGATATTTAAAACTTTCAGTTTCTTCAATTTCGTGTCCGTCAATTTTTATGGACAATAATAAATTTCTTTTTTTGGCTTTAAAAAAATCATGTGCTTTGTTTTATTTACATTTGAAGAAAGTTTGTTAGAGCAGAACTAACAGGTTATTTTTTTAACTCTTGGTTTACTATATTTCATAAAGTATGAGAGTCTTTGTGGAAGCTATAGAGCACAATATCATCTGCAAACATTCTACTGTTGAGTGCAGATGCATTTACGATATCATTAACACAGACCAAAAACAAGAGTGGACCAAGAACTGACCCTTGCGGGATTACGCATTTAACTGTAGGGTCCTACTATCACCTACAGGCAGTGATGGGCACGATAAACCTTTCTGTACTAAAGCAATAGGCCTAACGATAATCGATAACTTCAAAAAAGCCCTGGGCGATACCGATAATCGATAAATCTCAATTTCTTAAAGCGATATCGATAATTAAAAAAGTATCACCGATAAATTTTTCCGATAAATGTTGCGGTAAATTTTCGATGTGTTTGACAAAGTTTTGTTTGTAAGTCGAATTGCAAAAATGTTTTTTTCTGGATTTTTTAAAAAAAGAGAGCAGTTCACGGACTCTGCCATGAGATTAAGCCAAACAAAGAAATAATGTTTAAAAGTTGCAACAAGTCTTAATGGACACCGTGTTTTTTCCATAGCGCCAACTCACTAACTTTGAAGTTTAAACACTGCGTTCATAAAAAATCGTTCATCGCGATAACAAAATATATAACAAAAGCGATAACGGTAATCGATAAATCCAAATTATTTTGAGCGATAACGATAATCGATGAAAAGTTATCGCCGATAAATTATCGCGATAAATGCCCATCTCTGCCTACAGGAGCGCAAGAAGCACAAGGACCACCTTTGCAAGTGAGTTAGGAGCACAAGGACTGCTAGGGGCGCTAGTGAGTTATTATAGCCCTAACCCCTAACTCCAACCAGCTAACCAAACCCTAATTCTTAATAATAACTCACTAGCGCCCCTAGCAATCCTTGTGCTCCTAACTCACTTGCAAAGGCGATCCTTGCGCTTCCTGCGCTCCAGCAGGTTTTAGCACTGAGCAATACAGTAACTGTATGTTAGTTAAATATGATTTGATTAAATTTAGGGCAACACCTCTGACACCACAATGTGAAAGTTTTAACAATAAAATGCTGTGATTAACTGTATCAAAAGCTTTGGCAACATCTAGCAAAAACACGCAGCAAGTGATTAAGCCATCATCCATATATATTGTTTGTTAATCAGGGGTACAGGTACCAAAGTTTTTGAGATATGGTAGGCCTATGCAATGTGCCAAAGGTGGCCAACACGCGACTCGCGAGCTGCATGCGACTCTTTGCTCAGTTTCACGCAGCTCTTTTTCACATGCCGCGTTTTTTCTATCAGCAGCCTTGTTCTGCAATCATGTTGAATTTGGCAACGCATTACAACCACAACGGTATAAGTTGCATTATCACGTACCGGAAATAATCACTTTGTTAGAGAATTACAACGAGGCATTAACAAGTGGCGGGGGCCATCTATTCATGCATAGTATTTACTTGCACTGTGCATATGCATTCTCTTATTGCAAGAAAGCGATCAAAATGCTATAACAAGCTCGCTTAGAAGTTGCCAGACACCTGTCTACCACACCAAGATTGGGGAATCCCATCAAGTGCCTTTCCCACTGGCACAACAAGTAAACTTGCCGGCTTGTTCTTCACACTGTCCCTTTTATGCTGAGAGTCAAGCAAGGAGGAGCCCTGTGAATTGGAATTAAAAGTCATTGGCTTGACGCGACTCGGAATCACACCCGAGTTTGCAGCTCCAGAGGCAGACACTCTTACCACTCAGCCATTTGAGCTGTTATCTCTGCGGCTTTGCACCTGAGCAATACTTATGTCCATATACCGTAACTTACAGACTTAAGGCAACACAGCTTCAAAGTCTGAGGAAACATCGCAGCAGTGGCCACACTGTATCCGCTTTGACAGGCCCAGGCAACAAACCCCAGGCTGCTTGCACCGAAAGTGATGTTGTTGCTAACTGAGCTAACCAGCCGGTATACTCTGTACTACTAACCTAGCTAAGCAAAAGTATGTGTATCAATAACAGGTATCGTGATGTTAATGCAATTATTTGATTATTATCCCTTGTGTGTGAAATGGCTCTTTGCTAAAACACAGAAAGAAATGTGGCTGTTAGCATCTGACTGGTTGGCCACCACTGAACTGTGCTGTTAACTGTTTGTGAAGATCTGAAATTGCTTAAGATGATGAATAATTACGAGCTAAGCTAAATCGTGAAAACTACACTAGTCTAGTCTAATCCAGCTCACAGGGCTCAGGTCTGGTGATAAACTTGGGAAAAATATAGAAATAACTCTATCAATCTATCTATCATGGTGTGACTCTGCGGCCTGAGCTGATGAAAAAAACACTTCAACCACAACAAAATTCTTCTTATCATCTTCTAAACTACTAGGTCTCCTGCTAATATAGAGCAAACAACCGAACATAGGCCTTTGTCAGCTCAGTGCTCTGAAGTTAGGAATTCTGGCTGAAGTAACTCGAGCGTGACTACCGGTACGTTCTTTGTTTACGTTTTTCGAGAACATTCAAAAGAAAAACAATCTAGAAACTACTATGAGCGCGAATCAGCTGATTGGCAATGTTTCCGTGTACTTCGGAAAAATTTTCCATAAGGCTAAGCCATTTTCAGAACCTTTTTGTCACCCATTCCAATAACTGCTGCAGATGGCCGAGTGGTATAGTAGGGTTACCATATTTTCACTACGCAAAAGGAGGACAGGTTTTTTGAGGGTCATAGTTCTTTGAGTGATACCCCAAATTTTGGATAATGAGTCGAAATTTATTTTGATACCTCAAATCGCTCCTTAAATATGGACATTTTGCGCAATCAGTGTGGCCCCACGATTTAACAATGGTGGAGAACATTGCTGGGGGCGAAGCCCCAGCCGCCGATGGCAAGGGGAGTTTGGGGACGGAGCCCCCAGCCGCCAACGGATTTTTTACGGTTTTCACATAAAAAACTAGTTTTAGCACACTTCCTTGTCGAGAAAGATCTTAGCGATACCTGCAGTGAATGCAGTCACTATTATAGTGTCGGACAATACAAAAATATTTTAGTAGTTCATGCCTAAAAGCAGAAGCAGGGCTAAAATAAATGAAAGGAGGCTGCAATCATTATTAGTTTTGACACATGGGATGACGTGCATAGGTGTGTTCCAGGCTATGATCTTTAACAACGCATGCAAAATGTTTTCTAAACTCTAACTGCAGATCAAGAAACTGACTTTACTTCTGAGTCGAAGCGATTGATTGGAGCAAAAATGTAAAAAATATAAAAAGTAACACATCTCAGAAAGGGGGGCCCGGACCCCAATGGCACGACGCCACTGTCCGCAGGCCGTAGTTTGCATTAAAGCTTCCCAAAATTTTTCGTGGAAGAATGATTTGACATGTTTTCACTGTTCATAATGCCAAAAAAGAGGACATTTGGGCATTTTTTGGCGTCCTCGGAGGACAAATTTTTTTCGTCAAAAAGGAGGACGTGTCCTCCAAAAGGAAGACGTATGGTAAGCCTAGGTATAGAGCGTCTGTCTCTTGAGCTGTGGACTCGGGTTTGATTTCGAGTCGGGTCAAACCAATGACTTTAAAATTGGTATTCACAGCTTCCCTGCTTGACGCTCAGCATTGAAGGGACAGTGTGGAGAACAAGCCGGCAAGTTTACTTGTTGTGCCGTTGGGAAAGGCGCTTAGCGGGATTTCCCCATCTTGGTGTGGTAGACAGATGGCCGGCAACTCCTAAGCGAGCTCGTATAGCGCATTGATCGTTTTCTCGTGATAGGAGGATAAATATGTAACTAAACTAACAAAGGAAATACCGTACGCTAAGAAACTGGCACTTTGACCGTTTCTAAATCTTTACTAGTTGACTACGTTGTGGGGTTAACGATTGTAGTTAAGTTGTGGCGGGGGTTACTTCTTAGTAGTGGGCGCAGGCTAGCCAGTAGGTCTCGCCTGTACTCTTTTGAACGTGCCCCACTTGCGAAAGCGCAACTTCTGCCGTAGACGCGCGTGAACACTCTCGATGGAAATGGATGGAAGGCCCGATGGGTTGCTGTAACCCTTTTGTAGACTAGCTGCTGCGCAGTAGCCTACCAAACTCTTTTATGGTTGCTGGGAAAAATAGATTGCCCAATGGATTGCTAGGAAACTTCTGGATCTTCTTTTCTTCAATTTTCAGGCAGTAGTTCAGCAGCAACTTTTAATTAAAATTTAACCAAACAGACAATAAATCAGAACACATAGAGCAGTAGAGCACCCCTACAAGCTAGACTTTTTTTCTCAATGCCGCCAGCTACCTCTATTTATAGTTTTTTTCAACATCGAAATGGACAATGACGTCACACACAAAATTGGCCAATTGCAGCGAAGCGGGAAATATTAATATTTTCATAAAGATGTAATCTGAAGTAAGTTGCAACAAAAGCAAGGTCGCACTGCGGCGCCAGCGAGCCGCTGCGGGACAAAGTTAAAAATTAGGCGAAAATTTTATTATGCAAATGAGACATCGAAATTGACGTGTTTGTGACATAATGATCGAAAATGACTTGAAATTCATAGTTTTGTATGATTAGACGAAAAATATAGCGAATAAGATTACAGAGACGGCAAATGCTTTATTTTGATAAATTCGCCACAACGTGGCATACCGGTAGTAGTCAAAACGAAAGGTTTACAACGGCAGTGATCGCAATTTTTCGTTACGATAACAAAATTGAAGAAATAGTTTCTCGCGTTACATTCGAACTGGCGAAGAATTGAAGCCAAGGCTTTGGATTTTGGTAATTTTGATTGATAAGCGTTTTATCCAAGACTGCAAACGAGACCCTGCAACAACTGTCGTCAAGTAGCCAACGCCCCAAATCACACCGGCTGCAGGTCTCTCTTTCAGCTGTTTTCAAACATTTTTACCATATTTTAAAATTTTTGTGAAAGCTATTCTTTAGCTAGTGCCTTGAAGATTGCTTAGCTAGTAGGACACTGAATTTGCTATTTGATCAGAGACATATCATGGACAGCAGGATGATTGATGGCATAGTCTTCCACTTGATATCAAAAGTAGCAGTAGGGAATGGAAAGACAAATTTAAGAGGTAGGAATGCCGTCCAACCAAATTGTCCTGCACAAAAAGGTCGTCGGTTTCTGGTTGATGAGCGCTCTAAAACAAAGCTCCTGTCTGTTTAACGCTACTTGCTAGGTTATACTACTTGACCGTAGAAAAATCTGTGCGATAGATACGTTTAGAGCAATATTGAATCGAGGTTTTTTACGTTTAACAAGAGCCACGCAGTTCCAGAGAATGAAGTTCAATCTATGGTACTCAGTCTGATATTTGAATCTTACTCCATATTACTCACCACAAAATTGAACGGAGGAGAGAACCCCACCCATCACCTTTAACGCCCACTAGTCTATCTACCCATTTGCAGCTGCAAACGCGTTTCAACCTTGTTAGGTCTCATCAGTGCAGCATAGCAACATTCCTCCCCCTCCCAAAAAAAAAGATACGTTTAAACTTTCACACACACGAGTTTGAACCTTACCGCTGCGGTAGCCTACTTCTTGTTAAATGTTATTCCAACCAATATAAGACTCACATTTCAAAAAGTAAGAATTTATTCAGGAAGCAATTCAGTAAAAACAGAAAAGCCAAAACAGCATAGTACAATAGCGAAAGTTCAATAAGATCAAAAAGCGTAAGTCACACTATAACAAAAAAAACACGGGCATTGTCTAGTCTTCTACACTTGATTTTGTTACTTCAATTACCGGTATTGTGTGATATTCCTTGCATTAAGTAATTATCAGCCCGAAATTTGTCATTCAAAAAAATCTAATAAAATTTGGCATTGCCATTAAAATTAGTAAGTGTAGCCAAGCAGCAAGCAACGAATTTAAACCATTGTTTCAATCGATCAATATCAAAAATAATATAAACCTTCAGAAAAAGCAAAGCAAACGCTTAATCAGAATCGTTTTGTTCAAAACATACTTTACTAAAATGTTTTGGTATATAACTGCAGGTAACAAGGTATTACATGCCTGGATGCACCTAATTGTCCATTATCTACCACTCGTAGGCAACGGGTATAGATCTCACATACAAAAAAAATGGCAGTATGGTTTAGTTGCACATGGTGCTAGGGTGTTAACTTTTTATTTTTTTGAATTCGCACAAGTTTATATGATTTACAGGGTACAAATCATCACAGAAGCTCGATGCGAAAATTTTTTTTTTAATATTAATGTTTTGATACCCTGGGGGGGCCGCAAAAATTTTTCGGGGGTGCAAAGCCAACTTTTGACGTAACTCGAAAACTACAGCAGATAGAAAATCGAGTTTGATGTCAAACGATGCAGAACACCTGATTTCCTATCTGCTCTCAATACATTTTTGTAGCCTATCTGCAACAGAAAAAATGTTATGCGCAAAAAACGTGATTTAGCGAAAATGTATATATACCTATTTATTTTTACTACATGCAACTCTATTACGGACTTTCGTTACTTTTATTGAAAAACTTAAAATCAGGGCTTCGAATCAAATCGGAACGCAAACCGAAACCCCTATTAACCACTTCCTTTCATTGAACCCAAACCAAAGGCTGTAGCAAGGGTTCGACCAAGATCAGGATAAGTTTGCACAAAAAAGGCATAAAGTTGTTGCAAATTAGTGTTTCTGCGTGGATTTCATGTTTTGTCAGTTTCGTTTTATTGAAAAAAGAGATTCCATGAGCAACAAAGCATACTTCACTGTTGGCTACAGTTTGCACTAAGTTTTTGAATTATGAGTTATAACCAGGGTCGGATCGGGGGAAGGGGGGTGTGGGCATGCATTTCCACCACCCAACATTTTCAACAATATTTGTGATCAATACAATTTACAATTTTTCCATTTTCTTGAACTTCTCTGATGACAGTGATTCTTACGCCTTATGCACGTATAAATCGAAGATGAGCAAAAAATCTATCATATTTGGTTAAGGGCTTTGGGTTAGGGGTGAAAAAAAATCAGAAAAATTTTCCGTAAAAATTGCTCGAAAAGCACTAAAATGGCCAGTACGGCATTTACATTTTCAAAATTTATCCGGAAGCATGCCCCCGGACCCCTCTAGAGCCATAATTTTCTTCCACGATTTGCTTCAAATTGACTTGGCCAGAAAAAGAATACGCTTAAAAATGTAAAAATTTAGCGATCTATTTCTTTGATTACTGCCGATCTAAAAATAAGGTGTACGCGCAAAGTGACCAACTATTTTACAGTCGCGCTGATTGGCCTAGAACCCATAGAAGCTCACCTGTGTCTTTCTCGAGCTTTGAAAACAGCTGTGCTGCTTACTTCTTTTTGAAATCCTAACGCTTTTGCTGTGTTATTGACCACCACTTGCTGCTGTCTAATGCTAACATCTATGCCATCAGCATCTTTGCAGTTAGCTTTCGTCAATAAATGAGAAACTTCTTCTTGTAGAACTTGTTGATTTTGGGGGAAGGTGCGTATAAACCATATTCACCGTCTTCCAATCTCTAGGTCTTAATTTCGTAGGTTAATGCGGAGAACAAATCTACAAAACTTATGACCTACCTGAAAATGACGTCTATGGCGGCTGAGATGTAGATGGAAGTTGCGGAGCAATTTCTTTCGGCATTGGCAGCAGCTGCAGTCTAGTAACGCACTGTACCTAACCAATCTCGCTGACCCGAACTCATTTTACGACAATCTCTTTGGTTTCTCAAAAGTTGCAACTCTATGGGTAAGTAATAAACATTAATAAAACTTTGGTAACAGGCAACGGTCATACTAGTAACTAGATCTTACCTGAAGACGGGATCATGTAACTCGGAACACAGCGGCAACTGATCTTTCCGTATTTCCTAAGAGGGTTTTGATAAAGACACTTGCATGAGCAAATATCGAATTAACCAATTCTAATTTTGGTATTCCATTTTGTTTGGTGTTAGCCTTCGCATAATCAGTTATCAAGTTCTTCAATTTTGTTTCGACAGACCTTTGACCAATTCTCGACAAGCTGCTCTTGCGCCATAAATTCGGAATAGTTCTTAATACTTCTGTCTTGCAAATATAAAATGGTGGTCTCTTCTTTAAGTATTCTTTTTTGGTAACCATTGGCAAATTTTGGACATAAAAATAGTGCCCAATAACCTCCTTTTTATTCGGTGAAATGTGATCCTTCATTTCCTGCGCCAATTCATATTCCTTCATCAGTTCTTCTATGCTTACCTTGATTCTCCTGCTCACTGCTCAGCTACACGCAATCAACCCTGCTCTAGCTCGAATGTCAAAAACTTAATTTCTTGAAACTCTAGCAAAAGCATGGTGAATTGGTGATATCATAGTCCATGTGATATCATGATAGTCGTGATAGGCTTACACTGTTACATAGCGGTAGGCAAAATACTCGTAATTTTAGTTTTTTGCTCATAACATTTTTTCTGTTGCAGATAGGCCACAAAAATGTATTGAGAGCAGATAGGAAATCAGGTGTTCTGCATCGTTTGACACCAAACTCGATTTTCTATCTGCTGTAGTTTTCGAGTTACGTCAAAAGTTGGCATTGCACCCCCGAAAAATTTTTGCGGCCCCTTCAGGGTATCGAAACATCAATATTTAAAAAAAATTTTTTGCATCGAGCTTCTGTGATGATTTGTACCCTGTAAATCATATAAACTCGTGCGAATTCAAAAAAAGTGAAAAAAGTTAACACCCTAACATGGTACATAAAAAAGTTCTAAAGACATCATTTGCCATTGAAAATTTCAGTCCTTGGCGTCTCCAATTCCATCAGCGTTGATAGAAAACATTGCTTCTGCTTCAGGAAGGCAAGGAGAATCATAAATCTTGCATATTCGAGTGTCACCCCGACCCTTGCGAAGGTACAATCGCGTAGTTGAAGCATGGGCCATTATGTGACCTCCAATGGGTTTTTTAGGATCAGCACAAAACATGGCCCCACCGTCAACTTGTGCAACCACTTGATTCGTGATAACTACGGCCACTCCAAACTAGAAAAAAACAATGAATGCAATAAAATGAATGCAAATCATTAACAAAATAATAAATAAATTACACAGCGCATGGCTACTGCAGTAGAAACCGGCGCTTGGTGTATCGGTCAAGAGCGTCCGCTTGGTAGCCGGGATACTGGGGTTTTATTCCCGGTCGGGTCACACTAAAGACTTTAAAAATAGTATTCGCAGCTTTCGCGCCGGGCGCTCGGCACAAGCGGAAGTGCGAAGGGTTTTGTGTATGTGTTGTTCGTCATGTTATCCCTTAACAGCGCTCAATCTTTCATGATTGAAAATTGTAATGGGTCGCCAATTGAAAATGGCCCAAACAATGTGTGCTTGCATCCGCTGTCCCGTACCTTTTACTGCAAGTAGAGCTTGTGTCTTTCAGTTAGAGGCCACCTCTAAAAATGATTATTGACCAACTCTCAACTGTATATCGAATTAGTCAACCGAAATTCCAAAGTTATGTTTCAGAGTCCAATGCGATAACGTACCTACTTGCGTTAAATATTGCGAAAAGGTTTTAACATAAAGAGAGAACATGAAATTTGAAATACCAAACGATTTACGAATCTACAAAGACGAAGACATAATATGTATTGTACAATATATGCCCTTAAGAATAATGTCGTTTTTGGACTAACGTCAGAGAATGATAGACCAGCCTGTACGAATGTCACAAGGGTTTCATAAGATTAGTACGCAGTAAAAAGTTGGTAATTAGCTAGCTCGTAACACACAAGACGATACCCCTCTAGTCAATAAGGCTCGCTGTAACTGATCCTAGTCTCAAAGCAAAACCTTGCCGTATAGCCCCAAAATTAATGGCTTCGAGTGGTATTTTAGGCTACAGCAGTTTATAATTTTTGGTCAATTTCTATTTTTTTATTAGCTTAATCACGGATGTCACTTACTTCGTCAGCCAGCCTCAACAATGTTCGAAGAAATCTGGCCAAATGCATTTGTCTAGCTGACAACTCTCCTCTGCCGCTGTAGTCAGTGCGGTAAAGTGCAGTAGCACTATCAACTATAAGCACAGCGTACCTGTAAACAGAAATATCTGTTAATAATGCCTCATCAATAAAATAGAATTTGGTAAGCACTCCAATACATAAGTTAGAAGGTGCGCGAGCCAATAGAACCTTCAAATCAATTAGCCGTGGTTAAAAATTTACTCAAAAAATTTTGGTTGACCTCATTTTTGGGTCATACAAAGGTTAATCGACGAAAGTAGGCTAGCTTTCGCAACGTCACAAACAGGTTGTATCCAGGGGGTAAAACAAGTGATTGCTTCCCTTCAAAAAATCTTTTTTTAAGAACCGACACTGATATAAACAACGCATATAAACTTTGATATAAACATCTGATATGCACTCATTATGAGGGGGGCAGTTTCTCCCAAAACTGTCCTGAAAAGTGAAGATCGTGGAGCATGAGAAAACACTGTCATCCCTACCGAAACATTTTTAAACTAAAATAAATTACGCGCGAGGAATCCCTAATCATGCGAATAAGATTAAAAACAGCGTCGAGTTTATCTAAGCATTTTTCACCCAAACCACAGCGTCGATATCATCAGATACTATCAAACACATAATCGGGGTGTCTGGGAAACGGAGCACTCCAGCTCCTAAGACAGTTACGGCGGGTACAAACAAATTTGCCTCCCCCCCCCCCGTTCCGTCCCTGGGCCTCTTTAAATCTTTCGTTGGTCTGGTCTTCCTAGGCAGTATTTTTACACTTCGGGCAGTGTCAATTTACATTTTTATATTTTAATAATTTTTCAACAAACCGGCCGCTCATAACGCAGCGTCAAAGATGTCGCTGTTGATGCGGAAGGCTAAGGCTCAATTCCCAGGCAGGTCAAATCGGACACAGGGTAGCCAACGGCCCGCCACCGCTGCGACGTTTCTTCGGAGCTGCGTTGCCCAGTCGCTAGGCCACGGGGTCGGGCCCCGCCACTCGCTACCACGCTTCGGTACTACAGCGAGTTTGATGAAACGAGTGCAGAGAAGATTTGATTAAAAAAAAAATTTTTGTGGGCGGCCATAGTTACTGCAGATACACCGTAATTTAAGGAAACTCCTACTTACCAATTGCATCAAAGCACCATCAATAACAAAATTGCAGTTCAAGCGAAACACATCAGAAAAGTTGTAATACCGGTATTGTTGCATCGCATTGTAACAAAAGTTTCTCGAAGTTAAATTAGAAAGTTGGGCAGAACAGAAAAAACATGACAGCCATTTCGGCAAGTTCCGCACGAAAAAAAGTTGGTTCGTTTCAAAAAAGGTTTCACTTTTTCTGCTATCGTCAATCGTCAACGTCAAGCGTAACGCGCCAGAAAAGTTTGACATGACGATGAAAGTTTTTCAAGATGATATAAGCAAGTTGGATAGCGCAGAAAAACAAGATAGCAATTTTGGCAATCTTTGTATAAAAAAAGGTGGATCGTTCCAAAAAGAGGTTTTCATTTATTTTACGATCGTCAATGGAACAAGCCACGGGTTGACCCCCCCGTGCGTACGCCACTGGCTTGATGACTTGCAAACACGAACTTTAAATTCCTAGCTTGACCAAATCTAGAATGGTTGCTTGATTTAAAGACCCTTGTTACCCCCGCAGCCTTCCATTCTGTTAAATCGTTGTTTCACAATACTTTTTGTTCCTTTCTGTGAGAATAAGATATATGCCGACGCTATCTCGGCGAATTAGGCAGCGGAGTTCCTTGCCGCACCGCGGTCAAAAATTGCTGCAGCACAAACGGTAAACGAACTGCGCTAACGAGTCTAATATACGGATAAATGCATTTCCACTTAACATAGCGCATTTTATCACCTGGTTTCTGACATCATAGCAGCAGCTTGCAGGAGAAGTTGAGATTGATGATCAGTGTTATAAGCCCGGGCATAGGCAACATTGTCCAGCACATCGGCGCCGTTAAGGCCATATCTTTCTGCCACAGCGAGTAATCGCTCAGGTCGAAATGTCCCTTCTGTATCAATATACATGCATTTTCCTTCACCTCCGCCTTGCTCAATTGGAAGCTACAATAATTTCATTGTCGTTAAAAAAGCAAAGCAACTTTTTAGAAAATTTTGATGCACAGCAGTCGATTTAAAACAAAAATGCTTCTTGCAAAGAGTGCCAATCTCATTTTTGCTTTCAAATTAAAAAAAAAAACATTGCGCAACCAGACAAAAACATTAAATTTAAATGCGATAATTTTCTTTTTTTTTTTTTGCAGTTTCCTAGGAATAAAAACAGCAAAAAGAAGCAAAAATTAAAAAAAGGAAAAGATTTAAAACTCTACGTTTGACAACGCAATCACATCGTCACCTTTGATGGACAGTTAACAGAAAAGTGTTATTACGAATCTAGTAATTCTGCTACGAATGTTGTAGTTCTATTTCTTAAAAAAGATGCTGTGTAGATATCGATATACCTGACAAGTTGTCGCAATTGTGTGGCAAATTTGAGTTTTTCCAGTACGAAATTCACCGAAAATTTCTGTAATGGAGCCGGTTTCAAGGCCACCTATACATAAGAAAAGAAATCACAACTAAACTTGTTTACGTACAAGAAGGATTTAAAAAACAACTGTAAAACAAAAGGATAACGTTTATGCATTGCTATCTTAAAAATTCCAGCACAAGGTCTTCGAAAGGCAATCACTTGGCTAGAACCAATATTCACTACAAAACCACATTTAAAAAACCGGAAGGCGCAATGTTTAAAATGGTAAAGATTAGGTCACTTAATTAGGTGAGAGTGAATATTCGAGTTGATTTTTTCAGTGATGCATTTCTTTAAGAACGCAAGCCGTGCACAATTTGGCAAAAGCTTTCGCACGGAATCGTAGCTTGCCTTGGCAAATTTTAGGCAAAACGCATAAATAAAAAGAGCTATATTATAAACACAAAGTCACCATTTTCTGCAATATCAATTAGGGTTTAAAGTGACCAGCAACGCATATTTTCTCTTAAGAGCATTTTAGATAAATTCCAAGCATCAAACTGGTTAAGCGGTTACACCCATAACAAGCCTACCATGTAGAAGTTTGTCCAGTTCTTTTGAGCCTGTAGTAACTTGTATAATTTCTGATCGTCGCTGATGAAACTCTGTTGCCGTTGTAAATCCCATTGGAACGAGTTTAGCTGCTTCAATCTAATATATTAAAAACAGTTTTTTGCCATGAATGAAAAAAAAAAACTTTGAAAATATTAATATTGCTTATTGTGAGTAACCGACACAATGGTGTTTAAACCAACATCTAAACACACCAACACGTGCAGATAAAGAAAAAGCTGAAGAAAACCATAACAGCAATGCATGAATAAACGAAAAGACAAGCCCCACGTCATCTGAAGACTTAAGAAAATCTAACAAATCTCACTTTTGAAACAAATGAACACCATTACAGTGTTGCAGAAACAAATGTATTTCAACGTTTTTACATCAGTGCATGATTATCCACACCTCTGCTGTTAAGCTGCTACATTATTCAGTATTGCAACACCATTGCTCTTTTCCGCAATGTTACAAAGATATTATTATATCTACTCAATCAAGAAACTATTTCAATTGCTTAAACATCGAAGTGGCTATTCTTACACACAAATAACATTTGCTGCCTTAATTTATTGTATTTCTTTGCCAACCTCTCGTGCAACTGGGGAGAGCATGAAGGGCTAAAAAAAACATAAACGAAGGGGATATCTTAAGGGGCCTGTACAAATAGCCACTGCCTTTAAAATATCATGCAAAACAAAATCTTTCTAGAAACATTGACATATAAAAGTATTGTAGTAGGTTTAGAAAATGAAAAAGTACTTTAGTCCATGTGAAGGGTTAATTGCTGCAATAAGACATGAAAAGAAATATGAACAAAAGCTTTCCAAGCAATAATCGCTTTTCCTTTTAGCATTTCTGAAAATAAAACACAAACTACACGCCTACACATGCATTTCTAAACTTACAATAACTTTGTCTGCTTTGGCTTCACTGATTCCTTTGATAGTAACGAGTTCTTTCTTTGGTGCATATGCAAGAGCTTCCACAGAATGGTAGCCATGATCTTGCAATTTCTTAATATCATTGGCACTGATACCACATTGCTGCAAAGACAAAAAATATGCTAAAATGGCACAAGCACTCTTTACACAAAATAATATAGCAAATTATAAATTACCTCCAATTTGGCTATAGGTAGTGGTCCAGGATTGTCATACTCTTCTCCAGCATCTTCTCGCTGCTGTTGTTGTTGCATAACTTAACCTTGCTAGAGTTTTTGATGTTACTTGGTCAGTTTTGCAATGTATGCAATGGCGGGAAATTTTAGGTACAATATTTGTGATATACACAATAATAAATCTACAGAGCGGCAGACTAAACAATCAACCCAAACTGAGATTAAATCAAAAATGGGTACTAATAAACACTGCAAGGGACAAGGGATTTAAAGACACCGCAAGAGACCTTAAATCGAACGACAAGGGAATTAGAAACACCGCAAGGGACCTTAAATGGAATGACAAGAGAGTTAGAAACATTGCAAAAGACTTTAAATCGAACAGCAAGGGAGTAGAAACACCGCAAGAGACTTTAGATTGACTGACAAGGGAGTCAGAAACACCGCAAGAGAATGACAAGAGAGTCAGAAACACCACCACGGATAAATATCCGGTATCCGGCACATCCTTAGTTGAAAAGTCGCAAGAGACCTTAAATTGAACAACACAGGACAAGGGAATTACAAACACTGCAAGAGACCTTAAATCAAACAACAAGATAGTTGAGAAACACCGCAAGAGACCTTAAATTGAACGACTAGGGAGTTAGAAACACCGCAAAGGACCTTAAACCGAACAAGGAAGTTGAAAACATCGCAAAAGACCTAAAATCGAACAAGGGAGTTATTTTGGCCACAAAACTGTAAAATTACGCGTATTGCTCGAGACAAAACTTATATTTATACGTAACTGAGAAATCAGTTTAAGCCAATTCCAAACCATACTCCAACCAACATGTCGATTCAGTGGAAGTTTGGTATAGTAACATTATGAACAGTGCAACTGCAACCTAACACCAGTTGGGTATAATTATTCTAAATTAGCTATTCCACCAGTCATCCTCTCTTTATTCTATTCGCAGTGCACAAAAGTCTAATTATTTCATTCATAGAACCAATCTAGTAAAGACAGATCAATCTATTAAAATAATCGGTCCTAAAATTTGGAATAATTTACGGACACATTTGAAAGACAAATCTTTGAAAAAATCACTTTTTAAAAACGAGTTAAAAAAAATTCTATTGGAGCAGACCTTTTGATCGTTCTGTCGAATTAAGAAATCAGGAGTGGTATGCTGCTCAGCTTTTGTGCGCTTGGCGCAATTGTGTTAACTTAATGAGCAAACAAAATTAACGCATTGCGTTGAATGCAACAGGGGTTGAGCAGTGTGCCGCCCCAGATCTTTTCTTCTCTTTAATATCCAATTTGATACATTTTGATTAATTTAAGTATTTGTGTGCATTTTGCAGTGTTATTATCGTAACTGAGGTAATTTGCGCAAAACTTAAATTCATTGTATTGCGCGTTTCATTACATTACTTTTGAATGGCATTACTTTCCATCCTCTTTCCTTTTTCATCTTGTAGAACACTTTTTATTCCTCACCAACTTGATAGAATATGAACAAAATTTTTACGCGCGTTTGGCTGGGAACACTCAAAAATGCGGGAAAATCAATTTTTGTGAGTGAGTTTCGTAACTTTCCTAGTATTTCATCACAGAAGACTAAAACCGAACATTCTTTTGTGCAGTATATAGGTGTAGTTTAAGACACATTAGATTGCGATCAAGTTTGGAAAAATTCCAATTTAGTTTCTTCCAGATATTCTACAAAGCATGCATTTAACCCGCAATATAAAAAAAGCGAAAATGCACGTTGTGGCCAGAAAACGCAGAGTCGGGGGGAAGGGGTTGAGGTCAAGGGAGTTGGAGTCGAATGGGTTGGAGTCAGAAGAGTTGTGGTCTCATATCGTGACACCACCCTTCTCCCCACACTTCCCCGCTCCCCTAAATTGTCCAACATTTCTCCCCACACCTTCCACCTCCCCTTTCCCAACACCAGCCCCAACCCAACACCCTTTCCACACCTCTCCCCACACCCCAAACACACTTCCACACACCTACTCCCCATCCCCCACACCTCCCCATACTTTCCCAAACCCCCAACATATCTTCCCACACCTTCCCTTACCTCCCCCCACACCCCAACACATTTCCCCACTCCTTCCATATTTCCCACATACTTGACCCAACTTCCCCAACTACCAAAATTCCCCCACCATCCATACTCCCCCAAATTCTGTATACTCCGCCCATTCTTTCCATTAGTGCTATTATGCCTATTAATCCTAACAGTCATTTGCGGACTGCAAATTGCATGTAAACAAGTAGTCCCAGCGAATTGAAAAGCAAATAGAACTGGGCTACGTCACAAAGCGCTTCATAACAGACCATGTAAATGGGCTTACTAACACATAACACGCCTTAAAATGCGCGCACCATCATTGCAATGCACTTGCCGCGGTTCAGCCAAAAAACATCAAATTCGATTGTAATATTCTTTCCTTTTTGTTCGTCGAATGCACTGAAGCTGGGAGCCTTTGCTTTTTTGAATGAGTATTGTACACCAGTACGACCTTGTCTTTACTTTTTTTTGGCGCAATTTGATATTCCATATTACATTTTTTTTATCAAGGTTATTTCATCTCATTTCAATAATGGCTGGTATGTCATTACCTTGCTTCTGCTGATAAATTTTTTTTGTGTCAAAAAAAACAAAAAAAGACTTTTAATAGCAAAGTTGCTTCTCATATATACTATGTCCATCGTGTAGACCTGTAAGTTACTGCATGAATGTGAGGACATTACAAATAATGCTTGACGTACACCGCTGAATGCTCACTGTAATATCGGTATCAAATATCGATTGCAACACGGTATATCAATATATTCTTTACTTTTTTAAACTACGGCAGTGTCTATGTTGCCGTAAACAACATAATAGCTCTTAGGTTTATTTGGCCACAGCTACATAACCCCATGTCACACGAATATTACATGTTATTATTGATACATCTTATTCTATTCTACTGTCTTCACGAACCCAATTGTTAATCCCAGGTCACACAAATCCGAATCGAACCGATCTGAAGCCACCAAAGCGAAACAAACCAAAGCCGCGAAGAGAATTGAACCCAAAACTAGTGCAGCTTATACGCTGCGTTCTATCCACTGAGCTACCGAGAAGTTGTGGCAATCTAGCACAAAATGGCGCTTAAAAACCCGTGATGTCACTCACGGCAAAATAGACCTAAAAGCCATTTTGAAGTTAATGGCAAAATAGACACTGCCTTAAACTACCATCAAAATCTACTATCTCTTTACTCGTTGGTGAACTATTAAATATCGATTATTTCCTTACTTTTTTGGGTATCGATTCCCAACCCTGTCCATTCAGCATTAATAATTAAACTAGTGTCAAACTGTTACTGGTAGACTTACCGGTAATGGTCTTTAGTTAGCCAAAGCTTTTTTTGAACATATACATAAACTATTCAACATTATAGTACTAGGGCATACTAGACTAGTTAACAATGGAGTAAGCCAGAGGAAAGTAGCATTTTTAAATAGGTGCACCCCAGTAAAACTATGCCCAGCATAGTTTACAAACTTTCTACAGTTCTAGCCTACACCTACTCCATATTGCTTTCGAACTACCCGCGCCAAATCTCCAGCGAGTGTTGACAGGACACGGATATTTGGATAACATTAGTTGTACGAGAGATATCGTTACATCCGCGACAAAATAGGTACAAATTAGAGATGGCTCGGGCTGACTTTTTTGAGGCCCGGACCGCCCACGGCCCGGAACCTCTTGCCCAGTAACCGTAACCGACCCGGCAACTCATACCAAAAATAAAGCCCAGCCCGCCCTAAGTCCATTTTTTTTATGAATCTTTAATCATACTAATCACACTTAGTTAGTTAGTAGCATATTTATCCTCCTATCACGAGAAAACGATCAATGCGCTATACGAGCTCGCTTTGGAGTTGCCAGCCATCTGTCTACCACACCAAGATGGGGGAATCCCGCTAAGTGCCTTTCCCAACGGCACAACAAGTAAACTTGCCGGCTTGTTCTCCACACTGTCCCTTTAATGCTGAGCGTCAAGCAGGAAAGCTGTGAATACCAATTTTAAAGTCATTGGTTTGACCCGACTCGGAATCAAACCCGAGTCCACAGCTCAAGAGACAGACGCTCTATACCACTTGGCCATCTGAGCTGTTGAAGGGATTAAAGGGATTTCAAGAAGTGTTAGCTCAGATGGCCGAGTGGTATGGAGCGTCTGTCTCTTGAGCTGTAGACTCGGGCTGCATTAGCAGGTCCCCTTGGGAGACACCGGCATTGCCCTGTTGTGTGACGATTCGCATGGTAGATTGAGACCTGTAATACCAAGTTCCATGCGTTCAGAAGTGTTCCGTCATTTTCGTTCAGGTTCTCACCCTGGCATCAAGGCGGGAATAAGGCATATAGGTTGTCTGGTCGTGTGGTATGACATGCGAAGAGACGTCACTCGGTGGACAAGGGAATGCCAGCAATGTGCAAGGTCAAAAATCGGTAGGTGCAACACTGCCTCATTGGAAACTGTCACGCCACCTTCACGGAACCGCTTCACACATGTTCAAGTGGATCTCACGGGACCTCTCTGTCCGAGCAAGGAACACAATTACATAATGGCTGTCGTGGATAGATATTCTAGATTTTTCCAAGCCATTACGCTTGTTGACATTACGGCGGAAAAATGTGCAGACGCGATTGTCCGGCACTGGATTACAATTTTTGACTGTAAGGAACACATTTATTGTGACCGAGGCGCGCAGTTCACCAGCTCAGTGTGGTGCGAAATAAGCCAGTACTTGGGATGCCAGGTCCACCACTTCACAGTTTATCATCTCCAAGCCCAAGGTACAGTAGAAAGGTTGAACCGAATATTAGAAACGTCTTTGAAATGCCACGAAAACCCAAGTGAGTGGTATGACCAGTTGCCACGCCTTCGTACTTAGTTTTTGGGCAAACCGTACGCTTGCCAGGCGAATTTTTTGAGAGCTCCGCAGACGAGATTCGACCCTCTAATCATTCCTTTGTTAACAACCTCGTAAAATACATGGCAAGCATGAAGTTTTCACCGGCCAGGCAGACAAACAGGCCGTTCTATGTTGACCCCAATCTTCTAGACCCGGCCACCACACACGTGTATATACGAGTAGATTGCCATAAACCACCTCTTCATCCAGCGGACAAAGGACCTTATCGAGTTGTGAAACGTTTTCGGAAGTACTTTGAAGTAGATATCCGAACCCATGTGGAAAGAATTAGCGTCGACCGATTAAAAACAGCTTATTTGAGCATCGAACTGCTCAACAGCTCTCCAGCAGCATGTGCGGCACCAACGTAAGACCCTCCCCCCAGACGAAAATTCACAGGCATTCACTTCTCCACCTAGAGATACATCCTAGCTAGAAGTTTCAACATCCGTAAGTCCACAAAGTCGCCAGAACACCTTCGCAATGGAACCACCAGTCCTCCACCCGATACTCCCACTGAGCAAAACTCCCTAGCATATACACGAAGAGGAAGAATGGTAAACCTACTAGCTCGCTTTCACGATTATCATCTACATAACTAAGGATATCTTCAGCATCACTTGTGGCATATTTCCTTCAACACGTTCCCCCATCCCAGCCCCAGGCAACTTCTACGTCATTATGTCGAAGATTCACAGCTCTCACATATTCACCACAGGCCTGCATCAGTGAAGGTGTTTTTTTTTCTGGATAAGTTTTTTTGAGAGGTTAGTGGAAAGGGCCCTTTTCGTTGATCCCTCAGGATAACTCATGTGGAGTTTTTTTTTACACTGTTTTTTTTTTTTTGTGCATACGCCTTGATTCAGTACCGGTACAATTGATGATGTTGAACAATTTTGAAGCTGTTGCATGCCAGATCATACCACTTTTTTTGTTTGTTCTGTGAGGAGAATTATAGCGGATGCCATGCGCAGATTTATGAGGCCCGCCCCCCTTCCGAAATTTCAAAAATTTTTATACATTTTTACTTGTTAGCAAATGTCATAATTGGTATCAAAATCTGAAATACTTTAAACTAAGATTCAGGAAGGTCGTTTGAGTAGCAGCATTTTCTGTGATCAAAGTTCTTTTTTATTAACGGCTCGGCTGCTATTGTTACTGGTTAGGCCAATGACATATGGTTAGGCCTACATCATAATCCATATGAAAGTCAGACATAAATTCATGATAATAAGATTGCTTGGACTGCCTGTTACAGCACGTCACCTTAATGTTAATTTCACTTCGTTTAAGAAAATTGCCGCGATGGTCCCGCGTATCGAACACGTAGACAAGTATTATTTCCTTCATTTGTTAAGTTTTAATTATTTGTTTCACAAACCCACGATTTACTTTGTCAAGCTACATTCTCGCTTTGCACGCTTGCAGGCAGTGTTTTGCAATAACTACGCACCTTTTTTCTTAATACGATAGCGCGAAGGCAACTGAGTTTTTACAACGTGTGGTCAGATGAATTTTGCGTGATCGCAAAGAGGAAGCTTTTATTTTATTATTTAAGTTGCCAAATCCTCAGTCAATATTTGTTCAGTTGACGCCGCTTTGCTGTTTATTTTTATTTCTTCGGTCAATACATTATTTTGTACTGGAAAGCCTTCAAGATTGCTGACAGGAAGAGAGTCGAAATTCGTCAACTAAGCGAAGGGTCTAGAACTCCTCTAGACCGCCTGCATCAAAACGAAGTTCATTTTTTTAACATAAAGAAAATTAACTGTCTCTGGTATTGGACTCAAATTTTGCTGATTTGGACTCAGTTTGCTGCTGGATCTCTGCTGCTGGTCAATCAAAACTTGCCTTGCTTCGCCTCTCTGGATCAGATTGAATTGCTACGTGTTCCATCAACGATTGCTAAATCTTCTCCTGTTGACCGTCATCTGCGAAGTTGCCAATTCCAGCTAGGCACTTCATCTGCATGTGGAAGCTGTTACGAGTTCCTTCCTTGCTCTGTCTCGTTTGCTGCAGTCTTCCATAATTTGGTTTTGCCGACGTGTCACGCTGCATTTTCATTTTGCTAGCATCGTTCCTTGCGGACTGCATTTCAATCAAGGGGGTTATTACAGGATGCTCGTTAAGCGGTTTACGAGCTCGCAAACTGCTCGGTAAGAAATTTTTCCTCGCTAACGCGCTTTTCGGGATTACAGGATTTTCCGAGCTGGCGAACTCGCTCGGCAAGTAGCGAGAAAAAAAATGAGCACGTTAAGTTACCGAGCGACAATTTCATACACAACTAGCCATGGCAGAGCGCAGTTTTTTTAAGTCATAATTTATGCACAATAGCTAGTACCTAGTATATGACACAACTAGAGCTTTACACAACTCTCACGCTTGTTGTGAAATGGTAGACTCAAGTTCAAGTTTATTCATTCATGCTAAAGAAGCTAGGCTCATCAAGTCGCTACACTCTATCTCAAACATGACACAAGTCGGCAGAAAAAAATCAGATTTTCAAAAATAAAAAAACAAAAAAGAAAAATGCAAAGCATAGTCTACATACAAATACATACACATCAAACTAAGCATGGTAGGCCAGCTGCTGATCACCGGTACTAGCTAGCGCCTAGTCCAGTGCTAAAACTGTGCTAGTGACTTATTACAAAGTTGGGATGGTTTTGACTTGATTACAGGTAAGAGTGTATGTAGTAATGGTGTCTACAGACGTACCGGTATAGGCTTGCTGTGAGGTGCTAGACTAGCAGCTGCTCTTTGCTGGCTGACACCTAGTCTGGTGCTAAAACTGTGCTATTACACCTATTGCAAGCATATGTTGGCTGCAAACTTAGTTAGAAAGTATGTAGTAATGGTATCTTCCACCATTAACTGTGTGAGGCCATGGCCAGCAACTGCTAGTCTAGCACCTCACAACAAACCTATGCATCAGTAGACACTGTTACTGTATACTCAAGTCAGAACCATCCCAACTTTGCAATACTAGCACAGTTTTAGCACTAAACTAGGCGCTAGCCAGCAAACAGCAGATGCCAGTCTAGCACCCCACAACAAGCCTATACATACTGTGGCGAATTTATCAAAATAAAGCATTTGCCGCCTTTTTAATTTTATTCACTATATTTTACGTCTAATCATACAAAATGCTTAAACTATGAATTTCCAGTGATTTTCGATGATGATGTCACAAACACGTCAATTTCGATGTCTCATTTGCATAAATAGAAGTTTTTGCCTAATTTTTAACTTTATGTCTCGCAGCGGCACGTCTAATCATACAAAATGCTTAACCTATGAATTGGAAGTCATTTTCGATGATGATGTCACAAACACGTCAATTTCGATGTCTCATTTGCATAATAGAAGTTTTTGCCTAATTTTTAACTTTATGTCTCGCAGCGGCTCGCTGGCGCCGCAGTACGACCATGCTCATCTTGCAACTTCCTTCATATTACATCTTTAGGAAAATATTATTATTTCCCGCTTCGCTGCAATTGGCCAGTTTTGTGTGTGACGTCATTGTCCATTTCGATGTTCAAAAAAAACTATAAATAGAGGTAGCTGGCGGATTCACCAAGTCTAGCTTGTAGGGGCGCTCTATGTGTTCTGAGTTATTGTCTGTTTTGGTTAAATTTTAATTAAAAGTTGCTGCTGAACTACTGCCTGAAAATTGAAGAAAAGAAGATCCAGAAGTTTCCGAGCAATCCATTTGGCAATCTATTTTTCCCAGCAACCATAAAAGAGTTTGGTAGGCTACTGCGAAGCTGCTAGTCTACCAAAGGATTACAGCTACCTATCAGGCCTTCCATCCATTTCCATCGACAGTGTTATCGCGCGGCTACGGCCGAAGATTGCGCTTTCGCTAGTGGGACAGCAACCTATCAGGCTTTCCATCCATTTCCATCGAGAGTGTTAACGCGCGGCTACGGCCGAAGATTGCGCTTTCGCTAGTGGGACCCATTACTGAAACCCCACACTGAGTCCATAACAGAATCCCCACAATACCGAGCAGTTAGCGAGACACTCGGCTTTACCGAGTAACTGCTCTTTCTGCGAGCGCAACCTGTAATCCCAACTTTGCGAGCACGTTATCTCGGCTGCCGCTCGGAGAATTTCTCCTCCGCGGAGAATTAGCGAGAGAAATCGCTCGCTAACACATAAAATCCTGTAATCACCCCCCTGTGGTCAATTACAGGATTTTATGTGTTAGCGAGCAATTTCTCTCGCTAATTCCCAATTCTCCGAGCGGCAGCCGAGATAACGTGCACGCAAAGTTGGGATTACAGGTTGCGCTCGTAGAAAGAGCAGCTACTCGGTAAAGCCGAGTGTCTCGGTATGTATAGGCTTGTTGTGAGGTGCTAGACTGGCAACTGCTGTTTGCTGGCTTGCGCCTAGTTTAGTGCTAAAACTGTGCTGGTATTACAAAGTTGGGATGGTTTTGACTTGGTTATAGGTAAAGAGTGTATGCAGTAATGGTGTCTACTGATGCATAGGTTTGTTGTGAGGTGCTAGACTAGCTGTTGCTGGCAATGGCCTCACACAGTTAATGGTGGAAGATACCATCACAGTCTGGAAGGCTTGTTACAAAGGCAGTGTCAACGGTTTTAAAAATGCGCCACCTAGTAGCGGTAGGGGTAGTGCTGATTTCTTGGCTGAATCGCTAATGGTTTAGGGTGTACTGAACGCTAGAAGATGAGAAGAAAGGAGCGTTTTATCCATTCTGGAAGTTGTTTTAGGCAGAAAGTTAAATATTTAGACTATTAAGTGATATGTGGAGCGTACTTTTATTGTATTGGAAATTTTAATGATAACTTTATAGTACTTTGCCTACTTTTCACACCGGTATTGTGTTTTAGTAATGTCATATGCAGTTACTTGCTATACCGGTTGGTATGATGTGAAAAAAATCTGAAAATAGATCAATACCTATGTACCATGGGTTTGGATCCATGCAGTTTCCGTACGCTATCATCTTTAACCAATATCATTTTCACTCTGTAGCATGGACAAGGGTTAGGCCATACACCAGTGCACTGATGTACAAGTTACTGCTAGTATCAACTGGCAGATGTTACTAGAGAGCTAGAGAACAACAAACTTTTGAGCATATTAACTTATTTATCTGTTGACCAATTAAATGCTGTTTTGCATTTTAAGGACCAGTATACCTGTATCGGTAAGTCTTAGTTAATGTATCATGCCGTTATTTGACGAAGCAATTGGTGGCACATATTTAGGTGAAGACTAGTTTATTGGTCTACCATGTGTTATCATTACTAGGTCTACCATAAATTCTATTGTAACAGCTGTAACAAATACAATAAAATGCTTATTTGTAGTATATCGGTATATACCGGTAGTTGTTAAAACAAGTTTACATTAGATGAGTTGTTTGTAGATATTTACTGTCGTCACAAGCTTGAACCATTTCATTTCATAAAATAAAAATTAAGTTTCTCAGTGTGTTTTGTTGATATGAGAGCACGCATTCTAATATAGCGTCCAAGTAATTGTTTTATTGCATTTTCATGTGAATTTGTGATTGCAATACCTTGCTGAAATACTTTGTCTATTATTGCCGGAGGGGAAATTTTTCTTTTGTCTTTCATTTCTCTGAACTTTTTTTCACATTTTAGAACTAAGCTAAGAAATTCATCATTTGGCACGACTAAACCTCTATTCATTTTGTCGAAGTGGGATGATAGTTTATTTGTGGTTGAAACTTGAGTTTTACATCAATCGCTTTCTTCTTTTGGTAACTTGTTGATGCCCCATTTCAAAATAGCACCACCCAAATACTGAACAATATCTTTATCTGTTTTAGTGACGTGGATCATAGTTTGGTTTTCTTTTGTATCTGGAATTTGAAGAAAAATGTTTGGGATCACATGTTTCATAATTCTGCGGATATGAATTTCTTTGATTTCACTAGTGCATGGATATTTCTTTTGTAGTAGGCATGCATATTTTCTAAATTTTTCTTTTCTACTAACACAGTTCATTTCTTTTAGATCAGGACAAACATGATGGAGAAAAAATGTTTTGTAGAAATGTGGCAAGGATAGTGCTTCAACTGCTTCATTAATAGCATCTTCATATTCATCATATGTTATGCTGGTCTGCCATTCCATATCATCATTTTCATCAATCTGCAGAAGATGAATATATGTACTGGTAAAATGCAAAGGTTGTTTCACCACACCACCTACGTTTGAAATCTATGATAGAACACTTCAACCTGTTCTCTCCCAGAATTCGTCAGGTGACTATAGCTTACATATATTTACATATGCATATTCGCAGCAGCCTGTATAGTGCAGTTACCTTACGACAATGCTAATTTGATAATAACTAGGTGTTTGTCAAAAGACGCAGTAGTGGCGAACAGATCAGAACTTTATGTTCCCATGTACGATTGTGCTGAGTCAACACTTTACAATCATTGTGGAGAGGTTAACTCCATTCTGCTGTTCGATAGTGCAGCACCATTGATAGATACGACTAAACCCTTATTTGATACCCGCATAGCAAAACATCAAATCAATATGTTGGTTTGATGCTTGCTGTGCGAGTAATGAGCTGAAGTTTGTTCATGGTGGTTCTATCAATATGACAATACGTCCGTTGATAGGTACTGGCGCCTTTAACTGGATTATTGTGTTTTTTTTTTCGTATGTAAAAATGAAAATGGCTTCAATTAGCAAATGCATCTAAAAAGCCTCAGCAGATTGCAAGTGACTCCATAATGAAACGAGTTCAACCTCGTACTTATGCATCTACTTTTCCTGTTATAAGTTACATTGCTATAGAAAATTGAAGGCCAAAGTAAATGTCATAGGAAAGAGTAATGCATTATTTAACAACCTTGATGGCATAACGTCATACTGACCTCATCAACGAGCACAATTACTTCATGTAGGTCCATATCCACTGCTTCAAGATCCATTATGCAAAAATTATCATGTGTTGCAAAGATGGGCTACTAAATAAACAATGCGGACTAACAAAAAAAATTACGAAAAAGTGTAGATCTAATTATATCTGCAAGAATAAGGAATAAATAAAACTTTTGATCCTGTTAAAACAGAGCCGGTGCCAAGGGGAAGGCCAGAGCCCAGAGGGGCCTTATAAACGCTTGCCCCCCTCTTAAGTCAACTGCTCTGTGTCGACTGTCGAGGTAAATTCAATATTTCTCATTGTCTAGTTTTGCTATTTAATTTCGTTTAATTTTTTGTATACGCTGCTTTGTCCTAGTGCTACAGCGGTCATATTATGGACTTTTACTCTTTCGAAAGATGCAGTACAATAGATCTACCCAATGTTTACTGTTTTGGTACGTTTTGTTACAGCTGCATGGATGTACTCCAGGTCAAATGCGACTGAACTGCGAAGGAAGGAGGCCGATGACTGCACTGTTGTAAAGGCGTCAAAGACGACACACGAGCTTTACTTTCTCAAGAACTCCGGCTTTCAGTCAATGTCGTATTGTGGTGACCAGGGTAGGCGAGAGACAATTTCGGGCCAGGATTAAAGACCAACCTCGGGCTTCGGCCAGAAAATGAGTGAAGACCACTAAAAAAGATAATCGAGCCCAAAGTATCTAGAAAAAATTACGCATGCATGGTAAAAAGGTAAAGGTACGGGACAGCAGGTGCAAGCACAGATTGTGTAGGCTATTTTCAATGGCGGCCCATTACAAATACCAATCATGAAATGATTGAACGCTGTTAGGGGACATACATAACAAACAACTCGCATACACTTTACCCTTCGCACTTCCGCACGAGCCGAGGGCCTGGCGGGAAGCTGCGAATACTATTTTTAAAGTCTTTAGTATGACCCGACCGGAATAAACCCCAGTTTCCCGGCTACCAAGCGGCTACCAGTTTCTTGACCGATACACCAAGCGCCGGTTGGTAACAACACTTGCAAAAAAAATACGCATTCTATCTAGACTAACATCGCGTTTTTCCGAATATGGTTGTTGGTTGTCCGAAAATACATTTACTCTTTTTGGTTCTGTGTAGGCGGAAATGTTCCGAATGATGTGTCGTGTCAGTAGTTAGTATCTTTTGTAGTCTATTATCGTAGTTGAGTTTTTGTGAAACTATTTTCGTGCTTTGTCATTTGCAAATATGAACTTAAAATCAGCGTGAAAAATGGATATGATGTTGGTGTCTACATCGATACGGTACGCTACATGCAAAAATGTAGCTATTCACTGCAGTAAGGTGTAATTTGTCTGATAATATTGCAGGGTTGGAAATCAATAATGAAAAAGTAAAAGAATAATTTGATAATCCATACTTCATAAAAAAAAGCTCAATTCGATAAAAAAAAATATAAAGAAAAGAGAAGTCGATAATCAATATCTTTAAATCGATATTATTTACTTTACTCAATCAAAAAGCATCAAAATACAGTATGTTGATATCACGACTCCAATTAGTTTAAATATATCTGTGAACAACTGACATAGGAATTCCATGTCGGCCTATCTATTAAGCACGAAAATGGATTTGCGACATAAAAGCGCAAAGTCGTGATGGTACGAGTCCCAGATCGTAAACTCAACTCCGAACGCTTCAACGTTACGACGGGCACAACACTGGTGCGTAGCTGTGCGACTTTAAAATTATGTACAGTGGGTAAATTTGTGTTAGGCGTCATTTAAAGACACAATATCATTCATCGATTTAGGTTTTAGAAAGCATTAAAACAGTGGTTTCCAACCGGGGATTCAAAACCTTGATCTATTTCAGGGAAGCATGCAATGCTAAAAATACGAAATAAAATGCATAGGACAGTAGTTTTTTTTTCTAATGACTCAAAACTTCAACTTTTGGTTGCATTCCATTGGCACCCACGAGGTTGCAACCTACCATCGTTAGCTTTTTTTTGAAAAAACAGGAAAGCTTCACCAGCTACGTGCTAGTCCTATAAAACCTGCTACAACAAGACGAATACCGCAAAGTAGAACGATATCCCCTTAATTTGCCTCGAATAATGTACTCTCGTGCAATTCCAAGTCTGGTCAAATTAGATTTAAAATAGATACTTACAGCTCATCTCTTCTTGACAGAAAGCATTCAAGGAGAAATGTTGAATGCTCCCATTTTAAAAGCTTTCGCAAAATCTTAGCGCAACCTTTCGTGGTCGAATAGTAGCACTATTACTACGATGACAACAGGGAAAGATAAACGATGCATTATCAAACCAACTTTTCCACATTTGAACCAGCTACGATATTGCAACGTAAAACATCAAAATTTCTGGCGTTGCTTGAAAATGTTCGTATTGTAGGTGCTTCTCCGCATCCGCCTCTACGCCGCTGGTAACCAAAAAAGGCTTCCAGCGGATCTTGATTGATTCTACGTGCCAGCACATAGGCTGCACCACTTTGTAAAGATTCTTTAACGAGGGCAACCATTGAAAGAGTGGATACCATCAATCCTTCTTCGGTACTTTGACTCAACAACATGCAGTTCACATCAAATCCACTCTCCAGGCACCGAGCAGTTGCGTTTGAACGCCATTCCCGTAAATAGTTGAAAAAATCTGTTTCTAACCATTGTAATCTTTCATCACTGTCCTCGCTGTATGGCTTCCTGGTTGCTTTGAAGTTGGAATTTTGGAACCCTAGGAAAAAACACCCTCTAAACTAGCAAACGCGATGTCCTTGTCAGGCTGAATAGAACGTCACGAATTTTTTAATAAATTTTTAACAATTACTATTCTTAACTGAGCGCTAAAGTAGTTGAGTTTAGTGGATGAGTTGTCACAATCTAAAGGTAGCATCAAATAAATCACGTCAAATTAACATACCTGCATTCATACAATCGAACCATTTATCCATGGTGAGAATAAATTTCGCCAAACTGCGATAGCCTTTTTCTTGCATTGCAAGACCTGTAACCGTTATACATTAATGTTTGAAGTACTAGATGGGGGGAAGGGGAAACGAATATCTGAAAGCCAGCAGCAAAATTACTATATAATAACAATATAAATGCCCTCTAATATGCGTGTGAGTGGTGATAATGAAAAAAAGTTTTTTTTATGTATTGCCCATTTCACATCGAGAGGTGCGATTGTTTTTGTAAAAAGCCTTCATCTATGAGCCCAACAGTTATACTATCGCTTGAGAAATTGTTTATGACCATCTGTTATGTTCGAATATAGTTTTCCCAAATTTTTAATGTTTCGACTCAAATAAAAGACGTCGGCATCCCCACCCGCTCAGTCATCAAATGTTAATAAAAAAGAGCATACCCACAGTCTCCGAAAGCAGTTGCGCGGCTAATTTTACGTTCATTTTTTCCCAAGATGAGGGCATGACGTGATTCTCACTCAACTTGTGGAACAGTCGCAACTCGTTCCGTTTAAAATCTTCCTGAGTAGAGAACAAAATAATTTGTCAAGAGTTTCTTGAATCAAAGCTGCAAACCCAAAAAATTTAACATCTGATACAATCATCGTTACAATTACAACATAAAGATAAGCAAAAAGATTTCTTTCTTACCCGAATTAGATCCTTGATGGGCTCAACAGATATAATGCCGTTGTTCCACAAGTGCCTCTTCTTGTTGATGAGGTTGTTTCTACAGGTTTTAATTAAGTGAGGTGGATCCGGAATGAAGTAGATGTATCTTTAAAAATAAGCTGTTTAAAGTAAACAAAATGTTGTGATACAGGTGTTGGAATATCAGTGTCTTCTCTCACATGAGCCAGAAACCATATAAATATATATAGCAACTAATATGAAATTGTCCTCAAGCTAAACCTCAATTACGTTTCGTTTTGATTCTGTTTTTGGTAACCACATAGTAAACGAGCGAGAAAAAACGGCGTTGTTAGTTTTTTTCCGAAGGAAAACTTCATGATTCTATCCTAATCATAAAAACTTTTTTTCAAAGTTTTAGGAATTCAACCCTTCGTCTTAATAATAGTAGCCAACGCACTGGTATAACCAACTAAGCCACGTTGCCGCTTTAAAATGTAGTTAAAGCAAGAAAAATGTAGTAGGCCTAACAGCTCCTTACTTTGAAGAATCCACTGGGTTACGCATTCGATAAGGAACAACATCATTACAGGCAGATGCAAGCAATTTCATGACAGTGCGGTTTGCTGCAAGTCCATCAACTGAAAGATAGAAATAATGGTACTTTTACCTTTTTTGAAACAGCAATAGCAGCACATACTGTCTTAATGTACAGCCACATGCTTAATCAAAAGTGCAACGTGATCAAAATAAGGTTACCATTGCGTCCAAGAAAAACCGCAAACATTATCACACCGGCCTTCACTGCGAGGAATAATCAAAGAATTAGATTACTGACATGTTATTGTTAAAGTTGATGGTGAAAGAGTAACTCTTTGTCTTAGTTGCACAGCTAAAGAGACTAATTTCATTTAAAAACACATATAGTACTTACATACAATTCCGCATATAGTTATTGATGCTTGAAGAGGAATTTCGATGAGCAAGTCGGTAATGACAAGCATAAGCTCTTCGTAGTTGATTCCTTTAGTGCAGTAGTAAGCAATCACTCCGTCGAGCTGCTTGTTGGTAATTCCTAATCAATAAACAGTGACTACAAAATAATAGTTTTGACGAATTGTCCTCTTACACTAAATTTTTATTCGAAGTAGTATGTGCAGAATTATATCGATTAAATTTATAGCCAACAATATTTGTATAATACATCAATATTGATAATTTACCAAATGAAGCAGAAACGTTTTTGTCTAAACCGAGAAACACTTGGATTTGCAAAAGCTAGTACTGTATGTGCAGCGTACAAATGCAATTAGGTAAAAGATCTCTTTATACCAACACGGTCAGTCAGCAAGACACAATCGATTGCAACAACAGCGTAACAATCAATGTTACCTCTTACAAATACTGCAAGCATGTGAGTTGCCATCTCTTCTTTTGACTTCGAGCAGCTGGTTAAGCTTTCTTCACCAAAATCCACATACCCAACAATGTCACCTGTTGCTGAGCAATAGGCAATTTCCTCTACAAAAAGACAAGTTATCAATAGTTTTATAGTTGCGCTGGTAAAGTAGGCACACATCTTACAACACCTTTGAAGTTATGGTTATTTTCATTGACTAATTGCGATTCAACACTTCGGTCATGGCCACGTAATATTGCTAAGCAGTTTAAGTTCAAAAGGCACAAAAAGTTTTGACGTGCTACTAGCTACACAACGAGTTAACCCTGATTTTTAATTTAGTCATTTAACTTCTTACGGATGCCATGTGACCCATAAGCTCTTGATACTTTATCTACACGGTTGTTAACCGGTTCATCACGTGGTTTGCCTCAGCAGTTTTCAATCGTCACGGGACCACCTTGACAGGTAAACTGCTTGATCCCTAGAGCTCTATTAAACCAGTCAGGAAAATGTGCATTAAGTGTCTTTCTCAAGGAAACAAATAGTTTTTGCTCAGTTCAGGTATCAAACCGAGAGCAGCAACACCCGATTACTGGTATGACGTTCATATACACCTTTTATAGTCATTTCATCAAAAGCTAATACTGCCATAGTATCACATCTTTTTCCACTACTTGCGGCGACAGCATCATTAATTCGTAGCAATACTTCTTTCTGCATGCCAATTTGCAAATATCCACTTTTATTTCGTTCAGTACGTAAAAGCCTTGGAGCTGGCAAAATCAAGATTTCCTGAAGAAGTTGATAGGCAGAAGGAGATTTTGCATAAAGTTTCAAGCAAAACCTGCAAATACACAAAAACTGCGTATCAAACGAAATATTTAAATTTGAAATAGGTTCGGTTTAATCTAAATAATTCATGTCATGAAGTCTTGTTGTGCGGTAAAAAAAATCAGTGCTCTACCGTATAATGGCAGGACTGTAACGCCTTGCATATTTGGTTTGTGATTGCTGCAACTCTGTCTGTCTTGACCACCATTCTTTCAAGAAAGCATTGTTATGCTTTCTTTTGCTGACACTCTCCAAAATCTCTGCACATTGCTCGCTAACAGTAACTCCTTTTGAAAAAAACTCCTTTTCTAGTTCTTTTAGCCTGCAAAATGAAAATATAGATTTTTTTGGCATAAATATTTGGGAAATTAATAGATTATATGATAGTTTAGAAGCAATAAATCCATTAAAATATAACTGAAGTGCTGCATTGTAACTTGCCAAATTTATATCAATCAATTACCGCTTTTGCTGCATCTGCCAACTTGTTCCTAGTCTTTCTTTACTGGCCCTTGAAATAGCAGTAAATTTTGATAAAGGTTTAACTCGAAGTCTAGCTATTCGCTTTTGCTGTCGATCTTGCTGGGATTTTTGCATTTTCTTCAAATTAGAACACTCAATGCAAACCTGAGATTTATCGTCGAGAACAATGGCCTCACAAGATTTGCTGATGTACCTGAAAAGCAAAAGCTTTGCTTCAACTCATCAAAGTGAGCAGCAACATTTACTTATTCTTTTCCTATTAAAAATTGACCAGACTTGCTGACAGCTGGTGAAATCAGCGGCAACCACTTTAATGAAGAATGACATTCAAATCACACCTGTAAAAGCTATGCATATCCCCACATAGTCGTCAGGCTTGGTACATGATGCATAGCTGCTTTTGCTACACATGATTCTTGCAAATTAGATTTAAAATTCAGCATACACAACATAACTAAGCCAAAACATATGTACAGCTTTTGATACTTGATAATTCAAAGCATATTAATTCTCAAATTGCTTCATTCTACAATTAATTTCTTAAAAACGCAAAATTGTTTAAAAAAAGATTATTACACAAAGATTGCTATATATAAAATAAAATTTTTTCATAATATATATACATACTCAATCTCCTGACAGCCACTGTTTCGACCTTATTAGGTCTCATCAGAGGAGCTCAGAGTAGTCTGGGTATGTTTAAAAACAGTACGAATTGACACAAACATACCTACGCACTTTATTTGTGCAACAGAACAAGCACCAATTCTGAGTAATTACCGGTATAAGGTGCATAAAGTTATTGTAAGCAAATCGAAAGGAAAAATCAAAAATTTAGCACTGATTGTAACATTCAGAATTGCACAACAATTTGATGAGGATGATTTCATGCAGACAAATTTATATGAGCTGCAGGGGCAATTTTATGCTAGCGATGCGAGCTATTGAAGTCAAAATGTTTTGTCTAAAATTCATTGAAGTTCTGGCGAGAATTAATTAAATATTTTAGACAATGTTTTGCTTTAATTATAGCACATTTATTAGTGGTTATGCACCATAAGCCTCTGGCATCAAATAGCTTGCATCAAGCTTGTTTGCATGAAATTGAGCTGCATTAAACATACCGTGTAGAAGATCCTTCCAACAGCCTTAGTGGCATATGTAACCAGCCACTATTTGTTATAACAGCATCATATCCTGCACAACTACGAACTTTCATCAAAAGGTTTAATGTTCCTTCCAAATTCCAGTGTTCTATTGAAACTCTATTGCTCAATTCTTCACAATATAGACCATTTTTAGCAATGCTGAATGACATTCCTCCATTATCAAGTTCAGAAATTAAAAAACTTAAAGATGCAATTCCATGCAAATCAAGGTTTTCATAGTATGTTAGGTGCAAGAATTTGCTTTCTGAATAAACTCTCCAATTTGTAAGATTTAAGCTTTTGAATTCAGCTAAAATATCACAAAGACTCAAAATTGGCGAAGGTTCTGGTTCCATTATGTCTATGTCATCTGTGGCACATTCATTAGCTACAGCATGCTGATATGCATGTGTAACTGGCTCTCGTCGCTTTTTGATGATTGACTGGTGTGACTTTACGGGCATATTTGCAGAAGGAAGACAACCGATTTTGATCCACGATTTTGTTACAGTTCTTTGAATATCATCATCATTAAAGTGTTTTTCACAAATAAATGCTTTTCCCAATTTCACCTTTTGTTTGAAACTTGCATCGTACCGATATTGGAATATCACCTAAAACAGATTGGCTACAGTCAAAAAGCACAGTCAAATTTTAAATTGCCTTCAAATGAGCATTTTTATTTTAAGTGCATTAAAGTTATAATGTTGTTTAAAATCTGTTCTCCTAAACAGATTAATAATGATGCCTGGAGTGAACGATATGTAAAATAGGTTAAAAGATGAAAATGGTAGTTGAAATGGTTGAAGCAACCTGATACAGGTATTGGTATGAGTGGTACTTTACTGGCAGTTTTATACAATAGCATGTAAATATTCAACTAGCTTATTTTTGCCATGTAGGCCAGAAGGCTGCAACCTAATGTAGATTTTTAACAAAAATTTGTTTAGTAAACTTAAATTAAAATATATTCTGGCAAATTTCTTGAACTTTCATCAAAGTTTAAAGCTTTTACCAACTGATTAGGAAATTTAAAATTCCCTGGTTTTTTCCTGAGCTTCAAATTTAGTGATTTCCTAAGATTTCCCTGATATTTCACATTTTTAACAAAATCTCTAATTTTTCCCTGTCTGGAGAAGTAAAAAAAAACTTTTTTTCTGTTTTCCCTGAGTGGCTGGGAACCCTGTAAAAATAATTTCTGACATTCAAACCAAGCCTACGTTTTAACATCTCAGGCTATTTGTGCTATGCACAAATGAAATCCACTTTTTAACTTAAAATATACCGGTAGCCTAGACTAACCTGATGAAATCTGTTAGTCCATTCTACAGTTGATGTCCCAAATCGTTTTTTTTCCATTAGGAACTTGATACAGCTTAATGTTGTTGCTTGAAGCGCTATTGCACCCAGGCAAGCAACAATATTTTCCTCTGTACGTCTTCCATTTTAAACTTGACATCTTGTGTCGTAGTGCACAGTTAAACCTTAATCTACAGTCTAAAAACAACTCCAAAAAGCTAAAAACAAGTAAACTGTGAAGATAGGCTTACCACAGTTCTTATATATATATATATATTAGTATAATTCATAATTTAAGGTCTGTGCAGGAGTCTACCATACATGCTAGCATTAAGTCTATTGCAGTAGGCTACCACTCTTACCACCGTACCAGCAATTACATTTGCATCAAATACATACATTCATACTATACGATATATAATGATCCAGTATCAATTTTAATTTTTCTGTGTAACACTGACGTACATTGTATTTTATCTAATTATTCTAAATGTTTTACCCGAGATACCAATACCGTTGCTACAGCATTAGGTTAAAGTTGATAGGAAGCAGCAACTAAAAATGCAATTTTACCAGCTTATTGGTTTGTGTATCTATCCAAGCTAACTGCTAATCAGCCGTAATTATTCAACCAGCCAACTACTTTTGACATGTTGTTTTACGCACTGGTACCGGTACCTAACTGCCTAAGTCAGGATTACTGGTATGTGACAATTTCAACCTGTCATGTGCATATAATAGTCTGAATAATAAATACAAATATATTTCTTCTACTTCTCACAGCATACTTAATAGCTGGGTGAAGGACAAAAAGTCATTTCATGCACAGTGTAAACTACTTAGTACTGGAACCTGGGTAAATGTATTAGAATGCAGGAGTGCAGATACCTGTTGCCTAACTAGGCTCCAACATGCTTAGGGGGCCACTTTAAAACTTTGCTTTTGCAACAAAACTAAGCTTACTATAGCATAGATAACTTTTTATTTGATTTTTTGTAATTGTAGTCTTTTTCTTAATCCTTTCACTCACCTCCACCACTATTTTTAACCCAAACTGGTATCAATCACAGTGTTGTCAGGTAGCTTGCAAGACGTACTACCCCTACCGCTACTAGGTGGCGCAATTTTAAAACCGTTGACACTGCCTTGCAACAAATTGCCATTGGCTTTCCAGACTACTAATTTAGAGACTGTGATACCATCACTACATATTCTCTAACTAAGTCTGCAGCCAACGCATGTTTGCAATAGGCGTAATAGCACAGTTTTAGCACCAGACTAGGTGTCAGCCAGCAAAGAGCAGCTGCTAGTCTAGCACCTCACAGCAAGCCTATTCCGGTACATCTGTAGACACCATTACTACATACACTCTTACCTGTAATCAAGTCAAAACCATCCCAACTTTGTAATAAGTCACCCTAGAACAGTTTTAGCACTAGACTAGGCGCTAGCTAGTACCAGTGATCAGCAGCTGGCCTACCAGTCTTAGTTTGATGTGTATCACTGTATGTATTTGTATGTTGACTGTGCTTTGCATTTTTCTTTTTTGTTTTGTTTTTTATTTTTGAAAATCTGATTTTTTTCTGTTGACATGTGTCATATTTGAGATAGAGTGTAGCGACTTGATGAGCCTTAGCCTCTTTCGCACGAATGAGTAAACTTGAACTTGAGTCTACCATTTCACAACAAGCGTGAGAGTTGTGTAAAGCTCTAGTTGTGTCATACACTAGGTACTAGCTATTGTGCATAAATTATGACCTAAAAAAACTGCGCTCTGCCATGGCTGGTTGTGTATGAAATTGTCGCTCGGTAACTTAACGTGCTCATTTTTTTTCTCGCTACTTGCCGAGCGAGTTCGCCAGCTCGGAAAATCCTGTAATCCCGAAAAGCGCGTTAGCGAGGAAAATTTTTTTACCAAGCAGTTTGCGAGCTCGTAAACCGCTTAACGAGCATCCTGTAATAACCCCCCAGACTTTTTATGTATGATAGTCCATAAGTCAAGCAACTTGTGAAAGATAAGTTAAGCAACTTGTGACCATAAGTTAAACAACTTGTGAACAAGAAATTAGACTTTCTAAAATTGCATGATGTGAACAAATAAGAGCTTGCTAAATTTATACATAAGCTTTTCAAAAACAAGCTACCTAATTCATGCAATTATGATTTCTCAACAATTAAAAGAACTCGTGATTATAAAACCAGGAGACCAAGCAGATCTAATTATTTTTTACCTCGAATTTCTGAATCTACTGGGCAAAAGAAGGTTGAATTCCGGGGTGTTAAACTGTAGAACGAAATTAGCGAAAACTTAAAAAATAAACCCTTCAATTCGTTTGAAAAGCAATTTATGGAAAATTTGATAAGAGAGTGCTGACTATATTGTTAACGCTGATCAACATTGTTTGTACTGTGCGCTATGTTTATATGTGTGCAAATTATTTTACAGCTATTAGTACGTGTTCATGCTCTGTGTCTTTAAACAAGGGGCATCTCGACTAGAAAACCTTGGGGTTATTCGATGCTCCTTGTTTCTTTCCGAATGTAAGGATTTGTTTTTTGTGCGTTACTTTGTGGAAAGAAAAAATAAACTACTACTACTACTACTAGTAACCCGATTTGTTTCAACATTAGGCGAGTTCTTGTGGTAAGTAGTGACGGAGTTTTCAAGACAAGTCTCGGGTCTCGAGACACAATTTTCAAAGTCTCGTCTCGGTTTTGAACTACAAGTCTCGATCTCGAGTCTCGTAAAATTATAGTCTTGAAATGCGAGAAGCCTGGAGATTCAAAATTTTAGGTTGTGTAGGACTAAAAAAACTTTGAATGTATTGGATGTGAGCATTGCAGTGCAACGCAAAAATTAAAACATTGTCGAAAACATCTGACAACATTGCCATACGTTCTCTGCCATGTAAAAACCCATAAAAAAAAATTGAAGAAAATGGGGCAAACTTTCATGCTCGCACTAATGGAGGGGTTCGGACCTCCCGAAAATACAAATTTTTACATATTTCATGTTCTAAATGTGTTAAAAAGATGAGTGATGCTTCAAAAGTTTCAGAATTTTTGAAACAGTAACTGTTGTATTCTTTACCACATTAATAACTCGTGGCAAATTGAGTGGATTTTAAGAAAAATCCGAAAAATAGAGTTTTTTGATTTAGTATCTCATTCCGTCAGCTTTCCAGTTATTTTTTTATTGACAAAGAAAATCTGCTGTAGTACGCTACAGATGAGATTGCAAACTCAGAGTAATGAATTTTTTCCTACCAACACCTGTCTTTGAAACTTATTTTAAAAACATGTACGAGTACCGGTAACAATAACAATAAGAGTCAGCGAAGATTTAAATCGCATGAAGTATGAACCAATATTCAAATCTTCATTATATTCGCGTTATTACGCCGAAGCGTGAAACGAGTGGTGAGCCCCATCTCTGCGGCTTAGCGCCAGGGCAACACCCTCTGAAAAACGTCGCAGCAGTGGCTAACCGTTGGCGGCACTGTGTCCGATTTGATCGGCCCGGGAATTGATCCCTAAACATGAGCGACGAAATCGGGAGGATGCGAAGATTTTCTGGGGAGATTGGAAGAAGCTTTTTAGGCGAAAAAGACCATGAAAGTTGTTAGGTGTTAACATACGAATAAATTTTCTTAAAAGTTTTGGTCTTGAAAATTTTTTCCAAAAATTTTGAAAGCGCATTATATCTAATCTAATATTTGTTGGTTAAAACTTTTCTTATCTAATCTAATAAGTTTTTATTCAGGACGCAAAAAACGCGTCAACTGTCATATTCAGAACTTTCAGTGTTGACGAAATTAGGAAGGTAGGCCTATGAAGTTGTGTTTAGTGGTGCAGATTTGGACGATTTCATAAAGAATTTGACATTGTAGTTTTAGTATCTATTGGCATCCATACAGTTCTTCAAAGTAATGTCAAGTTGATGCTAATTAATTTTTCACCTGCGTTCTGACTGATTTTGAGTCCTGTTGATGTAACCCAAAACTTGCTAACGTGCCAATTTTTGTTTTATAATTTCCTCGCGTGCCAACGCTTTGTAACCTATCATTAATTTAATAATTTTTTCTATTTTGAAAACCATGTTGATTACAAAGAACCAAACATTCTTAAAAGTACGAAAAAACAGTTGCAGTAGTTTGAATTTTATTAACAACACGATTATCGAAAGCCCTTTTTTGCATGCCTTTGTTCTGAGCTAGCTAGCAAAATTGAGCTTCAACGGCGCAATGGCAATACGCATTATTGCATCTAATAGGCTCAGTGTCAGTCTGTTAGCTAAATTTACAATTTAGGTTTAATTAAGTTTCATGACAGAATATCCCTGTTCACACAGGTTTGTGCTTCCAAATTAAGCTAACCAAAAACGAGCGTTTTCCAAGAGAGCTGGATAAGTTTCTTCCTGCTGCTGAAAATAAACCTAAAGATAAAGCAGAATCAATCTAGAAAGTGCGTGGAAGTTCTCGAGCAGGTTAACCTTCATAATACATTTCAAGGTTTCGTAATTCAAATTTTTTCACAGAAAACTATTTTATTTATGACAGGACATTGGCGGCCCACCTGAAAGACCACCGCGGCCCATGAATTAAGAAGAGCTGTTTTACAGTACATCATATTTTGTAGCTGACGCAAAACTAGTCTGTGGTCTGGCAGACATCTCAGTTTCACACCTCATACGTCTTGAATCAGGATAGACGAGCAAAAACTGTGAAAATCGGAGACTAACATTATTACAGCGATATTGCAGCAATAAACTATATGACGATAATTAAAATTGCATCGTAAAACAGTCTTCTTATTTAATTGTGTACCACCAAAAAATCGCATTGTAGGATGTTGATAAAATATGGCAAGAGCTCACGTGCCACTTTTAATGTAGCCGCGTGCCCCGTATGGCACGCTTACCACGTGTTGGACACCCCTGATGTAACCTATACTACCATCATACGTGCTTATTACGCTCTCTTTGTTTCAACAAACTTTACTGGTTATTTCTGTTACGATAACGAAACGCGATTTCGCAGCTTTAAAACACAGTCGCTCATGAATCATGATTGACAGGCGAAAAAAAGCAATTTGTTACAAGTAGACCTGTGACGTGCTAATGTTTGAAATTCCACTATACGACACAAATTATTGTTGTAATGATAACCTGTTTTAAGCAAAATTAAAGAAAACAAGATAAAAATATTGTGTGGGGTGTAAAAATTGTTAGGAGAGGGACAAAATTGTGTTTGGGGGAAAAATTGCTTTGGGGGGGCGAAGTTTTAGTTTGGGGGGGCGCCGCCCCCCCTGGCCCTTCTAGTTGCGGGCCTGAGTCTAACATAGAGAGCCTACCCAGTCTAAATCGGCATTAAGTACCAACTATTAAGTCTTATTTGTGGAATAGTAGGTATAATACAAAATCAGTCAATAATGTTGCTTACAAATCATTTATTGTTAAATCGATTTCGGTTAATAAATCATCTTCAGTACCTATACAGTACAAACACGCAACATATTTTTATATAAATAATAAGTACTGGAAAAATTGGAATAATTAAATGGACTGCTAAAACCCGTTTTGCAGCGTGTGCCCTTTTCCGCGCTTGGCCAATACTTATTATGAACGTGTGTTTCTAACGTTATGGAGTGCGGAAATAAAAACGAATTGATTGATTGAAAACCGGAAATTGAAGAAAATAAAAGAGTCCGTGATGTGGTCTAGAGTGAAAAAGGAGAAATAAGAAAAGAATAAATCGACATTAAATAGACTGTGTAGTGAAACAAATAAATGAATAAAAAATATATAAATGGCGGGAAAAGAAATAAAGAATCCTTAGTAAATCCGTAGAAAAATATGATAAATTCGTAGTAACAACTAACTTAATTATAACGTCATTAAGCCCCAAAAAACAAGGACGGGTGAAGGTAAGGACAAAATTATTATAAAAATAAATTAGCATGATAGGACTAAAACTATTTTTTAAGGTGGAAAAAAATCAAAAATTTGAAAAAATACAATAATATGAAGCGTGGAAAAGGTTAAGAGCGAAATGCAATCCTCCGATTTATGCAGGACTTAACCTTGAATCTAACGAAAAAGCTAACTACCTGCAAGAAGCTCTGAATCTAAGCGGTCTGAACTAGAAGCTAACTAACTATCTGATCTGCTATAACAATTTAAAACTGCAAATCTCCTGTATAGTTTGACTAAGCGAAAAAAAAACAAACTTTGGTTAAAGAATCTCTAAGAAAATCTAAAACTACCTGAAACTGAGCGAGAGAAATTCTGAAAGCTCTTAATCAAACGAATAAATACTGCAAAGTGAAAGGAGGTGTAGGCCTACGTATTAAAATGAAATAAAATGATAATTATGAAATCATATACGTCTAAAAGCAATAAAAATTACGTAGAAAAAACTTGGCAAATGGGTAAAGGTGTGTTTACACAGAATACGATGAAATTTTTCGTACGTACAGTGACGTAAGCTACGAAACTGTTAGAGGTTATGACGTAAGCCACGTCACTATCCGCGGCATTCTAGAATACAATCGTTAGGGGCTTTGCAAAACAACCGGTCAGCAGCAAAACTGTTTGGGTTTGAATTGTGTGAAAGATATTTTCGTCAACTGTTTACGTCAAAAATCTGATGAAACTTCGTACGACAGCAAATCGGACTAAAATCGCATTTAGTGTAAACAGACCTTTAACCATCGTGGTGGTGATGAGAATCGCCAGCAATCTAGAGATACGTTATCGACGATTTTGCATCAAAATTGTAATATTATTTGTGGAGTAGTAGGTATAATACAAAAACAATTGTAGGTATAATACAAAAATGATTTGTAAGCAGCATTATTGACTGATTTTGCATTATACCTACTATTCCACAAATAAAATTAGAATTTTGATGCAAAATCGTCGATTACATATCTCTGGACTGCTGGCGATTCTCCTCATCACAACAATGGTTCACACTCCGAATTAAGTACCAACTATCATAGAGCTCTTACACGGGCTAACTTGATCCTGCAGTATGTAGCAAGTCTAAACACTAGTCCCGTTATGCGATGAGCCTGAGCTAGTAGTCTCAATTCGCTTTGCTCTGCCAAAAGTGCAGCTCCTGAGCTCATACAAAAATTAAACAGCGAGTCCAAAAACGTCATCAATAGCCTTTGTTGCATCACCCTTTGGCTCATTTGCATAGGAGAAAACTTGAGCTGCAGAACTAAACAGACATTCCATTCAGAAATTTATATTCATATATGATCGAAACATTGAAAGAAAAAATTAAAAAAATTTGCCAATAAAACTTCAAAAGGTAATGGAAAAAAAATTAAGTGCATAAAAAAAAATTTAGGGGGAGCTGCAGCTCTTATGGACGAGCCGCCCCTGGTATTGCCTATATTCCATTCGCTTGCATTAACACACCTTAATCACTGTATTATTACGTGTTGTAGCACTAATTTTTCAAAAAGTAACTGAAATTCAGAGCTTGTACAACACAATCCTTCGGCTATTTTTCCACCACCATCCTCGTGACAATATCGACATTTACAAAAAATTTGCCATCCTCAAAGTTAGAGATAAGTTTGAATTCGAAATTTGCTGCTTTGTTTATAAATTCCTTCACCGCATGCTACCTGATTGCTTTAATAACTTTTTTCAGCGTAGTTCAGAAGTTGATTCCCGCCGAACAAAGCAATCACACAATCTGCACCTTCCCAGGCCCGCAACTACAAGCAAATGCTTAAGGGGGCGAAAAATATTAATGGGGGGGCCAAATTACCTGGACCGATATATTGTATTAGTAACCAATTTTTTGTAGGGGGGGCATCGCCCCCCCTACCCTTAGTTGCGGCCCTGCACCTTCCTCAGTATAAAAAAGCACTTGCAAGCAGTCAATTAAATTGGTTGGCGTTAAATTATGGAATGAAATACCTAACGAAATTAAATGTCGCGAAATAGGAAATGGTATTACTTCGCTGACAGGACGATTGATAAGAATTGTATGACAAACCGTAGGAATTAATGCGTTCTTAGATCTGACCTCACGAAAAAACCAAGACCTTCTTCACCAAACGAAATATAACAATCGACCCAACTTAAATCACTTAGCTACGGTACCCACCGTACTACTTTTCAATAAACACAAGCACCTCTGCTCACTTTAGTAACACCATACATCAAGGGCTATACCCTTCAGCATACAACAAAATTGCTTACTCTACACACACTAAATCTACACTCGAATGAATACGCTCGAAAATTCACGCCTGTGTATACTCTAAACTCAGTTTCGAGAACGTTCTACGACATTCTCAAAAAGAAAGAAGAGAAATCACATGACATGCAAAACTCACACCAAACCATAGTAAACACGATTGTGACGTCAAAGAGAAATCATATGACATGCAAAACTCACACCAAACCACACTAAACACGATTGTGACGTCAAGAGAAATCATATGACATGCAAAAATTCACACCAAACCGCAGTAAACACAATTGTGACGTCACAGGCACAAATTTTAACCCAGTGAAATTACGTAACGGAGAGATCTGTCCAGAATATTCACGAGAGAAATTACGTCAGTAGAAATTATGACTTCATAACAATCCCACGAATAAAACGTCAGTAGAAATTATGACTTCATAACAATTCCATACGAAACAATCCTACGAATAAAACTTCGGAAAACAACGCATCGGTCCGAAACCTACTACAGTATACAAAGCATACAAAACAAAGCAATAATAAACAGTTATATCGTTACATTAAACAATCTAAAAATCTAGCTCAATTTAAAAAACAATTAAAATATCTGCTTTTAAATAAAGTATCGTCAGCCTTGCTACGCACAGCCAATCCAGGCTAAACTCATTCCAGACTGTAAAGACTCTTTTTTGCATTGCTTTACCTGGACATCTCGACTTCATCTCTTTTCTAGGTTGTGTCCTATTTTTAGCAGGTGACTGGCCCCAGACAACGATACCCAATGAAAGAGCCTATAACTACTAACTCCAAACTAAGTTACCGGTAGCCTAACTAGCCCAGATCAGTCTGGAATGAGTTTAGCCTGGATTGGCTGTGCGTAGCAAGGCTGACGAGACTTTTGTTATAGTCGAAACATTAATTTGTCCCTTGCAAATTGCTTTTAAATAGTTATTAAATTAGCTCTATTAATTTGATATCATTTTACTTTCCAAGCATTCTCAGGATCCTCGCACTTATCTCCTTTACAGTTACGGTAGTTTATTCGAACGTTTTCTTTTGTTCTTCTTTTGTTTTTAATTTTGATTACAGAGTCTATGAATCGATAGTTCCTTAAACAGTCGATTAAAAGTCATCTTCTGGGCTTCTCATAAACTCTTTAGCGTCGCTTTTATTTTATTTCATTTCTTTTTGATTAGTTTTGTACTTTTAGTTGACGCCGAAATAAACAATACAATACAAATACCATGAGAATAACTTTGAACTTGGACCAAAATGGCGCTTGTTAGCTTTTGAAGTCTTACCAAGTTTTCGTAAAAGCGGGTCTCACGTTATCCAATATTGCAACCAAAAGCGTATGATAATCAGCTTATTCCTTGCACCATGCTTGCACGCACACATGACACATCAAAACGAAAACGAGAAATAAAGTGACAAAACCAACCAACATAAACGTGATGAAATACAAATAAGCACAAATGATACAAACGCATTAATCGCTTCATAAAATACAAAAAAATGCTTCCGAGTTGGCGTAGATTAATTTAATCAAAGATGTTGATGAAGTGGCATGAAATTATACGAGTTGAAATGATTGCAAGTAGGAGCGAAAAATATCAACAAAAGTTTTAAGCTCTGCTTAGTGATTGGTCGGAAGCTAGTGGATGAGCAAGATGTCTTTGCAACTTTGTGGTACAAATTGAACTGAAAAACCATGCGGTACAAACTAAACTTAATTCAAGCACCTTACCGAGACACATACATAACCTAACCAGAAAAATAACGAATACAAATTTTCAGTGGCGTACGCAGAAATTTTCTGAGGGGGGGTCGCGCGAAGCAGTGGCGCACCTAGGACTTGGCAAAGGGGGGGCACAACCGGGGGTCTTGGGGCGAAGCTCCCAGCCGCCGGAGACTAGGGGGGTGTAGGGGCGTAGCCCCCAGCCGCCAACGAATTTTTGCGGTTTTCACATAAAAAAACACTCTTTTTAGCACACTTTTATTGAAAAAGGGCATGCACTGAGTGCAGTTTCTATAGACAACTCAAAAAAGTTTCGCAGCTTACGTCTAAAAGCAGAAGCTTGACTAAAATAAGTGAAAGGAGGCTGCAATCATTATTAGTTTGTGAAACTATAGACTGGAAGTTAGGTTTTAGCACTTTATTACAGGGCTAAAGGGCGGGAAGAAATTTTTTCACATTAAGGTACAATTTTTCTAGCAGTATCTATACAATACAGGCTTTTTAACATGTATCGAAGAAGGCCTGAGGGGGGCGCACGCATAGGAGCTCCCCTACCCTGCGTACGCTATACTGCAAATCCACGTTGGCGAAAAAAGAGTAAAAAGACCAATTTTTGTAGCTTCATTTCATACCATACAAATCGGGGGCATGAAACAAGAACACGAACAGAATGAACACTGTGCTTTTTTAGTTGTTTGCTGACGAGTAATCACTAGGCCACTGCGACCTGCAAAATGTTCATCTGCAGAAAAACAGCAAAAAACATGCGTTACAAAGCAACAAAAAACTTACGTTTGAATTTTAGTCTTACAGCACCAAGCACACAAATGGAGCCAACTATTTTCATAAAAAAAAGCATCATAGTGAATAGCCACCGTCTCAACAGTGTCAAAAAATCGAATTTTTATCAAAATTAGAAAATATTAGCACTTTCTAAGAGGCCGTTTTGGTTTGTTTCTGCAGTAAATCAAAGCGCACAAAAAGCTGTAAAGTGTAAAACATATTATCAATCACAAGCAAAACTTAAGTTTTTGCAAAGTTTGGCTTTCTTACTTCGTAATTCAGCTAATCTTGCTCCCACATACGAGTACAAGTCATTCGTAGCTTCCCTATTTCAAACAGCGAAAAAAATTTACGCAATTGAAGGTGGAGGTTTTTCAAGCACAATCCTTAAAAACGAGAAGAGGGTAGGACAAACTTGCAAGATAAGTGGTAACGAAAATCGTGCAATAAGCAAAATAATTGCTTCAACTGTTGCCGCTTCAAATAGAAAGCCCTAACTCTGCACGTGATAAAAATTATTCCATAATCTCAAAACAAAGTCATAAGAACACCCGAAAAGGTAAACGGAAGCACCGGTAAACACTAAACAACATAACAATGCCATGTCAATATAGCTTAGCAAGTTTAACTCGCTTGAAAAATGCATTCGTATGGCAAAAAGCAAAAAATGGCTGGGGACATAGGCCCCACGGTCTTAACGGTGTATAATACGAGGTCCAGCACATAAATATTAGTAATATAATATCAACAGTTCAATACACATATATTTGGGCCTTTTCTGGTAAAGTTTTGAGGCTTTGTTCTTATACAGCGTCTTTTCTGAGTGTCCTAGGTCTTGCAATGATAACAAAAGAGCACGCTGTTTCAAGCATGATGAGATGCCACAAATCGTAAAGGAGCGCCATAATATTTGGATTTCACTGTATAGGCAATTGCAAACGCCAGAAACTGCACCTAGTTTTTGTTACTCTACCCTTTAAAGCCAATTCATAGGTTACTAGACCCATTGCTATTTTATCCTGTGATATAAATTCACAAAACGAAACCAGCTTGGTACAAATTATTGAGCAGCGTAAAGCAGAACATATGAGGCATGTTTGAAAGTGGCTAAGGCAGGTTCACACGAAATACGATACGAATTTTCGAACGTAAGGTAACGTAGGCTACGATAAATCGGATAAGTTAAACCGACGCAATTCTACACGACTTCGGACGAAACTAGTGTATACTACTTTACAAAATCTCGGATAAATACGAAAAAACTGGTTTAAAGCTAAAGGATGCCCACATCCGAACGAAAACGAGAACCAGGGGCGGATTCAGAAATTTTTGTAAGGGGGAGGGAGGGGTATTGGTGTCAAAAAAATGATTACCTTGTAATTTGGGGGGTTTAGAAGTATCAAAGTGCAAATGTATTAATACGTATGACTAAAAATTTAGGGGAGAGCTGGAGTCCTCCATGCCCCCTTTAGATCTTCCAAGAGAGCGAGTAGTATTACGCTGACGTTGATCCGTTCACCTCCGTTAAACAGAGAAATACCGGGAAGTTGATTCATTACCATCGGATGCAGAACAAACTCGTCCGAGTAAGGATTATGTGGAGGCATGGCCGAAGACATGTCTGAGAATTTCATGATAAAAATGAGATAAAATTTCTCACGAAAGCAAAATTAGGTGAAAAGCGTATTTTGAGTGAACTTTTACCTTATCCATTTTCCCGTAAGGCTTCACAGTCACAAGCTTTAAAAAAATTTGATCAGTTCAATAACTATTAAATTGGATGCTAAACATATTTGAAACATTTTTGTTCATCACGAGATAATTGCGTTTGAAACAGAATTGAATCCGCTCGAAATTGAGTGTATATTAAAGGCATGTAACCGAACACTTTGACAAATCGATTTAAGCACATCTGGCGCTCTGCGTAATGGTTGTTCGTCCGGGACAGACTAACTCGACAATTACGACAGCCGCTGCGGAGACTCAACCGTGGCGTGACCTAGACAAAAAAAGTTTGGAATTTAAAACAAAGTGTCTCAATAAGGAATACTTAACACGTTGTGGGCTTTTTATCACTCATCCATCAAAAAACAAATCTCCATGATACTTGCGGAACTATACCACTATTATGCCACAGGATATAACGAGTGGCAGGGCCCATCTCTGCGGCTTAGCGACACTATGTCCGGTTTGAGCGGCCCGGAAATTGAACCCCAGACCTCCCGCACCAATAAGGTTACCCATCCATGAAAAGTGAAAACTTGTAGATTTTTAGCGGTACAGAATTTTCATATCTATTCATCTAACGTCGGAAAAACCTTTTAATATGAATAATCTTTGAAAAAGACTGGTGTAAGCCAATCTGTTTTCGTATCATTCACTATTGCTTGGCTTACGACAGTCTTTTTTCGAACTAACAAAATTGTGAGATGATTAAAATTGTAAGATGTTTCCGGCGTTTTCAAAATCGGTATAGACATTCTCAACTTCGGATAAAGCCTAGTGTTACGACCGTGCTTGAACAATCTTTTTTTGCATCTTCTCCAAAATAAAACGCAACCCGTGTTTGGGTACGCGAAATTTTGTTGGGCGAAAATGAGTCACGACAAAATCGCGCCAAAATGAATCCTGACAAAATTCTGCACACCAAGCAAGTGAAAGCGATAATCATAAAGAACTAAGATGCTTCCTACAATCCTGATACAAAATCCCGCCAAGGCACCAAGCAAAGCAGCAACTGCTACGTAGCCGGTGTTTGTAAAAGATATTGAAAAATGCAAAATTACCTTAACAGGGGGCTGTCTTGTAATGTGTGATACGAGAAAATTCATGGCTATGTCTTCGCAATTCATGAATTTATCCACAATGTCACGAATTAAAGAAGGTAGCCAGTATGTGTAGAGATACATGTAGTACTAAAGCAATAACTGAGATTATTTTCAAATTATCGAAGTGAAAATTTCATTGACTTCAGCACATCAGTTAAAAATATCAAAATATTAAAACCCGACAGCCTGTTTCACCAGGTAGGATTTGTCAGGGGTATCTAAGCAATAAACATAAATTTAAATTTAACACTCAACAAAATTGCATAAACTTGAAACTGTTTGGTATCTGCTCTGCACTCATCTAACGAAGTGAAAATTCCACATAATTGATGAAGACTGCGAAGTGAGCATGTGCTCTTCCAGTCAACAGCCATCCATATGAATGTGATCGGCTGAAGCCGTGAATAAAACCCGTCCAGAATGATCTGTAAGCTAGGCAATATCGCTTACAAAGTAATGTCTGCAGTAGGGTGTTGCAAACGCCCCTCAAAACTTAAAAACTGTGCTGATCACAAATTACATTTGATATATGGTGATCAGTCCAGAAAAAACTCCAGATATGAAGTTTTAGAAAAATTGAACATTGTTTAGGTGTTCCGCGTTAAATTTCTATGACGACAGGCCTATCGATACAGGGAATGTTTCTATTTCCTTAACCACTTGTGCTAGAAAGTTGGTTGACCGCTCAAATGACTCAGAAACATTAAGTTTCTATCTAACTTACAGAGGAACTATACGGCTATTGTGCTTAGTTTTCGAGTTATTGCGTTAATTATGTTTCAAAGTCAGGTTTTGGGGGTATGCAATGTTATTACGCCATCTATTTAAGCTACTTCATAATGATACCGAGCGAAATCAGGTACTAACGTTACTTTGGTTACATGACGATATTGCATCAGTATTCTAGCTCATGGGTGGACTAGAAGTATGTCAGTTTTGTTTAATTTTGTGTTTGGTTTGCATACAGATTACAAGCTGGTGTGTGCAATATTGATGAGTTAAAAGTTAAAAAATCATCATAGTGCTACTTGGTAAACAAATTATCCGCAAGAACACGATGAAAAAACGTTATAGAGATCCCCGTTTGTTTCTGCTGGGATCTGTTCCAACTCAAGCAAGCAAGCAAGCAAGCTACTAAGTTAGCAACCAACAAGCAAGTATTACTAGCATTCATTACTAAAAAAAAAAGAACTCGACCAAACCAAAAACAAAAAGCCGATGTTCACAGCTGCCATGTCAATCACAACTGAATAGATTTCGCCAATTTATGCCAGAGCAAGAATTCCGACAAAACTAGCAAACAAGATTGCTCAAGCAGTGGCGAAGCGAGAAATTTTAAAAGGGAGGGGGGCATAATTTCCACATTTTTTAGGCCTAATTTTTCGGCAGAACAAATTTATAGTTGATTGAAAGACAAAAAAAGCTCTAGGGGGGTTCGGGGACATGTTCCCTCGGAAAAAAATTTGAAAATTTACATGCTCTAATGGCTGTTTTAGTGCTTTTTGAATAATTTTCAAGCAAATTTTGTTTAAATTTTTTGACCCAAATTCTGAATGCTTCGCCAAATATGATACATTTTGTTCGCGCATTGTCGATTATGCGTGCTTAAGGCGTAAGGCTCATTGCTATCAAAGAGGTTCGAAATTATGGAACAATTGCATGCATCAAAAGCATATTTGAAAATGGCTGATGGGAGGATGCGTACTCCTCATCCTACCCACATGTATCCGCCCCTGGCCCTAAGCTACAGAAACTTCGCACCATTAATTTTGTATTTCAAATATTGCAATCCCTTGGCACCATTAATTTTGTTCTTTTTAACTAAAAGACAGAGTCAAAAGGGGGGAGGGCATGTCCCAATGCCCCCTAAATACGCTTCTGTGCTCACGATATAGCGTAACATTATAGGAGCATGCAAAATTTCATGAAAATTAAAAAAGAAAAAAGAGAAATAGGTAGAGCCAAAAAAGAGATTGAAGCAATCAAGAAACGTTTGCAAGAAACCAAGGCCTGCTGGCGGAAACATGTATGGCAGGCGCGTAGCCAGGATTTTGAAATGAGGTGGTCTGGGGGCGGAGTCCCCAGCCGCAGAAAAATTTTGTATTTTTTAGCTAAAAAAAGTGAATTTTAGTGCGTTTAACTCTACAACCTGCTGTAACAATGTCTTATATCAATGTCTTATATATTATACAAACACAAAATACTCTGACGTCGTATGATTTATACACAGTGCTTGAGTTGTAAAAACACTTCCGGGGGGATGGTACAACTTTTTACGCAGACGTAAAGAGGGATGGTCATTATACTTGTACGGGAATGGTTTATGCAAAATGTTTAATGGGGGATGGTGTTGTTTTCCGGGGGGATGGCATTCCCCGCATATCCCCTCAACTCGAGTACTGTTTATACACGATATTGAACATACTGTTGTTACTTCTGCTCTAGGCCAACCCAACCCTTAATTTCTAATAATCTAACTTTAGATTGGTTGCGGTCCTCTCTTAAGAGCTCTTCTACCCGCTAATCGGGAAGCGTTGCTCTATGGCGAAAAGCAGAAAAGTAGCCTAACCTCATGCCTCACCAATTTGATATAACAATGGATGCTGCTTTAAAGTAATTTTCTTAGCTCGTAATTGTAGGCTCATAAATACTGATTGCCAAAATGTAATGTGACGACAAAATTAAAAAAAATAATACTTTTCAAATTTAGAGAAGCATACTAGTGATCAGTGGGTGGGGGGGGAGGGGGGAGCTGAAGCTTCTCCTCCGCTAGCTACGCTACTGACGATAACGATGGTGCAGCAGTTTGTAAGCACCATTTTACAGCAGATAGTTTGGCATACCAATATAATGGATGGGGAGAATTCAGCTCCCCCGCAGCTATGCTACTGGCGAAAACGATGGTGCAGCAGTTCCCAAGCTATATTCAAGTTAACAGCAGATAGTTGGTATACCATAGGGGGTGGGGCTGTAGATAGTTTGGCATACCAATATAATGGGTGGAGAGAATTCAGCCCCCCCCCCCAGCTATATTGCTGACGAAAACGATGGTACAGCTGTTTTCAAGCATTATTCAAGTATACATCAGATAGTTGGCATACCAATGGGGGGAGCTGTAGCCCCCCTTCCCCCCGTTTAGCTACGCTACTGCTGTATGGTGTAAAGCAGGTTATCCTATACAGAAGACAAAGCGTTTTTTTATCAATGCAAAATGATCGCACTGCATCAATAGCTGGAAAAGATAATAAAACGCACAAATTGGAAATGAGACAACAGAAAAAAAAAAAGAAGCTCAGGTCAGACTTGAACAAGCTGAAGAAATGAGAAAAAATGGAGAAACAACAGTTGCAATGCTTGCCAATAGTTCTGACGATCAACTTTCATCACAATCATCTGCACCAGAAGACGCAAATGGTTGTGATGAAAAGGCTTTTTGTTCTTGGTTTGGTTGAGTTCTTCCTTTTTAGTAATGAATGCTAGTAATACTTGCTTGTTGGTTGCTAACTTAGTAGCTTGCTTGCTTGCTTGCTTGAGTTGGAACAGATCCCAGCAGAAACAAACGGGGATCTCTATGGCGTTTTTTCATCGTGTTCTTGCGGATAATTTGTTTACCAAATAGCACTATGATGACTTTTTTAACTTTTAACTCATCAATATTGCACACACCAGCTTGTAATCTGTATGCAAACCAAACACAAAATTAAACAAAACTGACATACTTCTAGTCCACCCATGAGCTAGAATACTGATGTAATATCGTCATGTAACCAAAGTAACGTTAGTACCTGATTTCGCTCGGTATCATTATGAGGTGGCTTAAATAGATGGCGTAATAACATTGCATACCCCCAAAACCTGACTTTGAAACATAATTAACGCAATAACTCGAAAACTAAGCACAATAGAAGTAAAGTTCCTGTGTAAGTTAGATAGAAACTCAATGTTTCTGAGTCATTTGAGCGGTCAACCAACTTTCTAGCACAAGTGGTTAAGGAAATAGAAACATTCCCTGTATCGATAGGCCTGTCGTCATAGAAATTTAACGCGGAACACCTAAACAATGTTCAATTTTTCTAAAACTTCATATCTGGAGTTTTTTCTGGACTGGTCACCATATATCAAAAGTAGTTTTGTTTTTGGCCACATGAGGGCGTTTGCAACACCCCAGTCTACAGTACAGTAGTACACTGTACCGCATAAACACTTCGATTTTTTAAAAAGATTTTCTCGAAGAAAAACAAGCATAAAAGAGCTGTTTGCTATAGATCTTGTCATAACACTAATCACCATTAATTAACAGTAGTTTGAATTTCTTTAGCTAAAACAAAATGACCTTTAAAAGATGAATTACAAATTGTATTTGGCATTCCAAACAATTACCTTATGAAAAAACGCAGCACCAGTCAAGACCATTGATAATTCGCAAGTATGTTTTGCAGTATAAAACCATGCACCATTTTTTTTGTTCCATGCATGGAATCGACCAGGAAAACCAACGACACGGTCTCTACTTTGTCGCCATACTCTGTAAAAATGATCGAAAATTTCATTCTTAAACCAATAACTTTTTTAGAACTTTCAAAGTAAAGCACGGCAAACACTAATACAATATTTATCTCTAAAATTGGTATTCACTGCTTCCCTGCTTGACGCTCAGCATAAAAGGGACAGCGTAGAAACCAAGTCGGGATGTTTTGCTAGTTGTGCCGTTGGGAAAGGCACTTAGCGGGATTCCCCTCTCTTGGAGTTGTAGACAGGTGGCCAGCAACTCCTAAGCGAGCTCAATATAGCGCTTTATCGCTTTCTCGTGATAGGAGGTTAAATCAGCGATAGCGGAAGCATTTCTAAAGTGGGAGGGCCCAAAACCAATGACCAGATTTTCTTTACCTACAACCAAGGGCGGCAGTGGCGTAGCGAGAAATTTTAAAAGGAGGAGGGGGCATGATTTCCACATTTTTTGTCAAGCGTATTTTTTTCGGCAGAACCAATGTGAAGCTGATTAAGAAACAAGAAAAGCTCTAGGGGGGTCCGGGGGCATGCTTCCCCGGAGCATTTTTGAAAATTTACATGCTGTAACGGCTGTTTTAGTGCCTTTTAAATAATTTTCAGGTAAATTGTGTTTAAATTCTTTGACCTTAATTCTGAGTGCTTCGCCAAATATGATACATTTTGTTCGCACATTTTTAATTATGCGTGCTTAAAGCGTAAAGCTTATAGTTATCGAAGAGGTTCGAAATTATAGAAAAATTTTATACATCAAAAACCATCAAAAGAATCTGGCATATTTCAGTCACTTGGCACTATTAGTATTGTTCTTGTTTACTAAAAGGCAGAGATACGGAAACATTTCAACGAATAGGCATGACACAATGGCACCATCCCTAAATACGCTCCTGAGGGCTGGATTTAGACAATGAGAGGCTCTGGGCTATTTGATCACACTGATTGGAAGAGCAAACAAAGGTCTTCACGTCCTCAGATGTCCTGTTTTCACTGAAAATATCGGCATAGTGAAGAGCAAAAAAGGTATACAAGTTCTCAGATGCTCTTTTTTCCACTGAAAGTATCAGTGAAGGAAAAAAAGTCTTGACTGTTCATGATGAGGCCACCCATTTTCTCCGAGGCCCTGGGTTTCATTGTGCTTAGCCTATACGTAAATCCGGCCCTATGCCTGCGATCCATATTTAGCCTATCCACATGTGACATGTCCAATTTATGCGGGCTTCAGACCCACGGTTCTTGCTTCTAGTTTCTGTTCCCCCACCCCACAAACAAAACTTTAAAGAAGACATCTCTGGATTTAAGCTCTTTTTTGGGATTTAATTTCGATGGTAGACCCATTAAGTTTCAAATAACAGACTCAATATTGTAGAAATAAACGCGTAAATTAGGGCCCCCCAGGCCCCCCCTGAAAAAAAAGTGGGGGGCCGGGGCCCCCCGGGCCCCCGGTTTCGCCACCTAAGGGTTAAATATGCTAAAAAAGAAATATTTTCTAATTGGCTGACGGAGAGCTGTATGCAGCAAATTGAACGTCACTTGATTGATACGGAAACATTTCAATGAAGATAATCTAACTAGCTCAGTACGTGATAGAAGCACGCTTTTATGATTCTACGTTCTTATTTTTGTTGACTTTTTTTGCTTTGTAATGGGAGTACAAAAAGGACAACGTAAAAATAAACGGCGTTATCCTTATTGTTAATTCTTCAGGTAATTACAATATTTTAAACAAGACAAAAATGACGTAGTCCACATGACCAGTGTAAGTGGTTCCAAATAGGGATGTGTCTCAAGGAAAATTACTCGGACTCCCCGAGTAACGAGTATTCACGACATTACTCGGCCGAGTCCGAGTATCTACAACGTCAAGACATGAGCTCAAAATCAGGTGAAAGAGCAAAAAAAAAGGTCACCACGTCCGTAGAAGTCCTAATTTCGACTCAAATTCGGATACAGAGCAAAAAAAACCGTGAAAATGATAATGCTTGAATACTCGGCCGAGTATCAAACTGATACTCGGACTCGGCCGAGTCCGAGTAATGCCTTAATACTCGGCCGAGTACTCGGACTCGACTCGGCACATCCCTTGTTCCAAAAACCAAAGGGCTTTCTGCATCATAATCACTTTTTGACGTCATAATTACAATTGATTACGATATCAAAAACTCACTTGTGAAGCAAAAAGTTCGTGTAACCACTCAAAGAAATGTGGACAGGGTACATGAAAAAACAGATATGCACAAATGTTTGTTTACCTAAATCCAAACAAAATCTCATCGTGACGTAAGTGCGAGTCATCATCGATGGAAAGAACAGCTTCGGTTTCAATTGCGTCCCATGGAATAAATCTGTTGTTCAAGCTGTTCTTTTTTGTCAGAACAACGACGACCTCAACGCCTATATCGGGCCAATGAAGGTCCTCGCTAGGTGGGGTTGGAGAGTTCCACACTACTACGACCTAAAGTAATTTCGTTTACACGTTACAAATTAGCAATGAGTATAATGAAAGTTATTGTTTTACCACACTAGGTACTTATGCCTAATTTTCGTTTTCTGCTTTTGGCGTTAAGACTCTTAAGTAGACGGTAATGCATAAAAAAATCTAATCTCATTATATGCGAGGTATTACGCCGAAGCGTGTACTAACGAGTGGCGGGGCCCATTCTCTGCGGTATAGCGCGTGGGCAACCCATTTCCCAGTGGTGGCGAGCTGTTAACAACACTTTGTCCAATTTTGACCGACCTAAGAATGGAACCATTGACCTCCAGCGTTAATAACGATATCTGTAAACAGAGGCGTAACCAGAGTCAGCTGAGACCCTGGGCATTGCCCATTTGCCCAATGGCGAAGCACCAGCAATGAGCTATGGTAAAATATGAAATGTTGCACGGAGATTACATGCGTTTTTGGTAGTCAGCAACAAAATGATGTGATCAATTTAACTGCGTCGATTGACACCTTTTAACGTCCGAGCTTCGTAAAAAAGTGAAACAAAGAAGCTCTGCAAACCTTAATCTACTGACCACATTAAGTGGCTGAGTGTAACTTCATTTAGGTAGGCCTAATAAAAAGGATTGAAGACCCAAAGCGTTCGCTATCAAATGCAGCGACAATCAGAGCCAGAAAGATATCAATCTGACAAACACATCTGTGGTGGCTCACGTTCAAGAATTTCTGTGGCACAGCTTAGTAACTTCCAGAGGTTGCGTCAACTCTTCGGTATCTTGGTTTTCTACATCTGACCTGTTACTGTTACCACTACTATCCGTAGATCCATTGCAAATAAAAAAATTGCGTATGTCCATAATTATTCTGGAACACACTAACATATACAGTGGAACGCCGATTATCCGAACTAATTAAAACCAGATATGCTTCGGATAAGTGATTTGTTCGGATAATCAAACAACATGCAATATTACGAATATACATTTCTCATATCCATTATAGAGTATAGATACATTGGACCTGGGTTATTTTTTTCAAAATTTGACTTCGGTCAATTGACCTAACTGTCTACAAAAATTTCGGTCATTTCAAATATTTTTCGGTCATGTTTGAAGTAATAAGACGTGGAACGAAATATACACCTACTCCTTTGTAACCGTAACACAAATAAAAACTACTTTGATCAGTTTGATGCCTGTTAAACCTGACACTGTGACACCGGTAGTTCGTTTGCTTACATATTGGCAAGATATTTACTTCGGTCAATTGACCGAAATGGCTTTAATATTTTCGGTTTTTACGAATTTAATTTGGACTATAACCGAAATTTGACCGAAAAAATAAACCCAGCATTGGACTTATTGTCAGCGATGGCGGAAGCATTTCTAAAGTGGGAGGGCCCAAAACCAATGACCAGATTTTCTTCACCTACAACCAAGGGCGGCAGTGGCGTAGCGAGAAATTTTAAAAGGAGGAGGGGCATGATTTCCACATTTTTTGTCAAGCGTATTTTTTTCGGCAGAACCAATGCGAAGCTGATTAAGAAACAAGAAAAGCTCTAGGGGGGTCCGGGGGCATGCTTCCCCGGAGCATTTTTGAAAATTTACATGCTGCAACGGCTGTTTTAGTGCCTTTTAAATAATTTTCAGGCAAATTGTGTTTAAATTCTTTGACCTTAATTCTGAGTGCTTCGCCAAATACGATACATTTTGTTCGCACATTTTTAATTATGCGTGCTTAAAGCGTAAAGCTTATAGTTATCGAAGAGGTTCGAAATTATAGAAAAATTTTATACATCAAAAACCATCAAAAGAATCTGGCATATTTCAGTCACTTGGCACTATTAGTATTGTTCTTGTTTACTTAAAGGCAGAGTCAAAAGGGGAGGAGGCATGGCACAATGGCACCACCCCTAAATACGCTCCTGAGGGCCGGATTTAGACAATGAGAGGCTCTGGGCTATTTGATCACACTGATTGGAAGAGCAAACAAAGGTCTTCACGTCCTCAGGTGTCCTGTTTTCACTGAAAATATCGGCATAGTGAAGAGCAAAAAAAGGTATACAAGTTCTCAGATGCTCTTTTTTCCACTGAAAGTATCAGTGAAGAGAAAAAAGTCTTGACTGTTCGTGATGAGGCCACCTATTTTCTCCGAGGCCCTGGGTTTCATTGTGCTTAGCCTATACGTAAATCCGGCCCTATGCCTGCGATCCATATTTAGCCTATCCACATGTGACATGTCCAATTTATGCGGGCTTCAGACCCACGGTTCTTGCTTCTAGTTTCTGTTCCCCCACCCCACAAACAAAACTTTAAAGAAGACATCTCTGGATTTAAGCTCTTTTTTGGGATTTAATTTCGATGGTAGACCCATTAAGTTTCAAATAACAGACTCAATATTGTAGAAATAAACGCGTAAATTAGGGCCCCCCAGGCCCCCCTGAAAAAAAGTGGGGGGCCGGGGCCCCCCGGGCCCCCGGTTCCGCTACCTATGCTTATTGTACAGGTATATTGTTAGCTGTGGAAGAATAGTAATCGCTCATCTTCTTTTGTTTTAAACTTGTTACTGTTTTAGTCACTGGGATTTTTGAACGCTAGCATGGCATTTTGTTAATTTCTTTTATTAAAGTCGTGGTCGGATAATAAGCGTTTCGAATAAGCGGCGTTCGGATAAGCGGCGTTCTACTGCAGTTTCGTAACAAGTGATTCAACGACTGAAGAAATTTCCAAAGCTGTCCAAGAACTACATGTAAGCAGGCCGATATATGCCGAATGGAGTTCGAGTAGTAATCTTATACTTATCATATTTTCGTTACTTGGACTCAACCAAGTATAAACAATATTCGACCGAGCACTGGTATTATCTATCAGCCTAGGCCTACTTGACAATATTATTAGTGCCACCTACCACACATGCTTGGACTCAAAACTGAACGCCTAAAAATTTTTTTTCACCTGCAAATAAACTCCCTTTCTCTTCTCTAAACACTATTCTCTATAGCAGTGTTTCTCAACCCCGAGTCGCATTGTGACATGCCCCCCTTTCAACTCTGCCTTTTAGCACAAAAGAACAAAATCAATGGTGCCAAGTAGTGACTGAAATGTGCCAGACTCTTTTGATGGTTTCTGTAGCTTATGGCCAGGGGCGGACCCACGGGGGAGGATGAGGAGTATGCATTTTCCTAACAACCACTTTCAAACATGCTTTTGATGTATACAATTTTTCCATAATTTCGAACCTCTTCCATAGTGATAAACCTTACGCCTGAAGCACGCATAATCGAAAACGTGCAAACAAAATGCATCGTATTTGGCGAAAAACTCAGAATTAGGGTCAAAAAGTGTAATCAAAATTTGCGTGAAATTATTCAAAACGCACTAAAATAGCCATTACAGCAGGCGCGGATTAAACAGTTTTTTTCGGGGGGGGCCAGAAAATTTGATATGTCAAGGCCTTTTTAGAGAGCTGAAGGAAAAAGTCTATGATTAAAGTACGTTATCTAGCAGTGGCGTACACAGGATTTTTCAATGGAGGGAGTTTCAGTGACGTCACATTGTGATGACGTAAGGATACGACAATTACGGTGGTTCAGAGGTATTAAAGTGCATCGGATTGTAATGTTTCTAGTCTAAATTGTTACGCAATTGCAGTTGACCATGATGATTAAGCTATATAATGCCATAACTAAGAAAACAACCAAGATGTATTTCATTCACACTTTTGCTAGATACTTTGCGCTTCATTTAAGGGGAGAAAAGGCAGGGATGAGAAAAGGTTTCACAGAAACTCATGCTGTTAAACCGTGGTTAAAAAATTACGGAAAAAATTTTAGTTTACCTTATTTTTGGGCCATAGGAAGGTTAACCGACTAAAGTAGGACAGCTTTCGCAACGTCACAAACAGGTTGTAGCCTGGGGGGTAAAACAGTTAATTGCTTCCCTCCAAAAATTTTTTTCAAGAACCAACATTGATGTAAACAACGCATATAAACCTTGATATAAATATTTATTACGCACTCATTTTGAAATGGGCAGTTTCTTCCATAATTATCTTGAAAAGTGAAGATAGGGGAGCCTGAGAAAACACTGCCCTCCCTACCGAAACATTTTAAAGCTAAAATGAATTGTGCGAGAGAAAAATCCCTGATCATGTGTTTATGGTCAAAAACAGCGTCCATATTGTCCAAGCATTTTTCACCCATATCACAGCGTCGCAATCATCACATACTTTTAAACACATAATTGGGATGTCTGAAAAACGGAGCACTCCAGCTCCTGAGACAGTTACGGTGCGTAAAAACAAGTTTGCTTGCCCCCTCCCCTCGTTCCGCCCCTTGGCCTCTTCAAATCTTTTGTTGGTACAGTCTTCTTTGGCAGTATTTTTATTTTATTTTGAGCACTTACGGCAGGGTCAATTTCGTTTTTTATGTATTAAATAATTTTTCAACCAACCGGCCGTTTATGGTTATGGTGTAGTGTTAAAGATGTCTCTATCGATGCGGAAGATTTGGGGTTCAATTCTCAGGCCGATTAAATCGGACGCGCCATAGCCAACGGCTCGCCACCGCTGCAACGTTTCTTCGGAGCTGCGTTGCCCAGGCGCTATAAGCCGCGGGGTCGGGCCCTGCCACTCGTTACCGCGCTTTGGTACAACAGGGAGAATGAAACGAGTATAATGAAGATTTGATTCAATTTTATAAAAAAAATGTTTGTGCGCAGCCATAGTTACTGCAGACATACCGCATTTAAGGAAACTCTTTATTATAGGCCTAAGTGCTTCACAGTAGCAGCAATGACAAAAATGCAGTTCAAGCAAAACACATCAGAAAATTTATACTTTCGGTATTGTTGCATCGCATCGTAATGAAAGTTTCTCGAGATTGAATTACAAAGTTGAACAAAACAGAAAAACATGATAGCAATTGCGGCAAGCTCCGCACGAAGAAAAGTCGGTTCGTTTTAAAAAAGAAAGCTTTCTTTTTTCTGCAATCTCGGGTGGTGGGTGTTGGGTGTTGGCTGTTGGTGGTGGGTGTTGGCTGTTGGTGGGTGTTGGCTGTTGACGGCAAGTGTAGTCCATTTCAACAGTTCAATTTCATTAGTTTGTTTTTATATCTTGGACTAATTTTTGCCCGAAGAAGGAGGTAATTGCCCTCTCTTGGTTAACGCATGCTACTTAAAGAAAATAAGGTAGGATCCTAATCGGCAGAAATAGGGCTTGTCGGCTCTAAACACTCGGCTTATAGTATCGTATTACAAGAACGCTACTGAGCTGAATTACAGTTCCTATAGATTTCCAAAGCACAATGGCGTATCAGTAGGCTACTTCAATATCTTACACAGAGCCGGCGGCAGAGCAGTCGACTTGGGGGGGGGCAAGCGTTTATTAAGGGGGATCAAAGTTTGAAATTAAGCACAACAGCCACTGTCTTCAAAAGAGTAAGCTTGTTGATTGAGGGGGCCAAGCATGTTGATTGGGGGGCCAGGCCTCCCCTTGGAGCCGGCCTTGACCTTACAACTAAAATAAGCGAACTCTTTATCTGTATTATGCTGTTCCGCAATACTAATTCACCGAATAGGCAGTCCAAGCAACCTTTTCATCATGAATTTGTTTCTGACTTTCATTTGGATTATAGTGTAGGCCTAACAAGTAACAATAGTAGCCCAGCCGTTAATAAGAAAGGGCTTTGATCACAGAAAACGCTGCTACTCAAACGACCTTCCTGAATCTTAGTTTAAAGCATTTCAGATTTTGATACTACTTATGATATTTGCAAACAAGTAAAAATTTAAAAATTTTGGAAATTTCGGGGGGGGGGCCGCCCCCCCCATAAATCCGCGCATGCATTACAGCACGTAAATTTTCAAAATTTTTTCGGGGGAGCATACCCCCGGACCCCCTAGAGCCTTTATTGTTTGTCAATCAGCTTCAAATTAGTTCTGCCGAAAAAATACGCTTGAAAAGAATGTGGAAATTTTTGCACTCCTCTCCCTTTTAAAATTTGTCGCTAGGCTATAGCAGCGACTGCAACAATAAACATGCATTCGCCACGTGTGACCACACAGTTATCGAACAACCTTGTTTTCATACCTATGAGTGACTTGAGTCCACGTATAATTAGGCTAGTTTGGAAATAGTCCATGGGCTAAAAAGGTTGAGCACCACTGCTCTATAGTTACTAACGAAACAAATAAAAATGCCAAAATTCAAGAAAAGAATTGCTATTATGCATGGATTATGATGTAAAAAGTTTTCCCCAAAACTTTCATTTAGACTAAAACTATTCGCTTGGTCCAAACAATAATCTCCTAAAGTGAGTTCCAAAGAAACTGAAAAGCGAAGAAAAAACCGAAACTTCACAAATGTTGCCAGTTTTTATGTGTTTAATGGCAAAATTATTTACGTAGGCTTATATTGAAGTTTATCAAAACAAAGGAATTGTGTGCAAATTTTACCGCAAAATAGCTTAACTATACTTTGGCTTGAAGGCATTACGAACACCTGGAAAAAGACCCTGGGCATTTGCCCCCCAAAAAAGGTCTAGTTACGCCACTATCTGCAACCACTACTCCAACTGACTGGTTGGAGAAATACATTAAAAAAAATTACTTAAGTAACAACTGCAAGCTCAAGTCTAAGGGTCCTTTTACCCTGGCGACCAGTGTCGCGCGTCTTCACTTTTTTGAAGACATTTTTGAAGACGTGCGTCTTTATTAGCAGGTTTCACAAGAGCGACTGTAGTTGCGCAACCTAAACTTTTCTAGGCAGACAAATCACAATGTAAGCCAAGGATGCTACTGCTATGGTATTCTTACTTGCAAAATTGCGGAAAGCTACGTAAAAACAAGAAAATACAAAAAGAAGCACTGAATTCATTCGTTACTGCAAGACTGATCTGAAAAAAATTATTCGTCATTCTCTACGCCAGGGGTTTTTAACTGGGGGTAAATTTACCCCTTGGGGTAAATTTTACCTATCAAAGGGGTAAATTTTCTGAGTTAAAGACTAAAAAAATTTTTAATTTTTAGTAATGAAAAAGCAGTAGTGGCATGATGGGGGTAAATTACACTTGGTTCTTTCGGCAAGGGGTAAACAAGACAAAATAGGTTAAAACCCCTGCTCTACGCTGATCGAATCCAAATCGATCGATCTCATATCGATCCCAGAGAAGTTTTTAGCATTTGCACGCATGAGTTTGGCTTCATTTAATGAGCTTATTTAAAGCTTGAAAGCCCATTTAATGAGAAACAATACAACTCTGCGTAAGACTCTATACTTTTAGAGTCTTAAGCCAGGTTTACACCTGCACAACTTTTGGCCACGATTTCGTCGTGGCAAGTTGTGCCATTTGTGGGGCACGAACTGGAAGGCTTCCGCACTGTTCACGACTAGTTCACGCATAGTTCACGACGAGTTCAAGAGTAGTTCAAGAATGCGTGCTCATCACTACTCGACGAGTTCACGCATAGTTCGCGTATAGTTTACACACTTCGCGCAGTGGCACGACGAGTTCGCGCAATTTGGATGGTGTCGTGCGAACTTGGACGCGCCATATAAAATGGGGCACCCCAAATTCTGGTTCTTTTTGGATTGACTGAGGAAAAGACAACATGCTGAATGCTGGAGACACAATCATTGTAGAGAAGAGAAGATGCTTCTATCTGGCAGCTTCTATGGCTATTGTTGAAGAGCAACAGAAAAAGATTGAAGAGGCAGGAGAGCAAGAGAAGGCAACTCCACCTCGAAGAAAGACACAGAGGAAAGTGTGGGTCATGGAATGGTTGACCAGAAGGCACTATTTTGGACAGTATGACAGTCTACTGACTGAAATGCACAAGGAAGATGAAAGAGGCTACAAAAACTTCCTCAGAATCACACCTGATCTGTTTCAAGAGATGGTTGAGAAGTTAACTCCTCGCCTCCAGAAGCAGTGTACTTTCATGAGGGAACCGCATCCAGTTGGTCTCAAACTAGCTGCCACCCTCCGGTTCCTAGCCACTGGCAATTCCTATCCAAGTCTGCAGTACAGCTTCAGGGTTCATGTAAGTACCATTTGTTAGTTCATACCCGAGGTGTGTCAAGGCATCATCGCTGTCTACAAAGACGAAGTGCTGCGCTGCCCCAAAACTGAAGAAGAATGGAAGGAAGTTGCTGCCACCTTCAGCTCCAGATGGAACTGCCACAACTGTCTGGGGGCTGAGGATGGCAAGCACATCGCCATGAAGAAGCCGCCCAATGCTGGCTCTTACTACTATAACTATAAGGGTTTCCACAGCATTGTGCTGATGGCAGTGGCAGATGCTACGTACAAGTTCCTGTATGTGGATGTTGGGGCAGAGGGTGGTGCATCGGATGGAGGAACATGGAGTAACTGTTCCCTGCAAGACGCTGTAGAAGAGAACATAGCTGGATTACCTCAACCGGTACCACTCCCTAATGATGACCAGCCAGTGCCCTATCACTTCGTAGGGGATGACGCTTTCGCTCTACGGACCTGGATGATGAAGCCATTCTCCCATCGGTCACAGATCTTACGAGAACGCATTTACAGCTACAGGTTGTCTCGTGCCCGGCGTGTTGTGGAGAATGCCTTCGGGATTTTGTGTCAAAGATTCCGTTGCTTCTTGACGACGATGCATCAGCACCCAGACAACATCACCCTGATTACCATGTGTGCTTGTGTCCTGCACAACCTCATCCTCATCAGATACCCACACGCAAATTTATATGTGGACAGCAAAGATCCAGACACACATGATCTGATCCCTGGTGGATGGAGGACTGATCGACACCTGCAGGGTCTGCTACCGCTCACCGGCCATCATACCCAGAAAGATGCAAAAGATCAGCGAGACTACCTTTCACATTACTACGTCTCCCCCGCTGGTGCTGTCCCTTGGCAAGAAAAGTTAGTAATAGCTCCATGCATTGCATCCATAGTTGTTCCACTATTCTAATTTACAATAAAACAAAACGACCCCCCCCCCCTTTATTTACCTTTTGTTAGGGTGAATGGGGAGGAGTTTTGAAATATGACAGCAATTTATTAGCATGAAAACAGCAAAAACGAAGACATTAAAGAAATACTTTCCATCTCACTTCTGTTTTTGTGATTGGGGAAGTATCGGTATTTTCAATGAAGATACAACAATTTAGTAACATGAAAATAGCAAACACAGTCCAACCATTTACAAATATTTAAGTCTTAATACTGTAGGACCAACTTCTATACCGGTACCAGTTTTACTTGGTGTTAGGGTAAGCACATCATGACGCATGTCGCTTCGTCACTGTTTCGTTATTTTTAGTCCATTTGTTATGTTGGGTGTTTTTTATTGTCCTTATTCTTGGATTAAAAATATAAGCTACTACTGCTAGTCTCTCAAAGTCTCTGACTGCGAAAAGTCTCTCATTATGAGAAGTGTCTCACTCAATGTCCTTGCTGGTGCTGGTACCGCTGCCTATGTATACCCTTTGATCTGGTGGTGTGTCGTCGATATCCTGCAGCTTGTTGTTGACAGAGCATGGGGTCGGGGCTGCGAAGCTGAGTGGTGCCACAGATGTCTTGAAGGTGGCTGACAACGACGACACTGAAGATGTAGGTGAAGGAGTCTGGACAAGAGCGACTGACGGTACTGGTTGCATCCCCGTTTCCCACTCCGGTACCAGGAGGACTGGCCTGAAGACTGCGGTGACTGGGGCGGAATCCAGGTTAGAGGTGATGGCTGACTAGCCGGAGGCTGCTGCTGCTGCTGCTGAGGCAGTGCATGCCAGGTAACTAGTTGAGGTTGATGCCAGAACGTCTGCTGCTGAGGGGGCTGCCAAGGTTGCTGCTGCTGTGGGGCTGGCCAAGTCATGGGTGGTGTTTGCTGTGGCTGCTGGGATAGCTGATTCTGCTGTCTGTAGCGGTGAACAAGGTTGAGGCAGTCGATCTGAAATTCTTGCCAGGAATCTTCTGAGATGCCCTGCATGTGCCCTTCCAGCAGGCACGCAAAATCATGTACGATCTTCTGTTGGCCAACGTAGGAAAGGTTGACCCCCAAAGAATCTACTTTGGAGAGGATCTGAAACATGCAAAAGTTTAAAGTTTAAAGAATTTAGTACAGCATTTCAATGCAAGTCATGTTAAGAGCAATTAATAAATCAAACTAGATTTCAATCTGCATGTGGACATTGAGATTCTTACCTGCTGCACTGCATCACTGAAGTCGCTATGGCTCACCCCGGTGTCGGCTGTTGTGGTGATTGTGTTTGTTGTTGGTGACCTGGACCGCTCCTGGACTGCAGCTGACTCTGGGACAGCAAACCGCTCACTAGGAACTGTCTCTCCACGGACGATGTGTTGCATCAGGAAATTCCAGGTCTCCATGATCTGGTCGTCGCGGGCAGTCCTCTGTGGCTGGCCAGCCCCACTCTTCTTCTCCTTCTTCAGAATTTTCCCCACCCTGGTTCTCATGTTCTCATAATACTTTTTGCATTGAGAACCAGAGGCAGGGGGCTCAAGCTGCTCTCCGACTCTGTCCCAGCGGCTATTCTTGGCCGTCACGTTGATCCACTCCTTATGCTTCTCATCGTACAGCTGGGGATTCTTTTTTACAAGCTCGGCCAATCTCAACTCGGTCTCTTCCATCCAGCGTGGTACCATCCAGCGTGGTAGCGTGGTACTCAGGGATTTCTTTCTTAGACATCCTGACCCGTTTCTTCTGCTGCCTGGTAGCCACGTCCTCACTCGATTGCTGACTTAGGCATTGGAGTGGATCCTGCTGGGTCTTTGGGATAATATCAACTTTTAGTAGAGATGACTCGGGGAGATTATCTCTCTCAGCGGTTTCTGCCTCTAGCCTGTTAGTTTCCGGCCTTATCTGCTTTACTCTTCCCATTTTATCTTCGCTGGCAAACGGTAGAATGACGAGCAACGTCCAGAAAGCCCTATATATATATCCTAGCACCGACGCTAGCGTCACTGTCGCGCAGTAGTCGTGAACTTATCTTGACTCGTTCGTGAACTATTCGTGAGGGTCGTGAAATGGCACGCACTGGCACGCATCTTCCCGATGACTTTACGAACAGTTTGCGCAGAGTTCACGACTCGGACGCAAAATTTTGTCGTGACCAAAATTTTGAACATTTCAAAATTCTCTTTCCGACATGGCACGCAGTCACGACTGGTTCACGCATACTTCACGCTAGTTCACGAACAGTTTGCGCACTGGCACGACTCAACTCGTGACAGTGCGTGCCACAAAATTGTGCAAGTGTAAACCTAGCTTTACGCATAGTCTATGTAACAACTTTTTGTGATTATAGAATCTATAGCCTATAAAACAACCGGTAGTTTAAACTGCAATCGCTTTAAAACCCGCGTCTCGTGTGAAACGTTCCATTTATTCACATTCAATTTCATGGTCGCGCGTGCAAACTAATCACTCACAAGTCACGTGATCACGCGACCAAGATTTCTGTCGCGCGACCAAATGCGCGAACGCGACCACGTGTGAAAGCTCCATTTTAAGCAATGCAATGGTCTGGTCGCGCGTCTTCACTTTTTCGCGGTCGCCCGACAGTGGTCGCTCGTGTCAAAGGGCCCTAAGTTTCCATACGCCACTACACTAAAATTGTATTTGTTGCATCTAAGGATGACGAAAGCTTGCATCAACTTAAACATATTGCTTTTTCAACATTTTGCTCAGCCTAAAATGAAATTATTGAAATGTAATTAAAATTAGTTTAGCATTAAATCTGACTTTAACATCATCATTACACAGTATTTACCTTATTTAAATGGGGAAGATCGTTTAGCCGTTTTACAGCATGGATTAACAAGTCCACTCGTTCGTACGTTAGTATAACCACAGTAAATTGTTCACGGGGATAATTACCACCCAAAGACTCTTGGTACACACGCCCAGTGCCCCCTTCTCCCCCTCCAATCGGTTGGAACCCCTCACTTGAGCCTGTGAAAATAATAGTGTAAAATTTAACAGCAGCGTGTCAAAATTTCGTTTCACATTTAGTTTTCAAAAGGTCGTAAGGTCGTTAACTCTCAAGCTCGTAATTGTGGTCTCTGTATTTGATACTTTAAGGTGATTATCTCAGCTTAGGCTGTCGGCAATCTGCATTGCAGCAAGTAGTGCGCTGCTGAATGTATACCAGTTAAAACCAGTTTAAACCGGTGAGGCATAAACTTGAGAAGATTTATTTATGCGATCACAATGTAGCTTGAGGCCAGCCGTAACATTAGAATACCTAAGTATTGAGCATCCGTAGGCAGCGAGCGATCCGTGGGCAGGAATGGATAAAGTGAAAACGGACCCGGAGCGGAGTTCCACGTGTCCGAGAAGTCCATGAGAACGGAAGTGAAATTGTGGCGGTATTTTTTGGAGTCGATTTTCGGCTCGGAGGGTGGATATCCCAACTCCGACTTGGCATCACCAGGAGAAGGACTGTAGTCAGTCACTTTGTAGCTCTTGTGATCAAACACCGTGCTGAACCAAACGCAGAAATTGTCAATGACCAAAATATAAAAAAAAATCTTTATCATACTCATGGTATTACGCCGAAGCGTGTAACGAGTGTCGGGGCGCATTTCCGCGGCTTAGCGCTTGGGCAACAAAGCTCCGAAGAAACGTCTTAGCGGTGGCGACACTATCCCGAAATGATCAGCTCGGAAATCGAACCCACACCTCCCGCACCGATAGCGTGGGCTTAACAACTGAGCTAATCGGCCGGTTACGCACAAGATGCTAATAATAATATATAATCATGACGTATTTGTACAGCGCACTTTCCTGACGGAAATTTACATCAAAAGCGCTTCACAGAACAGACACCGAAACAGTAGAATCACCATTGACAAAACATAGCCAATATCTGAAAGTTGTGATTCTTGCTCAAAGGGGGATCCACAAAAATGTTAAAGGGGTTAAGAATCAAAAAGGTTTATCTTGCATTTTCTTTTAGCCGAAGCGTCGAGGTAATAAATTGTTAATATTCACAGGCAAAAATTTAGGGGAGGGGGAGGAGAGCTTGGGCCTCTTTACTCTATTTTTGAGTCCACCAACAAATATACAATGTTAAACTTCGCGAGAGAAAATGGTCACGTGACGTTTAAAGTGAAAGCGTTTTTTCTTAATAAAACTGATCACAAAACATTTGAATGCGATTTCCAAGAATTAAACTAGAGCAAAAATCAACCGGAAGACTTGGAACGCCAGCTCATATGTGAATTCGGATTTGTTTTAGGGAAAGCGTCTTTTGTTACTTGGCCACAAGAGGGAAGAAATAAAGGCCCTACAGCGGATTTTTTAACGAAAACTTTAAGCACTCAAAAGTATTTTGGGGAGGCTAAAAATTGAGCGGTACCGTAGTAGCTGGGGACTCCTTATAATACAAAAAGCTAATTTTTTAGATTGTTTTTCCTGATTCTAGAGACTCCATTTTTATTTTTATTTTAGGAATTCATTTTAGGGACTCTGTCCATACTTTTAGGAATCCAAATTCCAATCGTTATGAAAACACTACGCTACAATATGCATTATTATTATTATTATTATTATTATTATTATTAAAGGGCGGTGGTGCCAGAGAAGACTAACTAGGTTCAATCCTCACTGGCACATTGTGTAGGCCATTATTTAGGCCCATTGCAACTTTCACCGCTTTCTTGTTTATTCAATATTTCAATGCACTACTGGCCGTATTCAGCAAGTCTTCCGGCCTGCTGTAAGTACTTTGCCAGAAGGTTTATATTTAGTTTTTCGACCACCGACTTTATTGTGGTTTTTTCTTTACCAAAAACCTTCTTTCGTAGGGCATGGTAGTAAGCGCATTCTCCAACATGGTGATTTGGAGTTTCTTCTTCCAGGTTACATTTTGGACATGTCGATGATACGTGATGTCCCATGGTGCACCTGTGTTTCTGTAAGTTGCAGTGACCTGTGAGGACTTGCAACACTTCATTTATTCTAGGTCTTTTGAGCCTCAAAAGTCGTTGAGTTAACTGGGGCGAAGCCCATCCTACATTTTCTTTTGTTCTCAAGCAGTCCTTTCGTTCTATCCAAGAAGTTTTCCATCTTTTGACACTCCAATCCTTTATTGCAGCGCGACAACTAGCATATGGGATGAAAATGAAAGGTTCAGGCCCCGAGCAGTTTAATGCTGATCCTGATTTAGCTAAGATATCCGCCTTCTCATTTCCTTGGATGCCGGTGTGGCCTGGCGTCCAGGCAATAGTGACGTCATTGTCTTTACCCAATATATTCAGGTTTTTGATGCACGTTAATACTGTGTTAGATTTCACAATATTATTTTGGACTGCCAGAATTGCTGCTTGGCTATCCACTAAAATTATAATTTTTTCATTTACAATTCTATCCATGATCAGTTTCTTTGCTACTTCAGCTATAGCAAAGACTTCTGCCTGGAAGACAGTACTATATCTTCCCAGATGGAAAAAATTTTGATTTGTTTGAGAGCCTGATGCGTATTCTATGTAAAAACTCGCACCAGCTCTTCCATTTAACTTGGATCCGTCAGTGTAGCATCTGATTATGCTTGGTTCTAAAGCATTCTCATACTGCACTGCGTCCTTGCGTTCCATAACGAGGCATTTGTACTGTTTTCCAAATACCTTTGTTTTAGTTATTAAGTCTGCTGGCATACTCAGCAAAGGCAAGTTTTCCTTTGCTTCATTGCATACGTCTACGTGACTTTTGGTTTTTCTTGTTGAACCAATTGTCTTGGCAGGCCAAAAGCTCACACGGGATAACCGATATGATCCTTTTACTGCCTCTGACAATATGAATTCATTAATTGGCATGATATTCAGCAGCATCTCTAAAGCTCCTGTGGGGGTGCTGGGAAATGCTGAAGAAATCATAAGACACGCTAGTCTTTGTACTCCTGAAAGTTTTTTCTCTAGATATTTATTATTTACTCCACCAACCCAGGATGTACACGCGTATGTGCTGACGGCTCGTATCATTGCAGTGTATATCCATCGCATGCTAGTTGGATTTAACCCCCACGCTCTGCCCACTATTTGTCTGCATTGTAACAACGCAGCAGTCGCTTTGCGAGCAATTCGTGTTATGTGAGGTTTCCAAGTAAGCTTACTATCAAGGGTTACACCTAGTAGTGTTGCTTCTTCGGAAATTTCTAGCTGGCGTCCGTTTAAACGCAAGGTTCCGAAATCCGGCTTCCTTTTGTTAGTAAATAGGACTATTTCAGTCTTTTTACTGCTGAATTGAAGCTCTTGATTATGAGCCCAATTACTTGCAATATTTAGCGCTTTTTGAGCCCTGCCTTTGATCCACAGCATGTTGGTGCCAGTGAGCAAAATTGCTACATCATCGGCATAGGCTTGTACATGAAAACCCCTGTTGCGTAGGTCTACTAACAAGGAGTTTAATACACAGTTCCATAGAAAAGGGGACAAAATGCCACCTTGGGGATACCCTTTTACTACTTCTTTTAATCTTTTCACCATTTAGCTCTACTTGAACTGTGCGGTGTCTCAGTAAATTCTCAATCCAATGGACGAGAAAAGGCGACACCTTCAATTCTCGTAGAGCATCGGCAATGCCACTATGTGTGATATCAAAAGCACCAACAATATCCAGAAATATTCCTAGTGATGTTCTTTTCTTTGCCAAGCTTAGTTCTATGCGTCGTACAAATTCGTGCAGTGCAGTTTCAGTTGAAACTCCTGCTCTGAATCCATACTGGAACGCAGAAAACCTTGCTTGCAAATTAGAATCATCATTAAAATGATACAGTACTAACCTTTCCAACCATTTAAGTTGAAAGGAAGTTAAAGTGATTATCCGGAAAGACTTAACTTCATGATAGTTTTCTTTATCGGGTTTAGGGATGAAGATACCAGTCCCTTCCTTCCATACTTTCGGCATATAGCTGTATTTCAAGCACATTTGGAAAATGGTTTGGTATATATTTCTAATACTATTCCAGCCTTTTTGTAGTAGCACCGAGTAAATACCGTCTGGTCCCGGCGTCTTAAATGGCAGAAATTCCTTTATTGCTCTTTCCATCTTTTCAAGTGAACAGACGGAGCTAACAATTTCGTCGTGCGTTGGTAACACAGCAGTGTTATCATTTGGTTCTTCTGCTGCTTTACTATAGTTTACCTCTCGACTTCCCGGTGCTAGAGTGTCTAAAAGGCAATTCATAGTCTCAACAGAAGATTTGGTGAATTCACCATTAGGTCTTAAAACGTTGCTTAGTTGCACCGTTTCGTTTCGACGCATAATTTTAGCCAGCCGAGCGGTTGCACAGTGGCTATTCATCGATTCCGTAAAAAGACGCCAAGAATCTCTCTTGGCTTTTCTTACGGCATTTTTAAAAATCAATTGGGCCTGCTTAAAAGCTTCCCAATCGCTTCCAAGTTTTGATTTGATGGCTTTACGTTGGGCTTTACGAGCCTCTATGCGGAGGCAGGTTAGCTCTGTATTCCACCAAATATTGTCAGTTTTACGACGGATCTTACGCTGAGGGCAAGATACATTGTAAGATTTTATTATCTGTGATTGAACAGTTGATGCCAGTTTTTCTATATCATCTACTGATGATATGCTAACTGGTGTGCTATTCAATTCATGTAACCTGTGATCAAGTTCGTTTGCATACTTATTCCAGCAAGTACGTCTAACGTTCCTGATCATTTTTGTTCTTTTTGTGCCACTTTGAACTCGAAACCTAATATACATGTGATCTGAAAAGGATGGCACATCACTGACATGCCAGTCACTTATGCAGTTCTCAGCATTTCGGTTTATTAGAGTCAGATCTAGCACTTTTTCTCTTTTTCTCGTTCTGAAGGTGGGTTTATTGCCCACCTTACAGATGTGTAAGTTCGCACTAGCTCAGAACATAAGCAAATCCATATCTCTTGTATTGACGTTGGAGGAGCCCCATACTGTGTGATGTGCGTTTGCATCAATTCCTATAACAGTAGGAATTTTATCTCTGTCACTGAATGACAGCAGCTCTTTCAGAATTACTGGTGGAGCTGGTTCTTCCAAAGCCATGTAAGCCGATACAAAGACAAAGCTATCTCCTTCTCGTCTTACATTTTTAACTCTCACTGCTACCACATCTTCGCTAGAAAATTGTGGTATGACAGAGCATGTCATATCAGAAGTGACATAAATACATGCTCGGGGACGTTTATCTTTTTTATTACCTAGAAAAAGTTTCCATCCCCTGAGTTTACTTCTGATTGCACCTCCATAAGTCCAAGGTTCCTGAATTAGGACTATACCTGAACGAATGTTTTTTGTTACTTCGCGTAAGTTATAGCTAGCGGTCTTACTTCTGTGAAGATTAATCTGCCAGCATTCAAATCCATTCGACTCGATAGTGCTAGAAGACTCCATCGACCTTTTCGTTGATGCAGAGTTGCAGGCAGTTTGAAGATTATCTCCAGGGTTAGTGAGGTTCAAACCCTCCAACCCCTTCCACAACCTTTTTCGCTGCTTCCGCTTCTGATTTCTTTCATAATTTTTTCCTCGACGCCACTCAGACGTGCTACCAGCGTCCGGAGACATTGATGGATTATGAGTGAGCGAACCGCATATTTGAGCGGTATTCGACTTTTCAATCAACAATGCCGCTGAAACTGTTGCCTCTTGATTTGCCAGAGGCTTCTCCTCCAACAGAAGAGAAGTCCAGGCTGAAGGCAATTTTTTCGCACTTGTCTCCACCTCAACCCTTGCAGGAGTAGAGGCTTTGACTAGCTGTGTACTCTCACTGCCGCTGAATAGTTCAAGAACTGTTCGCTGCGACAGTGGTTCTTTCCTTGTTAGGGGAACAAACCATACTGTTTTCTTTTTTCGTTTGTTTTTCATTCATAAAGTTTTGGTTTTTCTTTACAACTGGGAAAAACCTAAAGATCAGATTTGAAAAAAAAAAATAATAATAATTGTTATTAGGCCACGTCAAGTCCCGCAGCTGGACCCAGGCAACTATGTGCAATGGACTTGCCATTCTGTGCAGTGGCCTCAGGAATGCCCCCCCAATACAATTGCAGGCCCCCTCCCAGTCGCCAACTGGAGCTACAATTGCATGGAGATTTCCAAAAGCTGACGGAGGCAGCCCCCCCAATCGGCTAGATCAGGGGCGGGCCTCTGAACTAACTTGCGGCCGCGTACGGAGCGCGTTTTAGACCGATACCCTCTACAAGTATGAGATTCCATTGCAATCATCTGAAATCCAGTCACGCAATCCTGACATGTCCCATATAAACAATTTTTGGTGCCTACCACCCGCATCCTCGCTAATGCCAAATCTGCATTATCCACTCCCTCCTTCACAGCTCGACTTCTAATCCGCTAGGAAAAGAAGCCGAAATGCTTCAAGGAGCAAATTTAACAGGTAAGGCCGTTGCTAAGACTAAGTTGGCAAACATAAAAAGGAAAAATGCCAGAGCATCTTTAGCCAACATCAATGTTGTTTCCACCGGACACCACGTGGAGGCGAGGTTGGTCTTATGTCCAGCTACAATATGCATTACCTTTGTATATCTGCGACAGGATGCGCGGGAATTTGCAACCGGGTCCGTACGAGTTCAAGTAAAGATCTCATTACTTGAGAAGTGGAGGAAAAATACATTTGAAATAAGATGCGACCTTGACGCCTCATCGACAAAATGTCTTCATGTGGAAGACTTTGAAGAAGAAAGGAGAGCTCTGTAACGCGCGCCTGAAAAACAGAGAGGATTGTGCGCAAAGCTTACTGGGATTCAACAGCTCAGATGGCCCAGTGGACACAGCGTCTGGCTATGGAGCTGTGGACTCGGGTTTGATTTCAAGTCGGGTCAAACCAACGACTATAACATTGGTATTTACAGCTTCCCCGCTTGACGCTCAGCATTGCGGGGACGGCGTGGAAAGCAAGGCGGCAAGTTTACTTGTGCCCTTGAAAAAAGCTCTCAGCGGGATTCCCCCATCTTGGTGCGATAGACAGATGACCGTTAACACCTTAGTGCTCGTCATAATGCTTTGATCGCTTTTTCGTAATAGGAGGCTCAACGAACAAATGCGAGAAGATAACAAGCGTTTAATTAGAACTAACGTGCTCTTTTAAAGAAATTATAAATAAAAAATTGTCGATTGAAAGTGTGTTTTAACGACTCTAACATTACAATATCATTTATACAGTTTATATTAGTTACCGGTACTGAAGCATGAAGCGCCATTTCGCAAGCATAGAACAATGCTTTAAAAAACCAAACTAAGTATCTACAAGCAGGTTTAAACTTAGATTTTTACAAACAATTTTAGACTACAAAATATAAATACTTTCATTTTTTCCAGAAAAACACGGTGCTTTTGCCGGCATATGAACCAGTAACAACAAGATTTACTTCAGCCAACTGCAATCACCCGCTCACAAAACAAATAATAGTCATCAATGGCAGGGAGGCTACGAACAGACATTGCGGTCATTGAATCAAGCACTATGTAACTAGCGCAATGCCTTAAAATCAAAGCATTGCTAACCTTTGGTATTACAACGCAAGCTTTTTCCCATCTTATGTATTCAGCAAAGGGCAGTTTATTCTCTTCTCCAGGGATTACGGGAATAGCACCAACTCTTAAAGCTTCTGCTAAGCGGTTGAAAAATAATGATGAGGTATGGATGAAGTCATTTCCCTGCTCCGGAGGAGGAACTAACACAAACGTGGAGCGAGAGAGAAGAGCGGAACGGTATGAAAAAGATCCGCAAAGTGACCATTCTGACCTGCAATGAGGATGAAATTGTTTTCAAATCATATTGAACAGAAAATTCGTAGGTAATTGAGGGAGTAGCTTGCTCTCTTAGAGCCAGAAGTCACCCGTATATTTTTGTATTGTATTTAGTTGCATTTTTATCCTGTCAAGAGAAAGCGATCAATGCGCTATAACGAGCTCGCTTAGGAGTTGCTGGCCATCTGTCTACCACACCAAGATGGGGGAATCCCACTAAATGCCTTTACCAAAGGCACAACAAGTAAACTTGCCGGCTTGTTCTCCACACTATCCCTTTAATGCTGAGTGTCAAGCAGGGAAGCAGTGAATACTCATTTTAAAATCATTGGTTTGATCCGACTTAGAATCAAACCTAGGTCTACAGCTCCCGAGGCGGATGCTCTTACCACTCGGCCATCTGCGCTGTTCAAAGGCGACCGGATATACAGTATGTCAAACGCTATAGGCTCCACCCCAAAGTCGAACTTGTCACGCATGATCTGCAATCTGTGTGCGGTACAGGCCGTTCCGCCGACCAACCAGGCAAGAGATGTCCACAAATCCTACAATTGGACTGGATTTTGCCTATCTTATTGGACTTGGATAGGATTAGGATATTGGATGCATGACCAATATTGGGATTTGTAAAGAAAAATGCATATCAATACCGGACTAATTAGGATTTAGATAAAACTCCGGATTCGGATTATGGTTTAGGAGAGAGGTTCTCAACCGAATGACCCCCTAGAAAGCCACTTTGCTAGGCCAGGGGTGTGCAAACTGCGGCCCGCGGGCCAAATGCGGCCCGCGTTCAAAAATTGTGCGGCCCGCGAATGGTTGCGGTTTTTAAATAGACTGCGGCCCGTGAACCTTTCGCAAGTTTAAGTTGCGCGATAATATTAATGTCACGAATGCAGCATTTGAAACACAATATTGTCGTGCAAATCAAAAACACGGTAGCATAAATCCACTTTTTTGATTTTTTGTATTTTAGACTTTTTTTATCAATAGACAAAAAAAACGATGATGCACCTTCCCACTAACTTTGGGAAGAAAAAGCCACAAGCGAAAAAAAATGGTTTACAATAGTCAAAAGTGCCTGTTTTTCAAGCTTTTTTTCCGCATTTAAACGAACAAAGCGCAGTAGGCTACATAGTTGTAAACGGGCCGAAGATGTTGGGCCCGGTCCGAACCCGATTTTTCAAGCCCAAACCCGAATCCCAATTTATCGACCAATCTGAGCCCGATTTAAACCCGAAATCAAAAATAACACAGCAAATTTTGAAGATCTTGTGATAAAAAAAAAGAAAACCAGGTTTACCCATTCACAGTCGCACTAGTTACGAACAGCAATGATTATACAGTCAAGAAAACGGAAGTAAGCTGTATACGCACTGAATAACATCCTTAACTTTTTCGTACTTCTAAGATTTAACTATGGCGTCCGACCCGATTGAAGCCCGACAATTTTTCAAAATCCAAGCTCGAGCCCGACCCGATCCGAAAAGCCCGAGCCCTATAGACAACTATGGCGCAGCATGTCCGTTGACTTACGGTATTGAAAAATGAATTTTCTTCTTCATGTCACCTTACTGTTTGCTAAAAAGTAAAAAGAATACCACTTAAAAATTTGCACCAAATGAAGCGTAAGTATTCAGTATTTCGCAAAAAATTGAGCAAAATCCGTTGAGATTTTTGTTTTCATTTGAAAAAGTTGACTTACGCTACAAATAACTAAGTCTTTTGCCCTTTTTAGAAAAATTGAATCTTCATCATCGTCGCGGTATTGCGCCGAAGCTTGCAAAGAGCGGCTGGTGCCCGTCTCCACGGTTTAGCGCTTGGGAAACACAGCTTCAAACTCCGAAGAAGCGTTGACGTTGCTGTGTTCAATTTGACCGGCTCGAGGATCGAACCTCAAACCCTCCGCGCAGATGACAATGTTTTTTACCACTGCGCCAAATTCTCAAAACTTTCTTTTTGGACTTAATGTGGTTTGCCAAAGCTAGAGAAATTTTCTTAATAGTGGTAGGATGTTTTGACAACATACAGTAGATTCAGCTTTTAATATCAGCAGTAGATTCAGCTGTCATGATCTCTCACTGCTTACTCTTACTGCGTAGGTTTTGCACTGCTATTTTAGCATACACTGCTGATGATGACAGCTGAAGCTCTGTTGTCAAACATCCAGTTACCGGTACTGTTATGAAAAAAATTACTATGAAGATAATTAAGGTGCACTTGTTGCTATTTGGCCCGGTTTCAAAAAAGTTTGCACACCCCTGTGCTAGGCAATAAACTCCTAAGCTTCACGCCGTACTAACCGAAGCAGTACAACAAACAAGGTCGTTCAATAAAAAACTTACTTATGGCCTGTAGTAACTGGCCTGTCATCGGCACATTTGGTTTCAATGAGAAAATTTCCCGTAAAATTTGAACTTTTAAGCAATTTTAAACTACTGAGAAATATTTGGTGATAGGGAGTTTCCGCGTTATCTTTTTCCATCGAATTCGGTTCTGTAAAAATGTTGCAAATTCAACAGAAACATGGACACCCTTTTCGACTTTGTGTAGCATTATATTCCATATTTATCCGTTTAGCATTGAGTTAATGGCAAATGGTACCAAAGCTATTACTAGTAGTCAGGGAGTCGAACCGTTTAATTTTTCCGGTTCAGGTTCGGTTTGGGTTCAACAGCGGTTTCAAATTTCCGTCCAGTTCCGGTCAGGGACGGATTAACAGTACGTGGGGCCCTGGGCTAATTTAATAATGGGGCCCTCTTTCCCAAATTCAGCGAAAGCTTATACGATATGAAATGAAAAGAACAATAAACCGAAAGAACAGCCTCAAAAAACAAAACAATACCAATATTGATCAATAAGGTAAAAAGACCAGTATGGACTTTTTGTGCTTTGTTCAGCAAGCTCAATTACTGTAGTGCATTTCCATTACATCGATTTACCCAGTCGGTTTGATGGGTTTATATTTTCCTTTGTTTAATTTTACAATCGTTTTTCCGCGTACAGCACTTATATAATCAACGAACCAAAACAATTGAATTATTTTAAATTCGTTCTTATAGTCACGTCGGCACCGTGACCGAACGGTCTGGAGCGCCGTTTTTATGGCGACCATAATGAATCGAAAAGTCGCGGTTCAACTCCTACCCTCGACATGTTGTTGTGTTCTTTGGATAAGGTACTTCACGATATTTGTCGCTGCTTGGTGGCTTGAACAAGCAGCAAATTCTACAAAAGACAAGAAGAGAAACCTCAGAAAAGTCAACCCCCAAGCGAGTGAGGATATCTAATCTGACATATAGCGATACAACTCGCTTTCTCGTGAATGGAGGATAAAAATGGAAAATCAAATCAAAAAAAGTTTTTATTTCGAATAATCTTTTATAATAAACAAAGATTCGGTAAATCGATTCAGTGAAAATGCAGAAGCCTAGATGGCTTTATCCTTTACTCAAAACAATCAAGAAATTAAGCGACTGATCAACTAATAACAGTCATTAATCATATTATTAATGTATAGGCAGAGTTGGGTACTAGCGTCGCTACCCGTTATGCTAGTAATTCGCTAGGGTCCGTGCCGCTGTTTTTTCCTATCACTAGCGTGAAGCTAGCGCTGCCGCTGTTTTTATGCTGTTTGAAAATATAGCTATGTCTCATTTATAAAGCCAAACTATACTATGCTACTGCTCTCTGCAATACATTTTATTCTTTCACATTAAAGCTGGAACTACCACTATTCCTAGAGCAGGGGTTGGCAAGCTTTTCACACGAAGGGCCAGATTTGGAAAAGCTGTTGAAGCCGCGGGCCGCACGCTCATTGGAAAACAAGGTGAAGACTTTTTTTAGAGATCATGGTCCACGTACGAATGTGATCTTCAAAATGAAAGGTTTTCACCTCGTTTTTTATTCCAATTTTGCACTGTTGAGGCTCATTTTGTTGAAAATCACTATCACCCATGATCTCGGAAGGAAAAAAAAAGGTCTTCCGCTCAATTCACGGGGGGAGTTTAAGTTTGTGTAAGTGCCGGCGGGTCAGAATAAAAGGACCGGCGGGCCGGATTTGGCGCGCGGGCCGTAGTTCGCCCATGTCTGTTCCAGAGTGTAAAGTTATGAAGCCTAGATGTTGTAGCTAGCCTACCGTTCTACGATGGTGCAATAATTTTTAACGCTAGATTCTTCAGTGACATAAACATTTTCTTCTGGTATAACCTCAACTGTAGTCTGGCACTCTTGCAGGCAAGGGGCAATTAAGTGTCATCGTTTGTTCATTAGGCTACTACCTGAATTAACATTTATCTTATTCTTTACTGTGAAGTTTGCATCGGCAAAAAGCGGATAACTTTTCTTTGAAAAAAATTGCTGTCCGCGACCTACAAAGCAAAAATGTTAGCTGAAAACAACTGCGATTCTTACTTTGAGAAGATTTTTGCTAATAAATATTAATAATGAGTTAACTAACAACATATCACATTTACCCCCAGGGCCCCAACCCCTCAGCGCCAAAATTTAAAAAACTTTGGTAGTTTCTGCAAGTAAAGACCTTTTTTAAAATTCGAAAATATTTTTTGCAAAAAAATAACTTCGAGAAAAATGTAAATTTGTGGGGCCCCTAAATGTTGCGGGGCCCTGGGCTTCAACCCGTTCCCCCCCCCTCCCCTTAATCCGCCACTGGTTCCGGTTAAGGTTCAGACAAACTGAAACGCTTCGGTTTGTGTTCGCTCCAGTAAAAATATTTCAAAACCGGTTTACGTACAAAGCAATTTTTCTTCGCATTAACAGGCCAATATAATGCATAAAATGCTTGTAGTAAAGCCAATTTCAAGATAATTGAATTGTTACTATATGCTCTGACACCGGCGGCCTATACTTTGATAAAGAAACATATCTTCACATTTACGGGCCAATGCACTGCTTGTAGTGCTGTGCAAGTACCGTAATTCTTTGAATATAAGCCGCCTTAAAGAGACGCCTGTGACCTCACGGAGCGAACCGCTTTGTCAATCGGTTCGGTAAGGTTTGCAAGTACTCAAATTATTCGGTTCAGTTCCGGTTCGCTCTTTGCGATTTTGAAAAATACTGTTCGGGTTCGGCCTCTCCTATGAATTGCCACCTTAACGTGGTGGGGAGGTTTGAGTTTTCAATGATCCTTAGAGCAACGCCGTCGGTAGTGTTTAATCACTTCCATCAGGGTCACCCATGGCGGTAAGGTCAAAGGAGAGAAACAGACCAAGTAGCAATCCAATGCTGTAGCTAAATGGAAAGTTGTAATAACAATATTCATGCTGCATCGGACGGCGCGCAGGATAAAAAGGTCTGCGTTCGAGTTTTAGGCAGAGGGACTCGTTCGAAAAATAAGCTACAGTCTCCCCCACAAGCTGACCGTCACCGGAAACCCACCAACGCAGTCGCTAAGCGTTTGGGGAGGCAAATGGGGGCAGCGCACAGAAAACGTACTCGAGTTGGACCAAACTGCCGGGATCTAGCTATCGGGAACTGGAACGTTTCGTCACTGACAGGAAAAGAGCAGGAGCTTGTTTGCGAAGCCCAACAGTATCGCCTTGATGTTGTGGGAATTTCATCAACAAAGCGCCGGGGTTCTGGAACTGTCGAGTTGAACGGTGGGTGGAAAATTTTCTACTCAGGTGTTGATGCAGCAATGTCTGCTCAAGCTGGTGTTGGCTTACTTGTGAGCCCCAACATAGCTGAATGTGTCGTTGACTGGGTACCACTGGGAGGAAGGGTTTGTCTTCTAAAGCTAAGGCTGCAGGAGCGATCTCTGTGTATATTGCAGGTGTACGCACCTAACATAGAATCACAGTACGAAGCCTTTCTGGAGGAAGTTGAGGTTGCATTGGGAAAAGCAACTTCATCAGAATCCCTTGTCCTTTTGGGCGATTTCAATGCACATGTGGGCATCGACAATGCAACCTGGAAAGGTGTTATTGGGCAACATGGTGACCCTGACATTAACAAGAACGGAAGGTGTTTATTGCAGTTCTGTGCCACCAATGGGCTGTGCATAATGAACACATTTTTTCAGCACAAAAGAATTCATAAGTACACCTGGTACAGAGACTCTCTGGGACAACGCTCCCTGATTGATTTTTGTATCGTTTCGGCGGACTTGTTTTCTACCGTGTCTGATGTCCGTGTTAAAAGAGGGGCTGAGTTGTCAACTGATCACCACCTAGTTGTCTGCACTTTCAAAGCTTTGAAACCCTTGAAAAAACGAAAGACTTTTCGACCACGAAAAACTTATCGAATCAAATGGGAATCATTGGCTGACAAAGAGGTACGAACTGCATTTGCAGACAACATTGCATCTAAGTTCGAAGAACTTCCGACCTCTACTGAAGACATTGAAACTGAGTGGTGTTTGTTTCGAACAGCAGTCATTGCGTCCGCTACTAACTGTTGTGGACGTAAGCGTGTTGGAGGGACGAAGAGTAGCGAGAAAAGAACTCCTTGGTGGAACCAAGAAGTTAAAGAAGCTATTCGTGCGAAAAAAGTGGCCTATAAGGCCTGGCTTGCAAATAAGTCATCACTTGAACTTCGTTCGCAGTACTTTGAAGCACGTAAGACGGCAGCCACAAAAGTTAAACTGTCTAAGGAAAGGGCCTGGAAGGAATTTGGAGAAAGGTTAGACGATGATTTCAAAACGGCAAACAAAGTGTTCTGGCAGACCATTCGCCGTTTGCGTGGAAAAAGATCTCGAGCCGCTCTCTTTATCGAAGATTCAAATGGTGTGACTCTGAAAGATCAAGATGCTATTTTGAATCGGTGGAGAGAGTACTTTAGTGATCTTTTAAACCCAGTTGATGCTACACCGATACAAATTCACGAAGAACAGGTTGGGGAAGATATTCAGATAACCGAAGCAGATGTGAATGCAGTAATCAAATCATTGAAAACTGGAAAAGCACCTGGTGAGGATGATATCAGACCTGAAATGTTAAAAGCAATGAACATACATGGTGTTCGTTGGCTGACTCGTGTTTGTAAGGTGGCGTGTAGCACTGGGCAAGCACCAAAGCAATGGCAAACTAGTGTCATAATACCTATCCACAAGAAAGGAGACAAGAGAAAATGCACCAATTATAGGGGCGTATCTCTCATCAGTGTCCCGGGTAAGGTCTATGCCAAATGCCTTGAAAAGAAATGCCGTGAAATAGTCGAGCCTAAACTAACGGATGCTCAGTGTGGCTTTCGTCCTGGCCGAAGCACAATGGATCAGATCTTTGCCTTGCAGCAAATCTTTGAGAAGTCGTGGGAATATGCAAAAGAGGTCAATGCATGTTTTGTTGATCTTGAAAAAGCATATGATCGCATTCCTAGAGACAAGCTTTGGGCGGTGCTGTTGCAGTATGGCATTGATGGCCAGTTACTAACTGCCAGTAAGTCGCTGTACATGCATTCCGAGATCTGTGCTCGTGTTAACAGTGCAACGACGAAACCTTTCAGAGTAAGTGTGGGACTACGGCAAGGCTGCTCTCTTTCACCTATTCTGTTCCTTATTTATATGGATAGAATAGTTAAGAAAAGTGAGTCTTGTGGCGGAGTAAAGATCGGTGAATGCACTGTACAACGTCTGTTATTTGCAGATGATCTTGTGCTACTCCACTCTACCCAAAATGGTCTCCAGCAAGCTCTTGACAGGTTTTCCGATGCATGCTCTGTTGCCGGAATGAAAATCAGTTCAACAAAAACAGAAACCATGTGCCTGTCCAGACAACCAAAGCAGTGCTCTCTCCAAATTGATGGAGTACCACTAAAACAGTCAGAGAAATTCAAGTACCTCGGCGTCTCATTCACAAGTGACGGCAGACAAAATAGCGAATTGGATATCCGCATCGGAAAAGCAAGTGCAGTAATGCGCCAGCTCCACCGATCTGTGGTACTGAAACGGGAGCTTTGCACCAAGGCAAAGCTATCCATTTTCAAATCGGTCTATGTTCCTATTTTGACTTATGGCCATGAGTGTTGGATCATGAATGAGAAAGTGAGGTCTCGAGTTCAAGCAGCCGAAATGGGATTCTTGCGAAGAATTAGCGGTTTGACCTTGTCGGACAAGGTTAAAAGTGCAGATATTCGTGAATCTCTAAACATCGAATCGCTGCTTCTCCGACTAGAAAGATCGCAACTGCGTTGGTATGGACATGTGACACGAATGTCCCAGGAAAGAACAGCCAAAAAACTGCTCTGTTCAACACCGATTGGTCGAAGGCCTAGAGGCCGTCCCAGAACTCGATGGCGAGATTACGTAGAAGATCTTAGTTGGTCTCGCCTTTTGATCCCAGCAGAGCATCTATCTTTGTTGCAGAGGATCGAGATGCTTGGAGGCTCCAACTTGAGCTGCTGCCCCCGCGACCCCCCAAGGATAAGCGGGTCCAGAAAATTGATTGATTGTTCGGGTTCGGTTAAGGTTCGACAAAAATAGCGTAAAACCGGTTTATAAAACTCCGGTTCGACTCCCTGCTGATAGTGCTACGTTTATAGCTATGCGGCCTGAGTTCAAAACACGTCACTACGTTCGGACTCATTGAGGACATGTTTAAAAGGGTATGGACATATGACACGAATGTCCCAGGAAAGAACAGCCAAAAAATGTTTGTTCAACACCCGTTGGTCAAAGGCCGTCCAGAACTCGACGACCAGATTACGTGAAAGATCTAAGTCGATTTTGCGATGGTATCTACCACAGCATCTACCCTTCGTCGCAGTGGATCGAGATGCTTAGAGGCTCCAACTCGAGCAGCAGCCCCCACGACCCCCCAAGGATAAGTGTCTAGAAACGTTAGTTGTAATTCAACCCCTAAACAAATTTTTTCAACTTAAACGCCATAATCCTAATTGTTTCATGCAAATTCGAATTGCCAATTGGACGTCGTAATAATCCGAAGAGCGGGACAGCGCTCTTTCGGGTTATTAGCCCTCATCTGCCGCACTCAGGTACAGTACATTCACGTATCAGAAACAATAATCTCACCGAGGTCACTTATCCCTTCATATAAATATATTTTAAAGAATTTAACCTTTGTGGTACGTATCCACTCGTGTGATTACGTCACCGCGCTGGTCAAATCCTTTACGTGGCCAGGGTGAAGAGCAATAACTAAAAAAGCGGAAGTCATAACTTCCAGCCCGTAGGCCAGGAAGTACATTGCTTTTTTAGTCATAATAATCCGTTAAAAAACGGTCTCTCAAGAAATCAAAATGCTTAGTAAAATTACCATTAACGTCTCCAATCTGCGATTCATCGGCAGAATTCCACTGGCCTTGGAAGGTGAGCATGTAATCTCGCATTGCTGGAACCTAAAAAGCGCCACCATATTAGTACGTTTCGGGTGAGGTGGCTCCTATCATGAGGATATATCGAAGCTCAGTTGGCTGAAAGCACACGAGCTTGTACAACAAAATAATAAAGTTCGATGTACAAACTGGGAAGTGGGTATTGCATAGGGTTTTAAAAAATAACCCTATCCTTTCAAAAAGCACACCAGATACAAGGTGCTAACTAAAACCATATAGCCTACGCTAACAGTACGTTTGAGTTGTTGTTCAAGTCTTACCTGTAACGGAACCTCATCAAAACTCCATGGATCACCTTCATTTTTCCATTCCTCCACATTCGCGTCATCTACTTCCTGCTCCAAATGAGCTCCACGATTATCTAGAATTCATGATATTAACAACTCAAGACGTTTCGCCAAGTATAGCTTATTGTCTTCATCAGTATTAAACATGTAGAATCGGTGTAGGGCAAGATCTTCATCTGTTTTTGACGTGGAAATTTGGGAACGTCTCATTTAGACACCAGTATTTTTGGGCTGCTATCTGCTAATATACTTAAGGTAGGCCTACTTAAACGTTCAACTTTTGAATTTAAATTAGGGCTTTCCCTCATCAGTGTTTTTGATTACCTCCTTCAATAACAGGTAATCGTCACCGAATTTTATCTACTTGAGTTTCACACTATTGCAGCAAAATGAGCAGAAAAAAAAATTGAGTAGTTGCGTAATACCACAAAAAATTTTGCTTATTTTGAAAGAAAATTTTTACACTCAATATAAAAACAAACCCAACAGCTGTACAAATTCTAAAATTGGATTTCTGCCGAGTTGCAACATAATATCATCAACACCAACTGCCACTAATATCCATCTTACCAGCGACACCGAATGCAGCAATTGTTGACAAAGCTATGTCAAAGCCATACCGGAACTGCTCCTTTAGAAAATTACTCTGGGCCACAAGAGCTCGGCCTGTGTCCACCTGGACCAGGGGGTTTTGAACTGTGGTCTGACGGGATAGGTACACCAGTAAGTGGTTTCTTCCGTCTCCTCGCCAAAAACGTAAGGATTTCAACCACTTGGTGGCAGCTTCAGCATCAACAGCAGATTTGCAAAACACTGTAATAAAATCTCTAAGATCAAAAAATCTACAGTAAAATGTCTTGAGCAGAGTCATAGCTGCGGCAGGCGTAGTGGTTAAGGCAGATAATGTTTTTACGTATAATTTCTCCCACTTTGGGGTCGTTCTAGTTGGTACCACAAACGTTAAATAATTCCCCATTAGTTGATTTACATATGAATCGAAAACTAGTTTTGCGGATTCGGCAAGATCGTTCGGTTAGGGTTAGAGTAAGGGTAGGGTTCGAGCGGAATTAGTCATAGTTTTGCTATCGCAGCTAACGTCGTTTACAAGAACGACCCTGAAGTGGGAGAAATTATACGTTAAAACATTATCCAGTTATAGCCGTGGTTCTTATTAACGTGGGCGCTACCGCAACCTAATGGGCGTTGTTAACTTTTAGAGGGGCGGAAATACCCAGGAGGCGCTATGATGGCGTTACTTTCAGAAGGCGGAAAGATATTCTGTGTCAATTCAGGACTAGAAAAAGTTGGGATTTCTGCAGACGTGATGACCTTTTTCTGCTTTTCACTGATTTTTATAGGAAAATAGGACATGTGGGCGGCAGACTAAGGAGACCTCTGAAAATTTATGAAAAGGGGCGCTGGGGGAAAAAAGGTTAAGAACCACTGGGTTAAGGCATAGCTATCGGTTCGGGAGGTCTAGGATTCGATACCCGGGCCGCATATTTCGGAGTAGTTGCATAGAAAATTTCCACTTTGCTCTTCGGCGTTGTGATTGGCTAAAGCAGTTGCGCGAGTATACTGCGAGTAATGAAATGTTTTGTTTGTTCTATTACTACCACTCTACCGCATCGCGAATTACACTTTAAAAAATTACGCGTTAAAGAAATCAAGTTTCTAAAATAAAAACCTAGAGCAGTATCGAACCCAGAACTATGTTTTGCAGCCCAGCGTGCTAACCGCTACACCCAGTAGTGTATGCAGGGGGGCTCCTATGAGTGCACCCCCCCTCAGGCCTTCTTCGATGCATGCTAAAAGCCTGTGTCGCTCAGATACTGCAAGAAAAATCGTACCTTAATGTGGAAAATTTGTTCGCGCCATGGGCGCACGCAGGAGGGATGGCACGGTGCCATGCCCTCTCCACCCTCTGGTCCTGTAATAAGGTGCTAAAACCTAACTTCAGTCTATGTCGGCAGCGTGGCGCAGTGGTTCGATGCGTCGTTTTTACGATGACCATGATCGCAAGGTTAATGGTTCAACTCCCAACCTAGCCTCGTTGTTGCGTCCTTGGATAAAATGCTTCACGATGATTATCTTTGCTTGGTGGAATCTGGCAAGCAGCAAATAAAAAAGTCAGAAGCAAAATTCAACCAGAAAACTAGGAAGCAAAGGCAACTCCAAAGCGAGTTCGGATTCGTCCTATGCATATAGCGCCTCCGCCGCTTTCCCGTGATAGGAGGATAAAGATGAAGAAATCAATCAATCAATCATAATTTCGCAAACTAATAATGATTGCAGCCTCCTTTCACTTATTTTAGCCAAGCTTAGAACTGCTTTTAGACATTAGCTGCGAAAATATTTTTCCATTGTCTATAGTGACTATACTCACTACATGCCCTTTTTCAATAAAAAAGTGTGCTAAAAAGAGTGTTTTTTATGTGAAAACCGCAAAAATGGGCTTCAGGACATTTGGAACACTGGGGCAAATGGTCATCGGGGCATTTGAGAAATTGATCAATTATGGCACCACGACAATAGGCCTGAGAACGTTTGAAGTTCTGGAAAAAATATGCTTTAGCACATTTGAGGCATTCATTGAGAGTTAGGGCACTGGGGCAAATTGGGCCTCAGCAAATCTAAAACACTAGGACAAATGGGCATTGGGGTACTACGAAAATGGGCAGTGAAAACAATTGGCACCGAGACAACTGGGGCATTGGGCTATCGGGGCATCAAAAAAATTACCACACTTATAGGACGAATGGGGCCTCAGAATGTTTGGGAAACTGGGAAAAATCGACCTTGGCACATTTAGGGCACCAGAGAAAATAGGCACTGCATGGGACCATATGGGCACCGGAACGATTGAGGCACCAAGGAATTGGGTCTTTTAGGCCTACGACATAGACTTTAGAATCTTTTAGGCCATAGAACAAATGGGTCTCAGAACATTAATTGCGGTAATTGGGCCTACCACAATTAGGGCACTGGGGTAAATAGGCCGTGGGACAGTTGAGGCACAGGGGAAATGGGCACTGAGACAACATGGGCATTCGGACAAGAGTAGCCTCAAAACATTTGAGGCCCCAGGACAAATGGGCTTTAATATATTTGGGGCACAGGGACAAATGGACCTCAGCACATTTGGAGCTCTAGAAAAATGAAAACCAAAACAAGTGGGGCTTTGGGAAATTGACCTCGGCACTTTTGGGGCACTAAAGCAAATATGGGCCCCGAGAAATATAAGCACCAGCACAATTGGGGCACTGGGGCAAATGGAGTCTTGGCACATAGTTGTGACACTAGGACAAATGGACCTCGGAACATTCCGAGTGCTAAGAAATATGGGCATAAAAATATTTGGGGACAATGGGGAAATGGGCACTGGGACTGTTATGGACAAATGCCTACTTCACAATAGTAATTTCTTTGCCTTTTAATTGGCAACACTGTTTACCGCTTTTTCCGTTGCCTACCAGTGTTGCCAACTTAGCGGAAAATCCGCTAGATTTAGCGGATTTTGCGCCTGCTTAGCGGAAATTTTTTGCATTTGGCGGACAGCGGATTTTTTAGCGGATTTCTACGAAAGTGTTGGTGGTCCGTTTGCAAAATCGCGGATTCGCGAAAAAATGTAGCAATGAAATAAATAATATTGGAAGCCTCTATTTCTCCGAAATGGTATTTTACAATTGCATTGAGATTATATATCCGAGCAACGGTCCCCGAGTCCCATGTAAAATGCCATTGCAGTATTATAATGCTGAGAGGCATTGCAGTAGTCGGTACGGTAGTAGTTGTCAATTGGTCACAAAAACAGTTAAAAATAGGCATACCAGTATGTAGGCCAAGGCTATTCACTTAAGTTGAAACTAAATAGTTGTGCTAACTTAATTCTATTATAACAGGTAAATACCTGATGCCACCATCTAGGCCTACTTACAACCAGTCATTTCGAAAAGCATGGCTGACATTGCCAGAGTTGAAAGGGTGGTTAAAGCCTTCTCAGAGAGAAGAAAAGAAAGCTTACTGTGTTTATTGCAAATGTGATCTTATAGCAAAACTAACTGACTTAAGACGCCATGCTAAATCTGAAAAGCATAAAAAAGCTGCCAGTCCTTTCATTGATGTGAGGCAACAAACATTGAGTAAGTGGAGTGCAGGCTGCACCACAACTGCACAAGAAACAACAAGTCAAGTAGAAGGACGATTAGCATTAGTAGTGGCAGAACACACACCATTTTTGACTATTGATCATTTATCTGAAGCATGCAAGAAAGCTTTTTATGATAGTATTGCTACAAAAAACCTGAAACTTCATAGAACTAAGTGTAGAAATATCATTGTCAATGTTCTTGCCTCACACTTTAGGAAAATTCTAAGAGAAGATGTTGGTGATTCTCATTATAGCATATTGATTGATGAATCAACTGACATTACTGTGACGAAACTGCTGGGTGTAGTTATGAGATATTTTAGCAAAAGTTTGGAAAGAATTGTTTCCACTCACTTAGATCTTGTTAATCTGGAAGACGGATGTGCACAATCAATTGTAAATGCTATTAAGCAGTTATTGCACAGTATGAAACTAAACACCAATAAATTGCTTGGCATAGGAGTTGATCATGCAAGTGTCAATACTGGATTGAACAATGGTGTATATCAGCTAGCTAAAAGAGAATTCCATCTCCCATGTTTAGTGATGGTACGATGTGTTTGTCATTCGATCCAGCTGGCAATATCTCATGCTGCAGAAGAAAGCTTGCCCAGAAATGTTGATTTTATGATCAAGGAAACATACAACTGGTTCAGCCATTCAACCAAGCGTCAAGCCACTTACAAAGCCTTGTATGAAACTTTGAATAATAGCAAGCAACCTCTTAAGTTAACAAGAGTGTGTGATACTCGTTGGGTTTCTGTGGAACCTGCCGTGGTTCGTATATTGAACCAATGGGAAGAGCTCAAACTTCACTTTGAAGTTGTTAGGTCTTCCGAGAAATGCTACAATGCTGAAATGTTATTTAAAATGTATAGTGGCAAAGTTAACAAGTTGTATCTTATATTTCTTCGTTCAATTTTGCAAGATGTACAGCAAACTGTGAAAGTCTTTCAAGGTGAAAATGTTGATCCTACAAAGTTACTAGCAGATTTAACTCATCTGATTTTAGCTGCAAGCAAAAGAGTACTCACACCATCTGCGAAAATTGACCCGTTGACTCAAGATATTTCGGAATATGTTGACACGCGCGCATATCTCGGATATCAGTTTGAAACAAATTGTTCCACGTCAAACTTGCCAGAAGAGTCTCAATGTATGTTGCGGCATCGCTGTTCAGCTTTTGTAGTAAAACTTTGCACTGAACTACGAAGCAGACTTCCAGACAATTTTGAAACCTTGAAAAAAATGTCCTTATTTAGTGTGGCTGAGTGTTTGCGAGTTGTGAAAGAACCAATAGTGGATTTAGCTGCATCTTTTGGGTATAGTGCAGAGTCAATCGAACGAATTGATATTCAGTGGCGTCAGTTAACCATTGTTGAATGGCAAGAAACTGCATCAACTGTAAAGTTTTGGAATGAAGTTTGTCATTATAAAGATGCAGCTGGGATTAACCCATATCATGATCTTTGTCAACTGGCCATCAGTATTCTGTCACTGCCCCATTCTAATGCTGAAGTTGAGAGACTATTCAGTCAATTGAACTTAGTTAAATCAAAGCTTCAAAATCGAATAAATATTGCTTCAGTTAATGCTGTTTTAGCTATTAGATGTGGCATGAAGAGAGTGGGAAAGTCTTGTGATACATTTGAGTTACCAAAGGAAGTGGTGAATCAAATCGGTACTATGCAAGTATATAGATCTGAAGAAGAATCTGAGCTAGAGCTTAGCACAAGCAATTGCATTAGCACATTGTTTGAAGAAGATTAAATTAAACCTTTGAGTATTTCAGCGACCGTTTCTTTTCAGCTATGTTTTTTGATCTGATTTTAAGCAATGTGAATTGCAGTTGCGAGTTGTAATGTCAGAGCTGCAACGACAGTTCTTGTTATACCTAAAATATTAAGGGCTACCTGCTGTACACACCCACTTCATGAATAATTGCAGCATTGGATTATATGCTTGATACAAGTGTCACGAGTGCCGAAACTTTTCTTATGATACCGGTATTTGTTATGATATGGCTGCTTAACTTTATAATGGTATTGCTTCAATGTTGCTAATTGCCATTGTTGTTTTGTATTTTTGTGCGTTGCGAAGAGTGGACTCTGAATTGAATTTACATTATTGCTGTGCTGGTAATGGTATCCGGATTGTTAGTGTTGCCACTTTTTAGTATTACTGCTACTGCTATTTCTCGAAATTTTTATTGTGTGTACTGTAGTTTTTTTTGTTTAGTGCTGACAGTCACTCAGTAATTGCTTTTTCGTTAGCTTTAGCATTTTAATCCCTAGGAGTAGCGGTATATATAATAGCCTATTTATAATAAAATTAGCTACCATGTTATCAGCAAACCCATGAGAATTATGTTGGCTTTTATTGCTATTAGTATTGCTGCATTCTTGGAAATTGTTGTGCTCATGATTATAGTGGCTGTTCTTTTATTGCTTTTTTGTTTCTACAGGTATGTAGGTCTAATACGTATCGATAATACAGGAATAGGTCTACTGCTTGTTAGTTTATGCTTTTAACATTCAAAATGTTCTTGTTCTTTATTGATTTCAAGAATTTTGTGACCAACAAAAGAAATTTGAAATTTAGCGGATTTTTTAGCGGATTTCCACCATGCATTTAGCGGATTCTAGCGGATTTTGAAGTCTAACATCTGATTTTAGCTTGTCTTATGAAGTTGGCAACACTGTTGCCTACTGAATCAGTCATTTTAATTCTGCTGAATTGCTGATACTGCTTGTATATGTGATCGGTTATGTAACTTTAAGGAGCTCAGCTGCTGGTGATCGAGTAGTTGCTAGTTTATGACTGTTTTAGTAGCAGTTTAGTAGTTTGTTTACTTTGTCTTAGCTGTGAGTTGGGCTTGCACGTTTTCTCTGAGAGTTTTTAGCCCTGCTTTTAGCTGTCGTCGGTCACGGCAACTTGTTATATTCCCTCAGAGCAAACGCTGCCTAGTGAGTGAGTTTTAACCTGTTTTTCTATTTGAATAAGGGTGCATAACAGTCTGTTTAAGTCGTCGTTGAATAAGTTGGTACAGCACTGTTCTGCTGCTTGTGTAGTTTATAATTGTTCGTGAGAGTTGTTGCTGCTGTACTGCCACTACACTTCCAAGGATATTTCAAGAAGACCTTAAACAGCTGTTGGACTGTGAGTGAGTAAAGCAATATACCGTTATTCTGCCCTTTGGAGTTCTTATGAAGTCATCGGCTTCATCGTTAAACAGACTGTTGGTTGTATGATTTAATTTTGCCTGTTGTTGTGTAGCCAAGTTTCATGTTTTAATCCATCATGCATGACGCCCAAAGTGATGAAATTGACAAGATGAGAGAGAAAGTGTTGGCATTGAAGGCTTCTAGAGCTGGCACCCTGGCCATTTTGTCAAGAGCAGAAAATGAGTTCAGAGGCTTATTGCTTTCATCGGGTGCTGAGTCAGAGATAGGAATAACTAAAGCTAAAGCCACCTTTGACAGGGCTTTAGAGAAGGCTAAAGCATCTAGTCACACTGTCATAGCCACTATTGCTAGCATACATTCCTCAGAATTTGATGCTGATAAGGATGAAGCAATAATCAAACAGGAAGAAGTGTGCAACAGAGGTAAGGTTGTTAATGACCTTTATAATAACTTCATGCAGTCAATGCTAGAAGCTTTTTCCCATACTAATGAACTACTACTTGAACCTGATCCAGTCATATTGGTACAGTCGGAGGTATTACCCCAGTCATCAGGTTTAGAGATACCAGTGCCTGTGCGAGATGCCAAGAAGTAGTGTGGCTCGTAGTACCACCTCCTCGTCATCAAGCTCTAGACACGAAAGGGAAGCTGAATTGTTAAAACAGCGAGCCGAAGATGCCAAACGTCGTGCAGAACTTGAAAAAAGAGAAGCGGCACTTTTTGAAGCTGAAGCAAATATTGAAAGACAAAGGAGAAAGGTATTAGCTGATCGTAGAATTGTAGAAGTTGAAGCCTTGGCAGCGGAGGCTAGAATTGAAGCCACCTACGCCAGTGTGTGTGGTTCTGAATTTGGAGACACTAGAGACCCGGTTGGCTTCGTACCGGCGAAAGATTTGTCGATACCTTCTACAACCTTCAGAAACTTACCAGGCCCATCACGGACAAAGGTTGATGGTGGAGAGATCAACACTGACTCTGGAGGACTGGAGTGTCACAACAGAAACGCAGGGTCTTATAATCCCAACGTGTCCGAGCCAAAATCTTCTTTTCAAGATCGACTAAATCAAGATATTGCTGGTGCTTTGAGGTTTTCAGCTCTTCCTAAGTTGAATATGCAAACCTTTGACGGAAACTCTCTGTATTATCATCAATTTATAAGAGGCTTCGATTCACTGTTCAAATGTGTTGACGATCCAGAGAGCAAGTTTCAGTATCTCATTCAGTGTTGCCAAGAAAAAGCTTACAAGGTTGTAGAGCCATGTGCCAAAATTGAGTCTGCAGAAGAGGCCAATAACTTAGCCCGAGAGCGGTTGAAGAAAAAATTTGGTGGTGTTCAGCACATAGTGGATGCTCATCTTGCCCAAGTAGCTGATGGACCTCATATCAAGCAAGATGACGTTGCCAGCTTGGACCGATTCCTTGTCAATATGGAGAGTTGCTGTCTGACTTTATCAAGTTGGAATGCGAAAGATAGATTGAATAGTCCTGAGACTTAGTCAAAGATCTTGGATCGTTTGCCTACCCGACTACAACACCAATTCAATGAGAAGTGTGATGAGCTCTACAGCACCCAGCAAGAACCAACTTTTGAAAAATTGATGAACCTCCTCGAGACCAGGGTAACCTTGGCAGAGTCAAGATTAGGGAAAAGGCTGATGAATGGAGGAAAGAGAACCGAAACTGACGTATCAGCAACACACATCTCTGAGGCTACAGCAATTCCCAAACCTCAAGTGGTTTCAAGTTTCTCTACTCAAGATCATACTTTAGCGCCAACATCCCAGGAGCAATCCCCGAGAGAATGTGTGGTATGTAAAGGGGACCATAATGTGTCCAAGTGCAGACTGTTTGCAGAGAAGTCCCTCGAGCAAAAGAAGCTATTAATCTCTGAGAACCGTCTTTGTTATAATTGTTTGAGAAGCGGCCATATTGTACGAAATTGTAGAAGCCGACCCTGCACAGTATCAAACTGTGGCAGGAAACATCATACTCTCATACATTCCCCAGAATCCCAAGACAATCAAGAACCTGAGCAACCGCATTCATCATCTCAATCGGAGCAGAGTAATGTCTATAGTGTACATGATGTTTCATACGCCAGTGGTTTTAACAGCGTTCGCCTGAAAGTACTATCGGTGAATGTGTGGAATTGGAATCAGTCCGAGACCGTGCAAGTCTACACATTTCTAGATGAAGGATCAGACACTACCATGCGTACTTCAAAATTGGCTTCCGAACTCGGGGTTAATGGAAAAGACGTGCGTCATTCTGTCCGTACAGTTAATGGATTATCTCAACTAAAAGGAGAGTGTTTATCCCTTAAAGTCCAAGGATTGTCAGAGTCCAAGCACTTCCAGCCCGATGTTATTGCACTCCCGCGAGTTCTAGCTGCAGACGCCTTACCAAGCTTGAGTAATACTATCCCTAATCAGAGAGATGTTTCACGCTTCAATCACCTGCATGATCTTACGATCCCAGAGCTTGCTTCTCAGAAGGTTGAACTATTGGTGGGGGCAGACGTACTTATGGCACATGTTCAACATGACATTCGTTACGGTGATCCAGGACAACCAGCAGCAGTTTTGACTGGGCTTGGTTGGACATTATTTGGTCCAGACTCGAGTTTACAAGTGGAAAACGAGATCAGAGTCTACTATGTCCAGACCTGTGCTGTTGACAGTTTGCACCAGAAGTTAGACAGAATGTTCAGATTCGACTTTAGCGAGGCTAAGGAAGTCTCAAACCCATCTCTCACCCGGGATAATCAGAGAGCTCTTGACACAATGGAAGGTACTCTGAGAGTGGTGGATGGGCATTATCAATTAGGATTGCCATGGCGTGAGGCTGATGTTGCTTTTCCAGGCAATCGTCCCATGGCAGTTAAAAGCTTGCACCAGTTGAAGAAGAAACTTGATAGCGATCCAGAATTAGGGGACAAGTATTGCACCAAGATCAATGATTACATTTCATCCGGACAAACTCGACAGATTCCCGAAGACGAGTTGAAACAAATGCCCAAGACATGGTACATTCCACACCACGCCACAGGCCCTAAATTCCGCGTGGTCTTTCATTGTTCCGCGAGTTATGCAGGAACCTGTCTCAATCAGAAGTTACTACCTGGACCAGACAACACTAATAACTTACTTGGAGCTCTTTGCCGCTTCCGCCAGTCGCCAGTTGCTGTAACTGGTGACGTCAAAGGTATGTTTCACGAGTTGCGAGTGCACCCACCAGACTGTGATTCCTTGCGCTTTTTGTGGTGGCCAGATGGGGACACTAATAAAACTCCAGTTGATCACAGATGTTGGTACACCTCTTCGGTGCGGTTTTGTCACCAAGCTGCGCAGGATTTGCCTTGAGACAAGTGATCAAAGACAATCCCACTCTCGCCTCTAAGGAAGCTCTGGACACTGTTCTAAGAAATTTTTATGTTGATGACTGGCTGATTTCGGTAGACGAGCCTGTGCATGCTGTTCGTTTAGCTAAGGAAATCCGTTTCCTTCTATCTTCCAGAGGTTTTCTACTAACCAAGTTATCAAGCAACAAAGAAGAGGTTGTAGAGTCGTTTCCTGATGAATTTATGGAAGATAGCATGAGCAATCTTGACCTGGATAAGGCCACTATTCAGAAAACTCTCGGACTGGTGTGGGATCGATCTACAGATTGTTTTGTGTTCCAGACGAGTATCAAGCAGAAGCCTGTCAACCGACGAGGTATTCTAACTATGTTGAGTCAAATATTTGACCCTACAGGATTTGTTCATCCGTTTGTGTTACCCATGAGAATTCTAACTCAACAGCTCTGTTCTATGAAGCTGTCGTGGGATGATCCGATTTCTGCATCTCATGCCACTGTCTGGCAGGAATAGAGGAATAGTTTATCTTCTTTGGAAAAGTTATCAGTGGCAAGATGCTTTAAGCCCGCTGGCAACGTTAAGAGTAGTCAGTTGCATATCTTCTGTGATGCCAGCACGGTCGGGTATGGTTGTGTAGCTTATTTTCGTTTCTTGTGTGATGATGGCACAGTTCATTGTTTTTTTGTGGTAGGAAAATCAAGAGTTTGTCCCCTCAAACCGATCACTATCCCGAGACTTGAGTTAACTTCGGCTGTGATAGCTGTCAAAATAAAATAGTTTATTCTCGAAGAATCCAGCTACGATATCAGTAGCGTTCATCTCTGGACAGATTCAACAGCCGTCATGCAGTACATCAATAATACTTCTACACGATTCAAAACATTCGTGGCCAACCGTCTAGCTCGGATCCACGATAGTTCTGCGACCTCTGAATGGAGACATGTCCCAGGTAAATTAAACCATGCCAACACTGCTTCCCGAGGACTGATGCCCAAGGATTATAATAAAGCAGATCTCTGGCTCAACGGACCAAAATTCTTGTACAAACATGAAGATGAGTGGGCACAATTGCCTCCGAATGTTGCCGAGTTACCTGATAATGACCCCGAGACAAAAGGGTTTGTTATGGTGGTTTCTACTAAAGTTGTTTCTCATCCAGGAAGAGATGTCATCACGAGATTACTTAACCACTACTCTAGTTGGAAAAGATTAACCAAAGCGGTGGCCTGGTTTCTGCGATTTGGGTCATACTATGTTGGTGGCAAGAAAGAAATAGGATCCAAGCAACTCTCGGTTAGTGAGGTTGAAGCAGCCTCCAGAGGTATTATCAGATCTGTGCAGACCGAGATGTTTCCAGAAGCCGTGAAACAGCTCCCCAATCAAGAAGATCTCAATCCAGGTAATTTTACCTTTCAGTCTAAACGAGCTATGTATCAAGATCCAGCATTACATCCTCTTCGTATGCTCAGTCCTGTGCTGGTCCAAGGCATTCTTCGGGTCGGGGTAAGGTTGCAACGAGCTGAGTTGCCTGATGAAACTAAATACTCGATCATCCTACCAGCGCGTCACCACGTTTCTGAGCTGATTATCAACTTTTATCATAAACGAGAAGGTCACTCTGGTACCCTACACACACTTGCTTGTGTCGGAGAAAGATACTGGGTCATCAGAGGACAGACAACTGTAAGGAACACCATCAAAAGGTGCGCTACGTGTCGTATCACGAAAGCCAAGCCATGTACCCAGATTATGGCCCCCCTCCCTTCCGTTCGACTACACCCAGGAAATCCGCCACTTGCTGGTACTTTTTACTTCTACTTGGTTACTTTTTACATCCCCTACTTTCTACTCTACTTCAAGTAGCTTCCGCCATCAGTAACAATACTTTTGCTTAAGTAGATTTCTGGACTACTTTTTACACCACTGGATTTTATATTGAAGTGTTGAAAGCACAACGACGGAGTGGATGGAGAGCAGGGTTGGGAAAAATCGATAGTAATCGATATCGATATTCTTTACTTTTTGTTCATCGAAAGCGTTGGAGCCTTTACTTTTTTGAATGAGTATCGAATATGGCCTTGTCTTTACTTTTTTTCGGCTTCAATCGATAATCGATTCTTTTCGTCTAAATTATTTTATCTTACTTTAGTAAATTTAAAATGCTTGTCAGTACGTCATTCCTTTTTTGCTGATGTAATTTTTTGTGTCAAAACCCCGACTGAAAATAAAAAACAGAGTTGCTAGAACAAAGTCGTTTCGCTTCTGAGGTCGCACCCGCATGCAATGTACGGTGCTTGTCTTTAAGCTACTGCGTGACGTGAGCAAATTCCAGAAAAGGCTTACCGCATACGTCTAAAGTAAATGCTCAAGTGGATAGGCTGTAGGTAGCTAGGCCTTGTATTGCGTTATGGAAGCAAAGTTAGCAGTTTAGTGGTATAGTGCAGGTATATAAATGCCGGTAATTTTACTGCTTTATAGGCGGCCTACTGAATTAGCGATCAGCTGGTAGCCTGCTGTATTTTGGTTTCCTGAAAAACAATCATAGGCCTACCCAGTGCCGGTACCAGAAGTAACGTAGAGGAAAACTCAAGGTTGATATGAGTTGCTACTAGATAGTGCATAAAGCTCAGCAGTGAGACCGCTTGACAATTGAATCTATCAATAAAATTGCTTAACAAACTCCAGTTTTTGTTCGATCTGTCATTGTACCAGGAGGCCTGCGCTCTATAACTCAGTGGCGCGGGAACGTTTTTTAGACAGGGGGGGCTCAAAATAGTAAGATCGTGTCAACGTCTGGGGGGCGAAGCCCCCCAGACCCCCTTTTTTCGAACGCACGTTTTTAAGAGCAGGACACTCAGCAGACCTATTTTGATAGACATCAATTGCATGCCGTTCAAGTGACCAGAATTTTTTCAGGATAATCTTTTATCATGGAAAACAAGATTGCTTACTACCATTAGGCTTTTCTAACCATGCTCGAATTACTACTCATGTATTTGTAAAATGCAAATACCTCAATCACAAAACCAAAAAGTAGGCAAACAAAATTTGCCCGATCTAACTTTTGCTTTGCTGATCAGAGTTACATGCAACAAACAATGCCCCATTGAGGTTTAAAAATAACAAAAAACACACAATCAAAATAAAGCACTGAACCATTTTTTAACATAATGAGATGTGTAGATATAGGTATTTAGGTAGGCGTACTAGCTCAATTTTAGTAACAATCATCGGCAGTGCTCGAGTTGTGAAAACACTTATGGGGGGTGGTAGGCTACAACTTTTCATGCAGACCTAAAAAGAGATGGTCATTATAGTTGTAAGGGAATGGTTTACGCTAAAATGTTTTATGGGGGGGATGGTGTTGTTTTCAGGGGGGATGGCATCCCCCCAAATCGAGTAGCCTACTGATCATCGGTGCCAGTTTAGTAGTGATTTAGCCGCTTCATTGGGTTGGTAGAAAAAATTCAAAACCATTAAAAAACTCAACCAGAAGAGAACTTGCACCAGCTCATATAAGCTTAATTAGGGGTGCCCAACCAGTCGATCGCGATGTACCGGTCGATCTTTGGATGCTTGGCTGTCGATCGCGGGTCAATTTGGCATGTACACAAATCAGGTTGACCACCAACATTTCCAGTTCATGTAACGCGTCCGGGCCGTGAAGACCTTTTTTTTAGCTTTTCACAAAAATTTTGGTGGAATTCGGAACATCTGAAGGATTGAGGACCGTTTTTTTGCACTTCACCGCATTTTCGTTTACGATTTACGTAATTCCCATAATCAGTAGCGACTTTCATTCGAGCATTCAGAGTAGTTTGGCGTAAAGTGTTTGGCAGCTACAAGAATTGACAGCCATTATACTTTTACTGGGCCATCGTCCATGACTGCTGTAAAGGTTTGCAAACGCTGATATAAAACACGGTTAAAAATGAACTTCAAGCATTGAAAATTTTACCAAATTTTACGTTGACCAAGTGAATAATAACTGACTGATTTTTAAAAGAATAGTGATTCTTCGTTGGTTAAAAGCACTTTAAAAAATATTTGCTTCATTACGTATGTACGTTGCGAGCATTAATCACGTCGCACTCAGTGCATAATTTTTTTAATTGTCAGGGGGGGCTCAAATGGTTCAGGGGGGGCTAAAAAAAGTTCAGGGGGGGCTTGAGCCCCCCCTGGCACCCCACTTCCCGCGCCTATGCTATAACTACTCAGTACTTGAAGTCAAGCAAAAAGTAATAGCCGAAGCTGGTCTTGCAGGCACGTCCGGAGTGTAGGAGGGGGGCTGCAAAAAGTTGTTAAGGGGAGTCCTCCAAAATCGTCAAAAGACATCATCTAAAATAAAGTCACACATACTCGGCGTGTACTGTTAATAATAGACAGCACCTACAGTCAAGTGCTCAATGTATGGAAACAAGTTAGTCTAACAATTTTGGGTAGCAAAATATTTTTGGGGCTTGTAGCCCTTGGGTACAGGTATGCGGTGTGCAAGGGTTATGGTATCACTACGACTTTGAGCCAGCCTGCAGGGCTCATGACTTTTTCATTTGCAGCAAAGTCCGAAATCGGTGTTAAAAATAATAAAGCTGCATGAAAGTGCGAAGTAGTCTGTAACGTCATTTTCTGTACATCTTCCTCGTTTGAATAAATGTTTTTTCTCACCTGGTTTCTGCTTGTATAAACACACGCTTATTTACCCTTCTAAAGATTTTAACGATTTCCACATAGCCTTAGAACTCCCAAGTCAATTTTTACAAGCACATCAATCAGCAGATAGATACCCAAGCGTATAGTTGCTGATATTGATAAATGTTGAAGACAATCAAGACTGTGCAAACCATTCGTTAGCTTAAAATGTTTTATCAGCATCATTGCTTTTGTCATTACAATTTCTCGGCGCTAATGTTCGCAATAATATATTTATTCCGTAAACCTGTATCAGCAAAATCAGTGGCGTAGCCACGGGGGGGTTACAACCCCCCCATTAAGCCTCAAATGACGTCATACTCACTTCTTTTTCTGATATTTATTTTGAAGTGCTCGATAGCCTACTTTGTCATAATTACAAGAATTACGTAGCGTTGTTTCCTGAATTTTGTTCTTTGCCATTATGATTAATGAAGCAATGGCGCAATTTTATTAGCAGGGCAGTGCCGCTCCTGTACGATACATGCAACTGCTCTCGGCCCCTCTGACCTTCCGTAAAGAAAAGGCTAAACGATATCACCTCTCTTAAAATTTGAGGCCATCTTTTGTTATTATGCAACCAGGGGGGATGTGGGGTATGCTGCGTATGCATTCTCCCACCAGCCATTTTCAACAATGTTTTATATGAATAAAATTTTTTCACAATTTCAAACTTCTTCACAACAATATGCTTTAGTCGCCTCGAGCACACATAATTGAAACTGTGCAAACAAAATGCATCCATCATATTTGGTGAAGCACTCAAAGTTAGGGGCCAAAAATATGACAAACTTCCCTTAAAAATTGTTCAAAAAGCGCTAAAATGGCCATTGCAGAACGGTATGGAAATTTCAAATTTTTTCCTGGGGAGCATGTCCCCGGACCCCCCTAGAGTTGTTTTTGTTACCAAAGTTGCTTAAAATTAAATCTATCAAAAAAAATCTACGCTTAAAAAGTGACGAAAATTAGTGCCCCCTCCCTGAAAAAAATTCTGAATACCCCCCTGACAAAAGAACATTCTCAACCCCCCTATCGCAAAATCCTGGCTACGCTAGTGAGCACAACTATCGTATTTCTCTTTTAATTATAACTATGGCCTAAAGCAAATTGCAAAGCCAAAATGGAAGAGTTGCCAGAGAGTTGAGAAACTAGCATCTGACAAAATTTGTGATTCTGGCGAGTACCAGTAACTTTACTTGCAAAAGTGCATTTGGGGTCAAAACTAGCTGGTTTGCAGTATTTCGAAAAAGCTAAAATCACTCAGTATAATATCGAATATCGATAACAATATTCTTTATTCTTTACTTTTTTAAATTACCATCGAAATCGATTATTTCTTTACTTTTTGGTGAACTATCGAATATCGATTGTTTCTTTACTTTTTTGAGTATCGATTCCCAACCCTGGTGGAGAGTCTACCTTAGAAGCAAAAGACCTGGTTTTATTTTGTGTCAGCTCTAAGCAGTTTTCAAGAATGCAAAGCCTACGGCTTGACGTTTGCCCCAAAGGTCAGGGTGAAGAACAAGCCAGCAAATTTATCTATCGAGATTGCCTCAACCCTGAAGTGGCACCCAAGTGACCAGCAATTCTCAAGCAAGTTCTTAGTAGCTCTCACGTCGCCTCATCGCAACAGATAAAAAAGCCACTAAAAAATCAAACTTTACACTTAGACTCGCAGAGACTTAACGTAATTAAGTTCAGCATCAATCAAGCGAGCTTGCAGCCATTCATAAAAGTCAATTTGCAACGATAGTGAAGGACAACAATTTTGCTACACAAATGGCTGAGTGGTATAAAGCGTCCGCCTCTGAAGCTGTAGACTCGGGTTTGATTCCGAGTCGGGTCAAACCAATGACTTCAAAATTGGTATGCACAGCTTCCCTGCTTGACGCTCAGCATTAAAGGGATAGTGCGAAAAACAAGCCGGCAAGTTACTTAATTTTTGTGCCGTTGGGAAACGCACTTAGCGGGATTACCCTATCTTGGTGAGATAGACAGGTGGCCGGCAACTTCTAAGCGAGCTCGTACAGCGCATTGATTGCTTTCTCGTGATAGGTGGATAAATCAAATCTTCATTATGCTCGTCGTATTACGCCGAAGCGAGTGGCGGGGCCCATCTCTGCGGCTTACCGCCTGGGCAACAGCTCCGAAGAAACGTCGCAGCGGTGGCGAGCCGTTGGCGATACGATTTGACCGGCCCGGGATTTGAACTCCAGACCTCCCGCACCGATAGCGTGATAAGCGTGTGCGCTAAGCAAGTAAGCTAACGGCCGGTTTGGTGGATAAATAATGCAATAACATAGACATACTTACAGGTACCGGCCGGTTAGCTCAGTTGTTAAGCACGCGCTATCGATGCGAGAGGTCTGGGATTCGATTCTCGGGCCGGTTAAATCGAACACAGTGTCGCCAACGGTTCATCACCGCTGCGACGTTTCTTCGGAGCTGTTGCCCAGGCGGTGAGCCGCAGAGATGGGTCCCGCCACTCGCTTCGGCGTAATTCGACGAGCATAATGAAGATTTGGTTCTTATACTTACAGCTATTTGGACTTTCCACCTCGCCCAATATCACAACATACAAGCAGGCAGTCCTTGGGTCGGTCGTTATATATGGTATGCTGGAAAATGAATGCTTCACTGCATTGACAATATACGACGTCAACGGAAAAGGAGAATCATCTAAAAATTACCTCAATTGATTTTTACGATCAACTGTAATGCGAACTCTATATAATCTTGCCGTTGCTGTAGGCTACATTGAGCAAACAGCTTTGATCAACGGCAGAGAACTTCTCGGTGTAAAGAGTATGGGCATGGCTTGTGGCATGGGTTAGGTTTAGAGCTAGGGTCAGGATTTGATGTGCTGGCGCCAAGTTGTTAATGCTACCGCCGATTCGGTTACGGCGAATAATCACGCGCTCTATATCAAAGATTTGACAACGCACTGCACGAAGAAACGATTGACCGTCGTGTCTTAAAAGGCGGTTAATCAAGAATTCAAAACTTGAGATCCTCAAAATTTACTTCATCATCTCAGCAGCAAAAGTAAATAACTGTCTTCATCAAAAAAAGGATAGGTACCACACTTTAACGGTATCACCCCTTTTTAAAGAGGTAGACAGATGGCGGGCAACTCCTAGACAAGATTTTTCACAACATCTGTAGCTACCCCGCAAAAAGTACTTTTCCAATGGGGCTATGCAGTCTGCCAGCCGTGGTGACCCAGTCTAACGGGAGAGTTGAAATAGTGCGTGTAGCTGATAAGAACGAACACATGAAATTGCGACCCTATGCAGACATTGGTCACTTACTCATTTCACTCTCACCAAAAGGATAAACAAAGACGGAAAATTGAGAACTGAGAGCACATCGCGAGTAATCAAAACAATCCGACATCGTACACCTGCAAATATATTGCAACTTCAGCAATGCATCCTAGTGGCAAGCTTAAAGTTTTCTTGTGGAACTGATGCCAATTTTGGTAATCAAAATCCATTTGCACGTTTGAAAAACCACTGTGGCGCATTGAAATCTACAAAAAACGATCGGAATCTAAAGGTATGTACTGTATGACGCACTGTATCACAAGCACAATAGTGGACAATTTGATCACAAATTATTCAAAATCAGGGCATCGAACCGCTTGAAATATCGCTCCAGTCAGGGTTGGGAATCGATGCCCAAAAAAGTAAAGATACAATCGATATTCGATAGTTCACCAAAAAGTAAAGAAACAATCGATTTCGATGGTACCGTAATTTAAAAACGTAAAGAATATTGTAATCGATATTCAATATTGCACTGAGCATTTAGTGGTGTATGCCAAGCATTTTTTGTGATATCCTCACAGTCATGCGGTAACTTACAGACAAACGACGGACATAGCATATGCGAAGCAACTTTGCTATTAAAAATCTTTTTTTTTTTGTTATTTTTTTGGCGCAAAAAAAATTATCAGCAAAAACAAGGTAATGACACACCGACAATTATTGTAAATTTACTAAAGTGAGAAAAAGTAACCTGGACAAAAAGAATCGAATATGAAATATCGAATTGCGCCGAAAAAAAAGTAAAGACAAGGTCATATTCGATACTCATTCAAAAAAGTAGAGGCTGCAGTGCATTCTATGAACAAAAAGTAAAGAATATCGCAATCGAATATCGATTACAATCCATTTTTCCCAACCCTGGCTCCGGTTTAGGTTCCGCAAAATTTATTTTTAGCGGTTTACCTCCGGTTCAGATTTTTCGTCGCTTGATTTTGCAGGTTTAGTTCCAGTTAAAATTTAAAATGCTGTGATTTATCGGGTTCAGGTTTCTAGGCTCATCCATGGGAATGGAATTCCCGTGGGAAATGTCCCATGGGATGGGATGGGACAGCACAAATTACATTTCCCATGGGACAGTAGCCATGTGACAGCGTCTTGATAATGTCATACCTAACTTTAGGTTTTATACTTTTTTGCTTTAAAAAATTCTTTTTAGTCCCAATGATTTCAGATTAACTTAAGATGTCTTTAACCGCTGTTATAGCCATCATAACAAGCATTCTTAGGAAAAATCTTCAGAAGAACACACACGATTTAACGTAACAAATGCTTTTTGTAGCCCAAAGAGTAAAGCAACAAACCTTCCACAGACGTTAGGTCAGACAAGGTTTAGGTTGGACAAAAATTATTTAACGGTTCAAATCCGGTTAAGGTTCAAGAATTTTGATTACCTTGGGTTCAGGTTCGGTTTTCGTCTATTAAATTATAAAGGTTACAGTTCGGTTCGGATTCAACGAAAGGAAACGGTTAATAATGGTTTTGGTTTACGTTCCGGTTCGGTTCGACGCCCTGTTCAAAATTGTCTTTCAAAAACCAAAGATGAGACAAAAACGCTTGTATTTGCAACGGTGTTTACAAAAACAATTTGAGCAACACGTAAAGTTGAATATAGAAAAGCGCGAAAGTGCCCAATAACTAAACAGACCTTTTGGTCACGAAGTGAAACAAAAATTTGTTACCTGTTATGATGCATTCTAATCTTCAGTATGATTGCGGTTGTGGGGTAAACAAACAAACAAACACGTCGCTGAATTAGTAAAAAGTATTGCGAATAGCTTTGAAAAAAGCTGTTTTAGCGTTAGGCTTCAAGAAACCCTCTGTCATAACTCTTTAGAATTGCTTTAAAAAAGCTGTTTGTCCCCAAATTTCGGTATGTAAAGATTATTTCGATCACATGAAGTTCTTGGTAATTCTGGTGGATATGTTGAAGTTTTTTTTGAGAAGTTGGAAAAAGGGGAAAGAAGTTTACTGTGCATGAATCGGGCAGTTTCTAACTCTTGGGTAGTGGTTGGCACCGCCTACTTGTAAAATGTCTCTGTTTAGCAGAAAAGCAAGTTTTTTTTTGAATATCTAGGATAGGACGTTAAACCCCAAATAATTAATCCGTAAAATAGTAGTTAATGAACAAGGGCGAAACATAATTTTCGAAGAATGGCATGCGGGAGAAAATGTTTAACTTTGGAAATGATGCCAACCGCTCGGCGAACTGTATTATGGTAACACATATGTGTTGGATAATTAATTTAGTTTTTTGTCTATAAGAAATACCAGTTATTTTACGAATGGACTATAGGATGGATTTTAGCGTTGTTTATGGTAGGCTAGATGCAATTTCTTCAGAGATAATCGTTTCAATAAGTTTTTTGGGAATAGTTATAACGCTTGGTTTAAGGAGTTTTAATGGGTCCCTCCGTTGCAGAGTTGGACGCGGGCGGATTTTCTCGGCCCAAACCTGACGAAAGAAAGAATCAAAAGCTCGACTTCGCCCGAAATAATGTTACCAAAACGCATTGCTCTTTCGTTACGTCACTATTATGCCATTCTTGCAAAATAATAATCCAAACGAGTGCTTGCTACAGAATAAAGATTCAGATATAAAATACAGCAAGAATACTTAAAAAAAAAAGATAATAAACATTTTGTGTTGAAATGCTGAATATCAGCCCGAAATAATTTGAAAATCACGGCCCAAGTCCGGCCCGAGTTTAACTCTGAGATCTTGCATTTTAATACTGCAAGTGCTGCTGTTCTGCGACCAATCAGATTGTGCTTAACCCTGTTTACACGTAAAACATGAGAGTGTGGACTGCCCAATGACCACTATGGTACTAACTTCGGTTACCCTAGTATTAATTATAAAGAACAAATGAGGGAGCGCCCACGTTCCCAAGTTTGGTAGGCTTTTAGTCCAGATAGACTCTTCTTCATCGATTCCGTGATAATGATACGACACTTAAATCATGATAGATACTTAATTAAATCAGACGCACGACATGTGCCCCATTCGCATATTTATGTAATGTACCTAACACCAGCAGAACCAACATTCTTATTTCATTCTATTATCTTAACGAACCGCATTGTTGAAAACATGTCGCAAGCAAAGCCGCGACAAGATTCCAACCCAAAACTAGAGCAGCGCTTCCCTCTCGTCGCTTCGTCCAAGCCACTGCGCCATAGAACAGACGTTGCATCCTTGCACAAAATGGCGTTTATAAACCCACGCCTTGTCAGGAAAAAGAGGTTTTGCTGATGCTGGCTACATTACATAAAAATGCGCCTCGCTCAGCCTCGCACTGCCGAAAAAACTTTATGCTTTGTTTAATTTTTCTCAGCCTGCTGCGAATTTCTGCGACCGAGAGTTTTCCAGGTACAGGTATAGGCTAATAGTCTTAGACTACTGGGTCGTGAAACACTTTGTCTTTGCATATTTTTTTTTTTGGTAAACAGTCAGAAAAAAATAGCAAAGGATTGTATTTCGAAATTTCAGTTGGCTGTATAAGAATCCAAGCTGTACGCAGGCTAGAATGGCAACCTACCGTTATCCGACTACTTGACTAGTGTACATCTAGTTTTTTTTTTTGAAAACAAGTTTTGCAATTCCGATTTGTTTGGCTAAAATCAATTGCATCCCTAGTCTTCAGCAGCCAAAAAGATTGATACCACCTGCTGGGCTAAGCCTGCTCAGCTGCGTTGACAGTTAGCAGGTTGGTTTTTAGTGAAGGATGGAACTGAAGCTTGAGGAGAGTTATTTTTTCTGTAAAGTAGTGATTAGAAAGTATTGATTTTTGAAATGTCAGTAGGCTAGATTGTTGGTACCTTACTGTAGTGAGAATAAGGCCAGAATGACAAGTTGGCAACCTACCGGTGCCCCATTCGCCCACTGGACCTAGGTTTATTAACAATGAGTAGGCTAGAGCAGTAATTTTCAAGCTTTTTTTTTTTTGAGGCCCATTTTCAATGTCAAACAGCTCAGATGGCCGAGTGGTATGGAGCGTCTGTCTCTTGAGCTGTAGACTCGGGTTTGATTCCGAGTCGGGTCAAACCAATGACTTCAAAATTGGTATTCACAGCTTCCTTGCTTGACGTTCAGCATTGAAGCGACAGTGTGGAGAACAAGCCGGCAAGTTTACTTGTTGTGCCGTTGGTAAAGGCACTTAGCGGGATTCCCCCATCTTGGTGTGGTGGACAGATGGCCGGCAACTCCTAAGCGAGCTCGTATAGCGCATTGATCGCTTTCTCGTGATAGGAGGATAAATATGCTACTAAATAAATAAAAATTACCAGCTGTCATCTCATCTGCTCTACTCTCTAGCCACGTGTCACTACCAATCGCGGAAAAACCAGCGTCTATGACATCATAAAAGTAATATGAGCGTCATAGAGATATTAAGAATTAAGACACTTTAACGTTAGCCTATTAATATATAAAATTATGAAATTTATATTTATAAAAACACATTTGCCAAAAAACTAATTATGTTGTATAATTGGTTTGTACCTACTTGAGCCTAAGTTCATAATATAAATTTACTTCAGCAGATAAATTGAAAATTGCAGCGATGCTTTTTTCTTGGGACCAAATGTAAGCCCAATAAAAACTTCAGACCCATTTCAAAAATCCTCTGGCCAACAAGTGGGCTTGAGGGCCCACGTTGAGAAACACTGGGCTAGAGAAAACTTATCTGTATTTATGGCTGCTGAAAGAATGATTTTGATACCATATGCAAAAGCTACCAGTGTTAGACCAATCACAGTTTGTTAAACTGTTAAATTTTGTATTACAACTAGGCTATAGACATTTTATATACAGTGCAGGTATTATACTGGTAATTGATAATGGACTACCAACTATTATTTCTATGAAAAAGAACTGCAGGCCGTGGCTTCATTAAAAAACTATTCAGTATTATTTGAAGTATTGCGTTGTAGAAAGAAGCAAACTGTAAAATGCTCAGGAGATCCTGTAACAATATCAAACTTTTCACGAAGTGTGAATAAAGGTGGAAGTTGTTTTATTCTGTTTCCATGATATCATCTTAAATGTGTCAATAAGCATTCTCAAACACATGTAATCTCTAATGATGTGGCCTGAAGTCATTAAGTTAGACGTGCTACTGAACTATTGGGAAGTTGTTGCTGAAGGCAGTGTAACTTGGATTGTGACTTGTAACTTTGGTTTATGAGCAAGTGTCTGTGTTTGGCGAATGTTAGATGATAAAAAGGAATGCAAAGGGATAGGACTAAGGTCTGGGAAGGGGATGCGTGATGCAACTTGTGATAGAGAGACCCTGTTACTTAACATGTATTAAATAAGAGTAAGCCTTATTCCTTAGAGAATATATTTATGACTGTGAATTGTTTGCTTTGTTTACCTTGTGTTATTAATACTGAACCCAAAGTAGTTAGACAATCAACCTTGTTGAGGAATAATAGCAACTATGATTGCACAACCAGGCACATAATAAAGCTTGGCTCCTTCTGCGCCATAGTGCTTGTGCATAACTAAGTACACATCCCCTTAGTTTTTTTCTTAATGAGATCCTAAGCTTCATGAAAAATGGCTGATTATTTTGGCATTGTGTCTCGCCCTTCAGACATATAACTTGCATATCTGTTTGTTATTTGCATCTTGATTGTGCATGGGAAACATACCCACAATCTCGTTTGTGCATACTTGTTGATTGTCTACATCTTATATATGCATAAGTAGCATGCCCACAATCTTGTTTGTGCATGACTGCATCTTGCACATCTTATTTGTGCACATCTATTGTTTGTCTATATATATGCGCTGAATCTGGGCTATCTGGACCATAGTGCTGCAACAGTCCAAATGTAGTAACATTAGTCATGAGTGTTACGGCAAGTCGGAAGTTAGAATCAAACTTGAACCTCTGATTAGGACTGCCAGCAAAAACAGCTATGGAATCGAGTCGCAACCTTTTGATGAACCTATTTGTATTGCGTGGCGTGCCTGTAAAGTTGTCGTCTTAATTTGAGTAATTTCCTATTTTCTAATCGTCGTTGTTATCTCTGCAATCGACACTGAATCTTTTCTTTAAACTATTCACGTAATCTTTATTTGTATATTTTAAGTTAATGGCTTCCGACTTCAGGCCGATTCTCGATGTTTCTTTGATAATTAGTTCACCTAACAGTGTTCTACATGTTTTGTGTGTCAGTTTGAAGTCGCCGTTGCATCGGCCGGACGTAATGTCAGAGTAAGCAAATAATGCTATTATGCAGTATAGTCGACAGGTTTTATTAATTTATGTGACTGTTTAAGGCTGTTAGATTTCCACTGTGTGAAGAAATAGAAAGATGTATTTTAAAATACCATATAACCGTTATTGAAGTTGAAAGATTGATTCTATTTGAATAAGTTACAGATAGTGTTGCGAATGTCTGTGCTAGTTGTTGCAATATCATTGATATTAGTTACTGTTACGAGCTGTTTTGAAGTTGTTGCTCCTGTTATAAAAACAGTCGGTAAGTCTCACGTTTTTTATTTTGTATGAGTTATTTTATGAAATAATTATCATTATTTATTAACACCCTTTTTTCTTTACGTAATTTTACTTAACCTGTGTTTATTACCGATGAATTAGTTCGTTTCCTTTGCGGTAGTTTTGCAGTGTATGTTATTTATGTTTATATTTCTTGTGCATGCTTATATACTTTATTTCTCCTAGATATTATGAATCCACCTCAGTTTGCGCGTACTTATGTATTTACTTTTCCTTTGCTTTACCATTAATGCATGTGTCTTAATATTAATAGAAAACCGCTACACACCATCAAAGCGCGTTTTTGCCAAATCAGGAGCAAGCATTGCAGCAACAGCATAGACAATGAGTAATCATGGAAAGTGATTGAGAGGCACTGCTGATGTAGAATGTTAGATGCGACAAGAAACCCTACTTTACCTGTATAAATAAAAATTATGTCTTGGCATTATGTCATGATAATCATAATTAGGCCTACTAATATTATTTAGTGTATTACATTATGTGTGTACTCATGTGTAATCTGCTGCGCCATTGTTTTGTACTAATCAATTCTAATTGAATAAGATTTCAGATACATTTGTGTATAGTAGATAATGATACCCCATTGAAGGGGACTGCTGCCTTTCGTAAACTCATTCTATTGGTTGTTGGATTCGCTGATTGAACTCACAGGAGGGCTAGTGTAGGTGCATGCAACAGACCCAACAACCTCAGCGTCTCCTACTCCTGCTCAACAACAACCTTCTCCAGTTCCACCTCCCAGAATCTCTAGTGTACAAATTTGCGAATTCTACGCTTGTTGGATATGGGCAACTTGACTCAGATGATCAGGAAATGGTCTTGCGCTGTACAGTTTGCCTCTGTTTGATTTCGAATCAAACTAACTTTTTACTTTTTTATATTTATGTTAAAAGTTGTGTAATTGACTATTTGATGACTATTTCAGTGCAAACAAATAAAATTGACTTGACTTGTTTGGTTAGGATCTTGGGTTCCAATGAATACAGTCCTAGGGTATTGGCCCACTAGTTAGCAAACAAGCAGACAACTGTATCAGTGTATGTTTGTTCTTCAACACAGCCCAATGCACTAACTACTCTGCAGCGGTGGTCTTAAACGAAGGGGGGCCTGTGCAAAAATTACAGGGGGGGGGGGGCCTTTTGGAGTCCAAATTCCAAAACGCTGTAGTATGTACTAAAGCACATTATCATAGGCATTTGATAGGAAGTCACTTGAGAAGCGCCAATCAAGCAAGCTCATTTAATGCATGTAACGTAGAAATATCATTTACTGCCAGTAATTGGTAGGCTATTACAAGGTTACTTGGAAACCTCACATAACATGAATTGCTCGCAAAGCGACTGCTGCGTTATTACGATGCAGACAAATAGTGGGCAGAGCGTGGGGGTTAAATCCAACTAGCATGCGATGGATATACACTGCAATGATACGACCTGTCATCACATACGCATGTACATCCTGGGTTGGTGGAGTAAATAATAAATATCTAGAGAAAAAACTTTCAGGAGTACAAAGACTAGCGTGTCTTATGATTTCTTCAGCATTTCCCAGCACCCCCTCAGGAGCTTTAGAGATGCTGCTGAATATCATGCCAATTAATGAATTGATATTGTCAGAGGCAGTAAAAGGATCATATCGGTTATCCCGTGTGACCTTGTGGCCTGCCAAGACAATTGGTTCAACAAGAAAAACCAAAAGTCACGTAGACGTATGCAATGAAGCAAAGGAAAACTTGCCTTTGCTGAGTATGCCAGCAGACCTAATAACTAAAACAAAGGTATTTGGAAAACAGTACAAATGCCTCGTTATGGAACGCAAGGACGCAGTGCTGTATGAAAATGCTTTAGAACCAAGCATAATCAGATGCTACACAGACGGATCCAAGTTAAATGGAAGAGCTGGTGCGAGTTTTTACATAGAATACGCATCAGGCTCTCAAACAGATCAAAATTTTTTCCATCTGGGAAGATATAGTACTGTCTTCCAGGCAGAAGTCCTTGCTACAGCTGAAGTAGCAAAGAAACCGATCATGGATAGAATTGTAAATGAAAAAATTATAATTTTAGTGGATAGCCAAGCAGCAATTCTGGCAATCCAAAATAATATTGTGAAATCTAACACAGTATTAACGCGCATCAAAAACCTGAATATATTGGGTAAAGACAATGACGTCACTATTGCCTGGACGCCAGGCCACACCGGCATCCAAGCAAATGAGAAGGCGGACATCTTAGCTAAATCAGGATCAGCATTAAACTGCTCGGGGCCTGAACCTTTCATTTTCATCCCATATGCTAGTTGTCGCGCTGCAATAAAGGATTGGAGTGTCAAAAGATGGAAAATATCTTGGACAGAACGAAAGGACTGCTTGAGAACAAAAGAAAATGTAGGATGGGCTTCGCCCCAGTTAACTCAACGACTTTTGAGGCTCAAAAGACCTAGAATAAATGAAGTGTTGCAAGTCCTCACAGGTCACTGCAACTTACAGAAACATAGGTGCACCATGGGACATCACGTATCATCGACATGTCCAAAATGCAACCTGGAAGAAGAAACTCCAAATCACCATGTTGGAGAATGCGCTTACTACCAAGCCCTGCGAAAGAAGGTTTTTGGTAAAGAAAAAACCACAATAAAGTCGGTGGTCGAAAAACTAAATATAAACCTACTGGCAAAGTACTTACAGCAGGCCGGAAGACTTGCTGAATACGGCCAGTAGTGCATTGAAATATTGAATAAACAAGAAAGCGGTGAAAGTTGCAATGGGCCTAAATAATGGCCTACATAATGTGCCAGTGAGGATTGAACCTAGTCAGTCTTCTCTGGCACCACCGCCTTTTAATAATATTAATTAATAATATAACAAGGTTAGGGTTCCTTAAAAATCTCCCAGAGCTTTAGAAAACTTAGAGACATGGAATGATTTGCTTAATCTACTGTATATATACAATATTGATAGCTTGAGTAAACCACGAACTATCTGTAGTTGGTTGTATTAACGGTAAATCAGTTTTGGTATACTCGCAATGATTAATTTTAACATCAACTTATATGCAGTATTGCTGCACCTGCTAGTGACAGCTTGTAATACTCTTTGCAGTTAGTGCCAATTCATAACGATAATAAACAAAATGTACCTATCAATAAATTTACCTGTGATCAAGCACATTGCTGATGCAGACCTGTAAGGATAAGCAACTGAGTGTGCGAAGTTCAGGCAAAAAGCTTCCAGTTAATCAGTTTTCTTTCTACTGAAATATCTGCGGAACTGCTATGATGGTCCTGAAACTGGACTGTGTCTGTAAGATTACTTGACCTGTTTCATCCTTCTTTCCATTTTCCTTTAATAACTGCTTTTCTTATTATACAATAAGAATTGTTACTATTTTAATTTAAAAATGTCTTTTCTTCAATTTGTAGAAACAAAAGGTGATCTGTTAATATTTAAACAACACTTCAGTTCAAGGTTGCTACATACTGTGGTTTGTGAGATATTGCACTACTTCCAATTAACTTTTCATCATCTTTATGCACAAGATATAACAATGTTGTTCTCATATTTTGGACTATTTGCATTAAGTGAAAAATAAGAAAAATTTACTCCCTAAAACCGAATACATACTCTTCAAAAATATAATGAGCTACTGCTTACATAATTTGCAAAATGATGCTTAGTTCTGATGAAGCAGTAAAGAGTCAGCTCTGATGGTTACTTCTTTGATTTTCTTTTCTGAGCTTCTGAATACATCATAATCAGTGGTTTTGAATTAATGAAATTAAAATTTAATCACCACAACTTCAGTTTCCAAGTAACACTGAACATCTATATACATTTGAAACCAGGGGCGGCTCGTCTAAGGGGACTGCGGGACTGCAGCCCCCCCAAACTATTCCAACTGTAATTTATTTTTGCACAAAATTAATAATTATTATTGATCACGATAGTACCGAGCTGAAAGTTCGAAGAAATTTGGCAGCACAGCAAAAGCAGCGAGTGCCAAGTCCATAAATGCCGTAACGAGCGGGACTGCGAATTCGCAGTCTTCACATGATACAATAATGCTTTTATGACATCGAAGTGAGAATAGAAAAAAGGTAGTTTTTCGCTTCACTTACTTTGGTTCTTTGTTTGAAAAAGAAAATGTCAGCTAGGCCGAAATTTCTGCAGTCCCTAGCGCGAAACTCAGTCACATGTTACATGCGCAAGGTTATGATATGAACAAGCCAGACTCGTTGCGTTGATTTGTGAATAAACTTACCGTAGTAGCACGTCAATTTCCAATTCTGTAAAGCGTCTTCAGGATATAAAATTCAGTACACTAACTTTACAAGAAAAACTATCAAGCAAGCTGGAAAGCCCACTCCAAATTTGAAAATTACCCAAACTGCCAAAAGTCGAGGTAAGACATACACCAGGCAGTTTAACGCTAATATTTATCAACGGTGTGAGTGGATATGTGGATGTGAATACTCAAACGCATTGTTTTGTTTTCCGTGCCTCTTATTTGCATTTCATGATGGCGACACTGCCTGGACCGAAATAGGACAAACGGATTTAAAGAAAATACCAGAAAAAATTGAAAAGCACAATGAGTCTTCTCGGCATATTAACTGCGCCATCGATTTATCTCATCTTGGGCGGGCCAATATTGCAGCAGCTTTAGACACTGGGCATGCCTTATCTGTAGCTCGTCACAATGTGAGTGTTACGAAAAACCGTGCTGTTTTATCGAAAATTATCAATTGTATAAAATTTTGCGGTAATTTTGAGTTGCCGTTTAGGGGGCATGACGAGCATAATGACCCACTTAACCCCGAAGTTTTTCGAGGATTGCTAGACTTCACGTCCAGTTTGGATACAAGCTTTAAATCGCATTTGGAATCAGCGGCAGTTTTTAAAGGTTCATCCAAAACGATACAGAACGAATTTATGGAGTCAATTTTGGAAATTTGTAAACAAGAAATATTAAAGATGAGATAAGTAAATCTACAAACCTTGCCGTTATGTGTGATGAAACAACTGATATCTTTGACAAAAGCCCAATGGTAATTGTATTTAGGTACGAAAAAAATGGTGAACCGGTTGAAAGGTTTTGGAGCTTCTTTCAGCCCACCAGCCTAATCATTGGCGAGTATCTTATTAGAAGAACTGCAGGGTTTGGTGGGGCATGATTCAGATAAGCTTATTGCTCAAACGTATGATGGCGCTGCCGCACTGAGCGGTATTCGAAATGGCGTACAGGCGTTAATTAAACCCGTATATCCAAAGGCTCATTTTATTCATTGTTATGCTCACCAATTAAATTTAATTCTCCAAAAAGCTACATCTGCAAAGTCTAAAGTGAGAATATTTTTCAATAGTTTGTCCGGTATTCCTTCATTTTTTTCGAAATCTCCGTAAAGAATGGCTGCTTTGGAGCAAATTGCTGGACGTAGGATACCGTCATCGCCTAGTACTAGGTGGAATTTTCAGAGTCGCACTGTGAACGCGGTGAAAGAAATGAGAGAAGCTTTAATTGCATGATGTGATAACTTATCAGGCTCACAATCCCAGCACACGGGCTTCGTGGTTTTGGGTATCAAACATACTTTAGAAAGTCCAGATTTTGAGTTTTGGTTGAATTTTTTTTCAAAGATTATGCCCCATGTTGATCTGCTATATGGCCTGATGCAGTCACGTTCAATAGATTCTGCATTTGCAAACACAGCCATCGCTAATTTCAACACATCAATCGAAAAACTTCGAAATGAGATTAGCAACTTCAGTTCTACATCAGACTCCGAGGCTAACCAACCAAAGCGTAAACGTAGGTGCTCAAATTATGTTCCAGATGCCATACAAGTGTGTGACAGCATTACCGCGCAATGCAGTGAACGTTTTCGATTTAAAATTCATCTTGCAGCTGGTCAGTTCTTTCGAAGGATAATTTGCCATCTTTTGAAAAAGATTTTCCTGACAAAATATTAGAGGAAGTCGTAACAGTGTATCCTGAACTGAATAAACGTAAGCTGAAAACCGAACTGTTTGTGCTTTATGAAAGAAATGATATATGGACATATTTAACTGCAGTTGCATTAAGCAAAACTATTGCTCGAGACAACCTGCACGAAGTTTTCTCTGAAATTTTAAAGTTGCTTAAAATTCTTGTTACTCCGATGACAACAGCTGAACCAGAGCGCTGCTTTTCCACCCTGAAAAGAATTAAAACCTTTCTGAGATCCACAATGAAGAACGAAAGACTATCCGCATTGTGCATGCTTTCAGTGGAAAAAAGCATGATTGCTGGCATTGCAGACTTCAACGAAAAAGTTATCGACCATTTTGCAAGCGCAAAGAATCGTAGGGTGGCATTCGTTTATAAGTAAATATTGCTAGAGAAGGTCAAACTCAAACAATACGTCTGGTCACTCCATTTTTTAATCGTTTTTGCATAAAGAGAAACTAAAGTAACGTAATCGCATTAACATATTAAGGTATCAAGTGCTTCATGACAAAACCTGCGAAAATTATGTGATTATTTTTCTTGGGAAACGTTTCCACATTGCATATTGATTGTGTGAATGACTTTTGTTTACGTAAGTTAAATATAAGCCTGGTCTGCGATGCTATTTTTTAAGTCCCGACTAGAAGTTTGCGACTTCCGAGTTCTTCCGGCTACAAAACAAAGCAGTAAGCCACTGTTCATAAAAGTTCTGCTGTATAAACCACAAACAATCAGCTTTAACTTTTGTACAATATCTCTACTGCTTCACTTTTTCTTACTTTTTATTTTGTAGTTAGTAACATTACCTATTTCCGCAATAACGCCATAACTACGGCAGTGCCAATAAAGTTGTTTTTAGTATTTATTTGATTGTATCTTGATTTTTCAATTTTGTACATATGAAGATTGAAGAGCATAGAGAGCATAACTTTTCTACAAAACTCACGGTCGTATAGGACTAAGTTAGCTCCCTTTTGAAATAAATAGGAATGTCTGACGGTATGGCGTAAATCTTGGTTTATCTTTGCATGCCGAGGCACTGCGATAGATTAAAAATTTTGTTGCTTTTTCGTTTTGTTTGCATAATTTGCTTGCATTATGTCACGATTGCCACCTCCCACCTGTGTTTTGCATTTGCGTACTATATTCTTCTTTACAAGTATTTATTTCATACTTGTGATTTTTACCATAACACGAAATTGGCTGTATTAACATAGTCGTGTTTTTTTTAGTTTAACTGTTAATGTAGGCTAACACTATGCCACTTCTAGTTCCTTCAAGTCACAATAAATCGTAAAAATTTTAACTAGTAATACGATTAGACTCCCAAGAAAAGTACGAGTAGGCTATCAACCTACAGGAAAATTGCAGCCCCCCTTTAAAAATGTGCACGAGTCGCCACTGTTTGAAACAACAAATCTCTCAACACAACTCTTCCAGTCACAAAGTCAAAATGCAACATTAAAACAATGTATTATTTCCACAAACTGCAACTTCCAATCAAAACAGTAACACTAATAACTGTACATGGATGTGGCTTTCCCTGCGCTAATTTCTTTACAGTAATTTAAACCACTTTATGTAAGTTTGATACACTAGTAGTACAATGTGTAGCAAACCAAAATAAACTTCAAAGTCTCGCGAGAATCTTGGAAAAAGTTTTGGCATCTGTTATTAGGTATACATACTGATTATTTCAGACAATTTTAATAAGAAAAAAACTTCTTAATAATCTCAAACTGCACAATATTACTAGGGCCCAACAACCAAGAAAAGCTTAACACCAATATGACCAGATATACACAACATAGCCTACGTGATTTAAACTATGCGACAATAATTATGCAGCATAGACGCATTTTAGTTACAAACAGCCAAGGTTTCAAAAGTCCAGTTCCGTAAGGAAGGAACCAAAATTAACCATGCTCTATAAAATGTCATCTTACCCTAACCTAGCATCAAAGCTACTATCTCAAAATGCAGAGTGTAGTGCAATATGGTAAAACCTTTGGCTACAAATCACCAAAAAGTTTGCCATAATAACTGCACTGTAAACCAGTAAGATACGCTCAGCTGTAACCTTTCAGGAAGTCTACATTACATTGACTAATCATCACTGCTAGAGATTCAGCCATTACACAGTGGGGTATAACTCAGTCTATCATAATCATAAGATACAGAAATTGAGAAGTTTCACTTTGAGGTGGTTCAGCTGAGTGGTATAGAGCGTCTGCTTCTGGATCGGTAGACTTGGGTCGGGTCAAACCAATGACTTAAAAATTGGTATTCACAGCTTCCTTGCTTGACGTTCAGCATTTAAGGGACAGTGTGGAGAACAAGCCGGCAAGTTTACTTGTTGTGCCGTTGGGAAAGACACTTAACGGAATTCCTCCATCTTGGTGTGGTGGACAGATGGCCGGCAACTCCAAAGCGAGCTCGTATAGCGCATTGATCGCTTTCTCGTTATAGGAGGATAAATATGCCAATAATAATAATAATAGCTTTGATTAGAGATAAAAAAAGGAATGATTCGGACAAATTGTTTGCTGTGTTTCAATGCAAAGAGTTTTATTAATGGTTTGGTTCAAGTTAACATAAAGAGAAGTGTTTTTTGTAGTTTACGCATTAATTCTGTTTGAGGGAGCCTTATTTTTAAAGGTAGCAAGGGGTGGTTCCTATTCGAAAAAACTGAAACTAATTCTAATGATGTATAATGGTTCAAGTTTACAAAAAAAGTATTTTTTTATATGGTTCCAAAAACTAAACTAAATCTAGAAATGATTTCAAATTAAAAAAAATAATTTTAAAAAAATTATAAAAATAAAAAATAATTTAAAGTAATAAAACGATTAAATAAAAAATTACAAAAAAAACAAAAAAATAATTCAAATTAAAAATAAAATATAATTATAATTTAATGAAAAAAAAATTAAAAAAAAAACAAAAAATAATTTAAAATAACAAAACTAAAATTAATTTTATTAATATGGTTCAAGTTTAAATAGAAAAAATTTTTTCATAGTTAACACGATGATTCTTTTGGAGGGGGGGCCTGTGCGACCGCATGGTTTGCATATTCCTAAGACCACCACTGCCACTCTGCTAACTCCATACCGTTATGATGACGTTTGATTGCATCAACTTGAAAAGCTCGCTGCGTCTGACCATTTTACAATTCCAGTGCCACACCTCGCTTGGCTTGACTTTTCTCAGCCTGGCACGGCTTAGGTGTAGACCAGGCTTTATAATTAATGCAAGGGTAACCGAAGTTAGCTTTCCATAGTGGTCATTGGGCAGTCCACACTTAGAAGTTTTAACTTTAGTTTTTTGGAAATCCTTCTCATCATTCCATAATTCCAGCGAAAAGTGCGCAATGATCTTTCTCAGAAGTTTTCTCACGTTTTACCCAAATATTTAAAAGAGTTTTCGTCATTCTGGATTAATTCTCTCGGTTCTGATTTAAATTTTAGTTTGTTATTTTCAATGATGACGAAACAATGGATTCAATTTTGATGACAATCCCTCGGTCCGATTAGCTGATGGGCATCATTTCGCTTACGTTGGCAACTGATAAGGTTTAACAACTCTTTCCTTTATCCCTATGAAACCTTTTGTTTCCACTATTAACTTTCCGAAGGAACAACTAATGCGGCTCGCTGAAACGGTATGCTGTATTACTTGTTATTCTTAATCTTTTACTTTTTCTCAAATCCCTTCACTTCGGTGCCAATTTTGCATCATTTTCCAGCTACATTTAACCTGATGAGGTCAAAATAAAAGCGAAACCAGTCGTGGATTGCTACTCTATTTCTTGCATTGCTATTTTTTGCAATGCTTTACTTATTCTTGTCATCTACCCTCTCCTCTTAATGTCTCATATCCCCTTACGTTCGAAAGTGCGTTGCTTCATGCACTGATTGTAACTCTAATTGCGCATTGTGGGAAGGCAAGATATTCTCGCTTTGATGATTTAAGTGTCTTATCATCATCACTGAATCGATGCAGAAGAGTCTATCTTGACTAGTGATGGAAATCGTTTTTTTTTTTTTTTTGCTTTCGTTTTTTTTTTTTTTGAAAAAAAAACTTGTTTTTTGAAGAATATATTCTGAAGTAGCCTGATTGTCTGTATTGACCACCGAACTGTTTATTGTTGGTTTTTTTGTTTTTTTCGTAGAGATGAATCTAAAATGTAGCGAATGGAGCGGCGTTCAATTCTGCCCCTAAATCTGCAACTGAAAGAACCTTTCACCAAATCTAAAGCGCAAAGTACCGTGTCCGGGCTTAGTTCTACAGGCTTAGGTTTTATAGGTTAACACCACGAAGCCATAGGCTACACCGCAGAAAAGTATTTCACCGCTATGCAAGACAACAAAAACCCTACTTTTACTCTAGGACATCCTCGTTTACTCCACTATGCGTTAGCGGTCGCTCATAGTGATGTAAAAACCGTTTTTTTTTGCAGTTGTTTTTTTTTTTTGACCTCGTTTTTTTGTGTTTTTTTTATTTTATTTTTTATGCATTCCTACCTGATCAGTTTGAACAAGCTTGTTTTTAATACAAATCTTGGTAAGTAGCACGAAATCGCGTTAACATATTGAACATGACAGTAGGTCGTACAATGATATTGCTTAATTTTCATTTTTTATTTGTAGCCTAGATTATTGTGAGCCTTACCTAACGCTTACCATGTAAGCCTATTTTTTGATTTGCACGGTTTGGCTGGGCTAAATAAAGTTGCAACACATAACTGCCACCAGGAAAAGTGAAAACGCAAGAACAAATTCCTCAGTGAATGTAAACTAAAGTTGCATATTTTGTAATGCAGTAACCACCACATTCGTTCTTCCTAATAATGCTACTAATACCATAAGTGCACCGGCGTCAATTGCACTGACAGTCATGTTTTACTAACTCAACTTAACTTTTATTTACCATGACACAAAATAGCGCAGGAGGAAAGCAGCGAAAGACCTATTGGTCATCTAAGTCTGCTGCTCCCGAATGCAACAACTTACGACATGATATAAAAACACATAAACTAACGTATCACACACAGGTTTAAAACAACACAATGGGCATACCTTTCAACGATATTCTGGGATTACCAAAGTAAGATACCGGCATCTATGAGTCGGAATATTAAATTATCGAAAAAAAATAAATAATAGTAGGCCTAAGTAATTAATAAGTAAAATGAAAGTCCATCAAGCATCAACAAGTAATTGGTTAAGATGGCGTGGACCACCCAATATATATCAACATTCAACAAGTACACCTAAACAAGAGGATTGCAATTTCAACTAGAAAGACACAAGTCAGAAAAAAAAGGCATAAAATACACTTTTGTTCACTCTTCAGTACTGACGTACGTTTTCAGAATATTTGTTTTAAAAAAAATCTTAAATTTATAAAGAACAGTGCCTGAATTCCTACGGAATATCTTTCCATAATTTTAGGCAGATATGACAAAGTGCTCTCCTTCCTGCTTCTGAACTTACGAAAGATTGAAAATATTCACTACGTTTTTTTTGCCTTGTATTATATTTACGTATTTTATCAAGCCTTGGAAAGTAGTTGGTGAAAGAATTTGGAAGCATTTTGTTGTTAAATTTGAACATAAACTTAGCGAGTTCCATTTTTATCATGTCATCAAGTTTCAGTACATAAAACTTGGTGTATAGCAAATTTGTTGGATAGTGCATTGGAAGAAAAAGGCTAGCTCTTAAAATTTTGTTTTGAAGAATGACAAGATTGTGGTAGTGACTTTTGTACGTTCTATCCCCATTGATTAATGAGTACTGGAGGTGGGAATGAAACATAGCATAGTACACTAATTTAAGAGTAGAAAAAGGAACATAATATCTTAGTTTATATAATACTCCACAAACTTTTGAAAGTTTACGCGTTAACATATCAAAATGAATTTTCCAAAAAAGCTTATTGTCCAGATGAACGCCAAGATATTTAACGTTGTCTGTCTCTTCAATTAAGTTGTTATTTATAAAAAGCTTAAAACTAGAAACAGCTGCATTTTTGTTCCCCACGATCATGAAATAGCTCTTCTTGTAATTTATAGTTAGTTTGTTGATATTTACCCAGTTTTTGATTTTAATGGTCTCATGTTCTGCTTGAGTTTGAAGAGAATCAATATCATTATGTGAGAGATGTAGATTAGCATCGTCAGCAAATAGCGTAGTTGCAAATTTAGAGGCATAAGGTAGATCATTGACGTACAGCAAAACTAAGAACGGTCCTAAAACCGAACCTTGTGGCACACCAAAATTTACAGTGTATAAATTAGAAATTTTTCCTTCTAATTTGGTGCAAATCCTTCGATTACTGAGGTAAGACTGCAATAAGGTAAAAACTGGTCCGCGAAATCCGTAATGGTAAAGCTTTTTCAGTAAAAGTTGATGATTAACCGAGTCGAATGCTTTTCTTAAATCAAGAAAGAGTGAAAGGGTAACCTTGTTTTCAGTGGCGTACGCAGGATTTTTCAATGTTGGGAGTTTCAGTGACGTCACATCGTGATGACGTAAAGATACTACATTACAATTAGAGTAGTTTAGAGGTATTGAAGTGCATCGTATTGAAATGTTTCCACCCTAAATTGCAGTTAACCATGATTAAGCTATATAATGCCATAACTAAGAAAACAACGAACATATTAAATTAAGTCTCTTCATAAACATATTAAATTAAGTAAGGTACCAGCTATGCACCTATGCACCTTGGAACAAACATATTTCATTCACACTTTTGCTTCATGCTTTGCGTTTCATTCTAGGAGAGAAAAGGCTTCACAGAAACTCAAGCTTTCAGGCCGTGGTTAAAAATTTACTGAAAAAATTTTGGTTGAAATCATTTTTGGGCCATAGGAAGGTTAATTGACTAAAGTAGGCTGGCTAGCTGTCGCAACGTCACAAACACGATGCACTCAGGGAGTAAAACAAGCAATTCCTTCTCTCCAAAAAAACTATTTTCAAGAACCAACATTAACATAAACAACGCATATAGGCTAAACCTTTTATAAACAGTCAATATACGGTACACTCATTATGAAGGGGGCAATTTCTCGCTTGAAATTTGAAAAGTGAAGATGCTGGAGCATAAGAAAAAAACTGCCCTCCCTACCAAAACGTTTTTGAACTAAAACAAATTATGCGCGAGAGGAATCCCTAATCATCCGATTAAAGTCAAAAACAGCGTCGATATTATCTAAGCATTTTTCTGCCAATTCACAGCGTCGATATCAGATGCTTTCAAACACATAATCGGGGTGTCTATGGGAAACGAAGAACTCTAGCTCTTGAGATAGTCAGCTTACTGTACGAAAAAATAATGCTGTCTCTCCCCTCGTTCCGCCCCTAGGCCTCTTCAAATCTTTCGTTGGTCTATGGTCGTCTTGGGCAGTATTCTTATCTTACTTTTGGCACTTAAAGCAGTGTCAATTTAGTTTTTTATATTTTAATAAAATTTCTCAAAAAACCGGACGATTATAGCGTAGAGTTAAATAATTTCGCTATCGATGCGGAAGGTTTGGGACTCAATTCCCAGGCCGGTCAAATCGGACACAGTGTAGCCAATGGCTGGCCACCGCTGCGACGTTTCTTCGGAGCTGCGTTGCCCAGGCGCTAAGTCGCGGGGTCGGGCCCTGCCACTCGCTACCACGTTTCGGTACAACAACGAATTTAATGAAACGAGTATAATCAAGATTTGATTTGATTTTTTACAAAAAAATTTGTGTGCAGCTATAGTTACTGCAGATACACCGCATTTAAGAAAACTCCTACTTCGTAATTGTTTCACAGCAACATCAATGACAAAAATGCACTTCAAGCAAAACACAACAGAAAAGTTGGACTACCGGGTATTGCAGCATTGCAGTATTGCAGCATTGCAGCATTGCATCGTAATCAGTGCTCGAGTTGTAAAAACACTTATGGGGGATGGTACAACTTTTCACGCAGACGTAAGGAGGGATGGTCATTGTACTTGTAAGGGAATGGTTTACGCTAAAATGTTTTGTGGGGGATGGTGTTGTTTGGGATGAAAACATGATAGCAATTTCGGGAAGATGCGCATGAAGAAAAGTCGGTTCGTTTTAAAAAAGAAAGGTTTCATTTTTTCTGCAATTGTCAAGGGGGAAGGGGAGTGCTGACTCCTGACCCCTGCGAACGTCACTGGGGCCCATCTCTTAGCGCTTGGGTAACACAGAAACGTCGCAGCGGTGGCGAGCCGTTGGCGACACTGTGCCAATTTAACCATCCCGGGAATCAAACCCCAGACCTTCCGCACCGATAACCTGTGTGCTTAGCAACTGAGCTAACGGCCGGTACGGGCCCAAAAATTGAACCCAAAACCTCCCGCGCCGATGTGTTTAACCACTACGCCAACTAGTCGGTTTGGCTCAAAATCATGACATCGCAAGCGGAATATCTGCCTGCGTTGCAACCATTCTCTTCCAACGATGCCTTTAGCGCTGAAACGTTGTCTTGTCCAGCCATAGCCGTTGAGAACAATGTCTTTATGACATCACAAAACGACTCCAGCTTTAGTGCCCATTGACCTTGCCCAGGCTTGCATTTTGAGCCAGCCATTGGTTCAAGCGCTACACACCAGAAAAGTTTGACTACCGCTACCGGTATTATTGCATCACAATGAAAGTTTCTCGAGATTATAAAGGCAATTTGTTACAGCACAGAAAAACACAATCTCTGTATTAAAAAACGCTAATCGGTCCAAAAAGAGCGGTTTTTAATTTTTCCCAATCGTCAATGGGGAAGGTTTGACCCCCGAAACCCTCCCCCGTGCGTACGCCACTGCTTGTTTTCATTTAAATTATTTATCAGTTTATCATAAAGCGTGGTTATTGCTAATTCGGTGGAACTATTAATTCTGAAGCCAAATTGAGAAGACGTAATAATTTCATTTTTGTTTAAAAATTTAGTCATGTTGCGTTCTAAAATTTTTTCAAAGATTTTTGCAAAAACTGGAAGTAGAAAAATAGGGCGCAGATCATCATGCGACTTTGGATTGGATATTTTTGGAACTGGGATTACATAAGCAAGTTTGAAGGGATCCGGAAAATTTTCTTGTTTAAAACATTTGTGAAAGAGCTTGGTTAATAGAGGAGCTAAAATGCATTTTGAAAGTTTTACAAATTTTGGAGGGATTTCATCTGACCCTGGTGCGGAGCACTGGCGTATTCTCAGGGTGTTCAAGGCGTTCAGTGAACACCCTGACGTTTCCAAAAAAATACTTTTTTCTAACTTTTTATAATTTTTTTTTATTTTTTGTAATAAACTTTTTCGTTCAGAAAGTAAATTTTACTATATTCCCCTTTAAAAAAATTAATAGTTGCAATTTTTTACGATTACCACAAAAATTGATTTTTTTAGGATGCCGTCAGCCAGGGTGTTTACGTCACCCAGCCCAGGTGAACACCTTGACCATAATAAACAATTTAAAAAACTAAAAAAAGAAAAAAGCGGTCAGCAGCTTTCTAATGCACAGGTCTACGTCACTCAAGGTGTTCACTTTGAAAAGTGAACACCTTGAATGACGTCATGTTATCATGTAGCTTCATTGGCTGGTTGAAGCATGGGGATTGTTGAAGTTTGGCAATTGCCACTGGTTTTGCTAGGCTAGTCTAATTCTGCTTGGCCTTGAAAGTGACAAGATAAAATTGAAATCTGGCTAGGCAGTAGAAGTTGTGCTTATGAGGTAAAGGCTAATGAGAAAAGCAGAAAAGCGTAGAACTGGTACCGGTACCGTTATACTGGTATAAGAATTGAAGGTAGACCAAAATATAGGAAGTGTCTATTTTGCCGTTAGCGGTAAGATACTGATTGGGTAATATTTTAAAAACCGGGTGTGGAAATGGATGCAAGCCTATCAACAGTCATGCGTATGATGTATACACACCGGTTAACCTACAAACCCAAATTTTTTGGCCGGTCAGTGTTTTGGCATTGGCAAAATAGACACTGCCCAGTGCCAGAAATATACGGAGCTTGTTTGAATTAAGCCGGGGTTAGGGTTTGGGGTTCGGGGTTAAGGTTAAGCCCTAACTCCAGAGATGGGTACAATTTTGTTAATCGTTAATAACGAAGCTAACTTTTTCACTAACTAGTTAATTCGTTAAATTTTTTTTTGAAATTAACGGACTAAATTAACTTTCGTTAGTGCTTGATAACTTCCGTTAAATTTTTGTAAACGCTTATTTTTCTTATTGTTGGTTCAGTTTGACATCGATAAACTAGCAAAATACGACCAATGAGGTCAAAAAGCGAGAGAAAAACGACAAAACATATTGCTTGTGAGCAGAAAAATTGCTTAAATGTTTACGCAAACACTGATATTAAAAAATTATAAGCTTTTTTTAAAAAGAAATGCCGTTTCAAGTTTAAATTAACGATTTAACGAATTTAATTAACTTCCGTTAATTGGAGCTGTATATAACGAATTAACGTTAACGGAGGTGCATAATTGTATTAACGAAATAGTGGTTAACGAAGCTAACGTTTTGCATTAACTTGCCCATCTATGCGTAACTCCATCTAATAACTCACTAGCGGTCCTTGTGCTTGTCATATATCTGCCTGTTATAAGGTGGGGCTTGATTCAAACAAGCTCCAAACATAGTTGGTAAGAGTTACTGGTACTATAGTCAGCAAAACATGGTCTATAGCAGGGGTGGGCAATTTCTTTTGTCGGCGGGCAATATGTGGGAAGACGAAGTCCTTTCCGGGCCGGATTATTAAATGGATCGAGTTCAATATCTTCAACAACTACTATTGTCAGGGTTGCTCTAATTGGAAAGCAAAAAAAAGGTTTACACATCCTCAGATGTCCTGTTTGTTCTAGTTCAAAGTTCTAAGGGAGTCCGAGGGCATGCTTCCCCGGGAAATTTTTGAAAATTTACCTGCTGTAATGGCTATTTTAGTGCATTTTGAATAATTTTCAGGCAAATTGAATTTAAATTTTTTGACCCTAATTCTGAGTGCTTCGCCAAATATGATACATTTTGTTCGCACATTTTTAATTATGCGTGCTTAAGGCGAAAGGCTTACAGCTATCGAAGGGGTTCGAAATTATAGAAAAATTGTATGCATCAAAAACGTTTTTGAAAATGGCTGGTGGGAGGATGCATATCCTTTATCCTACCCCTCTGGATTCGCCCCTGGCCAAAAGCTACAGAAACTACCAAAAGAATCTGGAATATTTTAGTCACTTGGCACCATTAGTATTGTTCTTGTTTACTAAAAGGCAGAGTCAAAAGGGGAGGGGGCATGGCACAATGGCCCCGCCCCTAAATACCCTCCTGTGGGCCGGATTTAGGCAACGAGAGGCCCTAGGTTATTTGATCACACTGATTAGAAGAGCAAAAAAAGGTCTTCACGTCCTCAAATGTTCTGTTTTCACTGAAAATATCGGTATAGTGAAGAGCAAAAAAAAAGTTACCGGTATGCACGTACTCAGATGTTCTGTTTTCCCGTGAAAGTATCGGTGAAGAGAACAAAAAAAGGTCTTGATTGTTCGTGATGAAGCCCCCATTTTCTACGAGGCCCTGGGTTTCAGCGAGCTTAGTTTATACGTAAATCCAGCCCTATGCCTACAATCTATATTTAGCCTGTCCACATGTGACATGTTCAATTTATGCGGGCTTCAGACCTACGGTTCTTGCTTCTAGTTTCTGTTACCCCACCGCCCAAACAAAATTTTAAAGAAAACATCTCTGGATTTAAGCTCTTTCCTGGATTTTAATTTCGATAGTAGGCCTATTGAGTTTCAAATACATTCATGCAGCGGCAACATTGTAGAAATAAACGCGTAAACCCCCTGAAAAAAAGTGGGGGGGCGAGGGCCCCTTCGGCCCCCCCGGTTCCGCCACCTATGCCTCAATGATAACTTTCTTCCAAGTTTTTTTAATAAAATTGTGTTTATTTATATATTTTTTGTGTTTTATAATATTTTATTGCATGTTTTTCCTCCTATCACGAGGAAGAGATCATTGCGTTATTCGAGCTCGCTTAGGAGTTGCCAACCATCTGTCTACCACACCAAGATGGGGGAATCCCGATAAGTACCTTTCCCAACGACACAACAAGCAAACTTGCCGCTTGTTCTTCACACTGTCCCTTTTTAATAATGAGCGTCAAGTAGGGAAGCTGTGAATACCAACTTTAAAGTCATTGGTTTGATCCGACTCGGAATTAAATCCAAGTCTACAGCTCCCGAGGGGGACACTCTCACTACTCGGCCATTTGAGCTGAGCTATTTTGATCAATTTAGACGATTTGAAGGAGTTTGGAATAATTATTATTGATGATGTTGGGATAAAATAGCCTTTGTGAATAATAAATTTAAGTGACCAACGAAACAAAAATGTCTGATTTATAACGTTGACGTTATTTTTTGTCTGCACAATTATCTGTTTCGAATTGTTGCGTTGTGCAAGTAAGGAGAAAGTTATTGCGCGTCGCGATTGCTATCACGATTTCCACAAGTGGCAGTAAGAATTTACGCTTTTCAAGAAAATGTAAGGGAGCGAAGGCAATTGCATTTAAATGCATTTCCGCAAGCAGATAATTAATTTAAAAACGATTAAACGAAAAAGTAAGCTTAGCCAATGTTTCTCATAAATATGCAACGACGGGCGTTTTATTCCACTCTGATTTTCAAAATCGACCTGCCCTACTCTACACTCCAGTTTGATTCTGAGTCGGTTCAAACCAATGACTGTAAAATTGGTGTTTACAGCTTCCCTGCTTAATGCTTAGCATTAAAGGGACGGTGTGGAGAACGAGGCCGCAAGTTTACACGTTGTGCCGTTGGGAAAGGCACTTAGTGGAATTTCCCATCTCAAAGTAATAGGTAGGTGGTTGGTAACTTCTAAGCGAGTTCATACAGTTCTTTCATCACTTTCTGGTGATAGAAGATTAAATATGCTACTCAACACAAAAAGAATCGGGACTCGCGTGAATTAAGCCGTCTCTTATAAAATGTCCACTTTAAAGAGAGACTTCCCCACTGGCGTCCAGACAGCACATAACACGTCATCGCATAAAGCCAGATGCTCGCATTGTTACAATATTTAAAGTGGAGGAGTCGGCAGGAAAGTCCTCCTTTAAAGTGGACATTCTATTAGAGACGGCTTAATACAAACTACCCCCAAAGAATTTACCTGTGAGATGAATATGGGGAGTTTGGGTCAGACGAAAGATTGACTGCTGGTCGCTTGAAAAAGTGATCGGTGACGGTGAAATAATGAAATAACAAAAATACAACCAAAAACATGACCGCAACAAGAGAAATTTTGTGGCTCGTTACAAACCTGCAAAATTATACAATGTGGATAAACTCAAATTAAAATATATTTCTTTCAATAATCAAGCAATCATTACATGAAGAACTGGATTCTAGAAAGCAGAGATACATAGAGAATTATTATGAACTAGAATCTAGCCCAGGGGTGGGCAAGCTTTTTGCACGAAGGGCCAGATTTGGAAAAGCTGTTGAAGCCGCGGGCAGCACGCTGATTGGAAAACAAGGTGAAGACCTTTTTTGGAGATCATGGTCCACGTACGAATGTGATCTCCAAAATAAGAGGTTTCCACCTCGTTTTCTTGTTTTTTATTTCAATTTTGCTCCGTTGAGGCTATTTTTCGAAAATCACTGCCATCTATGATCTCTTAAAGAAAAAAAAAGGTCTTCCGCTCAATTCACGGTGGGAGTTTAAGTTTGTGTAAGTGCCGGCGGGCCAGAATAAAAGGACCGGCGGGCCGGATTGGGCCCGCGGGCCGTAGTTTGCCCATGTCTGATTTAGCCTATCATTTAATGATTTTTTGTCTGAAAATTTCGTATATCTCTTAGTGAATCATATTTAGTCCTAAACCTCTTGTTCTGCACATTTTTCTAAACAACTACAATTTCCTTACATATATTGCAACGACAATAAAAATTGCGAAAGTAATATGAGATGATGAAAATTTATTTAATTTTGCAGCCTTAACCGAATAGCTTAGTTTTGTAACCCAGACGACAAAGCTTAGATCAAATCCTTATGCAATATAACCTCTTTGTAAATTTTGTTTTTGTTGTCTGGTAACAAAAATTTTTTACACTATAAGCACTAAAAATGTTCTAATCATCTAGCTGCTGCCAAAGTATCAAATAATGAACTTCAAAATAAGAATATAAATACACAAAAAATTGAAATTTTAGCAATGGCTAAAAATAACACTTAATATTTACAAAATGTTGGATTTCCACAGATAAGACAACTTTTACGAGACTTAAACGTTAAAACAACATGTTGAACAGAATACTGTATTTCCTTGAATAAAAGCTGCTGCGAACAAAACTGTTCCTTCATTAATAATAAAAAAATAAATAAAAAAACAATGCAAACAATTCTCCATTGACACAACAAAAACAACTCAAACACTGTACCGTATATTTTATTTCGGGAACAACTCCACTAATGGTGGTTTTCATTCGAATCAATAATACCGGTATTGACACAATATCTAGTAAATGCTCACAGGACAGCAATTTGAAGACAAAAACGTTTTTATAAAAAAACTGAAACTGCCTTCAAATAGAAACTGAACAAAATGTTCACAAACAGAAAATAGCAGCGGCGGCTTCCGTTCAAGAAAATACGGTATCACATCTCTGAACTCTGATATAAAATTAGCATAAAACGACAAAACAAACAAAATGCTAAAAAAGAACAGTTTCAAAGGCGAGGAAGCATCTAACGGCAAGGTGTTTCAAACTACAACATTTAATAGCTTTATTTTAATCATTACACAGCTAAACAACAGACATATTTCAACATCGATTATTTGACTAAGATTTACTACTAACCTTTTTATGCCAGTTTTACTTGATGTTCCAGAATTATTTGAATAAGCATCGCTTCGTCCACTGCTATACATAATTTCTTAAACTATACCGTATACTGTTCACAAATACTATCGTACAGAAATATGTCATTTAAAACTTCACAGCCATTTTTAAAACTTGATTTGTTCAATCATAACTGTATCCAGTGCATGCAATCAGAAATTGTGATTGGTAGTCTAGTCCAGAGTTTCTCAAACTTTTTTGTTCTGCGACCCCGTTCAGAGAAGAATATTTCTACGCGACCCCATTATGGGTACTTTCAAAATGCGTTTTTAATTTGGAGGGTTTCATGCTTTCCGCAGACAAAGTTTCATTACAAATTAGTGGTTTTCTTCATTGTTATAACTGCTTGTAAATCCATATCGCAAAAATGCGTCATCATGTTTTCTTTTTCTTTCTCATTTATTATTTTTTTCTGCGTGCTTTCAATGCTGCCACATGAATCGAAACCTAACCACTAGTCCATGATGAATTCATTGGTTTAACTGCTTTGAACTTAAATCTAAAACTGCTCTATGCCCTCAGAGAACTTAGGTTAAACCTAGGCTTCCAGAGTGAAACAATAAAAAGGTTCTTTCAGTAATTCCTCTAAATCGAAATACAAGCAATAAAGCCACTTTTGGTCAGCTGCTCGTTACAGCAATGATGGCGTAACAATGCATCCCTTTGCTAGGGACAAATTAATGTTTCGACTATAACAGAAGTCTCGTCAGCCTTGCTACGCACAGCCAATCCAGGCTAAACTCACTTAAGACTGTAAAGGTTCTTTTTTTGCATTGCTTTACCTCGACATCTCGACTTCATTTCTTTTAGAGGGAACAACCTAGATAAGAAATGAAGTGGAGATATCTAGGTAAAGCAATGCAAAAAAAGAGTCTTTACAGTCTGGAATGAGTTTAGCCTGGATTGGCTGTGCGTAGCAAGGCTGACGAGACTTTTCTTACAGTCAATGCATCACTTGTTCTATTATATGAGTGATTGTAATATTCGGTTGGTAGAACAACGGACCGGTAGTAATCCATAGGATGCGGATTAAAGTGGCTGCTGTTCTTGCAACCCTTCCTATGAATGCCTTTAAGACTTTCACTAAGCCACAAAGTACGCAAATCTTAAAAACGCACCACTTGCTGTGATTGGTTATTTTTTGTTATCCGATATCTCAAACATCTTTGCCATGTAACAACTTTGTTGTAGCACGCCTAATGTTTCGCGACCCCAAAATTTTATTACGCGACCCCATTTGGGGTCGCGACCCATAGTTTGAGAAGCGCTGGTCTAGTCAACGACTTGCAAAAAACGCACACAGATGTATTACTGGTACACAAAGCCTGTATTTGCACAAACTTGTCTGAACAATAAATAGATTTTTGCAAGTTAGTACAAATGAAAAACCATAGGCCAAGGCAGGCTAAACTTAGACAAAACAACTGTAGAATCTGAATTCCGACTCAGGTCAACAAACATTTTTACTTTAGATAGGAACAACGTATTCTAGTGCAGTTTACCAGTGCTGTCAGATGTCACAATTGTTTGAAAAGATGAGAGAACAGTTTAAAGGTAGTCTGAAAGACGAAAGGTGCTAAAAATACATTGCTTTCATCTTTACTCTGGCATTTGAAAGCTCTGAAAGCCTGTGATATTCATTGAAATAAGTTGTGCAGGTGTTACATTATACTTCTGCGTTTACTGATTGTGATTGCAAGACATGCAAAAATTATCTTGTAATATCGTTTTCTATTGTCAAACACTCGAAGGCATTTTGCAATGTAACAAAAGTCAATAATTTACTTCGCTGCTCTGATACAAGCATAGGCGTAGCCAGGATTTTCAAATGGGGGGGGGCTAAAGTTTAAAAAATCTTACCCAACAGCTGGAACGGATCCAGGAAATTTTGGTGGGGGATCCAGATTTGAATTAGCTTGAGTATTAACTAGATACAAAGAAGTCAGACGTTTAGACCCGGAACAGGGCGTCAATGTTTCATGTCAGAGGCGTATTCAAGTTTTTTCTTAGGGAGGGCACCAATTGTGACATCTTTTAACTTGTAAGCGTGTGTTCTTCCGGCAGAGTAAATGTGAAGCAAATTGAGGAAAAAACGACTCTAGGGGTCCGGGGGCATGATCTCCCGGAAAATTTTTGAAAATTTACGTGGTGTAATGGCTTTTTTAATGCTTTTTGAACAAATTTTGGTCAAACTTTTTGCCGCACATTCGGAGTCCTTCACCAAATATAATGCATTTTGTTTGCACATTTTCGATTTATGCCTGCTTACTTCAGGTCAGGAGTGGATCCAAAAAATTTTGGTGGGGAGATGCAATTTTGAATTAGGTTGAATGTTTACAACTGTAAATGCAAAAACGGTAGAGGTCTAGACGCGGAAAAGAGCGTAAATAAGCCCTGTGAAAATGTTTTATGTCTAAGGCGTAATCAGAAATTTTTTTGAGGAAGGGACACCAAATTTCAACATTTTTTCAAGCGTATTTTTTTCCGGCAGAATTAATTTGAAGCAAGTTGAGGAACAAAAAAAGGCTCTAGACGGTCCGGGGGTATGCTTCCCCGGAAAATTCACGTTCACTACTGTAATGGCCATTTTAGTGCATTTTGAACAGATTTTGAGCAAACTTTACTGAATTTTTTTTTGCCCCTAATTTTGAGTGCTTCACCGATATCGCTACATGGCGTTCCACACACTGGGTTTCACATAAGCTGACAAGATAACGTTTTGTTTCTCCTTGACTAGAGACATCTTCTTTGATGCAGGACTTCAACAACGCTGTTTTCTTCGCACTGGTCTTAAACATTTTAACCACTTTTCGTGCCATGTTTTTAGCATTTTGTATTGCTGAAAGAAACTTTTACAGCTGCAAAAGCGCTCAAATTTAAGCAATGCGTAGCACACTAAATGATATGTCAACGAAGATTCGTTTTGAACGATTGAAGTGACGCCTGACCGTTCGCTGACCATTGCGGCTGCGCCATCACAACTCTGGCCAACGCAAATAGCAAAGTTATGTCGTATTTCTCCTTTGTAACCCCACTTATCAAAAGCCCAGCAAGAAAACAATCAGGCAATGGCAAGTATTTATCATAATTACCAAGATCCTTGCTTTTGTCCCAGATGGATTGGGGGGGGGCATGGCCTCCGTGCGTGCCATGTTTTTACGCCTATGGATACAAGGTATACTGGTATAAGTGTATGTTTCCATGATGTAGCAATACTTTCTGTTTTATCCTGCTGTTTTTTGGGGGGCTCATCGTTTTCAAGCCGCCTCATTTTACAATGTGTAGTGTACCTCAAAGCGGCGGGTGGGAATTCCCCAATGCGTCATCATGTAACCCTAACGTTAATTCCCCAACATGTCGGTAGCATGGCTGAAAGGTTTGGAGTGTAGTTTTGACGACAACTATGATCGCAAGGCTGATGGTTAAACTTCCACCCTATTGTAGCTTCGTTGTTGTGTCCTTGGATAAACTGCTTCACGATAATTATCTTTGCTTGGTGGAATCTACTGTAACAAGCAGCAAATTAAAGAAGTCAGAAGCAAAAGTCAAACAAAAAACTTGGAAACAAAGGCAACTCCTAAGCGAGTCTGGATTCGTCTTATGCACAGCGCCTCTGTCCTTTCTCGTGTCAGGAGGATAAAAATGAAGATATCATCATTATCAGACACGCATTGGATTAGCCTAAGTTAGGAGTATGTCTGCATTGTGCATGACGTTTTGGGGATCTCCCGTCAGCTTCAAAATTAAACCATCCATTGTAATATGAAACAGCTTAACATGTTGACTGCCTACCATAGGTGGCGGAACCGGGGGGGCCCTGGCCTCCTCATTTTTTTTTCAGGGGGGCCCTGAGGGGGCCCTAATTTACGCGTTTATTTCTACAATATTGCCGCTGCATGAATGTATTGGAAACTCAATAGACCTACCATCGAAATTAAAACCCGGTAAAGAGCTTATGTCCAGAGATGTTTTCTTTGAAACTTTGTTTGTGGGGTGGGTGAACAAAAACTAGAAGCGAAAACTGCGGCTTTGAAGCCCACATAAATTGAACATGTCACATGCGGACAGGCTAAATATGGATTGTAGGCATAGGGCCGGATTTACGTATAAACTAAGCAGGCTGAAACCTAAGGCCTTGGAGAAAATGGGGGCCTCATCACAAACAATGAAGACCTTATTTTTTTCTCTTCGCCGATGCTTTCAGTGGAAAACAGAACATCTGAGGACGCGCATATCTTTTTTTTTGCTCTTCACTATACCGATATTTTCAGTGAAAACAGAACATTTGAGGACGTGAAGACCTTTTTTTGCTCTTCCAATTAGTGTGATCAAATAGCCTTGGGCCTCTCATTGTCTAAATCCGGCCCTAAGGAGCATATTTGGGGGCGGGGCCATTGTGCCATGCCCCCCTCCCCTTTTGACTCTGCCTTTTAGTAAACAAGAACGATATACTAATGGTGTCAAGTGACTGAAATATGCCTGACTCTTTTGATGGTTTCTGTAGCTTATGGCCAGGGGCGAATCCAATGGGGTAGGATAATATGAGGGATATGCATCCTTCCATCAGCCATTTTCAAAAACGTTTTTGATGCACACAATTTTTCTATAATTTCGAACCCCTTCGATAGCTATAAGTCTTACATCTTAAGCACGCAAAACTAAAAATGTGCGAACAAAATGTATCATATTTAGCGAAGCACTCAGAATTAGGGTCAAAAAATTTAAATTCAATTTGCCTGAAAATTATTCAAAATGCACTAAAATAGCCATTACAGCAGGTAAATTTTCAAAAATTTCCCGGGGCAGCATGCCCCCGGAACCCCCGAGAGCTTTTCTTGTTTCTTAATCAGCTTCAAATTAGTTCTGTTGAAAAAAAAGACGCTGGAAAAAAGTGGAAATTATGTCCTCCCCCCTTTTACAATTTCTTGCTACGCCACTGCCGGCCCTGGTTGTAAATGAAGAAAATGTGGTCACTGGTTTTGGGCCCCCCCACTTTGGAAATGCTTCCGCCATCGTTGCTGCCTACTGCGAGATAAATCGTAGTGTAGCATTCGTTCTCTGGTGCCAACTACAAGTATACTCATTTTTTATTAAAAGCCACTACAAGAATTTCTACGAGTGTTCTCGTGGTTTTAATGCATAACGTCGACCCTTCGGGATCTGCAGTAAAACACGAAAATCACTTCGGCACTTTTGATAGTAGCAATAGCCGCCAAAAATCGAAAAACGTGTAAAAGAGAACAAAACGATATTTTTTTCTAAACTCACGTTTTACTTGTAATAGAATAGACTGCACAGTGCACAATTATGTAATAAAGGTGCTTACTCAAGTAAAACACTGAAGAATTCACCCATAATAGTTGTCTAATGTAGAACCGAAAAACAGGTCCTTTTCAATCACGAGTTATCGCGTAGAGCAGAGGTGCTTAACCGGGGGTAAATCTACCCCCTAGTGGTAAATTTTACCGATCAAGGGGGTAAATTTTTTGAATCAAAGACCAAAGAAAACTGTAGTTTTCAGTATTGAAAAAGCAGCAGTGATACACTGGGGGTAAATTATACTTGTTACAAGCGGTGAGGGGTAAACGAGACAAAAAAGGTCACGAATAGGGTGTACCAAATAAAACTTTTTTTCTCCGATTTGGCTGTAGGTTGGCAAAAAGTTGCGTTTGGTGTCAAAACTAACCCCAAAACAAAAATTTTTAAGTTTCGTCGTCGTTTGAGGCCTATTTTCTTGACGTTTCCATGGATACGGCCCAAAATTCTATAAAAGTGGCCAACTCGAAAACTAAACAAGTTACAAAGTTCTAACATGCATCAAAAGTTGCTGAATACCAATGTTTCTATCAGTGTTTAATACATTTTAGGGCTCTAGGTGATGTAGTTTTTGAAATATTTCAAATGGTGTGATTTTGATATGCAGCGGGCCTATATACAAGATTAATAGCAATATCTTTTTAACTAATACACACTAACAGTTAATTCTGTGTTTCAGAGTAATACCTGAGAATAGGATTACCATTAACGTTATATATTTTCAACTAAGCTATTAATTAAGCTATGAATACCAGGTTGCGACAAAATGTGTGGCTGATTGAAAAATGTACTCCTGCATCAGATGAAGATGGAAGTTATGCATTCAAGGGAGCTAGTCCACCTACTTATGAAGTCGTATATTTGAATTTTAGGGCACAGCACGATCATTTACAAGCAATTACAAACAGAAACTCAAAAACATATGATGCAGCCAAGAAGACTGCATTAGAAGTGATCGAATGGTGGAAAAAAACGGGAATTTTGTCAAAACAAACTAGCTCTATAATTGAGATGATCACAAAACTTTACAAACAATGGCAAAAGCTTTACTCATGCAGAAAATTGAACACCGATTTCAAGCAAAAGGAGCGGAAAAATTTCCTTGAAAAGCTGAAAGAAACATTTTGGGTCCCTTGTCCAAAATATGAAGCGTCACTTCAACAATCAACCGATCCACGACTACAAGAAGATCACCAATTTCTGGAAAAACTAAGAAAAGGAGAAAAAGTTGTTACAGGAAAATTGGATGTAAAGCTTTTAAAACGTAATAAAAGAAAAGCAAGTGGGGAGGAAAGACTGTTGAACCAATCAACTGAAGAAGATGGTGACCAAAAATCTCTTCTAAACAAAAGATCCAACCTCATTTCAAAATGCCGCCACAGAAACAAATTTAAACTTAAAAACCTGAAGTAATGACTTTGCTTTCTCAAAGAATCGATCCCACCCGCTCACATCGTCTTCGTCTGGTTCCCCGTCTTGCAATCGTAATCAAGCGCTTACAACTGTTGTTTTTTCTGCCCTTCACCATCGCTGCTTTGTATTTTACAGCACTGCAAAGTTTGATGCACTCAGATGCAGTGTTCTTGTACGCTATCGCGTAAATCAACCTTGAGTTTCGCCCTGAAAGTCTACATTGTTTTATAATTTTGCCGTTTCAATCTTTGATGTTTTATTGTTTTAGATTTTACCATTTATAGTTTTTAGCGTCCCCCCTGAAGAGCCTCACGGCGAAACAGCCTGTTGGGGGTTTTTAATTTTTAATTTCATTTGGTGACCGATTTTCTGTTTATGCTCTGGCGTGTGCCATTGAGCTCTCTGTTTGGTGCAACCGTCAAACCACGTTTATATTTGAAATTTAATAGGCCTACGATCGAAATTGAAACCCAGAAAAGAGCTTAAATCCAGAGATGTTTTCTTTAATATTTTGTCTGTGGGGTGAGGGGAACAGAAAAAGTGCAATCTTTTTGTAACCAAAAATTAACTTGCGGCTTGTAAATGTCAAATGGCTAGCCCCCCCCCGGCTTCCGCCACCAATGGGTGAAGATCAAAAAAAGTCTTTCGTAGAGCTGCTGTTTTCTTACTGAAACCGAATTCATTAATGTTTTTGTTTTGTTTAATGTAATGGCACGGCTTTTACTTGCTAAACTTTATTTTTATTATTTTGGCACGTTTGCCAAAAAATGTTCGCCACCCCTGTCCTATGTAATACATTGGACAAAATCTAGGTTAAATAGGCCGAAAAAACATACATGAGGAAAAAACATGGGTAAAAAGCTAATCAATTCTTTAAATTTAAATTATTTTTTTCTAAACGGCGCCTCATAATACTCAACAAGAATGGTAGAATAGTTTCATTCATAAATAACAGCATATCATAAAAATATTAACGAAAGCGATAAAGCTGTGTAAAAACATGTTTATGAATCTACAAAAGTTAACCCGATTTTTTTGCAGTCACGAGCACGGCTCCAACTTATGTTAAAATTCTATTTGAATTTTACGTCGTTGATTAGCTATTTAATAAACTCGGCCGACAAGTACACCGGTAGGATCTAAGCAGCTAAGCGATTTTTAACTTTAGTCTAAATCACAGCTTCCACTGTTTCAACCAGGCCTAGATCTGTAAATTTAGCTATTTAAACTACCAGCAGTTAACAGTTTTTTTTTTTTTTAATTTTTTTATTTCAAGCCACGTAATTGCGGCTTAGGATTTTTGTGGCAGTGAAGTACATGCATCATGGAGATGACCTAGTTGAGCATCGAACCCGCGAAGCCAGCTTCAGAGCCCAATGTACCAACCACTCGGCCAACTGCATATGATAACACTTAAAATTTAATTATTTTTCAATTTTTACATTTTTTTCAGAGCTACCGGTACAGATAGGCTGGCTACCTCAGAAACTAGCTGACTAGCCTATATGGTAATGTTTTACCTGGCCTCAAGCAGACAGATGAGATAATCTTGTGGCATCCGTATTTCTGAATTGCGTTGGTTTACTGTACATTGGCATCATTGTGACGTTTTCGTTTCGTTGGTTTTGACGCTAAAATGATTCTTTTTTGTGATAAGCTTGAGAACATGTGGTGGTTGATTTTCTGACATTAAGCGCGTGTTTACTACGATAGATTTAGCAAGTTAGATTGTTGATTGGCAGAAAAGCAAGCAAGTCTATAATCTTACTGCTTGACAATACTGAACATACACCTGCTGCAACTACCTAACTTCTTAAGCATAATAGCCAAACCAGCACCGCTAAGAAAAATCTAACCTTTAATTAGTTCAACCATGGTTCAACGTTTTCGCACACACAACCTCATGCTGTCTAATAGCGGAAAGCGGCACCTGTCATTTAGCTAACAAACGTATTGTACCCATTATTATCTATGTACTGTATATCTACGTGTATTATGGACCGGTATCTATATATCTATGTATATTATAGTGATTGTTTGCGACACCGAGCAATGCAAGCACGACATAGGCCGGGTGTACATTAACGCTTAGAGCACGAAAAAGGGTAACCAGTTATAATTTTTTCGTCCTTCCAGGCTCATTAGGTGCACAACTACGAGAGCCAAAGCTGGCTCTAACTAAACTAACAAAAATCGAAGCTTATATACAACTTGCTGATCAGAAGGGCGCGGCAAGACAGAAAGCGCTCGAGGTCCAAAACTTGATTGCAAACTCCAAGATTTCGTAAATCGCAGAAGCACGGCGAAGCAGAAAGCGCTCGTGGGCTATGCGCGCGTAAAAAGAAAATTTAGTTAACTGCGGAAATCGAAGTCGAATAATTCGAAATTATCTACAAAGCGCCACACTAACTCGTAATTTAAGTACAACAAAATAATTTGGAAAGCAAAAAACGAAGCCAAAGAACACACTATTTTAATTTTCAACCGTAGTATTAACTATCAAACAAGGCTAGCAGTACGTCGCTTAAAAAAGGAAATTTAGTTAATTGCAGAAACCGAGGTCAAAATTGTCTACGAAGCGCCATAGAAACTCGTGAATAAAGTTTAACAAATTACAGCAACTTGGGAAGCAATCAACGAAGCCAAAGACCATTATTTTAACAACCATAGTGTTAACTATCGACCAAGACCAAAATTACGTTAACAAAGGCCAAAAACTGCCCGGGATAATCGAAAACCAGCAAAGCTCATGTTTCGTTTCATAGGCATGAACGTATGGAAACAAAAAGGCACAAGAACCTCCTATAAAAGTAGGTTCGGCCCAGTGAGGCGAAGTGAGCCGGTCTCACTGTTTTTGACCGCCATTGTCATGACGTTTCAACCGCTGGCGACATCAACCAACGTGGCCACCAATAGTTCAATGCACGAGAAACTCATCAGGCGAATAGCTGTGCACTCAAGTCGCAGAGAATAAACATTGTACTCTGAATTAGACAACACGGCAAAATGCTTAACGAGAAAGGCGGCGAGTGGTGATTGTCCCACATTCGGGAAGGATGTATATCTATGATTGTACCATTGTAACGGCATTGTCGCTGCGAAGTCGGAAAATGCTTGTGTAGCTCCAGTATTGCAATACAGCAGAAAGAAGTACATTCTGATTAAAGCTTCCTTCTACGCTTTGAAAATTCATGGCTGTCGCCATATTGAAACTTGGCTAGAGACAGGGCCGTATTACGGCCTAGGGGGGCCCGGGGCTAATTTTCCGGGAGGCCCCCATGCTTTTTTGTAGACCTGATTTTGACGTTAGCAGTAGTAGTAGTTTGTTTTATTCAACGACCATCAAAGTACGTAAAAACAACGCATATCACAAGATACGGCCGAAAAAAAGGTAACAGCGACCAAACGTTAACCGTCAAAGCATGCATTATACAACCATACAATGAATTTAAAAGCTAACAAAGCATAGTATCAGAACTTCTTTAAAGGACGCCATTTAACAATCTTTTTCTAGGGTGGCACGCCCATGTAAGCAGAGACGGCCATTTGTCGAGATCATTTATCGGCGATAATTTTTTACCGATTATCGTTATCGCTGAAAATAGCTTTGATTCATCGATTACCGATATCGATTTTAAAATATATTTCGTTATCGCCGATAAATTATTGCGATAAACGATTCTTAATGCACAGTTGCACACGGTGATCAAAGTTAGTAAGTTAGCGCTATGGAAAAAATACACTGTGTTCCTAAAGTGCTGTTGCAATTCTCTTTGTTTTATTTAATGCCACGGCAGAGTCCATGAACTGCTCTTTTTTCTGGAAAAACCTAGACACACATTTTTGCAATGTGACTTGCAAAAATAACTTCTTCAAAATCATTGAAAATTTACCGCAACATTTATGGGAAAAATTTATCGGCGATAATTTATCGATATCGCTTTAAGAAATTGACATTTATCGATTATCGGTATCGCCCAGGGATTTTTTGAAGTTATCGTTATTGCTTTAGTACAGAAAGGTTTATCGTGGTCGTCTCTGGGTGCAGATGCTGGTACAGGTAACCTGTTACGGTACTGGTAGGGTAACGTCTAGTATCAGCCCCTAGGTTAGGTTAGGGTTAGGTTTGGTTAGGGTTAAATTTAGTTAGGGTCAGGTTTGGTTAGGGTCAGGTTATAGGTTAGGTCAAGGTCATAGGTTAGGTCAAGGTTGGCTGACAGAAAAAGCGTGGGGGCTGATATTACCCGTATTGGTATATCTATACAGGGCAGGAGCGTATTTAAGGGGGGCCATTGTGTCATGCCCCTCCCCTTTTGACTCTGCCTTTTAGTAAAAAAAAACACTAAAACAGCCATTATAGCATGTAACTTTTAAAATTTTTTGGGGGGAGCACACCCCCTAGAGCTTTTCTTGTTTTTCAATCAGCTTCAAATTAATTCTGCCGAAAAAAATACGCTTGAAAAAATGCGGAAGTTATGCTCCCTTCCTTCCCCAAAATTTCTCGCTACGCCATCGAATGAGGGATATATGCATCCTCCCACCAGACATAATCAAAGATGTTTTATATTTAATTTTTCCATAATTTCGAACTTCTTCGATAGCAGTAAGCCTTAAGCCTTACGCACGCATAATCGAACAAAATGCATCATATTTGGCGAAGCACTAAAATTTAGGGTCAAAAAACTTAAAGATTACACAAAATTATAACAAAATAAAATTATACAAAAAGCACTAAGACAGCCATTACAGCATGTAAATTTTCAAAAATTTTCAGGAGGGAGCATGCCCCCGGACCCCCCAAGAACCTTTCTTGTTTTTCAATCAGCTTCAAATTAGTTCGGCCGAAAAAATACGTTTGAAAAAATGTGGAAAATATGCCCCCCCCTTTTAAAATTTCTCGCTACACCACGAGTAAAGGGAACTATATAGTAAAAAAAATGTTAGCCTGTTAGCTGTGGGCTTAGCGTCTAAATCAGTGGTTCTTAACCTTTTCCTTTGTTCGCACCCCTTTGAAATCACCAAACGGTTTTCTAGCACCATCTTCTCGAATTGCCAAAAAAATCTAAAGTGAAAAAAACAAACATATTGTGGTTCTTTAATTTTTTATTTTAGTAATAATAAGTAATAGTTTATTTTCGCCTGCATTTCTTAAAACAGTAAATCACAATGAACATGCTATTCTCGGTTATTAAAATACAGGCCAGGAAGAATCGAAGAACCAAAGGTTTTCGAGTCAGGGTGCTTCCCGACTGTAACGATATAACTGTTTGTTACGGTTTTGTTTTAAATGCTTTGTCTACAAAAAGGTTCTAGACCAGGCATGGGCAACATACCGCCCGCGGGCCGGATCCGGCCCGCGAGACTATTTTATGCGGCCCGCCGGCACTTACAGAAACATAAGCTCCAATCACGAATCAAGCCGAAAACCTTTCATTCTTTTAAAGGACATCTGAGGACAAGTAGACCTTTTTTGCTCTTCACCGCAGGAGGGTATTTGGAGGGGGGGGCATTGTGCCATGGGTAAAAACCCTTTGACTCTGCTTTTTAGTAAAAAAAAACAAAATTAATGGTGCCAAGTGACTGAAAATGCCAGACCCTTTTGATGGTATCTGTAGCTTATGGCCAGGGGCGGATCCAGGGGGTAGGATGAGGAGTATGCATTCTCCCATCAGTCATTTTCAAAAATGTTTTTGATGTATACAGTTTTCCATAATTTCGAACATCTTCGACAGCGATAAGTCTCACGTCTTAAGCAGGCATAATCGAAAATGTGCGAACAAAATGCATATTTGGCGAAGCGCTCAGAATTAGGGTCAAAAAATTAAAACAAAATTTGTGTGAGAATAATTTAAAAAGCACTAAAACAGCCATTACAGCATGCAAATCTTTCAAATTTTTCCGGGGGAGTATGCCCCACCCCTAGAGCCTTTCTTGTTTCTCAATCAGTTTTAGAGTAGTTATGACGAATAAAAAGATTAAAAAAATGTGGAAATTATGGCCTCCTTTTTAAAATTTTTCGCTACGGCATTGCTTCATCGATATTTTCGGTACAAAACAGGACATTTGAAGACGTGTAGACCTTTTTTGCTCTTTTTCGTAGAAAAACAGGACATCTGGGGGTGTGTAAACCTTTTTTTTGCTTTCCAATCAGAGCAACCCTGACAATAGTATAGTCTATGCACCACTCTGCGAAGATGGAAAATTTGGATCATATGGCGAAGATTTCTTTTTTCTTTCAAACTAGTTGCTTTTCAACGGATTAATTTTGAGAGTAGTTTCCGCATAGCGAATGAAACTTTTGTGCAAAAGTAGAGCGTTTTTCAGAAACCCTCAAAGGAGAGGAGACCGCTCATACAAAAACTTTAAAAAAACGAATAAGGGCGTATGGTCACCTTTTTCTATAGCTGCTCAATAAAAGATTGATAGCTTTTTCAGATTAGCCTCAAATTCTTAGCTTTTTCGCACGTTTCATGTTCATAGCTTTCAACTTCAGCCATATATTTTTCACGTTTTTAGAGGGCCGTGAACATTCTAATTTCGCTTCCATTTTAGAAGCTCAAAAATATTCAAAATGAACCTTGCTGCGAAGAAGTATTTCATTTGTGGCGTACTAATTGTATTAGTGCGGTCACAATTTAGTATTTTGCAAAATACCGAGCAAATGTTACACTTGTTCTCCTTATGATCTACTTTGGAGATCGCGTAAACAACTTACAGTGTAAGTATAGAATTTTTCAATTACAAGTCTGAATGAGGCTCAATCTCCTCTGTAATATTCTTCTTATCTTTTGCCAGTTTGGTTTGGAATGCATTTGTGGCCCTTCTGAATTTGATGCTGCGTTTAACCGGCGTTCGACCAAACCCCTAGTGTTCAACGGAGCTGTCTCTGGGGTTCGGTGGAAGTCCTTCAAAATCCTAACACTTTCGAGGAGTACCCAGGGAGCCGCTGGCCACTTGATTTCGGGGGAAAAATTGGACGTCGGAAGACATGATGACCTTTTTTTTTTGGTCTTCACCTGATTTCGGGAGGGAATTGGATGTCACGCTGTTTGTTTCCAGGATTCGGTTGAGACAGCCACGAAGTTGTTTGGGTTCGGCCGCTTGGCACGGGTTAAGAAACACTGACTTAAACTGTTAAATCAAGAAATCTATTGAATTGGTTGGTATAAGCTGCCAAGGGTTATACATTTCGTTAATACACTATATCAGGGGTGTCCAACCCGTGGCCCGCGGAAAGGTTTTGAGTGGCCCGCGGGACTTTTCCGAAATTACCAATATTATCAACTTAATTGGTGCGTAATTTATGGTGAGCTTACATTCCGAGAAATTGTCATTTCGTGTTTGCTTTTTTGTAAGTTAATTTTATTGCATCACAATGGAAATTGTTTCGCATCACTTTTTCGATATTGTTACGTTCACATCTTTTCCACACAATGGTGTTTGTGCTTCAAAAGTAGTAAGTAATAAACTAGGTTGGACCGGCCGTTAGCTTAACTGCTTAGCGCACACGCTATCGGTGCGGGAGATCTAGGGTTCAAATCCTGGCTCGGTCAAATCGGCACAGTGTTGCCAACGGCTCGCCACCGCTACGACGTTTCTTTGGAGCGGAGATGGGTCCGGCGATTCGTTACACGCTTCGGCGTAATACTACGAGTATAACGAAGATTTGATTTTGATTCGGTCGCGATCCAAATTTATGCCATAGGCGCACGCAGGGGGAGCACGGTGCCATGCCCCCCCCCCCTTTGGCTCTGTAATAAGGTGCTAAAACCTAACTTTCAGTTTATAATTTCTCAAACTGATAATGGTTGCAGCCTCCTTTCACGTATTTTGGCCATGCTTCTGCTTTTAGACATACCGTAAGCTGCGAAAATATTTTTGTATTGTCACGAGTAACTGCACTCACTGCATGTCCTTTTTCGTCAAAAAAGTGTGCTAAATTGGGTGTTTTTTTTATGTGAAAACCGACCCCCTTTGCCTGCTTCGCCCCCACACCCTCGGTTGTGCCCCCCTCCTTTGCCGAATCCTGGGTGCGCCTCTGTCTGAGACGTGAAAATCTCGAATTTTTTGGTCGGAAACCGACTTAGTCGAGAAAAAAATCGTTCGATCTTGCCGAATATTGCCAAGCTTGTTGGAAAAAAACAATGCCAAACTTACATTGAAATGTCGACGCGTAGCAAAAACTTTGAATTCACTGTTGGTACGTTTATTGTTCTTATAATTGTAAAAATACACATTTCCAAGATTAGAGTTTTAGTAGCGTCTTAGCAGTAAACACTCCGGTGGCCAGCGCAATCATTCATAAATTGCATGTGGCCCTTTGGCCAAAAAGGTTGGACACCCCTGCACTATACAGTCCAGAAGTAGTCTACGGACTATGACGCCATAATGACGCAACTATGATATCAAACTTCGCCCCAATATGCCAATCTTCGCACCAACCGCAACAAAATTATTTGTTTCAAGAGGATTTTTCGCGATTTTTACGCGATATTTTTCATAAAAAATAGCATAAGGTTGTAGAATTTCTGACGCCTTACCTCTTACAAGTTTTATTTTTAAGATCCCATTAATTTTTTAGTTTTTAGAGCTTGTTGTCACTATCATCTTCGCAGAGTGGTTCATCTACCCCTAGTTGTTCAAGATATTGAACTCGATCTATTTAATAATCCGGCCCGGGAAGGACTTCGTCTTTCCACATATGGCCTGCCGACTAAAGAAGTTGCCCATTCCTGTTCTAAACCGATGCCTTGTTTTCCGAAGTTTTATTCGTGGGATTGTTTTGTCAGGTTGCATTATATAAAGTCATAATTGATTTTAAATAATTTTCATAAAGATTCAGTTTTTAAATAAGGAAATAACCTGTGGCACCATTTATAGATCACCTCAGCATAATAAAGAAGCTTTTTCACAGTTTTTTTGTCATTTTAAAAATACTTTGACCAGCCTGGATAAATCTAAAAACAAGTGTTTCATCATGGGTGATTTCAATATTGATTTGCTAGATGTAAAGAATGAAACACTGAAACATACGTGGAATCCATGTTTGATTATAATTTCTACCCTTTAGTATATAAACCAACCCGCATAACAAAAGATAGATGCTCTTGTATAGACCACATTTTGACAAATATGATTGGATCTCAAATAAAAAGTGCTATCGTTGCTCATGAAATATCTGACCATCTTCCTGTAATTTAAGTATTTAATGTTGGTATACCCCTCTTAAAATATGAAAATAATGAATGGTGTTTTAGTCAACCTAACCTTCGAAAATTTTACCAATCTCTGGAGACAAAAACCTTTGAAGATGTATACAATACGTCTGACCCTGATGATAGCTTTAAAATATTCATGAAAGAAATCAACCCTTTATTAGTACAATGCTTTAAGTACAAAAAGAAACAGATAAAAAGTGATATGCGTTGTGTGTGGTATAATCGTGAGCTGTTGCTTCTCTCTCGCAAAAAAGACAAGCTTTATAAAGTTTTAGGACCAAAGAATCTTCGAAAGAAAACTTTTAAGACCAAAGAAAAATATAATAAGGTTCGAAATTTTTATTTTCACATGATAGCTCAGAAAAAGAAAGAACATATGCAAAATCAATTTCAAAAATATCAGAACAATATTCGAAAAACTTGGCAGTTAATGAAAAGTCTTATTGGCAAAACTCGCAATAAATTTAGTTCAACAATCATCTCATCTAGTATAACGGCATCTTCGTGAATAAATCTGTTGAAATTGCTAATTGTTTCAATGATCACTTCTCAACTATAGCAAAAAAGTTGACCAATAAGCTGCCTTCTTCTCCCACCAAATTCACGGATTATTTGCCTCCATCCAATTTCTCTTCAATGTTTACGACTCCTGCAAATATAGCTGAAATCAAGAGATTAATATACGAACTTAAACCTAAACTGAGCGCTGGAATAGACCAAATACCTCCGCTTGTTCTAAGATACTTTCCTGACAATGCCCTTCATGCCCTCAGCTACATATTCAACCAGTCATTGTGTCAAGGTAAATTTATTTCAATGTTTAAACAGGCCAAAATTATACCAGTATTCAAAAAAGGAAATCCAAAAAATGTGTTGAATTACAGGCCAATAAGTCTTCTTCCTTCTCTATCGAAAATTCTTGAAAAAGTTGTTCACACAAGACTGCATTCATTCATCAATATGAATGACAATCTCTCTCGTCAACAATTTGGGTTTAGACGTAAGCACTCGACTAACCAGGCAACAACTTTGCTTATCAGTAATATTGTAGATGCTTTCGAAAAAAAAAACAGTCAGTACACTGTACTCGGAATTTTTCTTGACTTCTCAAAGGCATTTGACACGATTGACCACACAATTTTATTGCGTAAATTAAATAATTATGGTGTAAGAGGTGTATCGTTAAACTGGTTTGAAAGCTACCTCTCAAACCGTTCTCAAATTGTAGAATATGCTGGGGTTACTTCCTCTAATCAAGTGAACATTTCCAGCTCTGTGCCACAAGGCTCTATCCTCGCCCCTCTACTTTTTATCATTTCTGTGAACGATTTTAATAATTGCCTGGAGTTAAGCTCTAATATATCTTTTGCTGATGACACAAATGTCTTTATTGTAGATAATCAATTGCAAACCCTTTATGAAAAAGGAAACCAAGAACTTAAAAACATTGATAACTGGATGATTGCTAATAAACTATCTACAAACACTAACAAAACAAATTGTATTCTGTTCCAAACACCAAAATCCCAGTTGATTAAAACTACGAATAATTTGCATTTAAAATTAAGAAATGACATCGTTGAGAAAGTGTTTTCAACTCGATTTTTGGGAGTGATAATACATGAAAATTTGTCTTGGAAAAATCACATGGAAATGATAAAGCAAAAAATGAGAGCTGCACTTTGCGCTGTTATGCGAGTTCGATCCTATCTATCTTCTAAAGCCATGATTAGTCTTTGCCACTCGTTATTAATTAGTCACGTCCGATACTGTGTAACCAATTGGTGCTTTGGCAACGATTTCAAAATGCAACAATTACAGCGTATGTGTAATAAGTTTATACGATTAGTCTTTAATTTGAAGAGACGAGAAAGTGTAAGAACTGTCATGAAAGAAAACGGTCTTTTAACTATTAAGCAAATGTATCAGGTTGAACTAGCCATTTTTATGTTTAGAACTGTCAAAAAAAATCATCCAACTGTATTGCAGAACCTGTTTCAGTCAAATTCAAGTCGTATTTCAACCAGAAGTAATAGTCACTATACCTCCCCAGCGTATAGGTTAACTGTCTGCCAACAATCCATCAAATTTTCTGGACCTAAGATATGGAGTAATTTACCAAACGAGATTAAAGAGTGCAAGAGTTTGAAATCTTTTGCGATCAAAGTTAAAGCACATTTTTTTAATATCTAAGTTTTATTGCAGATAATAAAATCAGTCCCTCAATTATTAACAAAGCTATCGACATTCGCTGATTTTTTTTTTTGATTTGTTATGTTGCTGCGGCTGTGGACTTCATAAAGAGACGAACATTCAACGACAAGATTTGCTGAAATAACAGTATTATAAATAAATGTCTTGCGAAAATGTTTGCATCCGTATAGTTGTGATGATGCCTTTTACTATCGTTTAAGTACCGCTACTAATTTCAAAAATAAGCCCTCCGTGATTAGTTGGTCAGTTGGGTCACAAGCTGCTATTTTGAGTTGGAAATTCATGCATCTGCTTTTTTGTTACAGCATGCTTTTGCTACTTAAATATGTTAGGCGTACGATGTTGGTTCGTTTTTGTTGATGTTTATTTTTAATTTGTGTGTGTTAATGTGATGCTACCGGTCATGCAGCCATGTCTAGTGAGTTTCGACTGGCATACTTCAACGCTAATCCGTTTTGCTGCATGTTCCGTTTTCCGTGCCAGTATTCGTTCATTTTACTGTTTAAGTGTATTTTAATGCTTTTGGCGTACGGGAATAGAAGTTGAATTGATAGATTCATTGACTGAATTGTCTACTGACGTGTTGTTTCGTGAATATTTCGGACAGATTTCTCCGTTACGTAATTTCACTGAGTCAAAATTTGTTCTTGTGACGTCACAATTGTGTTTACTGCGGTTTGGTGTAAATTTTTAGATGTCATATAATTTCTCTTGACGTCACAATCGCGTTTACCGTGGTTTGGTGTGAGTTTTGCATCAACTAAAAAGCAATGTCCTTCCTGGCCTACCGGACGGGAAGTCATGACGACTTCCTCTTGTTGGGTCAGAGGCTATAACAGCACTCCATCTCCAACAGTGCGAAGCACTCCAGTAAATCGTACCGAAGAGCGAGACAGCGCTTTAAGAAATATTTAGATTCTTTAAGAAATATTTATCCGAAGGGATGAGTGATCCTGGCAAGATCATTCGTCCTGAAAGATGAATGTTTCTTACCTGAGGGCGGCTGATGAAGGCTAATAGCCAGAAACAGCGCTGTCTCGCTCTACGGTACGATTTACTGGAGTGCTTTGCACTGTTGGTGATGGAGTGCTGTTATAGCCTCTGACCCAACAAGAGGAAGTCGTCATGACTTCCCGTCCGGTAGGCCAGGAAGGACATTGCTTTTTAGTTGTTGCTCTTCACCCTGGCCACGTAAAGAGTTTGACTGGAATGGTAACGTAACCACACGAGTGGATTGCGTACCACAAAAGTTAAATTCTTTAAGAAATATTTATCCGAAGGGATGAATGATCTTACGTCCTGGAAGATGACTATTTCTTACCTGTGGGCGGCTGATGACGGCTAATAGCCAGAAACAGCGCTGTCTCGCTCTACGGTAAGTTTTGCATGTCATGTGATTTCTCTTCTTGTTTCTTTTCGAGAATGCCTTGTTTCTTTTTGAGATTTAGTGTGCGTAAAGTAAGCAATATTGTTGTATGCTGAAGGGTATAGCCCTTGTTGTATGGTGTCACTGAAGTGAGCAGAGGTGCTTGTGTTTATTGAAAAGTAGTACGGTGAGAACCGTAGCTAAGTGATTCAAGTTGGGTCGATTATTATATTTCGTTTAGTGAAGAAGGTCTTGGTTTTTTCGTGAGGTCAGATCTGAAAACGAATAATTCCCACGGTTTGTCATACAATTCTTATCAATCGTCCTGTCAGCGAAGCAATACCATTTCCTATTTCGCGACACCGACAAGTAGCATTATAATACAGCATTATCACAAAATCTTAGTCACAGCAGACAAAATAAAAATAAGAATAAAATAACTAGGGCCATTTTTTTTTGACCTACAAAATATATTTTTGACTTTATTTCAGTAAAATTTTGGCTTTATTTTGACTTAAACCGCTTACGCGTATTATTTACGTCTTGTTGCACTTTATTAATGAAATATATTTTATAATCTGCAATTTACATAAGTTTTTAAAGAAAAAGGTAGCCTTCTTCGAACATTTTCTCAATTACTCAGTGTTGGAAGTTAATGCTACAAAGCGACGCATGACGTTAAAACGTAGGATAGCGAGCCATTGTGTGTACCGGTATCAATTAGTGTGTAATACAAAAAGTGCGTTGCTATCGCAACTGTACTGTACACTAACAGTATGTCTATGATTTTTTTAACGAAAGCCAGGCAGTATAATTACAAGGACGTTTTATTGTAATACAGCATCATATATATTTTTACGTTCTTAACATCAAAATTTCTGTCTTTTCTCAGTAATTTATTGAGCATAGAAAACGACCTCTCAACAGCAGCAGAGGTTGGCTGGGCTTTTTGCAATAGTGCGTAGCTTGTTGGGTCAATTGTCAAGTTGGTACAGTTTACTATTGTTTCTAAATCAGAGTTGGATAGTCGTTTGTTAATGTAGTCTTTAATTGCGCAAGGATCATCATTGAATTGCATATTCTTCAGCAGTCCGTATGCTTTGGTTATTGTGCAGGCACTTCCTTCTAAGAACTCTACGTTGGCTGCTAGAGTCCGCTATTGATTTATTTTAACTAAGCTCAACACCAAACCTTCTACATTGATCGTGTCTTTTGCTCTGCTGACTAAGAGGCCTGCACTTGTCCAATTGTTGACAATGGTACGAACAGCTGGAAGGTTCTCACTATAATATAAGGCAGCTCTAGGCCAAGTTGCCCATCTTGTAATTACAGGGTCAGGAGGAGATGGCAGACCAGCATCATGAAAATCTTTCTTGCGATCTTTGTTTTTGATTGTTGCTGCCTTGATTGTTGCTATTACTTCATCAATGTTTTTAAAATGAGCACGCACACGCATAGCGCAGTTATGTAGTAAGAACGCTACGCAGGTGACATGCATCAAAGAAGGGTATAATTCCTTTAATGTCTTTCCAGCCGAAGACATATAGGCCTACCGAGCAGCATCAGTCAAGAACAATGAAAAATTCTCCCGTTTTATTTCAAGTTGTCGCAATATGTCATCCACGGTGTGCAGAATAATACTGTTATTAACATTGCGACCGCTGTCAAGTGGATGGCAATTAACGAGAAATGTCTGATTTGGAGCATCTCAGCTGCCCACAAGCACATTAATGTACTTTTGTTTAGCAACCTCTGCTTCATCCATAATCAAAAAAAATTTTTTGTCACGAAGTAATTCTTGAATTTGTTCCTCCTTTTTGGGATGCCAATTAAGCAACACATGCCCGGGCTGCAGTCTCCAAAGACAATACTTTTCCCATTCTAGCAAACAGAGACTTTAAAGAAGGATGGTTCAGTTTATGAAGTGGGATATCTGCAGCTAAGAATGAAGAAACAATCTGTTCCTTGAAGTTTACTTGATCGAAATGTAAAAAGGTTTGCTTACTTTGAGATTTGCTCTTCGTCTCTAATTTTCCTTGGTGTTGCTTACTTTTTCGGTGGCTTTCCACAAAAATCTTTTTGTCGCATTTGACTAACACGTCGCAAAGGTTGCATCGCAAGGCAGGAGTTGCCGAAAACTCATCCGGATATTCCTGACAAGTTTACCTAACTTTCGCTGTAGAAGATTTGGCTTGTTTTGGCATTCTTTGCTTTGCAAGCTACAACTTAAAAGACCACAAGCAAAGAGCGCAAGGGTTTTATAGGATTAAATGAATTGTCTAACAATTATACAAGATAAGACCTGAGCCATTCTGTTTCGGGATTACGTCCCTCATCAGTGATAACAATCAGGGAGGACCATATCGAAAACCACACAACAAAATTACTCAATCTGGCGTTTGGGCATTCAATACAGTGAAAAGAAGGATAGCAGTTGCAAAAGAGAAAAAGAACAGACAAATGGAGTTAGCTAGATTAATTTCAAGAAAAACAAAGAAAACATTATAAAATAATATAGCTGCGGATAGAAATAGCAATCCACTAACAATTATGTATTTATGCATCAACAATGACGTTTCATGCATGATAAGTACTATTTCCTTCTCAATTACCTCACGCATTATTGTGACGATAGTGCAAATATTGCAACTAACTTATTTCAAAAGTTTAAAATCAAATAGAACTGCGCATAAAATTTTAATAGCAGCTCAAAAATTCAAAAAAATATTTAAAAAATATAAATTTGTTCGTTTTTGTAAGGAAATTTTTGATAAAGACAATTTTGACGAATTTTGACTTTATGCAAAATTTTGACTTTATTTTGAATTATAAAATCTATCTAAACAGACTCCTGAACACCCGAAACGAACGTTAGTACACATTTGATCATGTAACAAGGTCCAGAAAAAAAAATTGACTTTATTGACTTTAGCGGGCCCAAAAATACCGGTAACACGTACTTTGAGAAAGAGAGAAAAAAGAAAAAAACAACAAAACGAAAAACAAACAAAACTAGATGGCAGTTGCAAGCAACTACTATTGGCTTCCTGTTAAAACTTTTTAGGGGCCCAAACATCCATTAGGGTAATGCCATAATGTGACAAAATTACATTGAAAATTTGAAAACTCTATAGCTTTCTAGATTTAGTTGTTATGAGCTGTTGTGAACTCGACAAAGTTTTTGATTTTTTGAGAGAAATTTTTGACAAATCACGTGACCCAAATCCTGAGACCTAAACCACATCATGACATGCTTCATGCTTGCCCTGAAAAATTAAAGTTACTATAGCTGCTTTGGTTTAGTTTTTATGTGCTTTCGTAAAAATGACAAGTTTTTTCACCTTTGACACCAAGTCACGTGACTTAAAGTGTCCAATTATGAAACACTGCAACACCACATGATAACACGCTTACGTTTAAAATTTCAAAACTCTAGCTTGTTTCGTTTAGTTTTTATAGGCTTTTGTAACATTGACAAGTTTTTTGAGTTTTGACCCTAAATCAGAAGATCTGGTGAACCCAATGAATGTACAAAATAAGATCACACTATTACACCTTTATATCAAAGGTTTGAAGTTTCTATCAATGTTCGTTTGGAGATTATGAGGTTTTGTAAACTATAGGCAATCCGTTCCACGTGATCTGATTTTCCCATTCACCAAACATAATACAGACTATGGTATGAGTGCTAACAGTAGGGTTACCATATTTTCACTGTGCAAAAGGAGGACAGGTTCGTCGAGGGTCATCATGTCAGCAGATGTCCATTTTTCTGCCCAAATACTAGTGAAGACTAAAAAAAAAGTCATCAAGTCCGCAGATGTTCATTTTTCTGCTCAAAATTAGTGAAGACATAAAAAAGGTCATCACGTCCGCAGCCGCTAGCTTGCACTGAAACTTTCCAAAATTTTTCGTGGAAGAATGATTTGACATGTTTTCACTGTTCATAATGCCGAAAAGGAGGACATTTGGCCATTTTTTGGCGTCCTCGGAGGACAAATTTTTTTTGGTCAAAAAGGAGGACATGTCCTCCAAAAGGAGGACGTATGGT